>CM041780.1:222986982-223733993 GCA_023374045.1 Limonium bicolor | reverse complement strand
GTAAAGAAAATGTAAGAAAAACCATGTTTCCATCATTTCTTCTACATGGCCGAAAATTTCTACTCATGGGGCCTTGTTTTTATGCCTTGTTCTAGCTTGATTTATTCACCAAGGACTAGTGGAGGTCCTATTTCATTCAATGCCCAAGTCTACTTTGAGACTTTAAAGGTAATCATCCACTTTTATGCCTTAGAACACATTTCTAACCTAGGTTTTCATTCCTTGAGGTTAGTGTATTGTTTAGTACTCATATGAGTCATTGAATATTGATTAGAACATTGGCAAGGGGAATTTAAGTGGTGGCCGAGATTCATGCAAGAAGAAGGTCTAAGGAGGAAGTTAAGATAAGCTTGAGAAAACAAGGTAAATTATTTACCTAATGGTGGTTTAAGGTTTAAGGAATGAGTTTAGATGAGTACCAATGTAGCCTAGGGCTTACATTAGGTAATGGGTTATGTAACCTAAGAAAAAGAACTTAAACAAGCTTATGAACTTGTGACTAAGGAGCCATGAGAATGAGTTAGTAATATAAGTTTAAGGTGGATTTTAAGAGCATTATAATTACTATGAGATTGATGGGTGTATTTGTAGGTTGAAAGCTTATATATGTGGGAAATTCAGTGTTTAAGTTTAAGTCATTTAAGGGCCTAAGAGCATGTCAATTTAAGAGCCTTAGTGCTATGCAATTTAAGATTATTGCAAAATATTGAGTTGTTGTGAATGAGTTGGTTTGGTGATGAGATGTGATGAGAAAGAACTTGATGGGTGTGAGATGGTTGAATGAGGAAAAATAATGTGTTTGGGCATGATAAGATACAAGAGGAGCTATGGCGAAATTTGAGTAGAAAATAAGTGTTTAGGTGATGGTGGTGAATTAATATGACCTAGGATTTACTAGGAGTCATTATGAGGAATTTGAGTGGAAACGAGTTAACTAAGAAGTTCTTGAGGTTTAGAATGACCTAGAGATGTCTAGAAGGAAATTAGAGGTTAGGTGGGTGTATTAAACACACCAAAATCATGTGATGAGGAATGCTAAGACTTGAGCAAAGATTTGGATGAAAAGGTGTATAATGCTTTAAGGTGATTTGGGTATGAACTGGAGAATAAAATGAGAGGAGTTTGGATAGCTTGTGTAAGTGTGATGATGTTAGTAGAGGACTAATGAGGTTAGTTTAGATTGTAATAAGTGGACTTAGGTGATGTAAGAGAAAGGTGTGGGAGAATGTTGTCAAACGTCAAGGAAAATGACTGGAAACGTATAAGAGGTTGTGATCATGAGAATGGTGAGTAAGTTGCATAAAAGAAGTGGAAATGTCTAAGGAGGGCGTTGCATGGTTAAGGTAAATGAAGAACAATGTCAAGGTATTAAGATAATGGAAAGAAATGTATAAGCAAGCTTAAGAGTTTAAGAGTGATGAGTAACAAGTGAAAAGAAGAGAAATTGTGCATGGGCATGCAAGATAACCTTGGAAGGTTTAACAAGCAAAGATGGAGTGCAATGATGTTCAGGAGGAGTTATATGGGTAGAAAAGAAACACTTTGGTTAGTTGAAGTTTTAGACAAAATGTACATGTTAGAAATATAAGGAATTAATCGACAAGTGTTAGGAATTTCTTACAAGAATTGAGCTAAAGGTTGTGGAATGATCTTTGGAGGTGATTTTCATGAGTTTGGAGGATGATTAAAGGTGGGTTTAAGGGTCTAAATGATGTTAGAACACATTAGAAGGCTTAAGGAGAAGTTTGGTGAAGATTTAACAATTTTTGGACATGTTCTGGTGGCGTCCGACCCAGGGGTCCGACCCAAGTTTGGGTCGGACGGACCTCTGTTAAGCCGCCATAAGAGTTTCTGTAATGGACCGACCCAGTCGGTGGGTCGGATGGTGGGTCGGACGGAGGGGTTTTAAAAGGCGGGAGAGTCTCTGGAATGGACCGACCCAGTCGGTGGGTCGGACGGTGGGTCGGACGACCTTAAGACTTAAAAAAAAAAGAAAGAAACCCTAAGAGAGTTTTGTGGTATAATGGTACCCCATTAAGGGGGCAATGATGATTAAAGGTATAAAGACCTAAGGGATTAAGTTAAGAATAAACTTAAAAGTTTAAGATTAAGTTTGTAAGAATAAGTTGTAAGACTTAAGAGTTGTTAGGTGGGAATCATTAAGGTAAGTAAGGTTAGTAAGTTGGATTAAGTTAAGTGATTAACAACCTAAAACTGAATGAATGTTTTAGGACTTGGAATTTGGACTCCGGAAGAGAGTAAGCAACCGAACGACCAACGGTGAACGGACAGTTCTCTTGTGACCTGCTTGCTAACGAGCTGTCTCTCGGCTTGTGTGCTATTTGTTTTTGTGTGCTCACTAAACAAGATAAAGCATGCAACCGGAACATATTATATTTATTGAATTGTTGTGTGATGTTTGAAAACTAACACAAACATACTGTGAGAACTTACTAACTAAGATTAGTAAGGAAATAAGGACGATGGAGATTAAGGAAACGCTCCCTAATATGGGACGATATAAACCGAAAGAGGTTAACCAACAAACATGGTCTTGAGACTACTACTAACTGGAACTTGAGTGAGGAAACCTGGGACCGATCTCCGGTCATGCATGCTAAGGAAAAAGGGGGACGGTATCTGAATCAGATCCGCCCCCCGCTTAAGGACTTGTCTTCGGACTTGTAGCCTAGGGCCGGTTGCCGGCTCAGCTACGCTGGACTCCCGTCCAGAGTAGGTGGCATTAAGATGGTGCGGTGGGATCACCTAAATCCCAGGTTCGAATTAAGCTACAACCATTCCCTTCCAGGAACGGCTTGTATATTGAGATTAAGTTAAGATTAAGATTAAGGTAAGGTTAAGATAAGTTGCAACCATTCCTTTTTAAAGGATGGTTTGTATTGTTAAGTTTAAGATTAAGGTAAGGTTAAGACGAGTTGCAACCATTCCTCTTAAAAGGATGGTTTGTATAATTAAGATTAAGATAAGCGACATCCACTCCTTATTAAAGGATGGTTGTTTCTAAGATTAAGATAAGACTAAGATTGAGGTGAGATAAGGATGGACTAAGATTAAGAGGGAACATTACTTAAGGAGTTAAATAACTAACTCCCTAGCTAAGGGAACGCATTAAAGTCGTTCATTGTGTGTGAACTTTGATTGTTCATATTTGGATGGTTGTTTACAGCATTTACTATTATGTTGTGCATTTAATCAACCTCCATGCTATCGACAATTAGTCGTCGTAGCCACGTTAGCTTGGGGGCCATGAGGGGATCGTACCAGCATTCGTGCTGACCCCCTTGGGGGCTGTTTTTACTACACATGTACATCAGGAAGCGGCCGTCGCGAGAATAAGAAGGGGTACAAGTGTTACGGGTTAAGTGTGGCCTACGAGTTGTGCATGTACACTCGTATGGCAATTTGAGTTAGTAAGATGTATAGGATGTGTGGGGGTTGTAAGAAGGATATGTAATTGGTTAAGGTTATTGTACTAATGTTCGGTATATTCTGTAGTCAGACCGTGGCAAGGTCCTGGATTGTAAAGAATTCCGCTGTGACATGTTTATATATATACTGTTAAGTTGCGAGACCACATCTGGATTGAGTTGGGGTGTTACATGGAGATTGGCTAGCTCTTAAAATTATGCTCACCTAATCCGTCAAACACCTCCGACTATCTAGATCCTATAACATAGTAGTCGGGTAGGTTAAAACAAGGTGGCCAAAAAAGGGGGGGACCAGAGGAAACGCGCGGAAGCAAACGGCCAACGATAACACAGAGGCGCTCAGAAGAGAGGCAGAAGAGAGGAAGCCGGGGAGGAAGAACGCAAAGAGCCACGCCAGGAACCAAAAGCGAAAGCCGGGAGGAGAGACGCAGAGACAACACAAACACACACACACACACACACACACACACAAACACACACACACACACACACACACACACACACACACACACACACACACACAACACACACACACACACACACACACACACACACACACACACACACACACACACACACACACAACACACACACACACACACACACACACACACACACACACACACACACACACACACACACACACACACACACACACACACACCACACAACACAAACACACACACACACACACACACACACACACACACACACACACACACACACACAACACACACACACACACACACACACACACACACACACACACAACACAGAGATATAGACACAACTCTTCAAATAGATGTCCTGCTTGTGACTTTTATCTAACGTTACTAACCGCGGTGCGATATAGGCACACTGGGCGGAGAACGGGATGTACCAAGACAGGAGATCAAGCCGCAAAGAAGCCAAACGGAGAAAGTGAAGCCCACAACGGGGAGATACAGGAGAGAGGAGAGGGATAGAGGAGAGAGAGATATATATAGATATATATATATATATATATATATATATATATATATGTATATATACATATATCCATACATAAGTGTTTTTCCATTATTCTAATGTTACACTAATATACACACTCATATCTTCGTAAATTTCTAAGTCCCATATGATTAATAGAAATCCTTTTGTATTAACTATTTAACTATATATACATATACATATTCATCTATATATAGTCTCATGATCGCTAACGTTCACCCATTATGTATAAAATATATATACATCAAAGTTCTCATATAAATAACATCAACCTCAAAATTAATACCGATTTATAAAATGATTACTAAATTAATTTAATCCATCACCTAATCAACTTACCAAAACAAATTATTACAGCTCACCAATTTCCTACTTAATTTTAAAATCTGCCCAATGCAATATCCAATCTTTTAACCACTTATAATTTTCATACCCATTATAAAATCTGGGCTGGAAGCCCAACTGACCAATCTACAATCTCAACCCACTTAATTTGAATTTGGTTTGTCCATTGAACCATGCTCTTAAGCCCAACTACATTTTATTACCTCATCTACTTGAGCCTAATCAAATTTCCCACGTTATTTTTGAATTCTGAAACCTAATTTTGTCTTAGTCAAATTTTCTAATTCCAAACTTGACAACTGCTAATCTTTTCAAACTCCAATTTCTAGTTGAACAAATCAAATTTCTGGCAAACCCTAATTGATATGCCTTGTTGACCAGTTCAGATTACCAACTTAATTAATTTTTTCTTACTAGTCTAATTCGATCCAGACCTAGCCATAATAAAATTCCAGATTTACACCTTCACCTATCATTTTCCAATAATGGCCAATGCGACCCAAATTTCTCAGATTTCTAATTCACCCATAATTTTCTTATAATTATAATTTTGTCCCAAAATCAATTCGTAACCACACAAAATACAGAACCCTTAATTAATTTCTCCAAATTTAATTTTAATCTCAGAAAGTGATTACAAACCCTAATTTTAGCAATCGAAACCCTAACTCAATTCCAACCGCAATTTCTAACCCTAATCCTAACCGCAATTTCTAACCCTAATCCTAACCGCAACCCTAAATCGATTTCCACAGTACATTAACTTACTGCCAATTTCGATAACCAAAAAATAATTCATCTTACAAATTTTTGAAACCCTAAATTCATTCTAGGGTTCTTAATTTCGTACACCACAGCAATATGATTTCCAGATTTAAAGTCCACATACAATAGTTCGCAGCATACATAATCCGCACAGAACAAAACAGTTTCAGTTCGCACCACAATCTAGCCAGATTTTACAAGTTCGCAAGGGTATAACTCGCGCTCTAATGGCCAAAAAACAGAAAGGAGTTAGAGAAATCTCTAGACTAGTTTTTCTGAATCGAAACCTAGCCAAAATCGAACAAAAATGTAGTAAAATATATACGAATCTTGACTTTATCCACCTTTGATGTCTAGAAGAAATTTTCGTCTCCAAACCCTTGGCCTCTTCGAGTTTCCCATGGCCTTCTTTCGTCCCCTTCCATGCCCGAACCACCACCAATACCACCACAGGGTCGGCCTTTTGTCCAGGTCATCTTGAAGGGGATGAAATAGCAGAAGAAGGATGAAGAGGGTTGCGGTTCCTTATTTTTCGCCCGTCCAGGTCGCAATTCGTGAGGGGAAGAGGAAAATCAGAGAGGAGAATTCGAGGGAGGCGTGAGCCGTATGTTCCTTGTTCAATTTAGGGTTGCAATCATGTGAGTGTAGAGAATGAAGGAGTGAATGAGGGAGAAGGGAGGCGGCAGCTAGTGTTGCAAATCGCCGTGAGTGAAGATAGGAGAAGAGAGGCGCTAGGTTAGGTTATTACCGTGAGTGAATAAAGGATGAAGATGAGTCTGTCTACAATTTTTTTGGGCTGGATTATTAGCTTAAGCGAGTGAGATTGACTGGGCCGACCTTGTCTTGTGGGGCAGGTCGGCCCACTAGTTATATATTGTTTTTGTTACATATATAAGTTGTTTCTAGCTCGTTTTAGACCCGTTTTTCATGCCGTCTGCGATGTCATGTCCCGTCTAATGAGATGAATCATTTTATGATTCTAAATTTATATTTCCAAACAATAATTACTATTGTTATTTATAAATTTAATTATTTATAATTTAATTCCTAATTGATTTACGTTTCATCATTTTAGGCGAAAACGCGACATCTTTTATTTCGACTACTTAACCAATTTTTGAATGCCTCTAAAATTACCCAAATAACTTCATAAGGTGTTTAAGACCTCGTGTGCACTTCTAAAATATTTGTGACCCATTTTTGAAGGTAAAACGATTAGTTTTATTTTCGTTTATATTTCTTTTTCCTAAACTTCCTTAACGTCGTTTTAGGTTTCGTTTATGTTTCCTAACGACTTTAAGGGTTAAATTAAATATTATATTATTCCCTTGTACTTATTTAAGGGTATTTAATTCCTTAATCTCTCATTAATCACTTTTATTTAATTAATTCATGATTAATTATAGTAATCAAGGTTTGGGATATTTCAGCAATGCATGAGATGCTACACCAACCTATAGATCATCATACGGGATGAGACTTTGCCCGTCAATTTTGATAGATTTCAGAGGGTTGGGATTCAACATTATCATCGGTATGGATTGGCTGCAGAAGCACAAGCGTAGGCTATATTGTGCCGAGCACTGACTATTGCTCAAAAGCCCGGGGGGAAAAGCAGTTTTCTATCATAGTGTACCGAAGGAGCCCTCCATCAAACTTGTATCGGCCATGAAGTTGATGAAAGATGTGAGGAAGGGCCATACAGCCTACATGTGCTATGTCCAGGACATGATGCACGAGGAGCAGAGGGAGTCGGACATCCCCATAGTGTCTAACTTCCCTGATCTGTTTCCTGTTGAGTTGCCAAGCATGCCGCCTGTGCGAGAGGTGGAGTTCGTCATCGACTTGATGCCGGGAACGGGGCCTATTGCTAAGGCACCCTACCCGATGGCTCCAGCCGACATGTGGGAGTTGAAGATCTAGTTAGAGGATCTACTCGTCAAGGGATTTATTAGACTGAGCGTGTCTCCATGGGGAGCACCAGTATTGTTTATGAAGAAGAACGATGGGAGCATGCGACTCTACATCGACTACCGTGAGCTTAATGCAGTATCAGTGAAGAACAAGTACCCTTTACGACGCACCGACGACCTATTCGACCAGCTGAGAGGAGCTACTATGTTCTCGAAGATCGACCTCAGGCCAGGTTACCACCAGATTCGAATAGCAGAGGGGGACATCGAGAAGACGGCTTTCCGAACGTGTTACGGACACTACGAGTTCACCGTGATGCCGTTTGGATTGTCGAAAGCCCCAACCATATTTATGGACTTGATGAACCGTCTATTCAGATAGTAGCTCGACACTTCAGTGGTGTCTTCATCAACGATATCCTAGTCTATTCTAAGTCTAAGGAGGAGTATGAGGCTCATCTCAGACGAGTACTAGAGTTCATACGGGAGAACCAGCTCTATGCCAAGCTCTCAAAATTTGAGGTTTGGCTCGATAGAGTGACCTTCCTTGGGCATATTATTCCAGCCAACGGTAAATCTGTCGACCCTGCGAAGATAGAGGCAGTTAAGAGTTGGCCGAGGCCAAAGACAGTGACAGATATCCGTAGTTTGTTGGGTTTGGTCGGCTATTACTGGAGGTTCGTTCAGGACTTCTCCAAGATAGCCAAGCCCATGGAGAACTTGATGACAAAGGACACTCAGTTTGTATGGACTAATGATTGCGAGCATTCCTTCCAGACACTGAAGGACCTACTAACGTCGACACCCATACTAACCATCCCTGAAGGAACCGACGGGTTCGAGGTGTATTGCGATGCCTCAGCACGGAGCTAGGGTGTGTACTCATGCAGCATGGCAAGGTCATTTCTTATGCCTCCCGTCAACTGAAGAAACATGAGGAGAACTACCCGACACACGAATTGGAGTTAGGCGTAGTGGAGTTTGCATTGAAGATTTGGTGTCATTATTTGTACGGAGTCACAGTAACTATCTAATCCGACCACAAGAGCCTTCAGCATCTCTTCACATAGAAGAAGCTGAATATGAGGCAGAGGCGATGGGTCTAGTTCCTGAAGGACTACGACATCGACCTGATATACTAGGAGGGGAAGACGAATGTAGTAGCCGATGCCCTGAGCCAGAGAACTCACTCCTTACATGCTATGTTAGTGAGCAGTGGCCTAGTCGAGGAAGTACGCTGTGCTCAGGAGAGCTACCAGTACATACAGACCATCAGGCAGTAGTTTTTTGGCGGCACCTACGAGGGGCAGAAATACGACTTCAGACTCAGTGATGATGGGTTGATCAGACTAAATGGCAGATTGTTCATTCCAGAGTCTAGTCCATACTTGAAGGAGATGATTCTGCAAGAAGCTCATTGCTCTTCCTTGTCTATCCACCCGGGATCGTCAAAGAAGTACAAAGACTTGAAGGTACACTTCTGTTGGAGTGGCATGAAGAATGATGTAGCAGATTTCGTTACCCGCTGCTTCACTTGTCAGAAATTCAGGTTCGAGCATAGAAGACCCAGCGGTTTTGTAACACCCCGGATTTTCTAACCTTTTATTTGGTCAATTTTTTTTCAGTTAAAGTTTAATATTAATAGGCAGCGGAATTAAAACCTAATCCGGAGTATTACTGCCACACTCGTAACCAAACAAGTGCTAAGGCCTAAACAATTATCTCACTAACAAACCTTTATTATTAATGAAAGAAATACAACGCACATAATAGCAATCTTTTAAAATTGCAAAAGTCTCAAGCCTAAAATAAAATTCAATTGTAAATAACCAGTCTATGTGAAGTCGTCTTCCCAAACCCCAACATCATCATCACCTGTGGCAAAAATCCAAACAAACATATAAAGAGCCACCGTAAAGTTAGAGAAACCGAGTAAGCTACCACTTCACTTTGTAAAAGCATTTTTTCTTTAGAAATCATTTTTTTACAATATATTCACACAACAACATACAAATCATTTCACAATATTATCACACAACAATAAAACAATCATTGCATAATACTTCATGTTTGGTTCTTAATAACCCAAAAATATATTAGTCAGATTATTTTAATTATCTTCGTTGTCCCAACACGCAGCCAGGACAAAACAATCTTTCTCAACTTTTAGAAACAACACACAGCTATAACCCGAACCCTAACACGCAGCCGGGAATCTAACTTTTCATACTTTTGGGTACATCACACAGCTGTAACCTGGACCCCAACACGCACTCAGGAATCCAACTCGCCACTAAATCCTTAATTGTGCACACCCCCCAATAGTTCAAAAGACTTTGGAGTAGAAGTAGAGCTAACTGTGTCCTAATGCGGCCCACATTATCTCATAGTAATGCGTCCTAATGCGGACCGCATTGAACATCTCATTCATATGTCCTAATACGGCCCACATGCACCATGGTTTTCTTCTTTTAAATTATTGGACAGATATTATTATTCATCACATCTCGTAATAATTCACACTTTTAACCACAAATACATTGTGCAATAAATCATGGTGATTAAATAATTTCATTTTCACATGACATCTCACAACAATTTCCATAATAATTTGAACTAATCACTTATATAATCAAATAACCATATAACCATCGATCCAACAATAATATGCTCAATAGTTTAATTCCACTACCATTCAGTTTCAAACCATGATCATTCACTCAAATTTCACATCCACTATAAAATGCTATTTTTACGAAGGTATTAAAATCAAGTGAACGCAGTAACTTACCTGATATTTGGCTACTATTCACTTCAACCAAAGCACTGTGTTGGGACATCAGAGTGTTGCAGAGATAGCCAATCACCTCGATAGAGTCACTCATCCTCAGTCAAACACAAAGAGCGAGCCACTTCAATGGAGTCCATACAACTAAGGAGACCTCACAGACCCTCCCGTGCTGTTGCGAATAATAAGGAGCTAACTTGGGAATGCTTCAACACCACAACGGTCATAAAGTCTTCCCATCACACCCGAAGTTTGAGGCCCAAGTCAGAAGACCACTCAAGGACGTTGGACGTTGCTCACTAAGTTAGTTCCGGTATTTACGGAACTAACTCCCTTAACCTGCTGGTTGTAATGCTAGTATAAATATGTTGTGTAATAGCTAGTTTTAAGCGTGCTTTTTGTTGAGAAATATTTCAGAGTTTAGAGAGATAGACTCTGCCTAGGAAGATCCTAGTTTCACTACGCTTACCATTGATCTGATCAGAAAGTGTATTGGGTGAGTGAGTGAAAAACCGCTAAGTGGATCTCTTCTACTTAGTGGGCATTTGTAAGTTGTTTTATTTTGACCAGGAAATGAAATAGCTTATTTGTGTATCTTGCTGAGTTTCACAGAGTCCTTCTATTATTCTAGTATTACTTCGTTCCAGTTACTTCAAAGTATTCCGCTCACTTAGTTTAATCAATTCGATTGAGTGCCTCTACATCACAGAGTGTTTCTTACTTTCAAAGACTTATTGAGTCAAACCAACTCTTAGACTCACACCTTTGGTTGGTTTGAGTTAGCCACCTGATCCTACACGTGGTATCCGAGCCTTGCTTAGGCTAACGGTCAATCAACGAAGCAATGGCAGACCTCTTCGCAAATCAAAACAACAAAATGCACTTCGAGCACCCCAGACTCACCTAGACCAACTACGACCATTGGAAAAACGAGATCGAGCAACACATTGAGTCAGTCAACTCTGAACTTTGGGAGATAGTCACTGGAGGAGACCTCGCAGTCAATCCAGATCGATCCACATGGACTGCTGCAGATCGCAAGAGGTATGAGCTAAATCGACAAGCATCCCGCGCAATATACACTTGTCTGTCCATTCCAGAACAAAGAAGAGTCAACCACTGCAAGTCTGCAAATGATATATGGACTCTCCTTCAAGCTACCCACGAAGGAGTCACTGAACTCAAGAAGT
This sequence comes from Limonium bicolor, assembly GCA_023374045.1. Classification (NCBI taxonomy): domain Eukaryota; kingdom Viridiplantae; phylum Streptophyta; class Magnoliopsida; order Caryophyllales; family Plumbaginaceae; genus Limonium; species Limonium bicolor. Next base: position 223,722,553 of record CM041780.1, on the reverse strand, counting down.
GCAAAGCTCAAGAACTTCGAATGGACTATGAAAATTTTCTGCAAAAACCCGATGAGTCTCTAGAAGAAGTGCTTGATCATTTTTATTTACTAACTACTACTATGCAGGAAGTTAACATCATACCGGATAGAGAGAGTGTCTTGCACAAGCTGCTGGACAGTCTCAGAGAAGAATGGGCAGAGAAGGTAATCTCCACCAAAGCATGCAAGGATTTATCCAAATGGAGCTGTCAAGACCTAGGTTCCTATCTACAATCCGTAGATAAATATAAGAAGAATGTTCGAAAGAAGTGTGGTAATACTTCTTCTTCTTTTTCTTCTTCTTCTAGCAAGATTACTACTTTGAATGACCAAGCCTTGCAGGTTAATTCGACTCAGTAAACTCAAGAAGGAGCCTATGTCGCTGATACTCAAATCAGACAAGCTAAGGTTGAGCTGGTGGATATTATCGTTGAAGAAAGTGAGGTTGAGACTATGGAAGACTTTGTCTTCATAGTAAAGAACTTCCGAAAATTCATGCATAACCAGCCAAATCGATAGAGTTGGTCGCTCTCAAATACCTCCAAACAAGTCTTCAACTCTGTCACCTGTTTCAACTGCAATAAACCCGGTCACTTCAAGAAGGACCGCCCCTTACTCAAAAACCAATATGGAAAATCCCAAGGGAGGTCGCTGATGGCAGCTGTTGGTTGGGGTGATTCAGACTCTGACGATCAAGACACAGAGTCTAGCGGCCTGGTATGTCTCATGGCACATGATGCGACGGAATCCATGATCCCCGACAATGAGGTAAATCGTTCTCATCTTGAACAGCCTTTACCGTATTACTCCTATGGATTTATGACCTTAATTGCTAAATTGTCTCTAGACTAACTCCCTCAAAGCAAGTCTCGCAGCAAAATAACCGAGTTATCTGAGGAACTCAAATCTCATGGGGTCTTATGTATGCCCTAAGAGATGAAACTGAGGAACACAAACCATCTCCTGCTCTCTTAGACTAGATCTACAAATCAAGGCGTCATGTTGATCCCTCCAAAAGAACTCCATGATACCATAGAGCGAACTCAATCCTGCCAGAGCGACCAGAAAAAGTCTCTCACTCTGATCGACTCTCTCAAACAGGACCTCACCATTTTTACTGATAAGTGCTGCTCTCTTCAAAATGATCTAAATGCTACCAAATCCAAAAACATATCCTTAAACACCACTATCAAAAACCTCACTCAAAAACTGAAAGAAAAAGAGCACACTCTCTCTCTCGAGCCTGTCAAATTTATCAAACAAGTCACCTCTTCTGAACTGCCTGAGTGGGCCAACTCTAAAATCAAGGAAGTCAGTCAAGATCGTGATAATCTTCGTTTAAAAGTAGAACAAGTCTCTCAAGAGATTGCAAATCTTCAATCTAGAGTTGGATCCACTCCGTCTAAGCCCAAGTGGCAAAAAGGGAAGTTCAATATTCCAAAAAATATGTCCAAACCCGACAACAAAGCCAAACGATATCAAGAAAAGGAAAAGTTTGACTCCTGGTGGAAAGGACAACAGAAATATGTCAATCTTCCTCCAACCAAGATCTGTGGCTATTGCGGGAGTCTTGGACATAGGGACAGTGCTTGTGATAAACTGAATAAAGATCTTTCATTCAATGTCAAACGAGTTAGATTGATACTTGAAGCACAAGAAGAATTAAAAAGCTGGCTCGAAAAGGGAACCCAAGTACATCTGGGTTCCCAAATCTAACAAATGATCTTTTATTTTGTAGGTGAAGGCGAATGGAGACAGGGTACTTGGATAGTGGATGCTCCGTCACATGACTGGAGACCAAATCAATTCAATTCGTTTTCATCCTACAAGGAGGTAAGGTTACTTTTAGAAACAACAACCAGGGTGAAATCGTGGGAGTTGGCTCTGTAGGAACCCCTCAAAATTTAAAATTGATGGAGTCCATCTGGTCACTGGACTTCAACATAGTTTATTAAGTATTTCTCAAATTTGTGATAGATTCAATTTGGTACTTTTCTCCTCTTCGGATTGTAGGTTTATGATGAGCGACAGGTTCCTTAAAGCTATGGGACGCAGAGAAGGAAATCTCTACAAAATGTGCTTAAACTCCATTAATCCAGATGATAAGTCTGTCTAAATGTGCATTCCAGAACTCATTGTTGTGGCACTCCAGACTTGGTCACGCAAATCACAGGCTGTTGAATAAACTGAAAAGCAAGGACTTGGTGATTGGTTTACCCGACACAAACTTTGACACAGACTCCGTCTGTGAAGCATGCATAAAAGGTAAAAACACCCGGTCTTCCTTCAAAAGTAAATCAAATCTCTCTACTAACTCCGCTGGAATTGCTCCACATGGACCTCGTTGGCCCCATGCGTACACAAAGCAGAATTGGTAAGAGGTATATTCTGGTCATAGTCGATGATTATTTTAGGTGGACTTAGGTCATTTTTCTATCTACAAAGGATGAAACTTTTATGGAGTTCGTCAAACTCCAAAATGCTATCAACAAATTTTCGTTTACATTGAAAACCTGAGACGGACCAGGGTACTGAATTTTGCAACAAGTCGTTTGATGAGTTTTGCAGGGACAACGGAGTTGATCACCAAATCTCATCCGCATGCACTCCGGAACAAAACGAGGTGGTTGAACGAAAGAATAGAACCTTGGTTGAAATGGCACGTACCATGCTCATCGGCAGTCAACTAACTCCATCATACTGGGCAGAAGCTATTAACACAGCATGCTATGTGTTAAATCGTGCGCTGATTCATCTATTCCTTCACAAGACACCCTACGAACTACTCCGTCAATGAAAACCAAATCTCATTCATCTTAGGCGTTTCGGATGTAAGTGCTTTATCCACAATAATGGTAAGGAAAACTTGGGTAAGTTCTCTCCTAAAAGTGATGAAGGTATATTTCTTGGCTACTCTTCTAAAAGTAAAGCTTATCGTGTTATCAATCTAAGAACTCAATGTTTAGCAGAGAGTCCCCACGTCAAGTTCGATGAGTCCCACAATGTTGGCTCGTCTTCTGATCAACTTGACTTTGCTCCAGACGATTACCTCACTAATCCACACTTCATCACTGTACCCATAGGAAGACTCCACGATTCCCAATCCGTCACACCTAATGACTCTTCAGAAAACAAAAGCAATGCATCAGACTCTATAGACTCTGACAATAACCCTGAGACACCCTTACCATAAAACTTGAACTGTGACACCTCTGACAAAGACACACCCCCTCCTGCTTCATGTCGACAGGTCCAACAAAAATCAGCCCACCATCCTGACAACATATTATCTGACCCAAACTCAGGTGTTCAAACACACTTCCAAGCTATGCAAAACCTCTGTGCCTTTGGTGCTTTTCTCTCCAGCACTGAACCAATAAATGTCAAAGAAGCACTCCTTGATAGTGATTGGGTCACTGCAATGCAGGAGGAACTAAACTCTCTCCAAAGACATGTTGTCTGGGAGTTAGTTCCTCAACCCACACATCAACAAACCATCGGTACTCGTTGGGTCTTTCGTAATAAACTTGATGATGCAGGACAAGTTTTCAGGAACAAAGCTAGATTGGTCGTTCAGGGCTACAATCAAGAAGAAGGGATTGACTATGATGAAACCTTCGCACCTGTAGCTTGTAACACCCCTACTAATTCGGCTCCTAATAATCCTGTAAATGTCGCACAATATAAATAAATTGCAGCGGTAAGTAAAAGACTGTCGCCCTAATGGTGTCACTGTTATCACTCACCCATACGGGTGATAACGATTTACCTGATAATCAACTTGCGAAACGTATTCCCGCAGTGATCACAAGAGATAGATAGCAGTACTTAAACAATTTAAAACAAATCTAACAACAACCAATTATTACAGACCGTGAGCACCTAAACCAAACACACCTCGGTTAAACAACCCGAGTCCAAAACAACCTAAGTATCACACCGTACCAAGTCTAAACCAACAGTAATATCACAATAGTCACGCCTCGCTGCGACCCACCAGCTAGTCACCTGCATGAAAGTGGTTTGTGGTATGGAATCAGCCCCTGCTGAGTATGTCATCACATGCCCCGTCATGCCCCCAAGGACCCCTCAATTATTTGGTCGAGAGCATGAGGTTCATTACATGCAACACCGTTTTAATATTTAAACTATAAATCAATTAACAGTAATATCCATACAATAACACAACCATCAACATATATAATATAACCACACGTATAACCAATGAACAACCAAGCGAAACAACGAGAATAATAAACAAGTACTAGTTCTCGTCCATGGTGTAGAAACCAATATCGTTCGCCACTGTATAATTCTTAACTGTATTATTTGTTCAGTTATACCTAGTGACAATGTCTCGTTAAAACGACATGTCGCTAGTTACCCATATATTATGGCGGGTCACCAACGGCAGTAGCCACTCCAACGGTAGAGTCTCCGACCAACGAGCCATTCTAGCTCACGGGAAATTTTCTTGATACTTGCGGACCCATACGCGGACATCCTGGTATCGTTTTTTGATCACAGCGCGCACCAAGAGCCACATCCTCCCGGCTTTACTTCCTTTCCATTAATTAGTTATACCATCGCATCGTTACCATTTTTTTTCCTAACACAGCAGACTAAGGTCATTAGTCCAATCCAGAGTCTGTAAACTCGGGATCCAGTGTTAGATACGAGAGCGGCATTCAGAAAGGCCAATGCTCCGTATAAAGTCTCGGATAATATGTATATTTATTATCCTAGTGCTACAACGTTTTTCTGACGATCCTTATATTTCAATAAGATAGCACCATAGCCGCTAGTTCGTTTTATATATATAGGTTCATATATACGAACCAATATTGTTAACTCAACACAGTAAATAATAAGCAGCTATAAATATACAATTCATGCATATTAATTATCACATTCAGACAAACAATCTTATCACAGATCACACAGAAGTCTGAACTGAGGAAGCCCTCAGAGACAATCAGAGACACATAACAACATACCGTTCACCCTGACGTATTACGGTGGAGTATGAATCAGTGAGATCCTATGCCCCTTGTGTAGTCTCTAACAGTCTAAACAATACATAATGCTACTGATTAGCATACCTTATAACAACTCAATCCTACGGTACCCCGTACCGTCACTAACACCTCCCGGTTACCCCCGTTATTAGCTATCAACATTGTCGGGTTTTAGGTTTAACTCGAGATTGGAAAAGTGTTATATTACATGCGTAGTTTGTCTTGTATATTAATATACTTATTGTTGAACTCGTTATCGCATGTGACTTAACTCACCCTTGTATGTCGTATAGTTTATTTCATTATTGCATGTGTGATCCTTTGTCATGCATTATGCATCTCACCTTATTATTTATTTTCCTAAGGTTTGTCTCTTTTGTTTAAAATTCAATGTGGTATAATTCATTTGTAAGCAATACTTTGAATGTATAAATTCTTATTATCCCATGTATACTCCTAACATTAGAATTCCACATCTAATGTTCGTAATTCTTTTCCCTTTATCATATGTCATTTTTCATTATGAAAACACATGGTCATTAAATCATATTATATTTTTCCACCATAACAAATATTTATTTATGTGTATGTATTATGGAACTATTTCTTATATGGTAAGTCTTATAATATATATTCATTCTTCCTAATGAATACCTCTTATATTATAAATGTTATAATCCTTATAACATCAAAACCATATTATAAATTCCATTTAAAATATTAATATTTCCGAACAGCACCTATGTTCTTAAATATTTACAAAACCCACCACTTAGTTAATATAATATTACATTATTGTTATAAAACATATCTTGTAACACCCCCGAATAAAACATCCATAGGTTAAATGAAGCGTCTGACAATATCATAAGTTAACTTTGTAGCGGTATAAACTACATCCGGGTGCTACAGACGCCAACCACCCACGTGGTTGACATGACCACTTCTACCAACATCAAGCTACGGTCTGCATGACTGGAAACAGCTCTCACCAAAACTCATATACGATATAAGATGCAATTTCAAATATTGAGTGTCTACAACAAATTGCCAAATTAGAAACTGAAAATTACATCTCGGGTACATTAAACATATAGCCACATCCTCAAACGTTATGCCCTGATGGACTACCCCCATGGTAGCCATCCCGCCTACGCTCCGCTATCGTCCGGCATAATACCTGTAAAAAATTTGGTTTGGGAAGGACTCAGCAAACTACGCTGAGTATGAACGTGTGTAGCCCGTATGTTGCCGGGCCACACGACTACTTGGTCGAATATTATTAAGTCAATTTACATGCTATAATAAAGCAGTAAAACACACCACAGTACATCATAGTTTCATACACACTTAAAGGTAGTAACACATCAGCAACAACAACCAAGCACAACATGCTGGCATCATAGCACATCGAGCTGCTAGTATAGCAACAAACAATTCATGTAAGTAATAAAACGTGTGCATAGGTATGTTATACCCATGATCCTCACTATGGGATCATTCGAGCGTTGTGTGTTTTCATTCCTTTTCTCTTGTCCCCTTAAAGCGTATTTCCTTCCTCTTTCCTTGCACCAGGTCTGGGGATATAGTTTGGATCCCGTGACCATCTCATGTAGGTGCTAATCTTTCCTTGTTTCTTTAAGGGTTATTTGTGAATTCTCTTATCACCACGAGTTGAAGAACTTCTTCTCATAGCCAATCCTCCATTCCCGGCGTCGTGCGTCGAGGAAGCGGGGTCGTCTCTAGACTTCGGGATGTGTTCCACCAATAGGTATTTTTTACTTTTCGTTATCATTATAAGTTCGACACCATAGTGGGTATCATGAGAAGTCCTCTATAGTTTAAGAGGAGTTTCCCTTTATACATTTCCTCTTTTGTTTACGTAGTTCGTTGTATTTCATCTCAAGGTTTCATCAATGAGAAGGGACTACACTACTGTGTGCGCGCAAGTAATATGCAGCATGATATATATAACAAGCATATAAACAAGTCATAGCAAGCAATCCAATTTCATGCTAGTCTTATGGTCATTATCAACAAAGGCACGCAGCACACAAGCCGTGTAACACGGCAACATACGAACCACACATGTCCATACCTTATTCAGAAGCAGAGCAGTCTCACACACGGGGTCCCGGTTGACGTTCGTTACGGCCCTAACGTTGATTAAAACAATTGTCAGTTATAATTTCAAATGACGACCCTGGTGACATTTCCCTAGTTTATTTCATTTTATCGGGGTCGTTCCCTAGGTGAATTCTTTGTTGAATGTTCAGCTGATATTAGCCCTTAGAACTCTCCCAGTATGACCGTAAACTTTAGTTTACCCCTAGGGCATTTACATCGACGTTTTACACGTTAACTAAATTCTTTCTCTAACTAATACTTTAGAGTATTTCAAGCACCAACTTGTGACAAGTTTATCTAGGAACAAATTTTAAATTGCCTAAGATGTATTCCCTCCTTAGCTAATTAGGTTAGCAATGTTTTAAGCCTATTATCATAATAATATAGTCCTTAATATACCCCTAAGATTTATTTATACAGAACTTCCAAACGTTTCCAAATTTGGAACACAATCCCCATGTGATACCGTGTTTAACTTCACCTCTGATGTAGCAAACTGATGGATAACCTTCTCAGCATGTTGCACTAACCTAACTAAAGGTTTTTAGCCATGATTTGGGTTCTTTGTTAATCCACCGCATCACTCTTAACACATCTGCAACTCACTCATACAGAGACAGCATGTTTCAGAAATCAGGAACACCCACTCCAGGTATATTCCCATTCAGTTTTTTTTTCCTTTTTAAAAGCGTTAGCTGTTTTCTGTGTTTTTGTTTGTTGGTTTTTTTGTTTTTTTCAAAATGCTTACTCTCTTAGATAGATGTGTTGGTAGGATTTGAAGTCCAATTTCAGACCAATTCAGCACACTTAATACTTCTCCTCTTTCTATACATAAGCAACCTACTGATAACATTCTGAACAGAAACCGAACTGGTGCACTTTTCTTCTGTCAGCTTGTTGACTGATGTCTAAGATTCCAAACGGGTATGGCCACCTAGTTGAGTGTATTAATAATGTTTTAGATCCACTGTAAAGCCACAACATCTTCTTTACTTCCTTGAAAACCGTTTAGACAGCGAACAACATCTTCGAAAACAGAAACACCAAACTGAAATTCTCGATTCTATTTCTTCTTGACTCTTGTGTTTAGTCAGCTCAGCTGATGATTTAATGTTCTCACACGTTTTGCAAGTCTAGCTGCAGTTATTAGCTGTGGTTTGGGTTTACTTTAAAACAACACCCCACTATTAGCACCTTGGGAAGTTACCCATACTGAAGCACACAGTTAGAAAGAAAAAAAAACTGAAACGCCTCCATCGGTGCATCCTCAATCCCACTTCTTCTCTGATGTACTTCTTTGATTTATATCGTCCCAAAAGCGTTTATAACCTCACTTAAGAATATTAGAGATGTTTTAAATTGGAAACCAGCTCTAAGCACACTCTCAATGCACCTACAAATATAGTTATACAGAACTGAAAAGGAAATGAAAACTGAAACTACTAAGCTGATGTATTCTGTTCTCTCTTTGCTCTTGAAACTGATTTCAGGTTTTCCCCCCCAGGTGTTTAGCTACTGAGTTACGAGGCTTGGTAGGGATTTAAATCTCAAGGCAAAACCAACATGGCCCTAATAACCATACTGGCATGTCTTAGTACTGAAACCAGACAATTCCAGAAGCTGAAAATAAAACTGAAACGCCCAGCCGAGGCATTTTTTTTTTGGTTGCTTCCCATTCTGCTCTTTAGCCTGACCTTAAATTTCTCTCAATCCCCTTACCCAATTAGTTAAATGTTTAATCCAGGTCTCAACTTCAAAACAGATTCACCACACATTTCTTAGGCTTCTGAAAGATTAGTATACAGAAGGGCTGAGTCTGCAGAAACTGAAAACTACACTGATGTGTTCTCTTGTATGGTTTTTCTTCCTGCACTCTAAGCTGACCTACCACTCCTCCCTTTTGTTTACACTCAGCCCCACACTTTGGTAAGCTTTTAGATCAGTCATCAAGTAAACCCTATCTCTTAGCTTACTTCAGGAAGGGTAATACACAGCGAGAAACAACAATCTTACAAACCGATATACCTTCTTCTTTCATTTTTTTTTGTTTGATCATAAACTAGATTTCTAGTTTTGCCCCAGATTGTTTAATTAGCTAGTTACTCAGTGTAATACAGTTTCAACTTTTAAAACATTTCTAAGTGACTAAGGGCTTCACTACTGAAAGTTCTTACACCACCTGCAGACTGGAAATCAGCAGTCAGAAGCTGATACAAGGTTGTTTTCTCTTTTCTCTTTTTTTTTCAGTGCCATGACTTCCAGCTCCTACCTAATTACTAACTCACGTAGTTTAGTTTATGCTCATGCTCTTAAGTTTGATACAGACCTAAAACATTATTAAAGCTACTGAAACATGTCAGTACTAACTACAAACTGAAACAGAAACTAGAAACTGGTGTAACTCTTTACCTCATTTCTTTGTTTGCAATTTGACTTCCAATTCTTCCCAGCTGTTGTAGTTTCTCAGTTGAGTGTTTTGATAAGGTTTTAACTTTGAATTAACCCAAGGAAACAGGGACTACTCTTTTGAAACTCATTTACACAGAATCTGTAAAACTGCAGAACTGGAAAATGACTTCAGTTTGCTCCTCCACTCCTAGTACATCAATGGGCTTTTCTTCTCTTATTGAACACCCCAACGTTTTGCTAACTTAGACAGGTGCACCCACAATGTTTTAAATACATTATTAAGTCAATACCATCCTCATACTGCCTCTGAGAAGTTAGTAAACAGACACACAAAATTTCTGAAACTGAATTAGCACCTGTATACTCTTTCTTCTTATTTCAGGTTGAGTTTCTTTAACTCTCCCAAAGTGTTTATAACTTAGTTAGGCGTGTTAACAAGGTGTTAGGTTCATCATTATACCAGTAGAATCCTTATAACTCCTCTGGGACTTAGTTTTACAGAAATAACCGTTATAGAGTTGGTTTCTGATTTCTGCTCACTATTTCTTTCTGTTTTTTTTTAACGTTCTCACAAGTCTACTGGGTCATTAAAGGGTCTTATCTTTGCTTTGTCACTATCATTAACCTAACACTACCTCTATATCATATCTAGAAAATTAGTAGACAGAGGAAAAAGAACACTACAGAACTGCTGTTAAAAACCGGTTTTCAAGGGCCTCACCTTTAGGAGTTTGGAGAGGGTTGGTCTCAGGATTTCCAGAGCTCTACCCTTAGTTATCATGCAGAGTTCTTGCGAGATAAAAACAAAACAGGAAGTTTAGAGGGGCAGAACAGGAAGCAAGGAAGAGATGTAAGGAAGGTGGGTTGTGTTCTTACCGTGAAGTAGGTTTTAATTCACCAGAATGTTCTAGTTTTTTTTTTCCTTAGCAAGTCTCTGCACACCTTGTGAGGATATTCCCAACGCATGCACACAGAAGTGAAAAGAGGAGTCAAATGCAAGAGCTTTTGGATACAACAAAACAGAAGAGAATGAAAAGGATTAGGCAACTGATATCCACCTTGTTAGGTTAGGAAACTGATTACTTTGCTCCAGGTTTTTGCTGTCTGTTTACACTGATTCTGCGGACTGGAGTGGAGATTAATGCCTGGTTGTTGGTGGGAGTTGTGTGCCCTTACTTTCTGCCTGATTCCCCAGCATTTAACCCCAGCATTGGAGTATGGCTTGACTGGTTCTGAGCTGCTGGCAATCAGATAGCAATGAGGAATACTGGAACACTTGGTTATTTTCAATCGGAACAAAAACACTTAGATGGTGTTTATGGTCTCCAAGTTTCAAAGAGTATGGGCATGAACGAATGGGTTAGTGGGGCTGCCTCCTTGTCTAGTTTTCTAGAACTAGAAGTCGACGGTGGGGCATGGGTTGACTGATTTACACTTGGTGACTGTAGTCTGTTTTTCTTTCACTGAAACCGACAGCACAGTGCTCTGGTTTATACATGCTGTTCTGGTTCTTTTTTTTTAAAAGGAAACACCCTATACATGGGATGTATTTAGGATTGAGTTAGTGGGACAATGCTCCCAAGTTCCTAGAGAATTCATGGGTTATCTACCGTGAGTTGCACAACAAACTCTGAAGGTGGATGCAACTGTTTGCTGCACCGATTCTCGGACAGAGCAGGGGACATGGGATGGTCTGGTGTCCTCTTTTGTTTTGATTCCAATGAATTTACAGAAGTAGGCGAGAGGGTAAGAGGGTAAAGCGTGAGTAGGAGTGTGGTCTCCAGTTCCAAGAGGGTGGAGTGGGAATGCAAGAGGGAGGTTGCTGTGTACATGTCGGTAATGGGGAACAAAAGCAGTGGTTACTGTGGAATTTTCAATTCTCTGTACTTAATTTAGTGGTTTAGTTAGTCTAACAGTGTATCATTACCTTTGTGTCTAGAAGTGCAGAAAGTTATCGAATATGAGCACAGCTCAACTGGTTACAACGTTCAGGAGGGGTACGAGAGGTATGGGATTCGAATCCCGGCTAGAGTGGGTTTGCTCTATTTTTTTTTATAAGTGTACTTTCATGCTTATTTTATCGTTGTTACATCCGTATACATATATGTAACTAATTTAGCTTGTCACGTTGTTGCTTATAACGACTATTTTATTTCGTCGCGTTTTAGTTATACATATATATATGCCTATATATTTTTACGCGACTGTTGTGTTACGTCACGTTATTACTTGTGCACGTAACGTGGTAATATTATAACGTTGGTTGTACGTATGTATATATATATATGTATACGGGTGACTATATCGACGTTCTCATGTTTGCGTCGCATTATTAACCATAACATCTTCGGTTTCGAGATGTGTGTTCGTATGAGTTTACGTTTACGATTATAATTTGTCCAAGGTATATAGGATGTTCATACAATTTATTGGGCGCACTAGTGGTATTTACTTTACGCACCGATAGGTACAAGCGATATAAGCATCCGTTTGGATCTATATTTTAAATACCATAATATTTCATGGTAATTATTACACATAATTTAATTTAATCTTCACTAATTTACAGTGGTAATTACTCGGGGTATTTCATATCTTATGACATTTAAGTCATTTAAAACAATTATAACCTATAGTTATATTTTGTTTATAAAATACCAAATAGCCCCTTATATTTTCGGTTTCCATTATACACCACTAAAGTTCTATAAATCACAATTCCATCCCAATTTATAATACATAGTTTCCTAATTCCCTTAAACCATATATTATACATATATCTTTCTAAAACCTTATATATCATTTCAAAAAAATTACCAAACTATACCAAAAGGTTATAAATATTATTCCTAACCTCATACTCCTTTTAAATCTCGGGTTTCACCCCTTTGTTACCCATTTGTAACAATGTTATAAAGTATCTTATATTATACTTATATAACTCATATAAACTCCAAATTTAACCAAATAAATATCTAAAAATTCCTAATAACCTAAGGTTTGTACTAAACTCCATTTAGTACCCCAAGTTTTCAGAAATTACATTATAGCCCCATCTCTTTTAAATATTTTACAAATTAATACTTATCTTAATATAAGGTAGTATTTTAATTTCTTAAATTTTCCAAACTTGGTCAAAGTCTCCTATATAGTCAACTTTGACTTCTAATACCAAATGGGAACCAATTTTTCGGTAATCACTAATAATAACCTATACTTTTCTATTTTTACAATTTTGACCCAAAACTTTATAAAATGTTATAATTTTTATTAAATTCATTTAAAAACCCTAAATTGCTCTAAATTAAGCCCACGGCTTTCTCATTTCCTAGTAATTACGAATTGGCCCCAATTTTAATTATAAGCATAAATAAAACTAAATAAGCTTATAAACTTAAATTAAAATGGCCTAATGACATGGCCTTATTACAACCTTGAACTTGCAAAATAAATTACATAATAAATGTCTCAAAATATAGCATATATTTTCTGCCTCACTTTGGTTTAATTATTTTTCCACATAATGTCATAATTTGACCATTATGTTAATTAAATCTCTTAAATGACTAGCTTAATTTATCTTAGCCATTTTTTTCCATTTTTAGGTCAATATGACCTATATATGTAATTTCACTCTCGGCCATATATATATATATGCTTAAAAATTATAAAAATCATAAGTTTAAGGTGTTTATACCTTGGTTATTCCTTCTATGCACGCGGCCTCTTGTAGGAAAATTCACCACATGATTTAGACATGTTTAATACACAAAAAAAAGATATGGTTACACTCCAAGCTTGAGCTTAACCATAAGGAATAATTAATGTAAGATTTAAGGCAAAAATCACCTTAAAAATGCAAGGGAAGTTATAGGTGGTTTCGACCTGAACCAAACACACCACAAGGTGTTAGATCCACCATATTGACATAGGAAATAGCTAGATCACAACAAGCTGCCTTGTTATTAGGTTTTACCTTGGAAAAATGTCTTAAAAGAGAGTATTTCTCTTGGATCTCGGCCACACTTGCTCCAAATGGCTAACCAACTGAATGAACATGTAAATATGAAGATTATGAGTGTATAAACTCATAAAAATTGAAGGAAGAAAACCGCTTGAAAGATTGAGAGGCTTAAGGTATGTTTTTACCTTAAAATGAAATTTTGAGCAACCTTGGTCCCTCTACTTGCTTCAACCGAGTTTGGCTCTTGTTTTAACCTTAGAACACTGAGAATAAGCCATAGGAATTGATGAGCCACGAAATCTAGGTGTAGGTAGTGAAGAGATGAAGAAAAAGGGCTAAAAATGACCTTAAAACTCTTACCTTAAGAGCTTAGGAGTTAGATCTGCCTTCCATGCTCAAGAACAAATCTTGAGAGCTGCTAGGAAGGAGGAGAGCTCGGTTGGAGAGGCTGGGATCGGACAAGGAGGAAGGATGAGGTGGGAAATAATTGAAAAAGTAAGTTTTACTATTGTAAATTTGTGTTAGGTATCAATTTGTCTCATAATCATTGCAAGCTGTCTCCTCTCTTATTGCCACCCGATTTCCTTGGTCCAAATGGGTCAATTAATTGACCATGCTTGGTCAATATTGACTCATGCGGGCCCCACTTTAGGGTTTTATTAATATTTTAATATTAATTTGTAAAAATTCGTAAATTTTTGGAATTAAATTCATAATATGATATAATATGATAAAATATCATATTTAAGGGTAATTATAATTTTTAAGCCCATTAAAAATCAATTTAAAAGGCAATCTCACAAAAACGTGCTTTAAGGTGTTTTAGCGCACATTTTTGTGTCACAGGGTGTTCCTGAGCTTAGTTCTCCTTGAGAACGGTTTTGTTGTGTTCATTACTTCATTATAATTCTTAGGAATCCACTTTGGATCCTATTTGAGGTCATACAATCTTTATGGTGTCTTAAAGAACATTTTTGGCTTTACCGATCTTAAGGCGTGTTTTGCCTTGTTGAGATCTTTTAGATTGTTCCCCAATAATATTTAGATGTTTATTAATCATCTTAGATCATTAATAGATCATTTAATTATATTTTAAAGGTTAGGGGTATTTCATAGCTCGTCTTGAAGCAATTCGCATGTTAATTGTGTTTGCTGCATTAAAAGGTTTCACATTATATCAAATGGATGTCACGGCAGCCTTCCTCCAGGGCTATATTTATAGAGAAGTCTATGTCGAGAAACCCCTAGGGTTCACAGACTCCGTCCATCCCGACTACGTCTACAAACTGTGTAAGGCCCTTTATGGATTGAAACAGGCTCTGCGTGCTTGGTATGAAAGACTGTCTACATATCTGTTGCAAAATGGTTTTTCTCGAGGTAACGTAGATAAGACACTATTCATTCTTCACTCATCACATGACTTACTTCTAGTACAGATTTATGTTGTTGATATCATTTATGGCTCTACAAGTAACACCCCCTGCGACCATTTTGCTAACCTTATGAAGCAAGAGTTTTCCATGAATGAGTTAGGTGAGCTCAAGTTCTTCTTAGGATTACAAATTCAACAAGAGAAGGAAGGGATTAAGATCCATCAACAAAAGTACATCAAGGAACTCCTTGACAAGTACAATCTCAAAAATGTCAAGAGCATGTCCACACCAAGTTGTACATCTGCCAAACTACATCTTGATGATGACGGAGTCGGTGTCAACGCCACATAATATAGAGGAATGATAGGGTCCCTCTTGTACCTGACTGCTAGTCGCCCCGACATCCTTCATGCAGTTTGTCTTTGTGCCCGCTTCCAAGCAGCTCCAAAGTAGTCTCACCTCAGAGTAGTCAAACGTATCTTTTGATATCTCAAAGGTACAAGTACACTCTATCTATGGTATCCTCGATCCCCTACTTTTACTTTATCTAGCTATAGTGACTCTGATTGGGCTGGTTCCCTTCAAGATCAAAAGAGTACTTCAGGTAATGCGCAGTTTTTGGGTCTTTGCCTTGTTTCATGGTCCTCCAAAAAACAAAACTCCGTAGCTCTCTCTACAGCGGAGGCAGAGTATGTCTCTGCTGCAGCCTGTTGCTCCCAACTCCTTTGGATGAAACAACAACTTCAAGATTATCATGTCACCCAAGAACATATCCCAATCTTTTGTGACAACAAAAGCACAATCAAAATATCTGAAAACCCAGTCCAACACTCAAGAACCAAACATATTGAAATTCGTTTTCACTTCTTGAAAGACTGTGTCGAGAAAAAGCTTATCCAACTTGACTTTGTGCCCACAGAAGATCAACTTGCAGATATCTTTACTAAACCCTTGTCTACAGCACGATTCGAAGCACTTCGATCAGCAATTGGGTTGACTCTGTCTACCTAGCCGGTCGCATCTCCTTGCCCCTACCGCAGTTGTCAGCTGGTACTCCCTTATGTCTCACTGAGTCTGTCTTTGTTTGCACTTGAATCTGTAAAACGTGTTTTATTGCTTAGAACGCTCTATTTTATTAGCGCTATACATCCACGTCATCTATCCACACCCGCCCCGCCTAAATCCACACCGTTAATCTCGCTGGCTTCTCACGTTCCCTTATTTTTCTCGCCTGACACACGAAATCTCTCCACCTTCTGCAGTCATTTCAGCCTTTATATCCCTCATCCGTCTACTCTGTCTCTCTCACCTGCATCCACTTTACACCCAAGCATACCACAATCCCAAATGACAGGCATTAATCTCAATGGCATCAACATTCCGGCTGAAATCTTCCAAGATCCCATCCGCCTTCAGGCGTACCTCCAATCTATGGCTAACCCTAACCCATCTCCACCTACCACCACCACCACCACTCACTCCCCCACCAAAACCACTGCTACTTCTTCCCCCACACACTCTGCCACACCACCACCAACCACCCGCGATACATCACCCCACCAAACACCACCTTCTACCGCCAAGACCGACATTCTTGAGACGGATGTCGAAGATGTCACACCACTTCAAACCCTGCCACCATCTCCACCACCTCAAGAACCAAACCCTACTACCAAAACCCAAGCAACTGATCAACCGCAAGCTCCGCCCAAAATATCTCCAACACCAACCCCACAAGCATCCCCAGAAAAATCCGCAACCCCAACACCTCCAAAATCTCCCAAACCCAAACCCCGAAAAAGAAAAGCTCAAACCACCACTCGACCCACAGCCAAAAGAGTTCTCCGATCTTCTGTCAAGGCCCAACCAGTCTCCTCTGGTTCCGGCGAATCTTCACCAGTACAATAATTACCCACCAATAGTCACGACACATCTACTGGTGCCACCTCCACCAGGGTCTAGAAACCTCCCAAGCCGCAACGCCGATGTGCGAAGATAGACCCCTTCACCTAGCGCTACATGCTCGGTGGCCCTGCTGCAGAACGAAACATTGTCAGGGGTAAGTTCCTCAATTTTTCATGGGCTATGTCTTCAAATCTGGGAGAGTTAGTGACTATGCTAGAGGTTCAAGGGTGGAAACACCTTTTTTGTGAGATACCAGATTGGTACCCCCAAGAGTCTGTCGATTTTTATCAAATTCTCGTTATCAGAAATGGTGCTGCTCAATCTTTTGTCAATTCCACTCCTATCTTCTTTAATCTTAACAAGCTGTCCCAAATACTTGGAGTCCCTCATACCGGTCTGTCCTTCTATGAAAAAGGAGTCCTTCCAGAAATCCCCGGGGTCCCACAAAATAAGATCTACCGTTTTTTCTCTTCAAAGAAAAAAGTGGGCTCCCCAATACCCCGAGGCGATCTTTCAATCCTCCACCAGCTCCTCCACATCCTTGTCATAAAAAACATCGTCCCCCAAAAAGAAGGAAATCTCATGGTGAATTGCTTGGACCTCACTATCATGTACTGCATAATCAACCGTCGTTCCATCAATCTGGCCCACATTATACTCCATCACTTAGCCCAGTCTGTCGACACCCCGAAACACTCCCTGGGGTATGTGTTTTGGCTGCCTCGAATTCTCAAATTCTTTCTGGTACCCTTGGCGACATCCACACCGGAGTCCATCGACGAGGCAGACACCATCAACCTCCGCTATCTGAATCGGCTGACATCTATCGACAAATCCAAGCTGCTGCCCCCTCCATCAACTCCAACGACGGCGGGTACTTCCACTTCTCAACAGGCAGTCCCTCAAGATGCTCTCCTACCACTCCTGGAGAAAGTGGAGTGACTCCTCGCACAGGTAGCGGAGCTGATTCAGGGCCAATTGAGGATGATGGACAGACTCGTTGGGATCGAGACGACTGTGACGGCCTTGCAAGATCACCTTCTTGACCTCCAAGGAACCCTAACCCCCAACCCTGACTCTTAGATTGACGTGTGTGTGTGTAGTGTTAGGAATTAGGCTATTTTAAGTTCTAAACACTTTTTGCTGGTTTGTGTGTGAATTTTTGGACTAACTCCTTCGTGACTATGGGCTTCCCTCTGATGAAAGCAAAAGGGGGAAGTGGTGAATCCCGTCTGGTGTACGGGTGACTCTATTGTTGCTTTAAACTGCTTTCAGATTTTTACTACTGGACCGTGTGGTCTAGTACTATAACTGCTTTATGTATTATGCCTTATCCTACCTGTTACACTGCCTATTCAATATTTGCTTGCCTGGAGTCCCTCTACGATTAAGGGGGAACCTAAATGGAGTCTTTGAACTCAACTACTACTGCTGCTATTAAGGGGGAACTTTAACAGGGTCGGTTCCCCTAGTTCTTTGTCTCTGGTTTTCATTTCAGGATTGAATCCATCGGGATTCACGGAGGTTTTCTATCATCAGCAACAAGGGGGAAACTGTTGGGACATCAGAGTGTTGCAGAGATAGCCAATCACCTTGATATAGTCAATCATCCTCAGTCAAACACAAAGAGCGAGCCACTTCAATGGAGTCCATACAACTAAGGAGACCTCACAGACCCTCCCGTGCTGTTGCGAATAATAAGGAGCTAACTCGGGAATGCTTCAACACCACAACGGTCATAAAGTCTTCCCATCACACCCGAAGTTTGCGGCCCAAGTTAGAAGACCACTCAAGAACATTGAACGTTGCTAACTAAGTTAGTTCCGGTATTTACGGAACTAACTTCCTCAACCTGCTGATTGTAATGCTAGTATAAATAGGTTGTGTAATAGCTAGTTTTAAGCGTGCTTTTCGTTGAGAAATATTTCAGAGTTTAGAGAGAGAAAGAAACTACTTTGTAAGCCAGAGAGAGAAAATACGTACCAAGTTAGTTAGTGCATCTAAATAGACTCTGCCTAGGAAGATCCTAGTTTCACTACGCTTACCATTGATCTGTTCAGAAAGTGTATTGGGTGAGTGAGTGAAAAACCGCTAAGTAGATCTCTTCTACTTAGTGGGCATTTTTAAGTTGTTTTATTTTGACCAGAAAATGAAATAGCTTATTTGTGTATCTTGCTGAGTTTCACAGAGTCCTTCTATTTTTCTAGTATTACTTCGTTCCAGTTACTTCAAAGTATTCCGCTCCCTTAGTTTAATCAATTCAATTGAGTGCCTCTACATCATAGAGTGTTTCTTACTTTCAAAGACTGATTGAGTCAAAACAACTCTTAGACTCACACCTTTGGTTGGTTTGAGTTAGCCACCCGATCCTACACACTGAATCAACTTTAATACTCTTTGTTTACAAATACAAAGCCTAAATAAAATAACGGGTATTTGTCAGATACCCGGGCAATCTAATTTAAATTTTAAAAAAATTGCTCATAAAATATAACTACAGAAAATATAAACATAAAATAATATAATGAAATATTATTGTAAATTTAATACAATAAAATTGAATGTTAAAATTAATAATGTGTCAAACAGAGTAAAAATGGACAAAAGAGCCGGTTTACTGACATCAATGATTGACGCCAGTGATGACATCATCAAGTCAATAAGGGTGCAGGGATATGAGTGTTTGCGTGTGAGATTTGTGTGTGTATTGTTTTGAGCGTGAGTGAGGCAGAGAGAGTTTTTTTTGTGCGTGTGTCTGTAGTAGAGGAGAGGTGATGGGTTTTTTTCCCTCTAGGTGCCAGAGAGTAACACAGATAGATATGTAGTAGTATATATTTTTTTCTGATTTTGTTCTACACGGTTGAGAGAGAGCGGGAGCGAGAGGACAAGTTTTTTTCTTCTTTTCCCATTCCGAGTTGTATGTGGGTGTGGGGAGATGTTTTCCCTTTTCTTTTTCTTTTTTTTGTTTCCGGTCAGAATATGAAGGAGTGGGTTTGAGTATTTTTTTTTATTGTAGACATAGAGATAATCAGGTATGAGAGGAGAGCTGTTATTTTTTCTTTTTGGGTATGAATAGAGTAGGGGGAGAGATGAGCATCAAACTATATGTATATAGTATATACATATATATTATCTTTCTTTTTATGTCAGTAAACAAGAGTAGATGAGAGAGGAAGTAAGAAAATATCACCTATATTTGCCCTCTTCGGTCTGGTTGGAGGAAAGAATGCAAAGAAAAGAGAATTATTTTTGTCTAGTTGTGAGAGAAGAAAGAGAGATTGGCGAGAGCAGATTGAGAGAGATGATGCATTGGAAGGGATGGATGACTGGTATTTAAAGAAAGTCAGAGGGAAAATCAAGAGAAAGAATACTAACCAATATCAGTAACGTAAATTAAATTGTTTAGTTAAATTAAAGAAAATCAAGGGTTAGGAAATATGAAAGGTAAAATTAATTCATTAGTACAGTAGGAAATATCAAAGGATAAAGATGGTTTACTAATTAAAGTAGGAAATATGAATAGTTAAAATTAGTTCAATAATAAAATCAACACAACTCAAAGGATGAAAATGATGGATTAAAATAGACGTATTTAGTATAGTTAAATCATAGTAGTATTTAAGTTGTAAGATTATTATTATAACTTCGTTTTAATAAATAATTATATTAAACTAACTAGATAAATATGATGATCATTACTACTACATTAAAAATCACAACCGACTTATTTTTAAAACGGTATATTTATTAAAACAAATATTCTCTATTAAATACTATACATTATGCTTGTAAATATTATAATATACTCATAAGATACATAATATACCTGTAATCTGTATATTATATTTGTAAATTTTATAGTATATGTATTCTAAAATTTTAGGGGTATTTTAGGTTTGGTGCAGCCTATGCCCATTCCATACTGAAAGTTCGAGGATTTATCCCTTGACTTCATTGTCGGACTTCCACCGACTAGGGAGGTTCGAACACCATATGGGTTATCGTCGACAGACTAATGAAAGTGGCAAAATTTATACCTATCAAGGACACCTGGAAGGTTCCCAAATTGGCAGACCTATTTTAGAGAGAGATTATCAGGCACCACGGCGTGCCGAAGACGATCGTGTCAGATAGAGACTCTCGATTCCTATCACGGTTTTGGGGGCAAGTTCAGGAGGCGTTGGGTATGAAGCTGAAGTTAAGTACCGCCTTCCACCCACCGACGAATGGTCAGAGTGAGGGAACCATTCAGACATTGGAGGACATGCTCCGAGCACGTCCCTTAGATTTCCAGGAGATCTGGATAGACCTGTTACACCTGATTGAGTTCGCCTACAACGAAATCATGCATCGATCCAGATGCCACCGTTTCAGGCGTTGTATGGCAGACCTTGTAGGAGACCTGTTATACCCAAAATTTTGACCCCCCTGGTTAAGGTCTACGAGGTTTTGGTGTTGTGAGGGATATTTCAATCAAGTAGTGAGAGATTCCGGCCCGATTGGCGTGATCCATGGCATGGGGAACAACTTCGTCATTGTCAGGGGCGTTTTCGTAATTTTTAAGGCTCCTAAGACCTCCTATAGGCTTTCTCTCTCCTCCAAAGGACGCCCAAAACAGCTTGAAATGCTTTGATAATTTAACCCATGATAGAGGATGGCATTTTAATCATAATGGCGTTGGAATTTTGTTTTTTCGAATTTCCAATAATTTTCTAGCAATTTATGACTGAATCTGACGGGAAATTCAATTTAAAAATATTCCAACATTTAAAAAATTCGGTTCCACCTCAGAAAATTCATAATATCCATCCTTGACATGTGGTTAAAATTTCATAGCAAAATTCCTTTGGGAAGTCTTTTAATTAAAATACCAAAGAATCTTACTTTTACTAGATTTTCTTTATCTTTAAGAAAGTCTATATAAGGGGATAGGTTTTTGGATAAAATCAGAATCTCATAACCTCAAGAACCCTAGACTCTCAAAGAAGGCAGCCGTCTCTCTCTCTCCACGTTTTTGAACTCCAAAGCCACAATCAAACACCGAAATCTCACCAAAATCAACACTAAAACATATTTTTCAACTCCCACAACATCATCAATCATCAAACATTAACCAAACCACCTCCAAAACGTGAAGAACAGCAAGAACAACCAACAACAAGAAGCTTGGTTCGAAAACCTTTCGGGTCTGCCATCAACGGAGCACTCGACGAATCCCGGTGTGAAGAATCGTTGTGAATCCGAAGGTAAAACAGGTAGAAACTCCAATTCCCTAATTCTCTACGGTATTATCTGTCTTGCCTCAAAGTTTGGGCTCAAACTAACCCTTCTACGCTTCTGTATTGCTGTTTGTTTAAGCTTCTGTCCAATAACTTGTTTACCAAGTTTCGTGCTTAATTCGAATTCAAATTGAAAACTTTCAATCACTAACGTCTTGTACATCTTTCAGGCTACACACCCATAAAATTTGAGCCAAAAACACTTTCGGGAACAGCCTCAAGGCCGCCGTCCGAGGGCGGTCCGCACCCACGGACGTCATGTCCGGGGCCCCAGACTCCCTGTCCGTAAGCCCGGACGACCACGGACGGCGGCGGGATTTAAAAAAATTCAAAATTTAGGTTTTCTAATAATGTCCGGGCCCACGGACAGCCTGTTCGTGGCCCCGGACTTTGCAATTTTTTGTTTTCCATTAATTTCGACTCTTCTGTATAATTAGGTTAACTGGGGTCCGTGGTCTCGGACATGGGGTCCGTGGCTATGAACGTAAGCAAAAATTCGACCTAATTCTACCTCTGAAACCCTAGTTTAGGTATCTTTCAATTTCACTTTAATTTTCTGTCAAAAAAATGCTAAAAAACACAAAAAAACCGAAGCTCGCGCACTTAGGTTAAAACGACCCGTAATAAGCTGTAAATAAACCAAGTAGAGGAAAAACGACCTAGGAAGGGTAATGAAAGTAATTTGAACCCTAAATAAGTCGAATATCAAGCCCCCGAACCCGAACTCTCCTTTCCTAATTTGATCTAGGTTAAAATTAGGTGGCGACTCATAATAGGTTCCAGTGAGCTAGCTTAGGTTTTAATAATTATTGTTATATGACATAGTTATTAATCTTAGGTTATAAGTGGACCTAAAACCCGATTAGATCCTAATCAACTTAACCCACATAGATAGGGTTTAAAATCGAGGCTCACAGACTGGCGACTCTGCTGGGGACAAAGTTCTTAATTTTAACTTGTTTAATTTTAAGAAAGAGGGCTTAACTCGAATTGTTGTTTATTTATGGCTTTTATTTGTTTACCTTTGTGCGCACCTTAATTTTTGCACCCTTGCATCATATGAGAGCGAGGGACCACACAAACCAATTTCACCCCGGGACCCGCTTGAGGGTCCCCTGTCAGGGACTCACACCTTTTAGGTGATGTGAATAAGTGGGGGAAAAGAGGAGGGTGTCGTCTAACCACACCCCCTTAATACCTGGGCCTTAGCCCCAAGCATTTTCCTGGCAGTACCCTTACCTAGCCCATTGTTTGGTCAGTCAAAGACCCGACCGTAGACGCACACCTTAAGGTGATGTGAAAAAGTGGGGTAGCCCAAAGAGAATAGCGTGCAAGCCCTATTCCTTTGTGGTGACCTAGGCCCGTGCCCCAAGCACTTCTCCGTATCGATCTGTACCCATTGGACTGAGTTATTTCGTGAGGACATTTGCATCACCTCCTTATGTAGAACTTCTGTGTATGTGCTCCTTTTCTCCTGGGCCTCAGGCCCAATGTCTGAATCGATCCATCCATCTCTTCTAGCCCAAATGAAACATTTAAAGGGTTTTCATAGTCCAGATACTTCGATCCCCAAAACACAAAAAATCCTTTAAGCTGATTCTTGTTACAAGCCTGATTCTTGCAATATCCACTCGTAAGACCAACGAATCTTGTAACCCAAAAGTGTAGTCCAGAGCAGACCCTCCCGAAATTTTGGAGTCCGGCATTCATTGCAGCACACTAATCTTCGGCCTGAGTTCCTAGTCTCACTCCCGCAATGCTGACTTATCTTTTTGCTTAAAACAGGCAGCACCCCTCGCAGCTAGGATGTCGTCTGGAGTTATCGATCGAAGTGCTCAGCTTGCTGAGCTTGTGGATTTGATAGGGAAATTTAGCTGAGTTAGAATTTGTCCACAAGAGTGCTTTGGAAGACCTAAGCTCAGGATTTGTGTCGGCTGCAAGAGAAACGAGAGCTCTCATTCATGCTCTCGGGGAAATCATCCCTTTAGATCTGGCCCCCAATGAGGACGGGATCGAGTCACCGGAGAACCAGGAACCGCAGAAAGAGCAGGCCGCACGGGTGCCCGTTGTAGATCTGCAGCAGCCGTAGAGTCGGATTCTGAGAGTACTTCTAGGACGGGGGTTAGTTCAACTTAAAGCCCCGCGGTTTCACGGGCGGCATCTGGGGGCGTATCCCGAACAGTTCTGTCGTTTCCACCTACTCACGGGACACTCCACAGATAATTGTCGTAATTTGAGGTCTAAAATTCTGTTATTGGCCCAAGAAGGAAAAATCCGGATTGCAACCCCAGTACCGGAGCTTCCCCGCAAAGCCGAAAGGGAATTCACACCCATTGGTTGTCCCTTAAGCTAGGCCTTTGAGGAGCTGCAGGACGAGGGGCTAATACGGCCGCTCATTCCTCACCATGGAGGGACGCGAAAGGGGAGAAGACTCAGTCAATTTTGCAGGTACCATCAGCTAGCGGGACATGATACCAATGATTGCAAAGTGTTGAGACATCGGATCCAAGACCTCATCGATCAGGGATATCAACGTTTGGATGACCTCGAGACCTCAGAATCCGAAGTTCAGTGTGCTGCCTTTACTGTTTTCTGGGATGACAAAAAGCCAGCACGAGGGGCGGGACGGAGGCCCACATCCACGGTCAGCTTTATCCCAGCAAATGCTCACATTACTCGGTCAGGCAAGCATTACGGATCACCTGAAAAGCCATCGCAAGGGGAAGAGCGAATGTCGTCTCCTCCGGTGGCTGAAGAGATTCCAGGTGAGCGAGAACTGCTTCAGAAGCTG
This sequence comes from Limonium bicolor, assembly GCA_023374045.1. NCBI lineage: Eukaryota > Viridiplantae > Streptophyta > Magnoliopsida > Caryophyllales > Plumbaginaceae > Limonium > Limonium bicolor. The sequence goes on along the minus strand of CM041780.1, from coordinate 223,697,667 downwards.
AAGGCAACAACCATCCCCATGGCCATCTGGTCTTTGCTTACGATCTCGCTAGAGCACCGACGGGCCATTGCCAAACATTTGGGCGGGCCAGAGGAAAGTTTAGCCCCGGAGAGGATGGTCGCGGCTCTTTGGCAAAAGCAGGAAGAGGAGATCAATTTTCACGATAGCGAGATCTCCGAGCACTCAGGAAAAGCATTGTATATTACTGTTTGGTGCGGGGCCTTCAAGGTGCCAAAGGTCCTCATTGACACGGGAGCAGATGTTAGCATCTGCCCTCTGAAAGTGGCAGAGGGTATGGGTTACGACAAGTTTCAGTCTTGCCAAATAGTATTACGAGGGTATGATGATAACCCAAGACATGTCTTCGGCCTATTGGATCTTCCACTCAAGTTTGGGACGGTTGTTCATCCAGTGAAGTTCTTGGTTCTGCAAATTCCCCATTCTTTCAACCTGATTCTGGGACGGGATTTCCATCAAGATTTGAAGGTCGTCCCCTCTACGGTGCATCAATGTTTGAAGTTCAAAAGGGACGGGAAGGTTCATATCGTTAGAGGTGAACCACATCAGAAGGAGTTGCCTGTTTGCATGGTTGAAGAGGAGGGTTCGTCCCATCTGAGCAGGTTCAGTGTTGTACCAGAGCAGTCCGATCCAACTTCTCTTTAGAAACTTAAGGTTGGACCGGGAAGGTTATCATGGAGAAGTACGGTTATCAAGAGGGTAAGGGCCTCGACAAGGATCTCCAAGGAATCCCAGACGTTCTATCTCCGGCAGCGAATCCTGGTCGTCAAGGACTTGGTGCGTTAGTGGACCCATCTTTCATTTCAGCAATTGAACTATCATCTTTATTCATGTGCTCATGTTCCTCATGTTTACAGGGGACGGTAAGAGCAGCGAAGGAGGAAGCGATGCCTGATTGGATGTTCCTCGAAGAATAGATCATAGATTAGGGGTAGTTAGTCATTTACTTCCGCTTTGGGGTCATTAGGAGTCATTATTATTTTCCTTTGGCTGTTCTACATAGCTTCTTTCTTTCCGTAGTTAGTTTAGTTGTCTCCCCCATTTTGTTGGTACTCAGTGTCATTGTTACTTTTTTTTTGTTATCAATAAAATTTCGTCTTTATTCATGTTTTGATGTTTATATATCTGTTCACGTGCAAAGTGAAAAGAAGGAAAGAAAAGAAGGAAGAAAGAAGGAAAAAAAACTCTCTCTTGTAAAGCTTGTCTGTAAACATACAAAAGAAAAACCTTCGTTTTTTTATGAGATCCCCTGTACGAGACCACCTTCCCATCCATGTATTCACCACCTCCATTACAGTCACCACACATGTCGCAGCATTCCATCACCTCTACCATTTCATCAGACACACCGCGGCCGCCAAAAGGCCAAAGAAATAAATCACTCAGCAATCACCCCATCACCACTCACCACCATTGTTCACCACCACACATGCAATCACCCTCCACAAATAACTTGGGCATTCTAAGAAACCCCACAACAATACTGGGGGCAATCTGAGTTAAGGAACGATAACGTTTGTTTATTTTGTGCAAGCAAGTCTCTGAGTGAACGTTTCGTGAGAGTGCCTTGAGCGGTAAAACCAAGAGCGAAAGAGCGTGTCATTTTTACACGACTCCAGAGAGGCTACATTCAAAGGTGAGGTAAACGGCATGACTCCAACTGAAGGAGATAATTTGTAAATTTACGCTTAAACCTGTGAAAAGTAACCAAGAACAGATACACAACTATTAGGGATGACGAAGCACCTTGGTATAGCACCACACAGCCAAAAAGCTTGTGAACCCTGACATTACACCCTAGGCACCCCCGCTGAGCTTTTCATATATGAAATCTTTTACAACACTGCAAGCTTCACAAATAAGCCAGCCAGTGATGAATAATCGACCCGGTGACCAAAGGAAGAGCCCGACTTCCGAACAACAACTTCACAAGTCCAAAGAAGCAAAACTGCTACCAGCATGACAAAACGATCCGCAAATGGTCTCAAAGTGACACAGGATCCAAACGAGCTAACATCAAAAATAGCTCTCAAAGTTCAAAACCGGGAAACACAAGAACCCCGAAGGATAGGAGATTCAAGGAAAGCAAACTTGAAAAGCCTCAAAGAAATCCAAAATCGGAAAAAGAAAGAAGATGCAAGGAACAATCCAAAAGTTCCAAGTTCATAAGCGAAGTCATCACGAAGTAGCCAAATGAGTTCAAGGCAAAGAAGACAAGTCCGAGAGACGGCGCAAGTTGCAGCTTTGGTCATCCTTAAAGCTCCACATATCCTAAACATTCCTCCATTATCCCGTTGTCATTCATCACACCCCATGGCCACGTTATAAGCTCAAAAGACTTCCGACTTAGTAGTTGTGTATCCAATCGAGTGAAAGTAACAGGTTGAACACGTAAATCTAACAAATGTCAAATTCAATGGTTGAGAAGTTGTGACCGTAAGTGAGAAACGAGTGCAAGCACCAAACACGTCGAGTGTAGGTTAAGAAGCACCACATCAAAACATAAGCCTTGACCATGTGAGGACGAGACTTGTTCGCACGTTTAGCCAAAGGAAATACTGGGGGCAATCGATCGTTCCGATCGTTCCGATCGATCGCCATGAACTCTAACTCAGATTGCCTTAAGAAAGAATACTGGGGGCAATTGTTGATTCCAACAATTGCAACAACAACACCGTTTGAGGCCCAAAGGTCTAAAACCCAAAGGTTCAAACCATTCTCACATCCCACAGGCCCGTCCTAAGCCCTACCTCCACATCCAAACATTCACAGGCCCGTCCTAGGCCCTTCCTCCACATCAAATTCCCACAAGCCCGTCTTAAGCCCTACCTTCACACCCAAACATCCATAGGCCCATCTTGAGCCCTACCATCTTCAGATTTGACATAAACCCTAATCTTTCTACATCCATTTAGACCCATCATACATTTTACTCACTTTCACTTAGAACCATCTTTAGGCTCGTCATAAGACCTAGAACCATCTTTAGGCTCGTCATAAGACCTAGAACCATCTTTAGGCTCGTCATAAGACCTAGAACCATCTTTACGCTCGTCATAAGACCTAGATCCAACCTTTAGGCTCGTCATAAGACCTAGATCCTTCCTTAGGCTCGTCATAAGACCTAGTTGCATTCCCTTAGGCTCATAGTAAGACCTAGCGTTACCCTTTAGCTTACCCACTCTCATCAAACACATTGCATTCATCTCATTCATATAGGCTCGTCATAAGACCTAGCTGCATTATCCAGGCGCGTCACAAGACCTGGCGACAGAAAGTTGGCGAGGTGATGGCAATAAATCCTCCTTTTGTGATGTCAACTTATTTTTGGGATCAACGAATGGTGGGCAAAGGCAATAAGTCCCTAGGGTTTTTACCAGGAGTTATCCCTGCACACCGGCTTGGGGGGCGATGGCAATAAGTCCACATTGGGTCCAGCCAGGAGCATCGGCACGGGTTTTGGTCCCTAGAAGCATCCGAGCATCATCAGCATCATCAGCATCATCAACATCATCAGCATCAGCATCATTAGCATCCTTAGCATTTCAGCATTCTTGCATTTGCATACCATCCAGTTTTCACATCCTAGGTAGTCAACGCCTTAGAAACGCTTGACATTGCATCATTTCATTACAAGTAGTCAGCGCCTTAGAACAGTTCGACAATGCTTTGTAGCTTAGGTAGTCAGCACCTTAGAACAGCTCGACAATGATTTGTAGCTTAGGTAGTCAGCTCGACAATGTTTTGTGGCTTAGGTAGTCAGCGCCTCCGAATAGCAGGACGTAGTCAACCCGGTTTCGCACAAACATGGAGGATTCTATGGAGTCCAAAATTTTGGGGCTTCACTCAAGCATCAACCAGACTTTTCACATCCGTTACAAAGTCCAGTTGACGGGGGGCAATCTGTTATACCCAAAATTTTGACCCCCCTGGTTAAGGTCTACGAGGTTTTGGTGTTGTGAGGGATATTTCAATCAAGTAGTGAGAGATTCTAGCCCGATTGGCGTGTTCCATGGCATGGGGAGCAGCTTCGTCATTGTCAGGGGCGTTTTCGTAATTTTTAAGGCTCTTAGAACCTCCTATAGGCTTTCTCTCTCCTCCAAAGGACGCCCAAATCAGCTTGAAATGCTTTGATAATTTAACCCATGATAGAGGATGGAATTTTAAGCATAATGGCGTTGGAATTTTGTTTTTTTTCGAATTTCCAATAATTTTCTAGCAATTTCTGACTGAATCTGACGGGAAATTCAATTTAAAAATATTCCAACATTTAAAAAATTCGGTTCCACCTCAGAAAATTCATAATATCCATCCTTGACATGTGGTTAAATTTCACAGCAAAATTCCTTTGGGAAGTCTTTTAATTAAAATACCAAATAATCTTACTTTTACTAGATTTTCTTTATCTTTAAGAAAGTCTATATAAGGGGATAGATTTTTGGAAAATCAGAATCTCATAACCTCAAGAACCCTAGACTCTCAAAGAAGGCAGCCGTCTCTCTCTCTCCACGTTTTTGAACTCCAAAGCCACAATCAAACACCGAAATCTCACCAAAATCAACACTAAAACATATTTTTCAACTCCCACAACATCATCAATCATCAAACATCATCCAAACCACCTCCAAAACGTGAAGAACAGCAAGAACAACCAACAACCAGAAGCTTGGTTCGAAAACCTTTCGGGTCTGCCATCAACGGAGCACTCGACGAATCCCGGTGTGAAGAATCGTTGTGAATCCGAAGGTAAAACAGGTAGAAACTCCACTTCCCTAATTCTCTACGGTATTATCTGTCTTGTCTCAAAATTTGGGCTCAACCTAACCCTTCTACGCTTCTGTATTGCTGTTTGTTTAAGCTTCTGTCCAATAACTTGTTTACCAAGTTTCGTGCTTAATTCGAATTCAAATTGAAAACTTTCAATCACTAACGTCTTGTACATCTTTCAGGCTACACACCCATAAAATTTGAGCCAAAAACACTTTCGGGAACAGCCTCAAAGCCGCCGTCTGAGGGCGGTCCGCACCCACGGACGTCATGTCCGGGGTCCCGGACTCCCTGTCCGTAAGCCCGGACGACCACGGACGGCGGCGGGATTTAAAAAAATTCAAAATTTAGGTTTTCTAATAATGTCCGGGCCCACGGACAGCCTGTCCGTGGCCCCGGACTTTGCAATTTTTTGTTTTCCTTGAATTTCGACTCTTCTGTATAATTAGGTTAACTGGGGTCCGTGGCCTCGGACATGGGGTCCGTGGCTACGGACGTAAGCAAAAATTCGACCTAATTCTGCCTCTAAAACCCTAGTTTAGGTATCTTTCAATTTCACTTTAATTTTCTGTAAAAAAAATGCTAAAAAGCACAAAAAAACAGAAGCTCGCGCACTTAGGTTAAAACGACCTGTAATAAGCCGTAAATAAACCAAGTAGAGGAAAAACGACCTAGGAAGGGTAATGAAAGTTATTTGAACCCTAAATAAGTCGAATATCAAGCCCCCGAACCCGAACTCTCCTTTCCTAATTTGATCTAGGTTTAAAATTAGGGTGGCGACTCATAATAGGTTCCAGGAGCTAGCTTAGGTTTAATAATTATTGTTATATGACATAGTTATTAATCTTAGGTTATAAGTGGACCTAAAACCCGATTAGATCCTAATCAACTTAACCCACATAGGATAGGGTTTAAAATCGAGGCTCACAAGACCTCTCTGCTGGGACAAGGCCAGTGAGAACACCTTCTTAGGGCATGAGTATCCAGAGCAAGTAAAGGAGGATGTTCTATAGATCCGTAGAAACATGAAGACTGCCCAGGATAGACAGAAGTCATATGTAGACATCAAAAGGATAGATCTCGAGTTTGCAGTTGACGACCGAGTCTTCCTCGGTGTCACCTATGAAGGGCATCTTCAAGTTCGGACAGAAGGGCAAGCTGAGCCCGAAGTATGTAGGTTCATACCGCATTACGGAGTGAGTGGGCCCCTTAGCTTACATGTTAGATTTATTTGCTAAGCTCGGGAGAGTGCACGACGTATTCCACGTATCTCAGCTGAAGCAGTACGTGTCTCACCCTTCACATGTTTTGGAGCCCGAGCGGCTGGAGCTAGACCCGTGTCTAAGAGATAAGGAGACTCCACTCCGCATCCTCGATACGAAGATGAGGGAGACCAGGAACAAGACCATCCGCATGGTCAAATTAAGTCCTTTGGTCGAACCATGAGGTGGAAGAGGCCACATGGGAGTTGAAGGACTATGTGAGAGCCAAGTATCCAGCGCTCTTCGAGTACGGTTGTTGTATACTTGTGGGATACAGGGGCGTAACCCTTTTTAAGGGGGGTAGAGCCTCTTGGCTGTGCACATGTGTGCACTAGGTTTTGGTGTTTTGTATGCGGGGCATACTTGTTTATGTTGTTTGTATGTGTATTGTACACTTGTATGTATGTTAAGTATCATATGAGATACTTGTTTGTGTGTATACACTTGTGTGTGATGTATACTCTAAGATACTTGTGATATATATATATATATACATATATATATGTATCTATGTTTCTTTACGGATAGTGATTACATATGGCATTGTGTAGTTATGAAATGGAAATTGATACAGGCACCTCGGGGAGGTTGTCAAGACATTATAATTGATAGGAACTATGGTGCTGATGGATCACCTACATCCATATATGAATGAATTAACGCCACGAATGTTGGCCATTTGCTGTATAAGCACAATATATTTATGTGTAAATGCATATCAGATAGATATACATTATGGGGTATCATGGGTAATTACATACCTATCCGACGAAAATAACTTCAGGACGAAGTCTTTTTAAGGGGGTAGAATTGAAATAGCCCTAACTAATAAAACATGATCTAAACATATAATTATATATATTAAGGCTTAAACATGCCTCTATAATTATTTGGAAACAATCAAAGATCAAAAACAAGCAAAAACATGCTTAAAAATCACTTAAGGCAAATTGTGCTCTAAAGAAGCCTTAAGGATTACATAACCTTGATTAGGGTCCAAAGTGGATTCCTAAACCTTATAACTAAGTATTAACATGATAAAACCATTACCAAAGCAAATAAAACTCTAGAAGAGTTAAAACACAAAAAGGAGCTCTAAAACTCCTTAAGACACATTTTTATAAAAGTGTTCAAAAATTAACTTTGAATGGCTAAATAGCGTTGTATACACCTTAATCAACGTGTGTACTACTTAGTATCACATTAGTATCCCTAATTCAAAGAATTTACAAAACCAAATCCAAAGTTTGGCACCAACATGTGAATAGTACCCAAATATTGCCAAATTAAGTCTTAATTGACTAACATAGTCAATGGTCAACATTAAACCCCAAACTTGACTCCAAATGGGTGGCAAAATGAGCTGTAACACATCCTGGTTCACTTAACAAATATATATATTTAATTAGGTGAGTCATCCTTTACTATTCATGTAATAAGACTTTCTTACCTTAAAAGCAAAAATTATCCTTTCTCTTTCATTACTCCCTAATACAAACGTGTTCTTTAGCCTCCAAAACCTCTCTTCCAGCCTTGGTAAGTTCAAGAACCAGCCAACTTCAAAATCCAACTCCCATGGCTTAAGGTAAGCACTTAAACCATGAAATATGTCATTCTCTTCCTCTTTTCTTCCTCTTTCCAATGAACTAATGAAATACCCCAAACCTTGGTATGTTGTGTAAATGTTAAACTATGGTATTTAAAGGCTAAAAAGTGCCTTAGAAACATAAATGAACCATTTAAACCATGGTAAAACACAAAAAACACTAAGACACGGTTTGAGCAAAAACATGCTCTAAGCTTGGAGTGAACTTGGTTAGGACCCAAAGAGCCTACCAAGACTTGATAATATTAATTATGACTTTATAAGGCGAATTAAGTCCTTAGGAAACTTTGGTAGACAATGAAACCAAACAAAACACAAATAATACCTTAAGTCAATAAGAGCAAAAATGTGCTCTAAGCTTGGGATAAATTTGTAAAAGACCTAATGGTCATACTTATACCTTATAAATATGTTAATGAAACATATTAAATCAATTACCAAAGAAAACCAAGCTTGAAAACAAGTTAAAACACAAAATGTGCTTTAAGAAGTCTTAAAGCACGTTTTTGAAAAATTGTCTTGTAAATGAGTTTGAATGGCTAAATGTCCATCATTACTCTTTAATTAACATGTGTACTATATAGTATCACATTTGGGGCTATATCAATGGAAATCAAAAATTTCACTTTCTATGTGCCTTGTTTTGTGGAATAGTGATTTTATAAGCTAATTGTAACATATAATGTTATAAGTAATTAAATTGGCAAATAAAGACTATTATACCCTCCTAAGTATATGGGGGCCGGTTTTCATGGTGTGAGTCACAACATGTAAAAGAAATCAAATAAGTAAGTAAAGCTTAAAGTAAAGTACTATTTTGCTTTATAACATAAATATCTCCAAAAGCAAACTTACTTTCTCATTTCCTTCTCTTCTCTCATTTCACACGGTTTCTTCATCTCCTCCCTTCCTCATTACGACTTGCTACAGCTCCTCTCTTCTCCATCTTTCATTTCCTGCCAAATCCAACTCCATGCTCCAAATAAAATCTAAGACCATATTTGTCTTAGTTAGGTCAAGCTCTACACTTCTACCTTTTCAAATCTCCAAGAGCTCAATTTTGGTGCCATGGAGAATCACCATTGATGGAGCTTGAGCGTGTGTTTCTACACATTATTACTCTCCTTTGCTTCTAGGTAAGGAATCTCAAAGAAAAATCAAGTTTCCTCCATGTTTTGTGTGTGACCGAAAATATTCATTGATGGAGCTCCTTGGTTGCCTTGTTCTAGCTCCATTTGAATCTTTCAAGGACTAGGTGGAGTCCTCTCTTCATAGATATTAAAACACCCTTCAAAGACCAAGGTTTAAAACAATACATTAATGTTTTTGAAATAATGTAAACCTAGGGTTTACAATGAGGTGAAGCATAAAGCTTATACACTCATTTCAATGTTGGTATATTGTTTAGTAGTTGACAAGGAATGAAATGCCTTATCGGTTTTATGAGGAAACAAGAAAGAAGTTTGGGTGGAAAAGAGGTAAATATACTAACCTAATGTGGTTTAATGCCTTAGGAGAAATGAGCTTATAATGCTTGTTAAAACTACCTAAAGAGCAAATGGTGAAGGACCTAGTAAAGTGTTCTCAAGGAGACTAGTAAAAGAACATATGTATTGGTGTATGTATTTGCAGGTCAAAGGATATTGATGTGGGAAATTCAGTGTTTAAGGTTATGCAATTTAAGGGCCTAAGAGCCATGTTGTTTAAGGGCCTAAGTGCCAAGCAATTTAAGTTATGCACTATATTGTGATGTAGTGCTAAATGTGTGAAGTCTTGTGTATAAAAATGTGTTTGATGGATTTTAGGTGTTCTGAATGAAATCAGGTAAAAACCTAAGTGTTTGGATGTGAGTAAATACAAGAGAAGCTATGGCCAAATTTGGGGAAATGTGTGAGAAGTTCTAAGTGTTTTAAGAAAGTTTTGGTGAACTAGGAAGTATTAAAGGTGAACAAATGTTTCACTAAGGAAGAAAACGTGCATTAAGGTGTTACAAGATTAGGTGCTATCTTGGAAGTCTAGGAATTTATGAGTGTTTTAGGATGTAATAAAGTCTTGGAGAAGTTTGTTTAAAGTTTGGGTAAAGTTGATGAATAAGGAGGAATGATGTTTAGGTAAGGTTTTGAGAAAGGAATTCAAGAAATTGTGAAAAGAGGATTTGGTTAGTAAGGGAGATGCTTAGGAGATGATGTTATGAAGGGAAGAAGCATTTTAGTGGTAGAGGTCATTATAGGTGAAATACCACCTAGAAATCTTAAGGAGAAAACATTCCAAGTGCTAGGAATTAGTAAGAAATTTGTGAATGATAAGATGGTTTTGGTGAGAGATTTAAAGAGCTTAGCACATGGCTAAAGGTGTGTTTGATGTGCCAAATGATGTTAGGAAACATTATGAGGCTTTAGGAGAAGTTTGGTGAAATTGGTTAAGTGTTTAAAGACTTGGACCAAAAACATTGTTTAAGGTATGGAAATGATGTGTAATGATGGGGATTGATGGTTAATGATGTTTTGAGGTTGTTAAGGACTTGTTAGGTGAGTTTTAATGACAATTAAGTGGGTTAAAAGTTGTATTAGAATGTGAGAGTAAAACAAGTTAAAAATGTTAAGTTATGTAACTAAGTTAACGGGGAAAAATTATAAGCAATAGACATTAAATAATCAAGCAACCCCGATGTTAATATAAACACATGTGATGTTAACAGTTGTTCGAGAATTGCTCGAGGAACATAAGTGGACGTGGTAAGATGGACTCCGGTGACAGGTATGGTTTTCTTGCAACCTGTGTCCTACCGGATTACACCGGCTTGTATGCCAATATGTTTTTCTGAGTGTTTGCCACCTTGTAAGATTAAAACATGTAATGAGTTTATAGTAGTTCATTTATGTGGCGAATTTGGCCTCCGATACCATTTAACCTCAAATATGTGTTAAACCTTAGCTAACCAAAACTAGGAAACACATGAGTGATCGGTATTCGGAGTTGACGGCCCAAACCTTGGGAACGTGCTAACCACGGCTATGTGTGAGTTAGTTGGACATTGTTGTTGTATGCAAGTGTGTGAACCTCCCTTGTGTGCTTAACTCGGTTATGATACCGTATGGTGTGTGGATGTGGTAGGCTCCATAATGGATCTCTGACTACTTATTTATAAGTGTATATGTACTAATGGGGGGTGAGGAGTCCGGTTGTTCCGGCCACGGTGTGATGGACGGGAGTCGATATCATATCCGGTTCGGCTCTCTTGGTGTATGTATAGGTGGTATTCCAATTTGGTTTCTACCTTCCCTTAGCTTATCCAAAGCTAGTTACTGACTCACGTCGGGCCACAGGGGCATACGAATGTTATTTCGGTGTGCTTGGGATCACTATATCCGACACACCTTGGGTTGTGAACCGTTCTATATAACTGGACGGTAACGAGGTTGGTAACGAGCTTAACATGTGATTGGCAAAAATCCCTAGGCTCACATGGTATACTAACTATGGTGGAAGGTTCCTTGTGAGAACCGGTTTTATGGTGTTATGTAATGTTATGGTGCTATGCAAATTCCCTTGCTATGCTATGGTATATATATATTGGATGTTTTAAACGAATGCGATGTCATCATATGTACGTTGAAACAAGAAAGGTGTGTTATGTTTTATTATGTGAGAAATGAGATATGTTGTATGATATGGAGTGTGTGGATCATGGAAATGAATCCCAGTTTGTGACAAGAGGCGTTTAAGGATGACCCGATTAATGGGTACGTGTCGTTCATTAAGGAAGTAGCTCCGTTTTAGAGGAGAGCCACTCTAGGGTTTAAGGAATCATTGGATGACTTGTTAAGTGTGGATGTGTTGGTTATAGGTTGAGCCCATAGAGGCGAAATGTTATGTGTGTATGTTTATGGCTTGCATGCATGATTTGAATATAATCAATTGCATGCTAAGACGACAATTAGTTGTGCGTGGCCCGGTAGCATGTGGGCTGCGGGATTACCATACCAGCAAAGGTGCTGAGCCCCTTGGGGGCCACCCTTTCTCTCCTTTTCTATTTCAGGTTCAAGGAGCTGGAAGCCGTTCGAGAGTAGGACGGGGTAGATGTTTGTACATGGGTAGCCATTTAATGGCGTAAGCATTGTAGGCGTAGTAAGACCGAAATTGTTATCGGCATTAGTTGTAAATACTCGGTACAGTGGGAATGTATGTAATAATAAATGTTGGAGACGGAATAAGGATTGTATTGTGTAGTTGCTCGGGAATCTAGTCCATCAGACCGATACAATGTACATGTATTAGCCTTGTTAGCCACGTGGGTGGTTAACGGCGTGTAACACCATTGAATTAAGTGATGTGATGAGTTGAATTTTCCGCTGCAATTTGATGTTATGTGTACGGTGGTAGGTGGGGTGTTACAAAAAGTGGTATCAGAGCGAAGTATCGCTCTGATGACTGAATTGCCGAGCTTAGGAAGTACCGAGTTAGGATTTAAGTACTTTGGGTTAAGGGTTGAGTGATAGCGTGAGAGATACGCTAGATAGGAACTACCAGTGAATACTGGAAACCTACAGTATCCTTCCCGCCCTCCACAATCCCTGTTTTATAACTTGGGAAAGGACGCCAGAGAGATGGAAGTCCACTCTTACTCGGGAATACCCGATCTGGCTGCTATTAAATACCTTCAAGGGTACGGAGAACCTGTCATACGGTAGATCCAGAAAACTGGGAATCCCGGAGACGGTCTCCATCCGAACAATGTTAACCGCATTTAATAGCGAGGAATGAAGAATCTTGTGTATAAAAGAATAGAATTTCCAGCAACCTGGGTCGACATGCCGAGCAGTCGAGAACAACCGGCTTGCAACGCACTGACCGTGCAACAAGCAAGAAGTGGATTAATGAAACCCGAGACGAATGTCGATGGGACCACAGTTGGTAAGCGATACACCAACGGTATGCCAATCAACTAAGGAACTATAACATAGTGCCCAAACAGGAGACAAGTCTCAGTAACAACGACGATGCGTGGAACGGGCTACAAAGAGAAAATAATGCTAAGTAAAAGGGGACTCCAAGAATGGGAGACACCCCAGTTGATAACTACTATGTGAATACAGTGAGAAGTTACCCAAAGGTTATTGTCGAGACCGTAAGAAAATAAGGGCCAACAAGGCCACTGATGACAGTACGGGTAAAAACAATACCACAACCGGTATGTGTTGAACCGATAGCCAGTTAGCATGGCGCACTTGCCATAGCAAGTGCTGCTATAACAGGGCTATTCGGGAAATTTATAACCACTACAAAATACTTGGAGAAGTACAATAAAGTTAAATGTGATTGTCATAACAGTGGGAGGGCCTGTTAGCCTAACCTCTGTAATTGGAAGTACACCAGTCAGCAAGAAGCTAGACTTGGCTAAGGTAAGAAGATGTTGTGAAACCATGAAAATTTTTCTTTCAAACCTAAATTTATTCAAACCCTTTCTTTTCAAAACCAGATTTCTTTCAAACCAACACTTCTTTCCGACCTTCTTTTAAACCAAACCAGTGAAACCAGGGGCAATTGACAAGGATACAACAGTGGATAAACCTTCCCTCGATTAAGTTCGGGAAGCGAGGAATGAATATTGTCACGGGACAATATAAGGGAGTTGACAACAGAATACTTCACCTAGGCGTGTGACGGACACTACAAGTGTACCAACTGTGTTGTGGGACGACCGCACTCCGATAGGAGCATGTGGGCCTGACAGACCTACTTATAGGTTAGTTGGGTAAGTAGTAATGTATTAGTATGATACCCCATATATGTATACGAGTAGAGTCCGAAACACGGGAAGTAGTCGACTCCGTCTACGGTCAGCAGTATAAATCATACGAGAGCTAGAGATTGCAAGGAATGGTTGAAGTTAAGGAACTCAGTTAAGTTAACGAGATTAAAGGAATTAGTGAATTCCTTTCAAGGAAATGTTTAAGAGTCAGGAGGTGCGAAGTGCACTAACTGAATGTAAAGACAGCTTATATGACTTAAGGATCCCCAGGGATAAACATGATAGCTGGAAAGCAGGGCAAGGCAGATGCCTAATGTGGACACATTAATGTGCAATGGACGGGATGAAATTCCCAGAATGAGTATTGAGTACCTGCACTATCAGGAAATGTTGATCTTCACAGAAGAAGATAGTAACCAGATAAGAACGCAAAAAGGCGTGGCTAACTGGATGTACCAATAACTGTGAACCAGATGTAAAGGCATAACTTAACAACACCCAGGAGAATTCCTTGAAGGGTGTTCGCATCAACAATTGTTGAACGAAATGCATGACAGAAGCACAAGGGTTGAAATTAACACCCAGTTTAGACATAAGTTGTCAGGAGACGGACTGACAATCCTAAGGGACATCCCATGAAAGGAAATGTGATGCAACAACCTTGTCATGGATGCCAATACAACCTCTACCCAGGTAATATGGTATAGAGAAGTACATGTGTGTGGACACCCTACAATGAGGGGAGCTCAAGGCAGCAAGGCTTATAAGCCACAAATAAGATGTGTTATGTAAATTTGAGTTAATTGTAGAAATTTATGTGGTACAGGGAAATAGAGCGGAGAACGAACCACTGCATTAAGAGTGGGGATACCTCTCGATATTGTGAGACCGCAGAAGCGGTAGCTATATGAACCAAGTTCAAGAGATATGTCAGGGACTAACCATGTGGTTATTACCCTAGAATGATTTGAATAACAATAATACGAAAGGAAATGTTTGTACTGGTTGTGTAGAAAGGAAGAGTGATAAGTTCGATAACAACCACCATAGGTGTGTGATGCTAAATTAGTAGCGAACAACGCTCAAGGAACATAAAGGCTCGAAAAATATAGCATATTCAAAAAAAAATCAGCCAAATAAGTGGCCAGATAAACCCAGTGTAATGGCGGAAGCTAATATAATAGCGGATGCAGTATAAGTTGATGTTATATAATGAGTAAGGACACGGTGCGCAATAAGCGACCGTTGTATGAGTATTGTTAGATGATAAATGGTGAGTAAGCAGAGTTGTGAGTTAACCCCAGTGGAGATACAACAGTAAGTGATAGCAAACGAACCGAGCAGTAAGCCGGTGGCAAGTGTTAGATGATAAGGATTTCAGTGGAAATTCCTATCGCAATCGCATGAGAGAGTTGCTGTCAAGGGTTTACGCCTCTGCACTCTGTATGACTGTGTTTTGGTATTGCACTTGCACAGTAATGATCGAGTGGGATAGCTAGGAATCAGAAGCATGGTAATTGTGGAGGAATAATGTTATAATGGCCGATGCATAGGTAATGCAAGGCCGCAGGAAATGAAAGAATACATGTACAAAACCAAAGGTGGAGACATGATTAACAGTAAATAACTACAGTAACACTAAATACCAAAGGTCGGTATGAGATATACCCCAGGTGTGGGAAATAACTGAGAGAGCACTACACATTAGGTAGTAGCTCAATCTCAACCGACAGTAAGTCGGTAGAAGTAAGTCAATCATTGTGAATTACATAGTAGTTTACACTGTAAGCTATTGGAGAAGTGAATGGAAAATTGTGAAACTCACCGAATTCGCTCAGGGTAAGAGATACCATGCGTCGGTTGAGAAACCATTCTTCCCAAGATAAGGGTAATACATTGGAGATGTACAATACAGTAACAGTAACGAATGGGGCAAACTAGCCCTATAATTATCAGAATGGCGCAGCAAAGACCAGCGAGCCCATGCATCAAATGCCGAATATACATTGTGAATATGAATGGATGGCTAGTTATCAATGCCTAAAAGCCTCACAGGCCAGGACCGAAACCGGTTATGAGTTACAACTCCAATGCGAATTCTTGGTTTAGGGACTAAACCGCCAATATGGTTAAGATCCTCTAATCAGAATCCATTGTGTAATAGACCGCGTGGAAGTCAAAACACTCCACGACGGCAGAACATTTTAAGCCAAGGTTTAGTGATTGATTACGTGGGCGTAATCCCTTTTAAGGGGGGTAGAGCGCAAAACCACTTAGTGTGTTTTACCGTACAAGTGTACGTGAACGGGGTTGTGCATAGCACAAAATGATTTGTTATGATGGTTGGCGCGTGTGTTATACAAACATACGCATTCATTTATGGTTAAATTGTGGTAATTGCGCACAGAAGAGGCGAATACCATTGTGGGAAGTGTGTTTATTTTGTTAACAGTGGTGTGTGAGAGTACAAGTGGAAGGGAGTAAAGAAACTCCCGGGGAACTAAAACCCCGATGGTGCATAAATGTAAACCATGTATGGTATTTTGATAAAAATATATAAATATATATATACAGTGTTGTGATTTATGAGGGGTATAAGACCGACATAGAACCTAGTGAGAATTAAATCCCCTAGGTAACTTGAATTAAGTTGGATTTGGGTGATGATTGATAGACGGAGTTCTATCCCTTGGAGATGTAATGATTATGACTAGAAGGATTTAAAGATAGAAAATGGGATACGCTTGAATTAGTTGTTGGTTGAAAATGAAGTGGGAGGTGAAACTTGATTGTCATGAGATCAAGGGAAGCCGAACACAAATTGGGGTGGAGAGATAGTTCAACACTGATGCTGATCACATCAGGGTTGGATGACTCTTGAAGCTCCCTGTAAGTGGTCACAAACAACCATGTTAAGAAAAATACAAGGAGCATAAACTGGACTTGGAGTTGTGTTGTGTTTTCAAAAGGATTTTCAATTGGTGTTTTCAAACAATCGATTAATATTTTGAATAAAAGATCTTCTTATACTTAACCTAGTAAAGAATATTTTTGTAGTACTTGCTCACGAGCTGAGGACGTATGAGCCTTTGTCTTCGGACCGGTGACATGAGAAGTATATATGTTAAAAATTATGTGAATGTTTTGATCTCCCAAAGGAACGGGGACCAGAAGGTGTCCATCGCGACCGGGTTCTGCGGGATCACAGTGTATATGTACTCAACGTGGGATTCGAACCCATGGAGAGATGGAAAAGGTATTTCTGTTTGATATACATGCTAAGAGCCATGTTGTTTGGTATGAGTGATAAAGGTTATTTTGACTTTAGTCTCCTAAAGTGTATGCTATCAAGACCTATGAGTCTAAATGTGTTGTGTTATATAGACCTATGTGTCTAAATGTGGTTATGTCACCCAGACCTAAGAGTCTGAGGGATATTATGTCAGTGCAAGTGTGGTGAAGGTACCCGGACCATTAAGTCCGAGGTTACCATGTAAGTATGATATTTTATGCATAATGTGGATATGTTGCCCGGACCATAAAGTCCGAGGTTGGATGTAAAGAGTGGTTGGTAATGGAAGTATTATGGTTATAAGTAATTCCCGTATTCTAATCCAATGATGCGAGGAAATGTGAACTTCGAGGACGAAGTTCTTTTAAGGGGGGTAGATTGAAATACCCCAAACCTTGGTATGTTGTGTAAATGTTAAACTATGGTATTTAAAGGCTAAAAAGTGCCTTAGAAACATAAATGAACCATTTAAACCATGGTAAAACACAATAAAACACTAAGACACGGTTTGAGCAAAAACATGCTCTAAGCTTGGAGTGAACTTGGTTAGGACCCAAAGAGCCTACCAAGACTTGATAATATTTAATTATGACTTTATAAGGCGAATTAAGTCCTTAGGAAACTTTGGTAGACAATGAAACCAAACAAAACACAAATAAATACCTTAAGTCAAAGAGCAAAAATGTGCTCTAAGCTTGGGATAAATTGTAAAAGACCTAATGGTCATACTATTCCTTATATATGTTAATGAACATATTAAATCAATTACAAAGAAAACCAAGCTTGAAAACAAGTTAAAACAAAATGTGCTTTAAGAAGTCTTAAAGCACGTTTTGAAAAATTGTCTTGTAAATGAGTTTTGAATGGCTAAATGTCCATCATTACTCTTTAATTAACATGTGTACTATATAGTATCACATTTGGGTGGCTATATCAATGGGAAATCAAAAATTTCACTTCTATGTGCCTTGTTTTTTGAATAGTGATTTTTATAAGCTAATTTGTAACATATAATGTTATAAGTAATTAAATTGGCAAATAAAGACTATTATACCCTCCTAAGTATATGGGGGCCGGTTTTTCATGGTGTGAGTCACCAACATGTAAAAGAAATCAAATAAATAAGTAAAGCTTAAAGTAAAGTACTATTTTGCTTTATAACATAAATATCTCCAAAAGCAAACTTACTTTCTCATTTCCTTCTCTTCTCTCATTTCACACGGTTTCTTCATCTCCTCCCTTCCTCCATTTACGACTTGCTACAGCTCCTCTCTCTCCATCTTCATTTCCTTGCCAAATCCAACTCCATGCTCCAAATCAAATTCTAAGACCATATTTGTCTTAGTTAGGTCAAGCTCTACACTTCTACCTTTTCAAATCTCCAAGAGCTCAATTTTGGTGCCATGGAGAATCACCATTGATGGAGCTTGAGCTTGTGTTTCTACACATTATTACTCTCCTTTGCTTCTAGGTAAGGAATCTCAAAGAAAAATCAAGTTTCCTCCATGTTTTGTGTGTGACCAAAAATATTCATTGATGGAGCTCCTTGTGTTGCCTTGTTCTAGCTCCATTTGAATCTTTCAAGGACTAGGTGGAGTCCTCTCTTCATAGATATTCAAACACCCTTCAAAGACCAAGGTAAAACAACTACATTAATGTTTTTGAAATAATGTAAACCTAGGGTTTACAATGAGGTGAAGCATAAAGCTTATACACTCATTTCAATGTTGGTATATTGTTTAGTAGTTGACAAGGAATGAAATGCCTTATCGGTTTTATGAGGAAACAAGAAAGAAGTTTGGGTGGAAAAGAGGTAAATATACTAACCTAATGTGGTTTAATGCCTTAGGAGAAATGAGCTTATAATGCTTGTTAAAACTACCTAAAGAGCAAATGGTGAATGACCTAGTAAAGTGTTCTTAAGGAGACTAGTAAAAGAACATATTATTGGTGTATGTATTTGCAGGTCAAAGGCATTATTGATGTGGGAAATTCAGTGTTTAAGGTTATGCAATTTAAGGGCCTAAGAGCATGTTGTTTAAGGGCCTAAGTGCCAAGCAATTTAAGTTATGCACTATATTGTGATGTAGTGCTAAATGTGTGAAGTCTTGTGTATAAAATGTGTTTGATGGATTTAGGTGTTCTTGAATGAAATAAGGTAAAAACCTAAGTGTTTGGATGTGAGTAAATACAAGAAGAGAAGCTATGGCCAAATTTGGGGAAATGTGTGAGAAGTTCTAAGTGTTTTAAGAAAGTTTTGGTGAACTAGGAAGTATTAAAGGTGAACAAATGTTTCACTAAGGAAGAAAACGTGCATTAAGGTGTTACAAGGATTAGGTGCTATCTTGGAAGTTCTAGGAATTTAATGAGTGTTTTAGGATGTAATAAAGTCTTGGAGAAGTTTGTTTAAAGTTTGGGTAAAGTTGATGAATAAGGAGGGAATGATGTTTAGGTAAGGTTTTGAGAAAGGAATTCAAGAAATTGTGAAAAGAGGATTTGGTTAGTAGAGGAGATGCTTGGGAGATGATGTTATGAAGGTGAAGAAGCATTTTAGTGTAGAGGTCATTATAGGTGAAATACCACCTAGAAATCTTAAGAGAAAACATTCCAAGTGCTAGGAATTTAGTAAGAAATTTGTGAATGATAAGATGGTTTTGGTGAGAGATTTAAAGAGCTTAGCACATGGCTAAAGGTGTGTTTGATGTGCCAAATGATGTTAGGAAACATTATGAGGCTTTAGGAGAAGTTTGGTGAAATTGGTTAAGTGTTTAAAGACTTGGAAATTGAATGTTTTGCCGTGTCCGAACTTCCGTCCGGACATGGAAGTTCGGACGGCTCTGTTGGGTAAAGGATTTTCTCATTCTCGAACTGTGTCCGAACTTGGGAAGTCCGGACACAAGTTCGGACGTGACTGTTTCTATCTGGGATTACTCTCGAACTGTGTCCGAACTTGGGAAGTCCGGACACAAGTTCGGACAAGGCGCTGTATGGACCAAAACATTGTTTAAGGTATGGAAATGATGTGTAATGATGGGGATTGATGGTTAATGATGTTTTGAGGTTGTTAAGGACTTGTTAGGTGAGTTTTAATGACAATTAAGTGGGTTAAAAGTTGTATTAGAATGTGAGAGTAAAACAAGTTAAAAATGTTAAGTTAGTTAAGTTAACGGGGAAAAATTATAAGCAATAGACATTAAATAATCAAGCAACCCTGATGTTAATATAAACACATGTGATGTTAACAGTTGTTCGAGAATTGCTCGAGGAACATAAGTGGACGTGGTAAGATGGACTCCGGTGACAGGTATGGTTTTCTTGCAACCTGTGTCCTACCGGATTACACCGGCTTGTATGCCAATATGTTTTCTGAGTGTTTGCCACCTTGTAAGATTAAAACATGTAATGAGTTTATAGTAATTCATTTATGTGGCGAATTTGGCCTCCGATACCATTTAACCTCAAATATGTGTTAAACCTTAGCTAACCAAAACTAGGAAACACATGAGTGATCGGTATTCGGAGTTGACGGCCCAAACCTTGGGAACGTGCTAACCACGGCTATGTGTGAGTTAGTTGGACATTGTTGTTGTATGCAAGTGTGTGAACCTCCCTTGTGTGCTTAACTCGGTTATGATACCGTATGGTGTGTGGATGTGGTAGGCTCCACAATGGATCTCTGACTACTTATTTATAAGTGTATATGTACTAATGGGGGGTGAGGAGTCCGGTTGTTCCGGCCACGCGTGTGATGGACGGGAGTCGATATCATATCCGGTTCGGCTCTCTTGGTGTATGTATAGGTGGTATTCCAATTTGGTTTCTACCTTCCCTTAGCTTATCCAAAGCTAGTTACTGACTCACGTCGGGCCACAGGGGCATACGAATGTTATTTCAGTGTGCTTGGGATCACTATATCCGACACACCTTGGGTATAAGTGAACCGTTCTATATAACTGGACGGTAACGAGGTTGGTAACGAGCTTAACATGGATTGGCAAAAATCCCTAGGCTCACATGGTATACTAACTATGGTGGAAGGTTCCTTGTGAGAACCGATTTTATGGTGTTATGTAATGTTATGGTGCTATGCAAATTCCCTTGCTATGCTATGGTATATATATATTGGATGTTTTAAACGAATGCGATGTCATCATATGTACGTTGAAACAAGAAAGGTGTTGTTATGTTTTATTATGTGAGAAATGAGATATGTTGTATGATATGGAGTGTGTGGATCATGGAAATGAATCCCAGTTTATGACAAGAGGCGTTTAAGGATGACCCGATTAATGGGTACGTGTCGTTCATTAAGGAAGTAGCTCCGTTTTAGAGGAGAGCCACTCTAGGGTTTAAGGAATCATTGGATGACTTGTTAAGTGTGGATGTGTTGGTTATAGGTTGAGCCCATAGAGGCGAAATGTTATGTGTTGTATGTTTATGGCTTGCATGCATGATTTGAATATAATCAATTGCATACTAAGACGACAATTAGTTGTGCGTGGCCCGGTAGCATGTGGGCTGCGGGATTACCATACCAGCAAAGGTGCTGAGCCCCTTGGGGGCCACCCTTTCTCTCCTTTTCTATTTCAGGTTCAAGGAGCTGGAAGCCGTTCGAGAGTAGGACGGGGTAGATGTTTGTACATGGGTAGCCATTTAATGGCGTAAGCATTGTAGGCGTAGTAAGACCGAAATTGTTATCGGCATTAGTTGTAAATACTCGGTACAGTGGGAATGTATGTAATAATAAATGTTGGAGACGGAATAAGGATTGTATTGTGTAGTTGCTCGGGAATCTAGTCCATCAGACCGATACAATGTACATGTATTAGCCTTGTTAGCCACGTGGGTGGTTAACGGCGTGTAACACCATTGAATTAAGTGATGTGATGAGTTGAATTTTCCGCTGCAATTTGATGTTATGTGTACGGTGGTAGGTGGGGTGTTACAACTAACCTTTAACCTCTTTCACCCACTCATCAAGGGCGATTTCATCTTGGAAGATAAACCTCAAATCCGGCTGGAACTCAAAAGGAGGGGGAAGTAAGGCAAAATCACTTATTACGGTAAAAACATGCTTTAAGCTTCTACCTTCACTTCTACTTCTTCAATGGCTGATTTCAATGAGTCATTTCACTAATTTCCTTCTCGTTTTCACTTTGATCAGTAGCATCTTAAATTTCACCAAGGGGTGACCGAATTCATGCTAAAATCACTTCATAAGGAATTTTACAAAGGTAAACTAAGCTAGCTTTATACTTTGTCTTGTTCAGCTAATTTAGCATGACTTTGAAGGAGAACTAACACTCCTTTTGTACTCCTAAAATCAGGTGAAAATACCTATTGAGCAGCCTTCAAAATCGAGGTAAATCATGATTTTTACAAGTTCATTTCTACTCCATTATGTGCCTTAAGTCATTAAACTAACTTATACCTTTCTTCTTTGCAAAAATTGGGTTAAAATGGTGCTTTGAACCGGGTATTATTCTGATCAAAAGAGAGGAAAACAAGCTTAAGTTCACCCTTGGAGAAAGTAAGTAAATTACTACCTTAATGACATTTTAATCAAGCTTATATATAATTCATGAGCGAAAACCTAACTTAAGCCTCTTATTAAATTAGGTCGTGACATATAAGCGTTGTTTGGCTAATTTGGTGACTTATATCAAATAAGTATACCTTATATTGTGTTATTAAAGCTTTAATATAATTAATCTGGTTAATTAAAATAAAGCTGTGGGTATTATTGGGTTAATAGATTCATTTGACTTATTAATGTTTTAAAGTGTTATGTAACACTCTTGGCTAACTTATCTAGCATTAAAATGACTTATAATGTCATAAGAATAATAAAATAAGGTTAAAATGCAATTTACAAAAGTATTGGGGTGGTTTTATTAAAAACCGAGAATTCTAATGTTCTAATGAGCATTTATATGTAATTTATGTTGTAAGTTAAAGTTTGTAATAAGGCCATGTACTTAGGCCATTTTAAGTTATGCTATTTAAGCTTTAAATTACATTTAAAGTTGTCTCTGGAAATATTATAAAGTTTGGGGGTGAAAACTGTAAATAAATAATATTTGGAGGGTTATGGAATAATATAGCCGAAAACTAGGGCTTAAAATGAGTTTAAATAAAAATTGTAGAATTTTATAAAGATTAGGCTAAAATGTAATTCCTACAAAAATTTGGGTAAATTCATAATTTCTGGAAGGTAATGGTTAAGCTAGTGTTTGGGAGGTCAACATTGACCATATTAGTGGCTTTGACCATATTAGATGATAAATAATTTATTTATGACTTTAAATCAAGTTTATAAGTTAATTGTAAAAATTACAAAATAAATGGGGTAAGAATGTGATTTCCAAAAATTCTGGGTTGAAATAGTAGTGATAACAGCCTAAGGTCTATTTGGGATTTTTTGGTGATTTTTAGAGATTTATTTGGAATTAAATGAACTAAGGTGTATAATATATAGTTTATAATGATATTGTAAAGTATAGAAAATAAATGGGGTCGTTTAGTAATTAAAGAAAGTTGTGTGGGCTGAGAAATAAAGCTGGACAGACCATAGGGTATGTTCGGCAATTATAAAAACAATATAACCATTGGTTATACATATTATAAGAGTATAAATGTCATCATATATGATATATGAATATAATGGTAACATTGTATAAGTAATGTGGTAAAATTGTAATAATAAAAAGTGGTAGGGTCTGTTGTGGAATTATGAATGTTAGGAAATATAATTTTAGACTATAGTCTATAATGTTATAAATGTTACAACAATTATAAAGTATGTATGTCATTTAAATGAAACTAGTACAAGTGTGATAATTCACATAAAATAATGTGACTAATGGTGAATAAATAGAATTATAAAATAAGGTGGAGTATTTAATAAACTTTAGGAGTTTAGTAATGTACTATATAATATTACATAACATTCAGGATTTGGGTAAGATAACACAACTAAATGAGATTAACCACCTTACATAAAAATGATAAGATATATCATTTAATAAATGAGTTTTATAATTCTTATATATATATATATATATATGTAAGAGTATGTGAAGTAAAATGGATTATATAATATGGTTAGGAACCATATAATATTAAATGAGAGATGTTATAAAGTGGGAAGATAAATTATCATACATAATATATAAAGTTCTAATGTTGAAGTATAACATATTAAACAATGATGAATTATATAATTCAAGAGTTATCATATGAACTATATGAAATTGTGTATTTGGATAAACTAACCGAGTCAACATAATTAACCACGTCAACTCAATTGACCATGGAGGTCAAGTTGACCAACTCATACTTAAAATGAGAGTATAAAAATTATGACAATTATAAAGTCAAGAGTAACGTATGGTCATGAAACTATGTTACTATATATATACTTACATATATGAATACATGTACAAATAATACACAAGTGAGTATATATATAATCAGGATTTATATTCTATAAATGAATTGTGAGGATTCTTAAGGTTTAATCCTAAGTGGTAAGATATTATTACTAACAATTTATTATTAGTTGATAACAAGAAATTAAACTAACTCCGAACAGTCGGAAAACCCGAACAAGCTTGACTAGATTAGTTTACGGGGGAATTAACTGTCGGGGCATGACGTTTTTCGGATATACCAAATTAAGTTAATATTAGGAATTAACGTGTAGCGCTATGTATGTGAAATACCCCAAACCTAAGTATGATAAGTAAACATCAACATATGATGTAATAAGGCTAAAACATGCCTTAGGAAGATTGGTAGACAATCTAAACCAAAGGAAACACAAGAAAACGCCATAAGGGCAATTTAAGCAAACATATGCTCTAAGCTTGGAGTAACTTTGATTAGCACCCAAATATCATTCTAAGACCTTATTAACATGCTAATGGACATGTTAAATAAATTACCAAAGACAACCAAGCTCCAAAACAAGCTTAAACACAAATTGTGCTTTAAGGGCTCTTAAAGCACATTTTTGAAAAATTGTCTTAGAAATGGGTTTTGAGTGGTTAAATGCGCATGATTACACCTTAATCAAACATGTGCCTATTAGTATCACATTAGGAAGCCCAAATCAATGAGAAACCAAAATTTTCACAAATTTGTGCACTAATTATGAATAGTACCCAAATAGTGCCCAAAATAAGTCAAATGACTATCTTAAGTGGTCAATGGTCAAATAACACCTAAATATCTAAGTAAATGAGAGGGGGGACTGTTTTTGGTAGGGTGAGCCATCACCAAGGCCAGCACATTAGGAAAGAAAGGGGAAAGAAGAAAAAATGACTATTCACCTTTTTAAAAGCAAATATCTTCTAATACCTCTTCTCTCTCCTCTCTTCTTCATTTCTTCCACTCCCCACCGTATTCTCCTTCTTCATTCTGCTCCAAAACCGTGAGTTTCTGCCTCCATTCATACTCCATCTTCATTTTCTCACCAAACACTCATTTTAGCTGTAACACCCCTACTTCTCACTTAGCAACCATATGAAATCGTAGCGGAATTAAATAACTAACCATACACTAAACGGGTCGGTGTTACACGCCGTTAGCCACCCACGTGGCTAACAAGGCAGAATACGTACACATTGTACCGGTCTGATGATCAGACTCCCGAGCATAGAACTAAAACCATAAATACATCATATACAATACCGAGTATTTAATTACATCCCATCACTGTAAACTGACAATATACCGTCACTGTAGTAACAATGGAACCAAAACATAACGCCACGGGAGCACAGGCGCATCCCGGCCCTATCATCCCAAAATAATCAAAAGTATGACATGACCTAGATCTACAGCCACTCTGCTTCCTCGATCCTCATCCTGCAATATAAATATGGAGCCCCCGAGGGGGTCAGCAACCCTTGGCTGGTATGGTTAACGTGCAGCCCATCGGCTACCGGGATATGCGCAACCATTTGTCATGATAACATGTCATTCATTTTAACATACAACATATACATATGGCATAGCAAAACATTGCATAGCACGACAACACACACTTAGTGAGAACATATCACTTAACAACAACCCAAGATGGTTAGTCAACATCATAAGCCTAGAGAATGGTTCACCCTCATGTTAAGCTTGTTACACAAACTCATTACCGTTCTGTTAGTCGAACGAGTAACTTAACTCACAGATGGATCGGATATTGTGACCCGAACACACCACACAAACACATGTTCCCACTAGACCGATCATAAGTCAGAATAGGTAAGCTTTGGAGGAAGCTAGTGGGAGATCGAACGCCAAATAAAGGAGGACAATCTTAACATTATAAGAGTCGAATCTGATACAGATATCTACTCTTATACATACACGCGTGACCGGACAACCGGATTTCTCACTCCCCAGTTAGCACTCGTTAGAAGTTCGCTGTTGGAACTTAATAACAATTCACAACAAGTGGTTAAGTCTTGTTAGACACACACAAAGGATATGAGTCACACCTTAGCATCACAATTATATAAACAACTGTAAACTCGTTACATGAATTAAGTCTTACAAGGTCATAAACATACAGAAAAACAAACAGCACACAAGCCGGTGTAAACTGGTAGACAACAGACTGCAATAAAACCATTCCTTGGTCCTTGCTTCTTTTGTTTTCCTCCATAGGCAACTCCTATACACATTTAGTAACGTCGGTTAATTAACTTATTAAATCTCCGGTTACTAAGCATCTTACATGATTATATGATAAGCTTTAGTGCCTAAATTTTCCCTTGATTACCTTCATTATACCTCCTAGGGTTAACTACTTAAGCCACTCTTTGTTTGTTTTTTTTTTACAAGTTTTGGTCCGACCGACCTTACTGACCGACCTTACACAAGGTCGGTCCATTCCAGAACATATTACCGTCAGAAAATTCTACTCCGACCGACCTTGCAAGTTCGGTCAACAAGGTCAGTCTAATCCCGAGAGTTTTTCCCCTTTGAAAATTCAGGCCCGACCGATCTTGACAAGTTCGGTCCCAAGATCGGTCGATTCCCGAGACTCTCTTACGTACAAAGATTTAGGCATGACCGACCTTGTAAGTTCGGTCCCAAGGTCGGTCTATTCCAGAGACTTAATCCGTACTAAAAATCCATGCCCGACCAACCTTGCAAGTCTGGTCCCCAAGGTCGGTCCATTCCAGAGACCATTTCTCGCAGGGTAAACTGGGCTCGACCGACCTTGCAGGTCCGGTCCCCAAGGTCGGTCTACTTCAGACCCTTGTTTTTAATTGCCCATTTAACTCCAAACTTCACCTCATAGTGCCCTAGTATGTTGTAACCACATTTGGCACTTCAAACACCCCTTAAGACATCCCTTAAACTCCTTAAATCATTCACCAAAAACCTCCTCAACATTACACAAATTCTTATACAACGGTTAGCACATGCAATGTTTTTCACTAAGTTTTCATGTGGTGTTTTATACCTATAACTAACACTAGTCCTAAATGTTCCCTCACTACTACAACATCATCTCCCAAGCATCTTTTCTTCCTAACCAAACTCCTTGAATATCTCTACAAGTTTATAGCTCCTTCATGCAACACATCACTTCTTCCTTATTCACCAACATTGCACAAGTCCTAAACACAATCTCACCATGATCTTGAAGTATCCCAAAATACTCATTTGCATTCTAAATCCTCTAAAATATTGCCTAAGTCCTTTTTACATCTTAGAATACCTTAATGCATGTTTCTTTCACTAGTAGAACACTTAATCATTCTAAACACTTCCTAACTCCCCAAAACTCATTTTAAACACCTAAAACTTCTTATACATTATCTAGATTTCGACATGGGTTCTCCTAGCATCTTGTTACACCAAAACACAAAGTTTTCACCATCAAACATTCTAGAACACTTAAATCCATCAAGAGCATCCTTATACACAAAATTTCACAAAACTTACACTACATCACAATATAGTGCATTATTTAAATTGCTTGGCACTTAGGCCCTTAAATAACATGGCTCTTAGGCCCTTAAAGTGCATAAACCATAAACACTGAATTTCCCACAATATATTGCCTTTGACCTGCAAATACATACAACAACACATATGCCCTTTAATAGTCTCCTTGAGAGCATTTTACTAGGTCATTCACCATTGGCTCCTTAAGTAGTTTTAATAAGCAACATAAGCTCATTTCTTCTAAGACTTTAAACTACATTAGGTTAGCACATTTACCTCTTTTCCTCACAAACTTCTTTCGTGTTTCCTTGATTAAAATCGGCAAGGCTTTAGTTGCTTGTCAACTTCTAAATAATATACAAGCAATATAATGAGTATTCAAGCTACATGCTTAATCTCATTGTAAACCCTAGTTACATATATTGTCTTAAAACATTAAGGTGATTGTTTTACCATGAAAATGGAAGAGAGTTCGAACAAGTAACAAGAGAGGACTCCACCAAGCCTTTGGAAGATTCAAATGAAGCTAAACAAAGCAAAAGAAAACACCATGAAGAGGTGATTTTCGGTGAGCATAAAAACAAGGAGGAAATGTTATCTTTCTTTGAGTTTCCTTACCTAGAAGCGAAGGAGAACAATAATATGTGAAAAGATGAGCTCAAGCTCCTCCCATGGAGATTCCTCTTGGCACCGAAATGGAGCTCTTGGAATTTTGAAAGGATGAAGTTGAAGAGCTTGGCAAGACAAAGAGAATGGTGGTCTTTGTTTTTGATTTGGTAAAGGGAGCTAGGAGATATAAGAGATTGAAGATGGTGGATGGTGGTGTGCTGTAGCAACCGTAGAAGAGAGCAAGAAGGAAGTTAGAAGACGGTGGGAACAAGGGAAATGAGAGAATGAAGAAGACTTAGCTAGTTTTAGATATTTGTAGTAAAGCAAATAGTACTTTCTACTTTATTACATTACTTAGCTTATTTTTTTGTTTAAGTGTGGTGAGTCATCAAGAAAACCGGCCCCCATATTATAATAAGGGGTATTTTAGTCTTTGTTGACCAATTGTCTCACATATATTGACATATGTTATAAAGTTGCTTAATTTGGTTACTATTCACCAAAACAAGGCACATATTTGTGAAATTTTTGATTTCCCATTGATTTAGACTTCCTAGTGTGATACTAAGTAGTACACATGTTAATTAAAGAGTAATGATGGACATTTAGCCACTCAAAACCCATTTACAAGACAATTTTTCAAAAATGTGCTTTAAGACTCCTTAAGCACAATTTGTGTTTTAACTTGTTTTCAAGCTTTGTTTTCTTTGGTAATTGGTTTAATATGTTCATTAATACTACCTCCATCCCGTTATAAGTGTCCTGTTTGCTTTTTGGCACGTTTTTCCACCTCAATATTAAACATATAAGGTAAAATAATTTTATAAAACTAAATTTTGTATTATATAGTTTATCATGTAAGGAATCATATGCAAAACTTAAATTTTCAAAATTAATTTATCTTATATGTTAAAAATTGAAGTCAAACGACATGTCCAAATAGTAAATAGGACGGTCAAGGTGGGACGGAGGGAGTATATAAATAAGGTCTTGGTAAGCTCATTAGGTCTTAACCAAGATTATCCCAAGCTTAGAGCACATTTTAGCCCTTATTGACTTTTAAGGTATTTAATTGTGTTTTCTATGGTTTAAATTATTTACTAATGTTTCTAAGACACTTTTTTAGTCTTAATATACCATAGTTTAACATTTAAACAACATACCTAGGTTTGGGGTATTTCAATCTACCCCCCTTAAAAGAACTTTGTCCCCAAAGTTCAGAGTTCCCACATATCTTCAATATTAGAAAAGGATACGGGGATTCTTATAAAACAATGCTTCCATAACAACATTAACAACATACTTACATAACATCGGACACAAGGTCCAAACAACATAACATCATTCAGACACAACGGTCTGTAACATAACAAGATAACAACCTAACATAGACGATGTATTTAAATACACGTCGTACACACATAACCGAAACGGCTCTACCCCCCTTAAAAGGGGTACACCCCGTACCCTATACACACAAACACTAAGAAGTAAACAACGACGGGTACTTTGCCTTCATCTTATCTTCCAGCTCCCAAGTGGCCTCCTCGACGTCCTGGTTAGACCAGAGGACCTTCACCAGTCTCACAGACTTATGGCGAGTGTCTCGAGTCTTAGCGTCAAGAATCCGTACGGGAGTCTCCACTGATCGCATGGTCGGCTCTAAAGTTAGCCTTTCAGGCTGAAGTACATGAGATAGATGAGACATATACTTCTTCAACTGGGACACATGAAATACATCATGTACCTTGCCCAGCTCGGCGGGTAAATCAAGTCTGTAAGCTACCGGGCCGATCCGCTCCGTCACAAAATAAGGCCCCACATATTTTGGGCTCAACTTGCCTTTCTGGCCGAAACGAAATACTCTCTTCATGGGGGATACTCTAAGAAATACCTGGTCACCCACGGTGAACTCCAGGTCACGTCTGCGCACATCGGCGTATGATTTCTGCCTATCCTGAGCTGCCTTCATGTTAGCCCGGATTTGGCGTACTTCTGCTTGAACTTGCTCCAGATACTCTGGTCCTATAATGACCGTCTCACTTGACTCATCCCAGCATAATGGTGTGCGGCATGGTCTACCGTACAAAGCCTGGAAGGGAGACATCTTGATCGAAGCATGGTAACTGTTGTTGTAACTAAACTCGATCAGATGTAACTTATCAATCCAGCTGGTCTGAAAATCAAGTGCACATGCACGTAACATATCCTCGAGTGTCTGGATGGTGCGCTCACTCTGACCATCAGTCTGTGGGTGGAACGCCGTACTTAGCTTCAGCTCGGTACCTAGCGCTTCCCGTGTGGATTTCCAGTACCTCGAAAGGAACCTGGTATCCCTATCAGACACAATTGTTTTCGGTACCCCATGATGTCTTACGATCTCTCTGTCGAAGAGCTCTGCAAGCTTAGCCACTTTCCAGATGTCCTTCATCGGTATGAATCGAGCCACCTTGGTCAGTCGGTCAACAACAACCCAAATCATATTCAGACCACCCCTCGTAGGTGGAAGCCCTACTACGAAGTCCATAGAAATGTCATGGAACTTCCACTCAGGCACTGGCATTGGTTGCACCATACCACCAGGTCGTCGGTGCTCAAACTTGACCTTCTGACAAGTGAGACACCTTAATACACAGTCATTTACATCTTTCTTCATTCCAGCCCACCAAAAATAACGTTTCATACCCTTATACATCTTTGAAGCTCCGGGGTGAATCGAAGTCGTAGAACAATGGGATTCCCTCAGTATGCGCTCCTTCAGCTCAGCGCTACTCCTCGGAATACATAGTCGGCCATTAAGCCTAATCAGGTCATCATCGTGGAGTCGGAAGTCGTACTTCTGACCCTCAAATGTGCCATCAATAAGCTTCTGCCTGATCTCCAACATATACTGATCCGACATCTGAGCACTCCGCACCTCTTCAACCAAGCTAGAATGAGAGACTAGCGAATGGAGAGAGTGTGCTCGGCGACTCAGTGCGTCAGCTACCACATTTGCTTTACCCTCCTTGTACTGTAAATTGATGTCGTAGTCGTTTAAGAACTCGACCCACCTTCTTTGTCTCATGTTCAACTCCTTCTGAGTGAACAAGTATTTTAAACACTTGTGGTCAGAATAGATTGTCACGCTTACCCCATACAAATGATGTTGCCATATCTTCAATGCGAAGACTATGGCACCCAATTCTAAATCGTGGGTAGGGTAGTTCTCTTCGTGTTTCTTCAATTGCCGGGAGGCGTAAGCCACGACCTTCCCGTGTTGCATCAACACAAAACCCATACCTCTGCCTGATGCGTCACAGTAGACCTCAAACCCATCTGGACCGTCTGGTAAAGTCAGGACTGGTGCAGATGTCAGAGCATCCTTGAGACTCTGGAAAGAACTCTCACAGTCAACTGTCCACTCGAATGGTGCATCCTTCTTCATTAAGGAAGTCATCGGCTTCGAGACACTGGAGAAGTCCTTCACAAACCTCCTGTAATATCTTGCCAGACCGAGGAAGCTCCGTATGTCGGTAACTGTCTTCGGCCTAGGCCAGGTGCGCACTGCATCTATCTATACCGGATCAACAGCGATCCCGGCTTCAGAAATCACATGACCAAGAAAAGATACTTGGTTCAACCAAAATTCACACTTAGAAAATTTCGCATACAACTGATTCTTTCTCAATGTTTGCAACACACTTCTCCGGTGGCTTTCGTGCTCACCCTTCGATTTTGAATACACAAGAATATCATTGATGAAGACTACCACTGACTTGTCCAACTGATCTTGGAACAAGCGGTTCATTAAGTCCATAAACTTGGCTGGTGCATTGGATAAACCAAACGGCATAACCGTAAACTCATAATGTCCATATCTGGTTCTGAATGCGGTTTTCTCAATGTCACTCTCACGGATGGCAATCTGATGGGGTATCCGGATCGTAGATCTATCTTGGAGAATACTGATGCTCCTCTCAACTGATCAAACAAGTCGTCATTGCGTGGTAAAGGATAACGGTTTTTTACCGTAACTGCATTCAGCTCTCGATAGTCAATACACAGGCAGAGACTACCGTCCTTCTTCTTCACGAAGAGGACCGGCGCTCCCCATGGTGAAACACTCGGGCGGATGAACCCCTTGTCTAGTAGGTCTCTCAACTGCTCCTTGAGCTCTGTCATCTCTGCTGGAGCCATACGATAGGGCACCTTCGCAATTGGTCCGGTGCCCGAAACCAAATCAATCTCAAACTCAACTTCCCGTGCTGGCGGCATGCTCGGCAGTTCCTTAGGAAATACATCAGGAAACTCTGACACTACCGGCACATCTGGGCTAAACTCTGGGTCTCTCTCTATGTCTTGGACATAGCAGAGGTATACATCATTCCCTCGTTGTAATTCACGATACATGGCCATGGCGGTGATGATCTGAGTCAAAGGCTCCCTGGGCCTCTGGCGGTATGATATAGTAACCCCAGACGGACTCCGAAGAAGCAGACGGTGCTCGGCACATAGGATTCTGCCCTTGTACCGCTCTAACCAGTTCATCCCGAGAATCACATCAAAACCAAGTCCGTTGAACTCTATCAAGTCGATCGGAAACTCTTCATTTCGGATTCGTACAACAGCATCTCGGTGGTAGCGGGTACTCCTGATCCGCTCTTTCGACGGGAGAGTGACTAAAAAGTCAAGCATCTCTTCACCGTCTAACCCCAGCCTCTTCGCAAAAGCTAGCGAAATAAATGTATGTGAGGCTCCGGTGTCGAACAAGATCGAAGCGTCCACACCATTGACTGGAAAGGTACCGGTGAGGATTGTGCCGCTCTTGCCAGCTTCTGCCTCATTGCAGACAAGTATACCCCCCGTTCCAAGTGCACAACCTAATTCATTGGCAAACTAATAAGTATTTGGTAATAACACGGTTCACATACCTCAAACAACTCCAATTTATTCATTATCACACTCTTTACAACATACGTTGGTTTACATTGTTGACATAACTAACACATACATAACATCCTTAACATACACTGGCTTAACAGATTACATGATCGCACAAGGCTTTAAAATTGTCTGAAGGTCAAATTCAAACGTCCGGGTTTCATGTGTGTGGCATTGATCACTGCCGATGGTGCGGTATTCAGTTTGATCTTCTTGATGCCATGATATAGCATCCTTGACTGCCCACCCATGATTAACACATCTCCTGATTTCAACACTAACTTCTTTGCGAGATCAGCACGCTTCTGCTCGCCATATATAAACACTGCGGTATCACCAATGGACCAAGACACCACGGGTACTCCCTTACTTAGAGACTCGGGTGACTCGTCCTTATCTTGGTGTAACCCTAACCGTACACCTTTCTGGTAGAAGTTCACAATACATAAGTCTGTTTTAACACTTGGTATAGAATCCGATTCAACTTGCTGAACAATTCCCACGGCGTGGTTAACGACCGTAAGGAACTCCTCAGGTATCATCGGTACCGTTGCTCCATCTTCAGCTCGCACGTCTTGATATGTCTTGGTGTAAGGATTCCAGTCCTTACCCATGCACATCATCTTCAATTTCATCTTCGACCCGCTCGGGTATTCAGGTGTGTAGAAACCTCCAGGTGCTGCTCCAAGTTCGTTGCATTGCCTGATGATGTGGATTTGTGCTTCCGGTGTCAGGTATCCATTTAAAAGTATCATACCTGGCTGGATAACCTGACATTGCTCCATTGGGAATTCGGTGATGCCGATGGTTGTCTCCTTGGGGTTTGGTGTGGGCAGGATTGGATAACAGATATTGAAGGTTCCTAAGTTTTCAAATTACCTAATTTAGGTGTTTTTCACATTATACTTTAATTCCTTACTCACATGGTAGTACATTCAGACTCACTAACACACATGCATAAAATGCGGTATGCAATCACTTATTTCACTCAACAGTTTAGGCGGTACCTGGTCTAGAAGAGGGTCCTGGCGCCTCAGACCGGTCCACCACATTCAGGGCGGCCTTGCCGGATCCTGCCCCTTTCCCCTTCTAGGAATCAATGTTCCTCTGATCTGTGGGTGGCTGGTTAGCCGACTTCGGGCCATCGGTGGTCACGGTGGCCTTACCCTTCCACTGCCCCTTGGGCTTATTGTTTCTGCTGTCGGGGATCCAGTAGCACTCATAGTCACGGTGACCCCACTTCTCGCAGTAGCGACACTGCACGTCATTTCCTTTGTAGTCCTTGTCGGGGTGGTCTCCGTTACACCACTTACAATAGTAGTGGCGCTCCGTTCCAGAACCCGTGCTTGCTGCTATCACAATACACAATCAATACTTACTTCATACCTTAACAACATACACTTCAACTTGACACGCATGATTAAGTAATTACCCTTAGGCGGTAAGAGCGTAGGGGTTTCGCCGCATATGCGTATGTGAGCTTCAGTGGCTCCTCATCTGTGGTGGCCTGGGCTTGGCCCTTGTCACCCTGGTGCTGACTCTTTTGGGGCTGGGGGTAAGGCTTCTTCTTCTTCTTTCCTCCCCCGTACCCCTACGGACTCTGGCCCTCGCTCGTGGCCTTGCGCTTGTGCGCATTCTCCTCGTCCCTCAGACAGACGGTAATCTCAACCTTAGCAGCGACATGATAGCACTCCTGAATTTAGGATGTCAGTCATGCCCCGCAAAACAAACTCACAAACTCACATTAACATTCACTTACGGTATAACTGATTCACATCACGGTATTTTAATTACCTGCAAGGTAGTATACTCAGCGGGCCCCATCCCGTAGCGAAGACGGTGGCTGAGACCGTTCTAGAAACGGTTCACCAGCACCCGGTTCGAGTACCCCAGGTCCGGTAACAGGTGAATAAGGCCGGTGAAAGCGGTGTAGTAGTCATCAACCGACATCTTATCCCCCTGTCTCAGACTGTCCAGCTCCAGGCGCTTGGCCTCTTGCACATGCACAGGATAATATTTGGCTCGCAGTAGAGCCGTATACTCTCTCCAACCAAACTGAGGATCCGCCATCCGGTCCTCTCTCACAAGCTTCCACCAACTTTGTGCCGAACCCTTCAGGTAGTAAGCGGCAAGACGGACCTTGGCTCCAGCAGGCACATCCAAGGTCTCGTAGGCGGTCTCCAACTCGGAGATATACGCCTCCAGCTTACGACGGGGGTCTCAAATCAGCCAACGCCTTGACCCAGTTGGTCTCTCTTGGCGGTGGCGGTGGTGGTTGAACTTCGGGCTATTGCCCATGCTGAATCGCAGCTACTAACTGTGGGACCATCTGGGCTACGGCGGCCGCTACAGCATCGGCCATGACTTGTGTCGTAGGGTTCTCTCCCTGGTTCCCGGTATCACCAATGCCGCACCCGCGGCCTCTACCACGTGGTCTTCCTGACATCTGAATTCACACGAACATACATTAGCATTATGCTTTCAAACTTATCGGTCCAATGGTTGCAACATCTTCCCGAAAATGAGGTATCTCCACACTTAGTTAGTGGTTAACCTTTCTATAACTGTCACTTAGGTAACTACGGTTAGATTTCCTAACTCGATATATTCCTAAGCTCGGTATTCTAGTCATCAGAGCGATACTTCGCTCTGATACCACTTTTTGTAACACCCCTACTTCTCACTTAGCAACCATATGAAATCGCAGCGGAATTAAATAACTAACCATACACTAAACGGGTCGGTGTTACACGCCGGTAGCCACCCACGTGGCTAACAAGGCAGAATACGTACACATTGTACCGGTCTGATTATCAGACTCCCGAGCATAGAGCTAAAACCATAAATACATCATATACAATACCGAGTATTTAATTACATCCCATCACTGTAAACTGACAATATACCGTCACTGTAGTAACAACGGAACCAAAACATAACGCCACGGGAGCACAGGCGCATCCCGGGCCTATCATCCCAAAATAATCAAAAGTATGACATGACCTAGATCTACATCCACTCTGCTTCCTTGATCCTCATCCTGAAATATAAATATGGAGCCCCCGAGGGGGTTAGCAACCCGTGGCTGGTATGGTTAACGCGCAGCCCATCGGCTACCGGGATACGCGCAACTATTTGTCATGATAACATGGCATTCATTTTAACATACAACATATACATATGGCATAGCAAAACATTGCATAGCACGACAACACAAACTTAGTGAGAACATATCACTTAACAACAACCCAAGATGGTTAGTCAACATCATAAGCCTAGAGAATGGTTCACCCTCATGTTAAGCTTGTTACACAAACTCATTACCGTTCTGTTAGTCGAACGAGTAACTTAACTCACAGATGGATCGGATATTGTGACCCGAACACACCACACAAACACATGTTCCCACTAGACCGATCATAAGTCAGAATAGGTAAGCTTTGGAGGAAGCTAACGGGAGATCGAACGCCAAATAAAGGAGGACAATCTTAACATTATAAGAGTCGAATCTGATACAGATATCTACTCTTATACATACACACGTGACCGGACAGCCGGATTCCTCACTCCCCAGTTAGCACTCGTTAGAAGTTCGCTGTTGGAACTTAATAACAATTCACAACAAGTGGTTAAGTCTTGTTAGACACACACAAGGGATATGAGTCACACCTTAGCATCACAATTATATAAATAACTGTAAACTCGCTACATGAATTAAGTCTTACAAGGTCATAAACATACAGAAAAACAAACAGCACACAAGTCGGTGTAAACCGGTAGACAACAGACTGCAAGAAAACCATACCTTGGTCCTTGCTTCTTTTGTTTTCCTCTGTAGGCAATTCCTATACACATTTAGTAACGTCGGTTAATTAACTTATTAAATCTCCGGTTACTAAGCATCTTACATGATTATATGACAAGCTTTAGTGCCTAAATTTTCCCTTGATTACCTTCATTATACCACCTAGGGTTAACTACTTAAGCCACTCTTTGTTTGTTTTTTTTTACAAGTTTTGGTCCGACCGACCTTACTGACCAACCTTACACAAGGTCGGTCCATTCCAGAACATATTACCGTCAGAAAATTATACTCCGACCGACCTTGCAAGTTCGGTCAACAAGGTCGGTCTAATCCCGAGAGTTTTTCCCCTTTGAAAATTCAGGCCAGACCGATCTTGACAAGTTCGGTCCCAAGATCGGTCGATTCCCGAGACTCTCTTACGTACAAAGATTTAGGCATGACCGACCTTGTAAGTTCGGTCCCAAGGTCGGTCTATTCCAGAGACTTAATCCGTACCAAAAATCCATGCCCTACCGACCTTGCAAGTCTGGTCCCCAAGGTCGGTCCATTCCAGAGACCATTTCTCGCAGGGTAAACTGGGCTCGACCGACCTTGCAGGTCCGGTCCACAAGGTCGGTCTGCTTTAGACCCTTGTTTTTAATTGCCCATTTAACTCCAAACTTCACCTCATAGTGCCCTAGTATGTTCTAACCACATTTGGCACTTCAAACACCCCTTAAGACATCCCTTAAAATCCTAAAATCCTTCACCAAAAACCTCCTCAACATTACACAAATTCTTATACAACGGTTAGCACATGCAATGTTTTTCACTAAGTTTTCATGTGGTGTTTTATACCTATAACTACCACTAGTCCTAAATGTTCCCTCACTACTACAACATCATCTCCCAAGCATCTTTTCTTCCTAACCAAACTCCTTGAATATCTCTACAAGTTTATAGCTCCTTCATGCAACACATCACTTCTTCCTTATTCACCAACATTGCACAAGTCCTAAACACAATCTCACCATGATCTTGAAGTATCCCAAAATACTCATTTGCATTCTAAATCCTCTAAAATATTGCCTAAGTCCTTTTTACATCTTAAAATACCTTAATGCATGTTTCTTTCACTAGTAGAACACTTAATCATTCTAAACACTTCCTAACTCACCAAAACTCATTTTAAACACCTAAAACTACTTATACATTATCTAGATTTCGACATGGGTTCTCCTAGCATCTTGTTACACCAAAACACAAAGTTGTCACCATCAAACATTCTAGAACACTTAAATCCATCAAGAGCATCCTTATACACAAAACTTCACAAAACTTACACTACATCACAATATAGTGCATTATTTAAATTGCTTGGCACTTAGGCCCTTAAATAACATGGCTCTTAGGCCCTTAAAGTGCATAAACCATAAACACTGAATTTCCCACAATATATTGCCTTTGACCTGTAAATACATACAACAACACATATGCCCTTTAATAGTCTCCTTGAGAGCATTTTACTAGGTCATTCACCATTGGCTCCTTAAGTAGTTTTAATAAGTAACATAAGCTCATTTCTCCAAAGACTTTAAACTACATTAGGTTAGCACATTTACCTCTTTTCCTCACAAACTTCTTTCTTGTTTCCTTGATTAAAATCGGCAAGGCTTTAGTTGCTTGTCAACTTCTAAATAATATACAAGCAATATAATGAGTATTCAAGCTACATGCTTAATCTCATTGTAAACCCTAGTTACATATATTGTCTTAAAACATTAAGGTGATTGTTTTACCTTGAGAATGGAAGAGAGTTCGAACAAGTAACAAGAGAGGACTCCACCAAGCCTTTGGAAGATTCAAATGAAGCTAAAACAAAGCAAAAGAAAACACCATGAAGAGGTGATTTTCGGTGAGCATCAAAACATGGAGGAAATGTTATCTTTCTTTGAGTTTCCTTACCTAGAAGCGAAGGAGAACAATAATATGTGAAAAGATGAGCTCAAGCTCCTCCCATGGAGATTCATCTTGGCACCAAAATGGAGCTCTTGGAATTTTGAAAGGATGAAGTTGAAGAGCTTGGCAAGACAAAGAGAATGGTGGTCTTTATTTTTGATTTGGTAAAGGGAGCTAGGAGATATAAGAGATTGAAGATGGTGGATGGTGGTGTGCTGTAGCAACCGTAGAAGAGAGCAAGAAGGAAGGTAGAAGACGGTGGGAACAAGGGAAATGAGAGAATGAAGAAGACTTAGCTAGTTTTAGATATTTGTAGTAAAGCAAATATTACTTTCTACTTTATTACATTACTTACCTTATTTTTTTGTTTAAGTGTGGTGAGTCATCAAGAAAACCGGCCCCCATATTATAATAAGGGGTATTTTAGTCTTTGTTGACCAATTGTCTCACTTATATTGACATATGTTATAAACTTGCTTAATTTGGTTACTATTCACCAAAACAAGGCACATATTTGTGAAATTTTTGATTTCCCATTGATTTAGGATTCCTATTGTTATACTAAGTAGTACACATGTTAATTAAAGAGTAATGATGGACATTTAGCCACTCAAAACCCATTTACAAGACAATTTTTCAAAAATGTGCTTTAAGACTCCTTAAAGCACATTTTATGTTTTAACTTGTTTTCAAGCTTAGTTTTCTTTGTTAATTGGTTTAATATGTTCATTAATATATAAATAAGGTCTTGGTAAGCTCATTAGGTCTTAACCAAGCTTATCCCAAGCTTAGAGCACATTTTAGCCCTTATTGACTTTTAAGGTATTTAATTGTGTTTTCTATGGTTTAAATTATTTACTAATGTTTCTAAGACACTTTTTTAGTCTTAATATACCATAGTTTAGCATTTAAACAACATACCTAGGTTTGGGGTATTTCATTAGCTCCAAATCAAAAAGTAAGCATATATTACTCTTAGTTAGAGCAAGCTCGCATCCTATCTTTTCAAATCTTAAAAAGCTCTATTTTGGTGCCATGGAGAAACTCCATTTAAGGGGGAAAATCAAGTTTGAAGAGCTCCATTGCTTCTTCATTCATTCAAGGTAAGGAAAGTGAAAGAAAAATTAATTTTCCTCCATTTTTCATATATGGCCGAAATTGCCTTACCAAGATGGCTTATTTTATTCCTTTTATTAGCCTTGATTCAATCTTCAAGAGCTTAGTTGAAGCCATGTTTGAT
This sequence comes from Limonium bicolor, assembly GCA_023374045.1. NCBI lineage: Eukaryota > Viridiplantae > Streptophyta > Magnoliopsida > Caryophyllales > Plumbaginaceae > Limonium > Limonium bicolor. Next base: position 223,657,493 of record CM041780.1, on the reverse strand, counting down.
TCCTTACCAAACTCATTCCAAGATTCCAAAGGTAATCATCCATTTTTAAGGCTTAAAGCACTCTTTTTAACCTAAGAGTAAATTCCATGAGTCTAGGTATATTCCTTAGCACACATTATCTTATTTGAATGTTGACTAGAAGATTTACAAGGGAACTAAAGGCCCTTGCCGAAATTCAATCAAGAAAACCAAAGGAGGAAAGTGAGAGAAGCTTGAGAAAAACAAGGTAAATTGCTTACCTAATGGTGGTTTAAGGTTTTAAGGTATGAGGTTTAGATAAATATTAAATGTAGCTTAGAGATTACATTATGTAATGGGTTATATAACCTAGGAAAAAAAGAATTTAAACAAGCTTATGAACTTGTGACTAAGGAGCCAATGGAAATGAGTTAGTAAGATAAGTTTGTGATGGATTTTAAGAGCATTATAACTACTATGAGATTGATGGGTGTAATTGCAGGTTGAAGGCTATTATATGTGGGAAATTCAGTGTTTAAATTCATGTCATTTAAGGGCCTAAGAGCCATGTCATTTAAGAGCCTTAGTGCTATGCAATTTAAGGTTATTGCACTATATTGAGTTGGTTATGAATGGTTTGGATTTGGTGAGAAATATCATGAGGAAAGGCTTTGACATGTGTGTGTTGATTAGAGGAGGAAAACTATGCAAATGGGCATGATAATATACTAGAGGAGTTATGGCAAAATTTGAGTAGAAAACAAAGTGTTTTAGTGGTTATTGTGAATTAATATCACCTAGGATTTACTAGGAGTCATTAAAGGAAATTTGAGTGAAAATAAGTTAACAACGGTGTTCTAGAGAATTAGAATGACCTAGAGTTGTCTATGAGGAATTAGAGGTTAGGCGGGTGTATTGAACACACCAAAATCAAGGTATGGGGAATGTTGAGACTTGTGCAAAAATCTGTGGGAAATGATATACAATGCCTTGTGATGATTTAGGTATGATCTAGTTTGTGTAACCTTTATGGTATTGAGTGGATTTGAGTGATGGAGATGAAAGTGGTCTAAGAAGGATTTAGCATGGTCAAGATGAATGTTAAGAGGATGGCTAGAAAAGCTTAGGTAGGTGCAAGCTTTGAAAGGATGAGTAGAAAGTGTAAGGGAAGGGAAGTTGTGTGAGGAGGTGTAATAAGGCTAAGTTAGTATACCTAGGTTGGTAAACAATGATATATGGAGTTAGAATGGAAGAGATGAGGTTAACACACTCTAAAAAGAGTTGTGAAAAGAATTGGTAAGTAGTACCACTTGAGATAAGGTAAGAAATGTGTAATAAGGAAAACAAATGCAAGAATGCTCAAGGTTTTAAGTGTAAGCAAATGACAATATTTGGGTGGATGTGTAATGGAGTTGTAAGCAATGAAGACAGGGTTTAAGGTGTTTAAATGGTGTTAGAACATGTTGGGATGCATGTGGAGAGATTAGAAGAAGATTGAAGAAAATTACAAGTTGGAAGTGTAAGGAACCAGGTGTTAAGTGTTAAGAATTTAGTAAGAATTTGAGTAAATGTTTGAGGAGATTGTTGGATGGTTTAAGAGGGTCTTGAGGTGCTAAAATGATGTTAAAACATGTGGAATGATTAGGAAAAGATTGTGGTGAATTTGGAGCTCAAAATGAGAAGAAAAACACTTTGAAAAATAGGTTCTGCTGTGGACCGCCCCTGTGGGGAGGTCCAGTGAAATTTTGCAGCGTATGTGGTTTCTGTTGTGGACCGCCCCTGGGACCTCCCCAGAGGGGCGGTCCAGTGCAAAGAAAGAAAAAATAAATTTTTTAAGGCTTCCAATGATGAGGGATTGGATGGTAATGGTTTTAGATGATGTTTAGGCCTTGTTTGGTGACATGTAAAGGCCTTAAAAAGTGTAAACAAGTGTTAGGTTGGATGTGAGAGTTGTGAACTTAAGATCACAAGAGTAAAATTAAGTATAATGGGATGACGGGGTTAACTATGAGCGTATTAGTCGTTAAACAATCATATTACCCCGATGTTAATGGAAAAAATTGTAATGTTACCAGTTGTTCGAAAATTATTCGAGGAACATAAGAGGACACAATAGAGTGGACCTTGGTGACGGGTATGGTTTTCTTGTAGCCTGCTTGCTAACGAGGTGTCCCTCGACTTGTGTGCTATTTGTTTATGTGTGCCGACTAAACAAGATAAAGCATGCAACCGGAATATTATGTTTGTTGTGTGTCTGTGATGCACTAACACTACTTACCTTGAGAACTTACTAACTACGATTAGTAAACAATTGTGTGAGAACAAGGAACACTCCCTAATATTAGTTTGTTAATAACCGAAAGAGGTTTAACTAACAAATATTGTCTTTGAGACTTCTACTAACTGGAACTTGGGGGGAGTGAGGAATCCGGGACGGTCCGGTCATGCATGTTTGAAAGGGAGGTTGGTATCCTTATCAGGTTCCGACTTCCAAATATGACTTGTCTTCGGACTCGTCGCCTAGGGTTGACATACAGACTCGGTCACCTCGATTTCTGTTCGAGGTGGGAGGCATTATTAAGATGGTGTGGTGGGATCTACCAAAATCCCAAATTTAAGAAATATTGTTTATTTAACCCAATGGAGCTGATAACTCATTAGCTAGGGTTACTTTTGACCCGACAAAGATAAACAATGAATTAAGTAACAACCAAATCTAATTAAGGAACGGTTGTTGTGTTTGAGATAAGAGGAGGTATGAGAACCAAATGTTTCTCGAATTTAAGGAGTTAAAAATCTAACTCACTCACTAAGGGAACGCTTTTAAGTCGTTCATTGTGTTTGAACTCTGATTGTTCATATGTGGCTTGTTGTTTATTGCACTTCTTATTTATGTTGTGCATCTAATCAACTTCATGCTATCGACAATTAGTTGTCGTAGCCCCGTTAGCTTGAGGCTATAAGAGAATCGTACCAGCAAAGGTGCTGACCCCGTCGGGGGCTGTAGTTTACATTTTACAGGTAAGCGCCCAATGAAGACTTATCATGAGAGAAGGGGTGGTTAGACTTAGGATGGGTTTTATATTTTGAGTACGGGATGTGCATGTGCACCCGTCTGTTAATAGTTGAACTTGTGGAGATTATGTTGATACTTGAGATACTAGCAAACTCGGTTGGTGTGTATTTTGGATTTATGGTGTTAAGTATTTAAGTTTGGTATGTTTTGTTAGTTTAGACCGTGGCAAGGTCCTGGTGTTGGTTAAATTCCATTGCGACATTTATTTATGCTTAGTTAGGATGCGACAACCACGATTGGATTGAGACGGGGTGTTACAGTATGTAACACCCCTACCGCAAATCCCGTCATTACTTTACAATTACTTACCTTCGCAGCGGATAATACATACACAATGGTGGGTGTACAATGCCGTTAGTCACCCACGTGCCTAACAAGGCAAGTTACAATACTACATACTATCGGTCTGATGACTTGAATATACCGAGTACTCTACACAATACATTACTTCCCATTCCATACTCAAACCATAATTCAAATACAAATTCCAATACAATACTATACCGAGTCTACTACAATCCTCAAACTACTGATACAATTGGACTTACAATTTCGTATTACAATACAATACCAATCCTATTACTCAACAACTCATGCTTACATAGCAGCCCCGTCCTACACTCTCGAACGGTGGTCGGCTTCGAAGTACCTGTAAATAAAAACGGTGCCCCTAGGGGCTCAGCAAATTGCTGCATATGAAATTCACATACCCTGCGTGCTAACCGGGGTACGCAGACTACTTTCGATCGAATATACATGGATTTCATTTTACATGCATACATACCTACTAATACTACGACAATACAAGCAGCAATACTTACATACATATACAAGATTCAATACTTACTAGGGAAGACAATTTGTCAGTCAACCGTTCACGTTAGTTATTCATTCATCCGGTTTAATCGGATGCTCTCTTTCTCCCCGTTCGGGTTCATAAGGCTTACACCAAGCTTAATCTTACTTACCTGTTGCTTTACTCCCACTGCACTCATTACCTTACTCATGCTTGCTCAATACTCGTCACTTGCTAATACTTACTCATCCCTCAATACCCATTGCATCACTCATACTTACACATTACTCAATACTTGGTACCATACTCGTACTTACTCCTTACTCAATATTCTTTACCTACTCGTACATACTCATTACTCGATACTCATTACTTACTTGTACATACTCATTACTCGTAGCCTTTGGGCAGAGTCATACACAAGACTCGCCACCGGGCTTACAATACAAGCGGAGCTATACACTTAGCTCCTCAAATACTTAAATGTCTGTTTTTACCGGACTACTCAAATTCCCAACACTCCTCTCTCGGAGTATCTTACAATCTCATGGATTAGCCTAGAAGTATCTCTCTCGATAACCTCCACTAGCTTAGGGAATTACCATCGTCCAGTATTCTCAGATTTAAGGGTTTCCCCAACGTATCGAAACTCTCATGTTCGGGACATTACTTACATTAGTCGGGTCCTCTCATTGTGGGTGGACTAATTTTCTAAGGGGTTTGGAGATCCCTTATCATTCTTTGCTACTCTCATGGTCCATGTCTTGCTCCACCATCAATACCTCTAATAGAGGTTACTTATATATATACCCCCACTACTTATTGTTTTGTGGATTGTTCATTCGGTTCCCTTACCGTTATCGGAAGGTTACTAGTCCCGTACACTCTCTCATATTCTAGTGAGTTCATTGGTTTACGTTATCATTTCTTGGTTCGTTATTTTTGGTACGTTTCCATTTTTTCGTTAGTTCGCATCACCCTTACTACGGGTCACTAATCAGCAAGACTCATCTATGAGTCGATTTATACGCTAAGCTAGGCCACACATTCATTCAAAAAGGGTTAGCTCACGTATCATACAACAAGACATACAATGAAAGGCAATAAACCGTTTTCATGCTTTAATCTTGATTAGCCGGCATACAGCACACAAATCAGCGTAGCTCGGTTAGCATACGGGGCATGAGAAAATTAAACCTTTCACCGGGGTTAGCTTTACCGTGTGATCCTTTGTTCCTTGGTTCACACTTGTTCCACTGATAATGTTTCAAACATTATTATTAATACTATGTTCATACGGTACGTAAATAATTACTACTCCCGTACTTACCCCGTTGTCCCGTTATACTAAGTTGTACTCATGTCTAACTATGTCCTTACTTCCCACTCATTTCCTACACTTGTTTACACTTCTTAGGACCTTTACATACCACCAAACAAGGCCTTAACAACTTCTAAAACCATTACCAATCAATCCCCCATGTTTTAAACCCTAAAAACCACTTTCGGCAACATTTTGGGGGTGGTCCGGGACTTGGTCCGGACCCAAGGTCCCGGACCATTCAAGAAAGTCACTCTCGGCCTGTTTTAACTATTGGTCCGGGACTTGGTCCTGGACCTAGTGTGAGCCTCGATTTTAAACCCTATCCTATGTTGATTAAAGCTGATTAGGATCTAATCGGGTTTTAGGTCCACTTTTAACCTAAGATTAATAACTATGTCATATAACAACAATTATTAAAACCTAAGCTAGCTCACTGGAACCTATTATGAGTCGCCACCTAATTTTAACCTAGATCAAATTAGGAAATGAGAGTTCGGGTTCGGGGGCTTGGTATACGACTTATTTAGGATTCAATTACTTTCATTACCCCTAGAAGTCATTTTTCCTCTACTTAGTTTAATTACGGCTTATTACGAGTCGCTTTAACCTAAGTATGCAAGCTTCTATTTTTTTGTGTTTTTTTAGCATTTTTTGACATAAAATTAAAAAGGAAATTAAAGTTATCTAAACTAGGGTTTCAGAGGCAGAATTAGGTCAAATTTTGATTCTGTCCGTGGCCACGGAACTACTGTCCGAACCCACGGACCCTAATTAACCTATGTGAAAATAAAAGTCGAATTAAACAGAAAACACAATTTTGAAAAGTCCGAGGCCACGGACAGGGCGTCCGTGGGCCCGGACATGTTTTATAAAACCCTATTTTTTTTTTGAAAATTTTGAAATCCCGCCACCGTCCGAGAGCGTCCATGCTTACGGACTGGGCGTCCGGGACCCCGGACATGGCATCCGTGGGTGCGCACCGCCCTCGGACGGCGGCGTTGCGGCTGTTCCCGGTGGTGTTTTTAGCTTAAATTTTATGGGTACGTAGCCTGAAAGATTATAAACACGTTAGTAATTGAAAAAATTCAATTTGAAGTAAAAAATAATACGAAACTTAGCTAACAATTTAGAAGGCAGAAACACAAACAAACCTTAATTCAAAAGCAAGGAAAAATCAATTCGGTTAGAAATTTCAACCAGAAGTGTATTTAGACCAGAAGGGTTGGAGAATTTGGTTTTTACCCTGTTTTGATTTCGAAAATTTGTTGTTCCTTCACGTCGGGAATCTCTGAAAGCTTCGTTGGTGGCCGATCCGGTTCGACTTTGACCCGAGCTTCTGACCACTTCTTACTTGTGTTGTTAAGCTCGTTTTGGTTCTGTATTTGTGGTGTTTTGATGCTTGGAAGTTCAATGGGAGAAGAAAGAATGTGTTTTTGGTGATTTTGGGATGATTTCGGTAGAGTTTCGGTGTTAGAAGTGTTGAAAACATGGGAGGCAAGTAGACGGCTGTGTTTTTTTACTATGGGAATGTTCTCCCCTGCCCTAGGTCATTTTTGGAAGGTCCTTTTATAGAAGAAGCAAGGCCATGTTGATAGAACAAGATCTTTATCTAAAACACTGATTTTGTGCTCTAAGGGAATCCGATTTTTTAGAATATGCTGCAGGCCGAGAAAAATTATGAAACTTTAACTGAAGGTAAAGAATGATTTTTAAGAATTGTGAGAGTTGGAATCAGGTTATTTTGATAGATAACCGATTAGATAAAAATCTCACAATCTGGAATCTCCCATAATTCATAACTTATTATTGGAAACTCGAAATAACGAAATTTCAATGGCATTAGTCTCTAAAAATCATCCTCTATGTTATGTTAAAATTTCATGACATTTTGTATTGATTTCGGTATTTCCAAAGGAGAGAGAAAATTGTAAAAATGATTGAATTTCTCTTTTAAATTTTGGGCTAAGGTTCCAAAATAAAATAATTTCAGGTTTATGACTGTATGTAGTCATGCTAACCATGTGACAATTTTATTTTAATTTTGAAAACCTTTTTATTTCTATTTTGAGGCTATTTCATGTGTTAATTATTAAAGAAACTAGCTTATTAAAAGCTTAATTTCCAGAATAAATATTATCAGAAAATCATGAAATACCTTTCATAATGACTATGATATTTGGAAGTGTTTGGAGATGGTGAACAAGTCATATGAAAATAGAAAATCCCGAGAATGTCCCTCGAAAATCCTGCATTGGTGTAGTTTGACCATTTTGCCCTTTGTAACACGTATGCCTTTGAGACTACTCCGGGGGGTTAAAATTTTCGGTATAACAGATTGCCCCCCGTCAACTAGGCTTTGTAATGAAGATGAAAAGACTAGTTGATGCCTGAGTGATGCCCCAAAATTGTGGATCTTAAAAGACCCTATATGCCGTTTGAAATCTAGTGGGTTGTGTCGAGCTATTCGAAGGCGTTGACTACCTAAAGGAGAAGGAGATGTTGTTGAACTATTCGAAGGAGCCAACTACCTGAAATGACAATATACTGTCGAGCTATTCTAAGGCGCTGACTACCTAAAGTGATGAAAATGATGTCAAGCTATTCTAAGGCGTTGACTACCTAAAAGTGAGAAAAAAAAATGAAATAATGTCAAGCTATTCTAAGGCGTTGACTACCTATAAGCGAAGATGAAGTAATGTCGATGTATTCTAAGGCGTCGACTACCTAAACTAAATGAAAAGATGTCAAGCTATTCTAAGGCGTTGACTACCTATGATAAATGAAATGATGTCAAGCTATTCTAAGGCGTTGACTACCTAAAAATGATGAAAATGAAATAATGTGTAGATGCAGGAATGCTGATATGCTAGTGATGCTTATGATGTTGATGATGTTGATGTTGATGATGCTCGGATGCTTCTGGGGACCAAAACCCATGCCAATGCTTCTGGCTGGACCCAATGTGGACTTATTGCCATCGCCCCCAAGCCGGTGTGCAGGGATAACTCCTGGTAAAAACCCTGGCGACTTATTGCCTTCGCCCACCATTCGTTGATCCCAAAGTAAGCTGACATAACATAGGAGGATTTATTGCCATCACCTCGCCAACTTTTCTGTCGCTAGGTCTTGTGATGCGCCTGGATAATGCAACTAGGTCTTATGACGAGCCTATATGAATGAGATGAATGCAATGTGTTTGATGAGAGTGGGTAAGCTAAAGGGTCCTATTACGAGCCTAAAGGAATGCAACTAGGTCTTATGACGAGCCTAAAGGATGGTTCTAGGTCTTATGACGAGCCTAAAGGATGGATCTAGATCTTATGACGAGCCTAAAGGTTGGATCTAGGTCTTATGACGAGCCTAAAGGTTGAATCTAGGTCTTATGACGAGCCTAAAGGAATGTAACTAGGTCTTATGACGAGCCTAAAGAATGGTTCTAGGTCTTATGACGAGCCTAAATGATGGTTCTAGGTCCTATAACGAGCCTAAAGGTTGGATCTAGGTCTTATGACGAGCCTAATGGAATGCAACTAGGTCTTATAACGAGCCTAAAGGATGGTTCTAGGTCTTATGATGAGCTGAAAGGATGGTTCTAGGTCTTATGACGAGCCTAAAGGTTGGATCTAGGTCTTATGACGAGCCTAAAGGATTGTTCTAGGTATTATAATGAGCCTAAAGGTTGGATCTATGTCTTATGATGAGCCTAAAGGATGGTTCTAGGTCTTATGACGAGCCTAAAGGTTGGGTCTAGGTCTTATGACGAGCCTAAAGGATGGTTCTAGGTCTTATGACGAGCCTAAAGGTTGGAACTAAATGAAGATGAGTTAAGTGTATGATGGATTTAAATGAATGTAAGAGGATTAGGGCTCAAGACGGGCCTGTGGATGTTTGAGTGTGGAAGTAGGGCTTAGGACGGGCCTGAGGAAATTTGATGTGGAGGTAGGTCTTAGGATAGGCCTGAGGAAATTTGATGTGGAGGTAGGGCTTAGGACGGGCCTGAGGAAATTTAATGTGGAGGTAGGGCTTAGGACGGGCTTGAGGAAATTTAATGTGGAGGTAGGGTTTAGGACGGGCCTGGGGAAATTTAATGTGGAGATAGGGCTTAGGACGGGCCTGTGTGATATGAGGAGGGTTTGATCCTTTGGGTTTTGGGTTTTTGGGCCCCAATCGGTGTTGTTGTTGCAATTGTTGGGACCAACAATTGCCCCCAGTATTTTTTCTTAAGGCAATCTGAGTTTTTTAGGATTTTATGGCAATCGATTGTTCCGATCGATTGCCCCCAGTATTTTCTTTGATTAATCGCGCAAAAACAAGTTTCACTCTCACAAGGTCAGGGTTTATCTTGATGTGGTGCTTTCTATCCTACACTCAAAGTGTTTGATGCTTGCACTCGTGCTCTCCTTCTGGTCAAAGCATCTCAACCGTTGAATTTGACATTTGTTAGATTTACGCATTCAACCTATTACTTTCACATGATTGGATACACAACCACTAAGTCAGAAGTCTTTTGAGCTTATAACGTGGCTATGGGGTGTAATGAAAGACAACGGGATGATAGAGGAATGTTTGGGATATGTGGAGCTATAAGGGTGACCAAAGCTACAACTTGCACCTTCTCTTGGACCTGTCTTATTCGTCTTGAAGTTGTTTGGCTACTTCATGATGACTTCGCTTGTGAGCTTGGAACTTGGGACTTTTGGGTTGTTCCTTGCACCTTCTCTTTTTCTTCTAATTTTGGATTTCTTCAAGGCTTTTCAGGTTTGCCTTTCTTTGAATCTCTTTTTCTTCGGGGTTCTTGTGTTTCCCGGTTTTGAACTTTGAGAGCTGTTTTTGATGTGAGCTCATTTGGATCCTGTGTCACTTTAGGACCATTTGCGGATCGTTTCGTCGTGCTGGTAGCAGTTTTGCTTCTTTGTGAAGTTGCTGTTCAGAGGTCGGGCTCCTTGCTTCCTTTGGTCACTGGGTCGATTATTCATCATTCGCTGGATTATTTTGTGGAGTTTGTAGTGTTGTAAAAGAGGTCATATATGAAAAGCTCAGCGGGGGTGCCTAGGGTGTAATGTCAGGGTTCACAAGCTTTTGGCTGTGCGGTGCTGTACCTAGGTGCTTCATCATCCCTAATAGCTTTGTATCCTTTCTTTGTTACTTTTCATAGGTTTAAGCGTAAATTTACAAATTATCTCCTTCGGTTGGAGTCATGCCGTTTACCTTACCTTTGAATGTAATCTCTCTGGAGCCATGTAAAAATGACATGCTCTTTCACTCATGGTTTTACCGCTCAAGGCACTCTCGCGAAATGTTAACTCAGAGACTTGTTCACGCGCTTTAAACCAATGAAATAAACGTTATCGACCCTTAACTTAGATTGCCCCCGGTATTGTTTTGGGGTCTTTTGACAAGCCTTTTAAATACCCATGTTATTTGTTGGAGGTGGTTGTATGTGTGGTGGTACATGGCGACGAAGTCTTGTTGTTTTGGTGGAGTGATGTAGTGATGAAAGTAAAACATGGTAGTGGGATGCTTTCAGTGTACGGTGAAATTTTCCATTGAGAGGTGATGAGGGGTGGAAGCCAACAAGGTGGTGAGATATTCCTTGCGCAAGTGTGGAGAGGGGAGTGTGGTGAGACACATGGGAAGTATGTGATGAAGGTAGTGGATGTGGGTGAAATGACGTGATGACTCATTTATTTTTTGGGTTTCTGGTTTTGTGAATAATTGCACAAAAAATAATGAAAATGGAAATATGCTCTAATTCATGAATGGAAAGGCAACATCAAAAATTGTAATCTTAAGAAAACTACCTAAAATGATAAAGGAAGCTAGCTACCATAAAAGTTGGAAGAACGACTGGGAAAAGAAAACTACCAAATCGAGAAAACTTCTAAAATAGTGACGTTGGGTTGTCTGATGCCAACATACTGAAGACTCGAGCTCTGGGCCGTGGGGACGCCATTGAGATGACCGTGATTGTCTTCCTTCTGAACTTCGAATAGGCCTCTAGGAATGCCTATGGGTTATGTAGGAGGAACCCGGGTCTGAATCTTTTCCAAGCTGTGAGTGAAGTGCATGAGCTAGAGTGACTCCTAGGGTATAACAGATTTGCGGGCCTGAATACCCTTAATCTAGAAGTGAAGCGAACGGGGTGAAGAAGGCCACACGAACCGTGAATGGGCCACTGGGACGAGAGAGAAAACCTTGAAGTCTGAGATTCGTTTGATGTTCTTGTTGGGCCTTGAAGCTAGAAACTGGAATGAATGAGTTATGCAACCTATCTTGGATTCAAATGTTTTGTGCTATGGGCCGAACTTCTGGATTGACAGCAAAGCTTATGGGCCAAAACTATGAATTGGTCTATGGGCCCCAAATAGAATGAGTCATGAGTGTGGTATTTGGGCCAGAATGATTGCTGAACAAAATCCTAGATTGGAATTTGGACTGAAACCTGAATGAGTAGTATTGGTTGAACCTGAAAGATGATGCCTAGATCTAGGATTTTGGGCTAAAGCCCAAGTGAAGAGTTTTCCTATACTAGAATGGGCCTTGGGTCGGAACGTGTTTGGGCTTGAAGTAAAGCACATGGGCTGGAATGGTCCCTAAATCACAAATGGGCCTAACTTTCTTTTGGGTCAGAGAAGATAGTTGCCAAGCGGAAAAAGATTTTATTTTCAGGACTTGTGAGTTATTTCAAGTTCAGGTGGATTTCTTTTTATGGGCCTAAAACTAATTTGAAAATTCAAATTGGGCCAGAAGAGAAATCACCTAAGGCTAGGCTTTTGGGCCGAAGCCCGAACACTCACAATTAACCAAACATAAGGGCCTTTGGGCCGCAAACAAATAAGCTGCCAATTCGGGTTGGGCTAGATTTGGTGAAGTCCCTATCAATCTCTAGGCTGGGTAGGGCCAATCACTACCAGACAAGGCCCACACAAATTCACATGTCCTCACTAGACGTTTATATCAAACCGGGTAGGATCGATCCAGAGTGCTTGGGGCATGGCCCATGTCACCACAAAGGAATAGGGCTTGCATGCTATTCTCTTTGGGCTTCCCCACTTTTTCCCATCACCTGAAGGTGTGCGTCTACGGTCGGTCTTTGAATGACCAAACAATGGGCCTAGGTAAGGACACTGCCAGGAAACGCTTGGGGCTAAGCCCAGGTATTAAGGTGATGTGGTTAGACGACATCCTCCTCTTTTACCCCCTTATTCACATCACCTAAAAGGTGAGTCCCTGATAGGGGACCCTCAAATGGGTCCCGAGGAAATCAGTTTGCGTGGACCCTCGCTCTCCATGATGCAAAGGTGCAGAAATTAAAGTGCGCACAAAAGTAATAAACAAAGTAATAAAGCCATAAATAATCAATCCTTCGAGTTAAGCCTCTTTCTTAAAATTGAATAAGTTAAAATTAAGAATTTGTCCCCCAGAGTCGCCAGTCTGTGAGCCTCGATTTTAAACCCTATCCTATGTTGATTAAAGCTATTAGGATCTAATCGGGTTTTAGGTCCACTTATAACCTAAGATTAATAACTATGTCCTATAACAAAATATTAAAACCTAAGCTAGCTCATTGGAACCTATTATGAGTCGCCACATAATTTTAACCTAGATCAATAGGAAAGGAGAGTTCGGGTTCGGGGGCTTGGTATACCGACTTATTTAGGGTTCAATTACTTTCATTACCCCTAGAATTCGTTTTTCCTCTACTTAGTTCATTACGGCTTATTACGAGTCGCTTAACCTAAGTGCGCAAGCTTCTGTTTTTTTTGTGTTTTTTTAGCATTTTTTGACAGAAAAATTAAAAAGGAAATTAAAATTATTTAAACTAGGGTTTCATAGGCAGAATTAGGTCAAATTTTGTTTCTGTCCATGGCCACGGACCTACTGTCCGAACCCACGGACCCTAATTAACCTATGTGAAAATAAAAGTCGAATTAAACAGAAAACATAATTTTGAAAAGTCTGAGGCCACGGACAGGGCGTCCGTGGGCCCGGAAATGTTTTATAAAACCCTGTTTTTTTTTGGAAATTTTGAAATCCCGCCACCATCCGAGAGCGTCCGTGCTTACGGACAGGGCGTCCGGGACCCCGGACATGGCGTCCGTGGGTGTGGACCGCCCTCGGACGGCAGCGTTGAGGCTGTTCCCGGTGGTGTTTTTAGCTTAAATGTTTTGGGTACGTAGCCTGAAAGATTATAAACACGTTACTAATTGAAAGAATTCAATTTGAAGTCAAAAATAATACGAAACTTAGCTAACAAGTTAGAAGGCAGAAACACAAACAAACCTTAATTCAGAAGCAAGGAAAAATCAATTCGGTTAGAAATTTCAACCAGAAGTGTATTTAGACCAGAAGGGTTGGAGAATTTGGTTTTTACCCTGTTTTGATTTCGAAAATTTGTTGTTCCTTCACGTCGGGAATCTCTGAAAGCTTCGTTGGTGGCCGATCCGGTTCGACTTTGACCCGAGCTTCTGACCTCTTATTACTTGTGTTGTTAAGCACGTTTTGGTTCTGTATTTGTGGGGTTTTGATGCTTGGAAGTTCAATGGGAGAAGAAAGAATGTGTTTTTGGTGATTTTGGGATGATTTCGGTAGAGTTTCGGTGTTGGGAGTGTTGAAAACGTGGGAGGCAAGTAGACGGCTGTGTTTTCTGACTATGGGAATGTTCTCCCCTGCCCTAGGTCATTTTTGGAAGGTCCTTTTATAGAAGAAGCAAGGCCATGTTGATAGAACAAGATCTTTATCTAAAACACTGATTTTGTGCTCTAAGGGAATCTGATTTTTTAGAATATGCTGCAGGCCGAGAAAAATTATGAAAATTTAACTGAAGGTAAAGAATGATGTTTACGAATTTTGAGGGTTGGAATCAGGTTATTTCGATAGATAACCGATTAGATAAAAATCTCACAATCTGGAATCTCCCATAAATCATAACTTATTATTGGAAAGTCGAAATAATTAAATTCCAACGGCATTAGTCTCTAAAATTCATCCTCTATGTTGTGTTAAAATTTCATGACATTTTGTTTTGATTTCGGTATTTTCCAAAGGAGAGAGAAAATTGTAAAAATGATTGAATTTCTCTTTTAAATTTTGGGCTAAGGTTCCAAAATAAAATAATTTCAGGTTTATGACTGTATGTAGTCATTCTAACCTTGTGAAATTTTTATTTTAATTTTGAAAACCTTTTTATTTCTATTTCATGTGTTAATTATTAAAGAAACTAGCTTATTAAAAGCTTAATTTCGAGAATAAATATTATCAGAAAATCATGAAATACCTTTCATAATGACTATGATATTTGGAAGTGTTTGGAGATGATGAACAAGTCATATGAAAATAGAAAATCCCGAGAATGTCGCTAGAAAATCCTGTATTGGTGCATTTTGACCATTTTGCCCTTTGTAACATGTATGCCATTGAGACTACTCCGAGGGGGTTGAAATTTTGGGTATAACACCTAGGTCCCGGACCACTTGCTGAAATACCCCTAACTTAGATATGGTGTTTAAATGATAAACTAAGATATAAGGAGGCTAAATAAAGCCTTACAAACATTAAGAAACATTTCAAATCAAAGAAAATATAAGGAAACACCAAAAGAGCAGTTTAAGCAAAAACGTGCCCTAAGCTTGGAGAGACTTGGGAGAGTACCCAAATATTGTTCTAAGACCTTAGTAATATCCTAATGGTCATTTTAAATCAATATCCAAAGAAAACCAAGCTTGAAATACGACTTCAGACTTCATGATGATGATCTGATCAGACTTAAGGGCCGGTTATGCATACCACGGGGCAACACGGATCTGAAAGACCGTATACTTAGAGAATCACACTGTTCTTCAGTTTCCATCCATCCGGGCCCTCTAAAATGTATAAAGACATGAAGAGATACTTCTGGTGGTCGGGGATGAAGACAGATGTTACCGAGTTCGTCTTGAGGTGTCTCACATGCCAGAAGGTGAAATTTGAGCACCGACGACCGGGCGGAATGGTACAGTCGATGCTAGTTCCGGAGTGGAAGTTCCATGATATCTCCATGGACTTCGTAGTTGGGCTTCCACCTGCTAAGGGAGGTCTCAACATGATATGGGTGGTGGTGGATCGCCTTACCAAAGTAGCCCGATTCATACCGATGAAGGATACTTGGAAGGTGACCAAATTAGCTGAGTTATTCGAGAAAGAAATTATGAGACATCACGGGATACCGAAGACCATGGTGTCAGATAGAGATACCAGATTCCTTTCAAGGTACTGGAGAGCTACCAGAGAAGCGTTGGGTATAGAACTCAAGCTGAGTACCGCGTTCCATCCTCAGACAGATGGTCAGACTGAGCGTACTATTCAGACACTCGAGGACATGCTGAGAGCATGTGCCTTAGACTTCCAGGGCAGTTGGATTGACAGACTACATCTGATTGAGTTTTCATACAACAACAGCTATCACGCTTCGATCAAGATGGCACCTTTTCAAGCGTTGTACGGTAGACCATGTCGTACACCGCTCTGCTGGGATGAGTCGAGTAAGACGGTCATTATAGGACCAGAGTACTTAGAGCAAGTTAAGGCTGAAGTTCAGCAAATCAGGGAGAACATGGAAGCTGCTCAAGATAGGCAGAAGTCGTATGCTGATGTTCGACGACGGGACCTGGAGTTCGCAGTGGGCGACCAGGTATTTCTACGAGTTTCACCGATGGAGGGTGTATTCAGGTTTGGGCAGAAGGGCAAGTTAAGCCCGAAATTCGTTGGTCCTTATGAGATTACGGAGCGGGTGGGCCCGGTTGCTTACAGGTTGAATTTACCTGCTGAACTGGGTAAAGTGCATGATGTTTTTCATGTTTCACAGCTAAAGAAATACATGCACCACCCCTCCCATGTGTTAGAACCTGAGAGGTTGACATTAGAACCGAATATGAGATCCGTGGAGACTCCTCAGAGAATCTTGGACAGTAAGACTAGGGACACTCGCCACAAGTCAGTGCGACTGGTGAAGGTTCTCTGGTCTAACCAGGATGTCGAAGAGGCCACGTGGGAATTAGAGGATAAGATGAGAGCGAAGTACCCTTCTTTGTTTACTGACTAGATCGTCTGTATAGGGTACGGGGCGTACCCCTTTTTAAGGGGGGTAGAGCTTCCTCGCTTTTGAGTTAGGAAACGATCATGTTTGTCGTTTGTTTGGTTGTTTAAGATATGAATTTGTGTAAGTTGCTACACTTTGGTGTTAAGTTTGAGTTATGTATAATACTTATGTATTGTATTTGAGATTGACCTTTGAGTCTTGAGATGTGTGAATGTGAGTATAAGATGTGGTGTTAGATTAAGGAAATTGAGTACCGTGAATGATTAAGCACATATGTGAACTTTGAGGACAAAGTTCTTTTAAGGGGGGTAGATTGAAATACCCCAAACTTAGATATGGTGTTTAAATGATAAACTAAGATATAAGGAGGCTAAATAAAGCCTTACAAACATTAAGAAACATTTCTAATCAAAGAAAATATAAGGAAACACCAAAAGAGCAGTTTAAGCAAAAACGTGCCCTAAGCTTGGAGAGACTTGGGAGAGTACCCAAATATTGTTCTAAGACCTTAGTAATATCCTAATGGTCATTTTAAATCAATATCCAAAGAAAACCAAGCTTGAAAACAAGTTAAAACACAAAATGTGCTTTAAGGAGTCTTAAAGCACATTTTTGAAAAATTGTCTTGTAAATGAGTTTTGAATGGCTAGGTGTCCATCATTACTCTTTAATTAACATGTGTACTATATAGTATCACATTTGGAAGTCTATATCAATGGGAAATCAAAAATTTCACAACAATGTGACTTGTTTTGTGAATAGTAACTTAATTAAGCTAGTTTATAACATAAGTCAATATAAGTGAGAGATTTGGTCAACAAAGACTTAAGTACCCCTTGTTACTAATGGGGGCCGGTTTCTTATAAGGTGAGTCACCACCTTTATGACTCATTAAGCAAATAAAGACTTATAAAGCAAAAGTACTATTCACCTTTTAACATAAATATCACACTTTACTCACCTCTCTCCTCACCTCTTCATTCTCCATCTTCTCCACCGATTTTCTTTGCTCTCTTTCTTCTCTCTCACGTAAAACTCAACCTCCATGCTAGCTCCATCTAGTTTTGCACACATCTTGCTCATTTTAGCTCCAAACCAAAACTAAATACATATACTCTTAGTTAGCTCAAGCTCTTGCTTTCTATCTTTTCAAAACTTCAATAGCTTCATTTTGGTGCCAAGTCAAACCACCATTAGAGGAGAAAATTCAAGTTGGAGACTCCTTGGCTTCTCCATTCTTAAGGTAAAGAAAGTGTAAGAAAATCTAGGTTTCCATCATTTCTTTCCTTGTCCGAAAATTTGCACTCATGGGACTCCATGTTTATGCCTTGTTCTAGCTTGTTTTCTACTATTCAAAGGATTGAGGAGGTCCTTCTTGTTCATATCCAAGCTTGTCTTGAGAAACCAAGGTAAAACAATCACCTTAATACCTTAAAGCACATTTTTAACCTAGGGTTTGTTCCTTAGGGTTAATGTATTATCTAGTACTCATTGGAGTCATTGGATATTGGTTAGAACATTGGCAAGGAGATATATATTGGTGACCGAGATTGAGCAAGGAAAAACCTAAGGAAGAAAGCTTTTAAAGCTTGTAAAAGAATAAGGTAAATTACTTACCTTAAGGGGGTTTTATTGTTTAAGGGAATGGGATTTAGATATGTAATGAGTTTAGTGTAGAGTTACATTAGAAAAGGGTTATATGACCTAGGAGAAACAATGACTATGTTTGTGAACTTGTGACTAAGGAGAAAATGAGGAAAAAGAGATAGTTTAAGAATATCAAGGTGAATTACAAGAAGCATTTTATTTCAATGGGAGCCTTGTTGTGTGTATTCGCAGGTTGAAGGCAAATATATGTGGAAATTCAGTGGTTAAGATTATTGTCATTTAAGGGCCTAAGTGCCAAGCATTAAGTGTATGCACTATATGATGATGTGGTGTAGTTTTAGTGTAAATTGTGTGTTAAGGTGTTGTGATGAGAATTTGAGTGATATTGGTTGTTTGATGGAGAAGAACCAAGTGTTAGGATGTACTATATACTAGAGAACCCATGGCAAAAATTTAAAGGAGAACTTAAGTGTTTAAGATATTCTAAGGGGATTTAATGACTAAGGAAGTACTAGGAAGCTCTAGAGGTTGTCTTGATGAAAAAGGGTGAGATTAAGGTGTTTTAATGACTTATAATGACTTAGGTATCACCATGAAGGATTTAGGAATCAAAAGTATGTACTTGGGTACTTAGGACTTAGGTAAATGTTGATAAAGGAAGCTAGGAAACTTTAGTAAGTTTGAAGTAAAAGAGCATAAAACTTTTAGGTGGTTTAGGTAGAAACTAGAGCTTAGAATTTAAGGAAAACCTTGGGAAGTGCAAGAAAAGATGCTTTGGAGATGATGTTGTAGTAGTGAGGGAACATTATTGGCATAGTGGTTATCATAGGTATGAAACACCACTTAGAAAACCAAGGAGAAAATATCATAAGTGTAGGAATTTTGGTATGAAGTGAGAGTAAGTGTTTAAGGAGATAGAAAATGAGTTTTGTGGGTGTTGTATGAGGGTGTAAGTGTGCCAAATGAAGTTAGAAGACATTTGAAGGCTTAGAAAACGAGTGTTTTGCCTTGTCCGAACATCCGTCCGGACATGGACGTTCGGACAGGCCCTGTTGCGTGAAAACTTTCAGAGTCTCGACTTGTGTCCGACCTTGGGAAGTCCGGACACAAGTTCGGACGTACCTATTTCTACTTTGAATTTTCCTCGACCCATGTCCGAACTTCCAAAGTCCGGACACATGTTCGGACATGCGTCTGTTTTCAGTTTTGAGTCTCGACTTGCGTCCGAACTTGGGAAGTCCGGACACAATTTCGGACATGCCACTGTTTTGGCCAAAAACCTTGTTTAAGGATGGGAAATGATGAGGATAATTAGGTATTGATGTTATAAGATTATTAAGGACATGTTTGGTGGGTGTAAGGGTCATTAAGTGGGAGAGTAAGTGTAATAGATAATGAGGAAATGATGCACTTAGGAGTTAAGTTAAAAAAAACCATAAGGCTTAGTGAAAACAATGAGTAAAAGTTGATGTCTAGGAAGGCTAAGTAATTCTATTGAGTTGGATTGAATAATAACCTAAAACTGAATGAATGTTTTAGGCTTTGTGAATTGGGACTTGGAAGGAGATAAACCAAACGATCGTCGACGGTGAACGGTACAATCTTTCTTGTGACCTGCTTGCTAACGAGGTGTCCCTCGGCTTGTGTGCTATCTGTTTAATTGCTATGACTAAAACAAGATAAAGCATGCAACCGGTTATATTTGTTCTCGTTGTGTTTGTGTTATCTTTACACTAACCCGCGAGACTTGAGATTGTTACTAACCAAGTTTAGTACTTACTGAGTTAAGAATAAGAGTTAAGTTTGGTGGTTGTTGGTTAATGCCCGTTAAGGCTTAGCTAGCACATGGTGATTAAGATTTCTACTAACTGGAACTTGAGTGAGGAAACCCGGGACCGATCTCCGGTCATGCATGCTAAGGAAAAAGGGGGACGGTATCTGAATCAGATCCGCCCTCCGCTTAAGGACTTGTCTTCGGACTTGTTGCCTAGGGCCGGTTGCCGGCTCAGCTACGCTGGACTCCCGTCCAGAGTAGGTGGCATTAAGATGGTGTGGTGGGATCACCTAAATCCCAGGTTCGAATTAAGCTACAACCATTAATCCCTTCCAGGAACGGTTTGTAAACTGAGAATAAGTTGAGATTAAGATTAAGATAAGGTAAGGAACTAAGTTTAAGGAAATGAGGACTAAGGAGGGGGTTACTAACCCACTTGATAAGGGAACGCTTGAGTCGTTCATAGTTTGTGAACTATACATGTTCATCTGTGGTTATTGTTATTGCACTTCATATTATGCTTGTGTATGTAATCAATTTCCATGCTATCGACAATTAGTCGTCGTAGCCCCGTTAGCTTGGGGCCATGAGAGGGTGTACCAGCATTCGTGCTGACCCCCTTTGGGGGCTGTTTTTACACTTGCAGGTAAGAGACCCATGAGGACGCACTACGAGAGTAGGAGTGGTTAGACTTAGGATGGGATGTTTATTTTGAATACGGGATGCGCTTGTGCACCTGTCTGTTTATATTTAAACTGTTGTAAGGTTGTGATTATGTCTTAGCTATTTGTACTCGGTTGGTTGTGGTATTATGGATGGTGATGTTTTGGGTTGGTTATGTATTTTGGATAAGTGTTGTAAACGTTAAGGCCGGTATATTCTAACAATCAGACCGTGGCAAGGTCCAGGTGTTTATTATTTCCGCTGCGACGTTTTCGATTAAGGGTTCAGTTTTGCGATAACCACGATTGGCTTTGGATGGGGTGTTACACTTGCAGTTTTCACTCTCAGGCTTATTTTTGATGCGGTCGGGGACTTGGTACATATCCTAGGTCCCGGACCCTGCTAAAAACTGCTACTTAGATTATTTTTCAAACCCAAATCAACCCTTAATCCACCTCTAATCATTCCATAATCTTTCCACATGTTTAAACACACTTAAACACTCCTTAAAACTCCTTAAATCCTTGGTCTAATCCTTACTCAACTTCTTGCTCAATTTCTACAAATTTCCATTCTCATTTCTACAATTTGCACACTTGTGCATTTCTACACTTCTCTTGCACTTTGCACTTTGTCCTAACTCCATTTTACCATTCCAATTCATTCCCAAACAAATGCACTATCTATACCCAAGTCCAACCTTCATTTCCCTAAATCTTGCACACTAGTTCTTCCTAGTTTTTCCAATGCATTCCAACACTTCTTGCTACAGATTTTTACACCCTTTCTTCTCAACCTCCAACTACCACTCCATGGTTACCAAGCATCTCTAATTAACTCAATACACACATTGGTTCTCCCATTCACCAAGTCATCCAAAAATGCTTATTTTCTACTAAATTTTGCCATGGTTTGCCTACAAACCTAGCTTATCCAAATCCATTCATTCTCACCAAAATCATTCCTAAACTAGCCACGCCCATACAAGGGTCCTACCAGCACTCAAAGCAATCATAATTTATCAATACTTCCTCAAACAACAATACCAATACACATGCTTAAATTACTTGGCTCTAACGCCTTTAATCTAAACATCAGTTCACAAATTCTCTTAAACTTCCATCAACTACATTTCTAGTACAACATTTTGGGTTCACTCATTACTTTACCGTTTCCCAACATTCTTATGCATTAAATTAGCATCAAGAAGGTTTTTCTTACCTTAAGCTCATAACTTCTTCTTTTTTTTCCAATCTCCTCTTGTTCTTCCTCTTTTCAAATTCTGTCAAGTGGGCAATGGAGTTGCCAAACTCCATCCCAACACCCACATTACACTAAAAATAATACAATTAAACTTCTAACCCTTAGAATTTACTAATTCAATGAAAGGATTAGAACACATAAGTTAGGGTTTACCTTTTTGGAATTTTTAAGAGGGGTTTTAACCCTTGATTCAAGTAGGTGATCCCACCACCATTGGAAGGTTGGAATGATTCTCAAAAGAGAGAGAAAAATAGAGCTCGATTAGAGGCTAAAATCGGGCCACACTAAGAAATAAAGGAAACATGACTTTTTCATGGAAATTTTTACCTTAATGGAGAGAGGAGACTCCAAGCTTCGATTTGGTACCATTTTCTCTTCAAATAGGAAAAACCCATGGAGATGAACTTCCTCATTTTTGGATTTTGAAAAGAGAGAATGATAGAGAATGATGAGGAGATGAAGAATATGTACTTATTTTTGTGATCGGGGCTTTAATGGAGCTTGGGCAAGCTTGGAAGGATGAAGAAGCCATGGAAGCTTTGAGGAGCTTCAAAAATCGTCCCCAACCAGAGAGAGAGGAGCAAAATCGGCTGGGAGGAGGAAAAAGAAGAAAGAGAAAGGGAACGGGGGAGAAATGAGAGGAGAGAGAGGAGATAAAGTGCTTTTTTTATACTTTTTCTCCTTTTTGCTTTTTGACTTATTAATTAGTAAACTAGTCTAGTGTGTGTAAGAGGCTTATTTAAGTTTTTAAAAACCGGCCCCCACATAATATACTAGCTGGAGCATTTTTCATCTTTTACAGAAAACGCTCGTTAGTTTACCCGGTTTTAGCACTATTCACTAACCGGGCCCGTTTTCCGGAATTTTCTTTTCTTTAATTTTATTGGTTATTAAGCTTCCATTAATGCTTAATTATAGTTATTTAATGAACTATAATTTTTACGGGTTCATTTGACCACTCAAAGTCACGTTTACAGGTTTTCTCGAAAAACATGCGCTAAAGCTTTATTAGCGTTTTAACACATTATTTGGATCCGTTTTCTTCGGGAATCATTCCCGTATACTATTAGGCATGAATAAGCCTTAGGAATCCACATAATACTCTAACTGAGGTCTCGTACCTCCTATGGTTATATAACGCTTATTTTAGCGTTTTTCGCTTTTTAAGTGTTTCCTCATTTCTTTTGGATTTATTTTCCTTACCAAAATACTTTAGGCGCTATTAGGCCCTTAAATACCATATTAGAATAATTTAATCACCATAATTAAGTTTGGGGTATTTCAATTTACCCCCCCTTAAAGAACTTTGCCCTCAAAGTTGGTGAATCTAATATTGTTACTCACATAAGTACTCTATGCTAAGATTATGACCTCTACATATAACTTGTCAGACTCCAAATGTCTGACTCGATGTATACTACACATCCAAATAGCATGTCACTGCATGCGTAGCAATCAAAAATATTCGTTACAAACTCTTCATGGGGTCTGTCCACAGATAAATGAGGTATCATCCTCTCCCATGTCGAGTGATCCCTCAGGTACTGGTCACGTTTGAACACTTACGCTTTCTGGTTCACGACTGTCATGAGTAATGGCACTTACACTTTCGGGCCACGGTCCTTTGGTTCTGATCAAATTCATTTGCATATATAGAGATCCTCAGGCACTTACTCATACTTACTTACTTATACTTACTTCGGGACTACGCTGTCCCAGTGCCCTTGGAAAAATACAAAACACACGCCCACCGTTCTACCTGTCTTCAAGACTAAAGGCCACAGCCACGGCGGGTGATAGCGGTTTCAAAACTAATCATCACTTCCACTGACTCAAAACTAGCTTCACCTCCAAGGTTTCAACCGGATACTTGTGCCTAGTCATGGAAGATCCACTAGCGCCCGTGGGAGCGGTTTCAAAACCGATCCTCATTCTCAAGTTTGAAGAAACATTGTACCAAATTAGTTTTGAAAATTCATTTTGAAAACTTGCATACATCTCCCAAATCCCATTTATGGTAATTATACCTATTACTAGTGTTATTACTGTGACCACTT
Source organism: Limonium bicolor (assembly GCA_023374045.1). Classification (NCBI taxonomy): domain Eukaryota; kingdom Viridiplantae; phylum Streptophyta; class Magnoliopsida; order Caryophyllales; family Plumbaginaceae; genus Limonium; species Limonium bicolor. The sequence goes on along the minus strand of CM041780.1, from coordinate 223,633,897 downwards.
ATAGGGAGCTTCAAGAGTTCTTCAACCCCAATGTGATCAGCATTGGTGTTGAACTATCCTTCCACCCCAATTTGGTGTTCGGTTTCCCTTGATCACTAGCAAATCAAGTTCCACCTCCCACCTCCATTAAAACAAACAAATCGTCAAACATTGTTTCATTTTCTGTCTTGTTAATCTTGCTAGTCATCATCACACACATACATTTTCTAATTTATAGAATTCACTTACTCACTTACTAATCATCTCATCAATTATTACTACATCATCTCTAACTACTATACTTCAGAAATTCAAAGGTATGATATCCAATTATTTTTCTATCCTCCAATTTATACTCATAAAATACACCGGCTTCATACCGATTTATACTCATCAATACATCGGTTTCATACCAATTTATACTCCTCAACTCTCCCATACATACTCATTACTCATACTATTACCAATCGGGGTTATCATTCCCCTGGAGTTTCTCTACTTCATTCCTATTCTTATTTCCTAAATAACCACAATTACACGATGAGTGAATACAAATGTTTATGTAACATAAGTATCAATCATCAAGACAAATATTTTTGTGCTATGCGCATTGTAGTTTACGCACTTGTCACGTAAAACTTACACTTCACGGTTTTCGTTCTACCCCCCTTAAAAGGGATTACGCCCACGTAATCTACCATGTGTCAACATTGGACATTGGTCAAAGGCATTCTACCGTCATGGAGTGGGTTTAGCTTCCATGCGATCTATTATACAATGTTCCATGATCAATGGGTCTGAACCGTATTACCGGTTAGTCCCTACGTCAAGAATTTTCATCGGAGTTGTCCAACTCTTGACCGGATTCGGCTCTAGCCCAAATGGCTTTAAGGCATTGGTGATTAACCTTTTATTCACTAGGTGTATTTCACTTAGAATTCTGGGCCCACTAGCTTCTGCTGCGCGACCCTGATAACTTGGGTTATTCGTCCTTCTCGTTATCCTTAACGTGCTACACATCACCTTTTTATCCCTCTTATTGTGGGAATAAGGTTTATTCCATCAAGCGTGGTATTTCCTTTACCGTATGCGAGTTCACTGAGCTTCGGATTTTCTATCCAGCTTTTTGGAAATCTATATACATACTGTTGTGTATTGTAGTGATCATTCACTTGGTTCCTCCGACTTATTGTCGGTTGAGGTTGAGCCACTACTTAGTTGTAGTGCTTCCTCTGTTATCAGTAGCTTCTGAATTATGTTAGTTTCTCTGGTTCAGTACAAGTGTTCTTTACTTGTATGACCTTGAATTTTCTATTGCGTCGGTCCTAGTGACTTTCTTAAGTCTCCTTTCACTTTTTATTCCAATGGAATTCACATCTTGTGATTGTTGATGTGTTTCACCCTCTTCGTGCTTCTTTGGCCTTAGGCCGCACAGTTTGTTTCTAAGCTTTTGCTTAGCTAGCTTATGCCATGTTCGTTGGTGAAAGGAAGAATTTACCACGATTTACATTTTCTATATTCCTAGTTATCCACTAGATCATTAACTGCACAAGTGCAATACCAAAACACTCAGTCCTATAGAGTGCAGAGGCGTAAACCCTTGGCAGTCTCTCATGTGATTGCAATGGGAATGAATATTACTTCTTCGTGTGGTGCTTCGTCATTTGGTGCAGACTCCTGGATTGTTGCCCGGTCTGTCCACTATCTCGTATTAACAACTGCATAGCATTGTGTGGTTATTAACACAGACTGGTCGCTTGCTGCGCACCATGTTCGTGTTCATTTCCATCTTTGGTTTCCATGGCATCTGCTATCGCTTAGCTTCTGCTCATGTGTACCTGCCAGTTATATCATGGTTCACCATTTATTTGGCTGTTTGCTGAATATACTATACTTGTGTTTCTGTGCTCCTTGAGCGTTATTGATTTTCCACTTTACATGCCCACATACGGTGTTTCCTCTTAACCGATTACTCCTTGGTTGTCAACAATTGCTGTTGAAGCTTATTTTACATTGCTTGGCAATAATTGTATGCTCAAGCTTTACTACATCAGTAGTTCTGAAAGGGATATATTTCCAGTCATCTAGTGATGGTATCCTCTTCTTGGGATATGTATGTTCACCGCTCTTGCTGTACCACAATAACGAGGGGTATCTTTGCTCGTTAGTTATTAACCTTTTATTAGTGTCGTCCTTGACCACTTTCCATATGGTTCACAATGGGTTTTGCAACCGTTGGGTTGTGTATGGTAATAGTTTCATGGCCTACTAGCCATATTGCCTAGAGCTCGGCTCATCTTAGGCGGTTTACGAGCTTTTCTTCTCCTTATACCATCAATTGGTTTGGAGGTAACACTGGGCTCCATGATAAGATCATCGCATCACGCTTTCGTTTGTTGGAGACCCTTTTTGTATTTTGGTATTGATCTGTACCATTTATTAATTTGGGGTATCCCCTGTCAAGTGGGATCCCTCCGGTGTTCTAACCGAATGTTCGTTCCAATTGTGGTGTTCTTATTACGACATTTCATTCAACTGTGTTGACTTGATACCTTTTATGGATTGCTCCTGGGCATTATTGATTATACATAAGCATATGGCTGACATTTATGAGTATATCCAGTTTGTTATCATACCTTGTGGTTCTGGATCTGAGTTATCCCGTTGAGGGTTATAAAGTCTCCCATTCTTAGGGTAGACCATTGGTGTTTTTCCTTATGTTACAACTGGTTTGATATTCCCTTTGGTGATGCATGGTATTTTCCGGTACCTTATATGATCACCCTGTGTGCTTGTGGTAGTTGTCCCGGGAATTTCATCCCGTTCATTGAACACTAATGTGTTAAGGTTAGGCATTTGCCTTACAGTGTTTAGACTGGGTATTCCTTCCAGTTATCATGCTTTACTTCAATATATTCAAGACATATCCAATTTCTTTATTCAGTTGTTAGTGCTTCTCGCACTTTTAACTCTTAATCATCCTCCTGGAGTGAGTTCACTAGTAGAAAAAATGTTTTTAATGATGGCGTTTAAACCACGGTTAAATGGAAAACCGTGGTTTAAAGTTTATAAACCACGGTTTTAATAGCAACCGTCATTTAAGGTGCATACCAGAGCACATATACCACGGTTTTTCCGGAACCGTCGTATATAGGTTAGTTATATAACACGGTTTTCAGGGCAACCGTGGTATATAGTACATGCCGGAGTGAATATACCACGGTTCTTGGAGAACCGTCGTATATAGGGTACCAATATACCACGGTTCCGAGGCAACCGTCATTTATATTGCACATCTTACTATATTAAACCACAGTTTTTTTGATCAACCGTGGTATATAGTCTAGGCGGAATTTTTAATTTTCGGCCGAAATTTAACGCGGCGCTTTCTCTCTTATATATCGACGAAGCACTCTTCTTCTTCATTCTCTTCAATGTCACGGTAATTTTGGAACCCAAACCGACGAACATGCTCTGCACTCTTCTTCATTCTCTTCAACTAGCTCACGGTAATTTTTGCAACCCTAAATCGCGAACAAGGAACATGCTCGTCCTCACTCATTCTCTTGTTTTTCGGTAATTTTTGCAGCTTACACTTGCGAACAAGGAACATGCTCGTCCTCACTCACTCATTCTCACTGTAATTTTCGCAACCATAACCGGCGAACAAGGAACATGCCTACGCCTCCATTCTTCATTCTCTTCAACTTCACGGTAATTTTGCAACCCACCGCGAACAAGGAACATACTACGCCTCCATTCTTCACTCATTATTTTGCAACCCTAAATCGCAAACAAGGAACACACATGTTCTAGCCTCTTCATTCTCTTTTGTGCTCTATTTGATATCTGCGAAGCGGCGCCTCTAAATCGCCGGTGATTTTGAAAAAAAATTCATAGACTATAACCACGGTTATATGTATAACCGTGGTTTATTCGTTGATTTTATAGATAATATACCATGGTTTTGACCTTTAACCGTCGTATAAAAGGTCTTTATACCACGGTTCTCTCCTTAACCGTCGTTTAAAATCGTTGAGGACCGCATCCAAAAACGGTCTTAAACGACGGTCATAGCAAACTGTGGTATATAGTATACTTTTAACGACGGTTATCAACCGTGGTATATAGACAATTTTCTATATGCGACGGGAGCATAAACCACGGTTCCTAACCGTGGTATATAAGCAAAATAAACGTGGTTAAAAACATTTTTTCCACTAGTGGTTTTTGACTCCTTTAGCTTGTAAGCTTATCTGAGTTTCCTTTGCTCGTTCAAGGTGTCCAACTGTTCTGGTTTGAATTTACTTATGGTCCGTAGAACGGAGTTGACTACTTCCCGTGTTTCGTACACTACATGTATACATACGTGGGGTACCTTGTTGGCACGTTTCCACTTACCTGACTATCTGTCAGGCCCGCAAGCTCCTTCGGAGTGCGGTCGTCCCACATCCCGTATTTGGGTACACTCGTAGTGCTCGTCACATGCCTAGGTGAAGTATTCTGTTGTCAACTCCTCTTGTATCATTATATGATACTCACAGTAATTCAGTTAGTTTGGTTTTTAAAAATCCTAGGTTTAAAAGAAGGGTTTGTGGTTTTTTGAAAGAAAATTTTTGGGTTTTGAAATAACAGTTCGGTGTTAAAAGAAATTCTTCATGGCATTGCCATGTCTGAGGTCTTGACCAAGTCCAGCTTCTTGCTGACTGGCACGTTCGTTAATATGATGGTCGGGCTGTTAGGCTTTTCCAAGGTTTCACTGTTTCAAATTCTTAGGATTAGTGATCCTATATTTACTTCAATCCTCATGGTAGTACTTTAGTAGGTACTTGTTGGTCATTAGAAGTCTTCCACTGTCTTGCCTCTGCTTCACTTGCCCTGGGCAATGCGCGGGTTAGGTTGATTTTCGGTTACCGTAACCGTTACGGTATCGTTGTTCCATCCATATTTGGTGGTCTTATTAGATCTTCCTTTGATCTTTTGACCCTGGTGACCAATCTCCTGTGTCGTTTCTCAGTGTACTTGACATGGTTGTCATCAATCCGGGTGTCTCACACCTTCACTGTGGTTATCGAGACTTGACTTATCGTTAGGAACCACATTGTAGTCCTATCGGTGTATGTTTTTTGAATACTTTCATAGTTATCTGAACTATGTCGTTCGTTTTTAAGGCCCTTTTGGCGTGTAGGTTTGGTGTTAATCCAACCTCGACTAATTCCTTAGTCGGTTTGTATATCGTTATTGGTATTATCAAACATTACAGTCCTTAGACTCTCTTGTCTCGGGCTTGTTACTCTGTCTTTTTCGCTCCACTGAGCGGTTGTGCTTCCCTTCTCGACGGCTGCGCATGGTTCTTACGACTGCGAAGCATGTCGCTCCATGGTGCCATAAATTTCATTATCCTATATTTAGGATCTTCGATCTGCGATCATTAAATGCGGTTGTTGTTGTTCCAATGGGAACCGTCTCCGAGATTTCCGGTCCTTGGTATCTACCGTATGACTTGTTCCTTTCTTATAAGGTTTATTTTTGCAACTGCGAGATCGGGTTTTACCCGAGTGTGAGAGGTCTTTCCATCTCTCTGGCGTTATTATCCCAACTTAATACCGGGGGTTGCGGAGGGCGGGTATGGTTGTTGTAGGTTTCCAGTTCTCACGGAAGTTCCTATCTAGCGTACCTCACACGCTAACACTCAACCTTAGCCCTAAGTCTCTAATTCCTAACTCGATATTTTCCTGAACTCGGTATATTTTATCCATCAGAGCGATACTTCGCTCTGATACCACTATTTGTAACACCCCTACCGCTAATCTTGTCATTACTTTACAATTACTTACCTTCGCAGCGGATAATACATACACAACGGCGGGCGTACAATGCCGTTAGTCACCCACGTGACTAACAGGGCCAGTTACAATACTACATACTATCGGTCTGATGACTTGAATATACCGAGTACTCTACACAATACATTACTTCCCATTACATACTCAAACCATAATTCAAATACAAATTCCAATACAATACTATACCGAGTCTACTACAATCCTCAAACTACTGATACAATTGGACTTACAATTTCGCATTACAATGCAATACCATTCCTATTACTCAACTACCCATGCTTACAAAGAAGCCCCGTCCTACACACTCGAACGGTGGTCGGCTTCGAAGTACCTGTAAATAAAAACGGTGCCCCTAGGGGCTCAGCAAATTGCTGCATATGAAATTTGCATACCCCGCGTGCTAACCGGGGTACGCCGACTACTTTCGGTCGAATATACATGGAGTTCATTTTACATGCATACATACATACTAATACTACGACAATACAAGCAGCAATACTTACATACATATACAAGATTCAATACTTACTGGGGAAGACAATTTGTCAGTCAACCGTTCACGTTAGTTATTCATTCATCCGGTTTAATCGGATGCTCTCTTTCTCCCCGTTCGGGTTCATAAGGCTTACACCAAGCTTAATCTTACTTACCTATTGCTTTACTCACACTGCACTCATTACCTTACTCATTACTTTCTCGTGCTTGCTCAATACTCGTTACTTGCTAATACTTACTCATCCCTCAATACCCATTGCATCACTCATACTTACACATTACTCAATACTCGGTACCATACTCGTACTTACTCCTTACTCAATACTCTTTACCTACTCATACATACTCATTACTCGATACTCATTACTTACTTGTACATACTCATTACACAACTCATTACTCGTAGCCTCTAGGTAGAGTCATACACAAGACTTGCCACCGAGCTTACAATACAAGCGGAGCTATACACTTAGCTCCTCAAATACTCAAATGTTCATTTTTACCGGACTACTCAAATTCCCAACACTCCTCTCTCGGAGTATCTTACAATCTCATGGATTAGCCTAGAAGTATCTCTCTCGATAACCTCCACTAGCTTAGGAAATTACCATCGTCTAGTATTCTCAGATTTAAGGGTTTCCCCAACGTATCGAATACTCTCATGTTCGGGACATTACTTACATTAGTCGGGTCCTCTCATTGTGGGTCGACTAATTTTCTAAGGGTTTGGAGATCCCTCGTCATTCTTTGCTACTCTCATGGTCCATGTCTTGCTCCACCATCAATACCTCTAATAGAGGTTACTTATATATATACCCCCACTACTTATTATTTTGTGGATTGTTCATTCGGTTCTCTTACCGTTAGCGGGAGGTTACTAGTCCCGTACACTCTCTCATATTCTAGTGAGTTCATTGGTTTACGTTATCGTTTCTTGGTTCGTTAGTTTTGGTATGTTTCCATGTTTTCGTTAGTTCGCATCACCGGCCCTTACTACGGGTCACTAATCAACAAGACTCATCTATGAGTCGATCTATATGCTAAGCTAGGACACACATTCATTAAGAAGGGTTAGCTCATGCATCATACAACAAGACATACAATGAAAGGCAATAAACCGTTTTCACGCTTTAATCTTGATTAGCCGGCATACAGCACACAAATCAACGTAACTCGGTTAGCATACGGGGCATGAGAAAATCATACCTTTCACCGAGGTTAGCTTTACCGTGTGTTCCTTTGTTCCTTGGTTCACACTTGTTCCACTGATAATGTTTCAAACATTATTATTATTACTATGTTCATACGGTACGTAAATAATTACTACTCACGTACTTACCCCGTTGTCCCATTATACTTAGTTTTACTCATGTCAAACTATGTCCTTACTTCCCACTCATTTCCTACACTTGTTACACTTCTTAGGACCTTTACATACCACCAAACAAGGCCTTAAAACTTTTAAAACCATTACCAATCAATCCCCCATGTTTTAAACCCAAAAAAACCACTTTCGGCAACATTTTGGGGGTGGTCCGGGACTTGGTCTGGACCCAAGGTCCTAGACCAATCAAGAAAGTCACTCTCAGCCTGTTTTAACTATTGATCCGGGACTTGGTCCTGGACCTAGGTCCCAGACCACTTGCAGTTTTCACTCTCGGGCTTATTTTTGATGCGGTCCGGGACTTGGTACATATCCTAGGTCCCAGACCCTGCTAAAAACTGCTACTTAGTTGATTTTTCAACCCCAAATCAACCCTTAATCCACCTCTAATCATTCCATAATCTTTCCACATGTTTTATACATGTTTAAACACACTTAAACACTCCTTTAAACTCCTTAAATCCTTGGTCCAATCCTTACTCAACTTCATGCTCAATTTCTACAAATTTCCATTCTCATTTCTATAATTTGCACACTTGTGCATTTCTACACTTCTCTTGCACTTTGCACTTTGTCCTAACTCCATTTTACCATTCCAATTCATTCCCAAACACATGCACTATCTATACCCAAGTCCAACCTTCATTTCCCTAAATCTTGCACACAAGTTCTTCCAAGTTTTTCCAATGCATTTCAACACTTCTCGCTATAGATTTTTACACCCTTTCTTCTCAACCTCCAACTACACTAGTAGAAAAAATGTTTTTAATGACGGCGTTTAAACCACGGTTAAGTGGAAAACCGTGGTTTAAAGTTTATAAACCACGGTTTTAATAGAAACCATCGTTTAAGGTGCATTCCAGAGCGCATATACCACGGTTTTTCCGGAACCGTCGTATATAGGTTAGTTATATACCACGGTTTTCAGGGGAACCGTGGTATATAGTACATGCCGGAGTGAATATACCACGGTTCTTCAAGAACCGTCGTATATAAGGTACCTATATACCACGGTTCCTAGGCAACCGTCATTTATATTGCACTTCTTGCTATATTAAACCATGGTTGTTTGATCAACCGTGGTATATAATCTAGGCGGGAATTTTAATTTTCGGCCGAAATTTAACGCGACGCTTTCTCTCTATTCTCATATATGTCGACGCACTCTTCTTCTTCATTCTCTTCACGGTAATTTTGGAACCCAAACCGACGAGCTCTGCAACTCTTCTTCATTCTCTTCAACCTCACGATAATTTTGGAACCCAAACCGACGAACATGCTCTGCAACTATTCTTCATTCTCTTCAACTAGCTCACGGTAATTTTTGCAATCCTAAACCGCGAACAAGGAACATGCTCTTCCTCACTCATTCTCTTGTTTTTCGGTAATTTTTGCAGCTTACACTTGCGAACAAGGAACATGCTCGTCCTTACTCACTCATTCTCACTGTAATTTTCGCAACATAACCGGCGAACAAGGAACATACTACGCCATTCTTCACTCATTATTTTGCAACCATAAATCGCAAACAAGGAACACACATGTTCTAGCCTCTCATTCTCTTCTGTGCTGTGTTTGATATCTGCGAAGCGGCGCTTCTGAATCGCCGGCGATTTTGAAAAAATTTCATAGACTATAAACCACGGTTATATGTATAACCGTGGTTTATTCGTTGATTTTATAGATAATAAACCACGGTTTTGACCTTTAACCGTCATATAAAAGGGCTTTATACCACGGTTCTCTCCTTAACCGTCGTTTAAAATCGTTGAGGACCGCGTCCAAAAACGGTCTTAAACGACGGTTAAGGAGAGAACCGTGGTATATAGTCTACTTTTATACCACGGTTATCAACCGTGGTATATAGACAATTTTCTATATGCGACGGGAGCATAAACCACGGTTCCTAACCGTGGTATATAAGCAAAATAACCGTGGTTTAAAACATTTTTTCCACTAGTGCTACCACTCCATGGTTACCAATCCTCTACTTAACTCAATACACACCTTGGTTCTCCCATTCACCAAGTCATCCAAAAATGCTTATTTTCTACTAAAATTTTGCCATGGTTTGCCTACAAACCTAGCATATCCAAATCCATTCATTCTCACCAAAATCATTCCTAAACTAGCCACACCCATACAAGGGTCCTACCAGCACTCAAAGCAATCATAATTTATCAATACTTCCACAAACAACAATACCAACACACATGCTTAAATTACTTGGCTCTAAGGCCTTCAATCTAAACATCAATTCACAAATTCTCTTAAACTCCATCAACTACATTCCTAGTACAACATTTTGGGTTCATTCATTATTACTTTATCATTTCCCAACATTCTAATGCATTAAATTAGCATCAAGAAGGTTTTTCTTACCTTAAGCTTATAACTTCTTCTTTCTTTTTCGAATCTCCTCTTGCTCTTCCTCTTTCAAATTCGGTCAAGTGGGCAATGGAGTTGCCAAACTCCATCCCAACACCCACATTACACCAAAAAGAATACAATTAAACTTCTAACCCTTAGAATTTACTAATTCAATGAAAGGCTTAGAACACATAAGTTAGGGTTTACCTTTTTGGAATTTTAAGAGGGGTTTTAACCCTTGATTCAAGAAGATGATCCCACCACCATTGGAAGGTTGGAATAATGCTCAAAAGAGAGAGAAAAATAGAGCTCCATTAGAGGCTAAAATCGGCCACACTAAGAAATGGAGGAAACATGAGTTTTTCATGGATATTTTTACCTTAATGGAGAGAGGAGACTCCAAGCTTCGATTTGGTACCATTTTCTCTTCAAATGGGCAAAGCCCATGGAGATGAACTTCCTCATTTTTTTATTTTGAAAAGAGAGAATGATGAGGAGATGAAGAATATGTACTTATTTTTGTGATTGGAGCTTTAATCCAGCTTGGGCAAGCTTAGAAGGATGAAGAAGCCATGGAAGCTTTGAGGAGCTTCAAAAATCATCCCCAACCAGAGAGAGAGGAGCAAAATCAGCTGGGAGGAGGAAATAAGAAGAAAGAGAAAAGGGAAAGGAGAAATGAGAGGAGAGAGAGGAGGTAAAGTGCTTTTTTTTTTACTTTTTCTCATTTTTACTTTTTGACTTATTAATTAGTAAACTAGTCTTGTGTGTGTGAGAGGCTTCTTTAAGTTTTTAAAAACCGGCCCCCACATAATATACTAGCTGGAGCGTTTTTCGTCTTTTACAGAAAACGCTCGTTAATTTACCTGGTTTTAGCATTATTCACTAACCGGGCCCGTTTTCCAGAATTTTCTCATTTCTTTAATTTTATTAGTTATTAAGCTTCCATTAATGCTTAATTATATTTATTTAATGAACTATAATTTTTACGGGTTCATTTGACCACTCAAAGTCACATTTACGGGTTTTCTCGGAAAACATGCGCTAAAGCTTTATTAGCGTTTTAACACATTATTTGGATCTGTTTTCTTCGGGAATCATTCCCGTATACTAATTAGGCATGAATAAGACTTAGTAATCCACATAATACTCAAACCGAGGTCTCGTACCTCCTATGGTTATATAACGCTTATTTTAGTGTTTTTCGCTTTTTAAGCGTTTCCTCATTTCTTTTGGATTTATTTTCCTTATCAAAATACTTTAGGCGCTATTAGGCCCTTAAATACCATATTATATTAATTTAATCACCATAATTAAGTTCGGGGTATTTCAATGTATATTCCAGATCATAGAACTAAGAGGAGCACCGGACGAGCGTAAATTAATACGCTAGCATTTATTACGGTGAAAGGTATGTGACTGGTGTGGTCAGAACATCCTAAGGGCTTCCTTGGGTTCAGACATTGTGTGTGTTAATTTCTTAAGAGCGATATGTATGATTATATGTATGTGTGAAATTAAATGTATTACTTGTTCGTTTTCTCATGGTATTTAATTGTGCGTGAATGTCCACCGGACTAGAGTGATACTAATATCGCTCGACTTATATATATACGAACAACAATGGGTGAAGTCATTACTTGTCAAAGTACGACGAGTATTACAATCATAATTGACCTAAGTAAAACATTTAGGAACGAGACTCGGCTATACCGGTCTCTAGAGCTTGGATCTCAGACATGAATATGACCTTGACTACTTCTAGGTATTTGCGTAAGACCTCGAACGCGGCTGTATTAAAATGAATTCTCAACCCTAAGTACATACCTTAGGTAATAGATTAAGCTACTTAATCATAATATGGATTGATGTATGAGATGGAAATCCAGTTTAGTTTCTGACTACTGGTTGCAGATAGTGAGCACTAGAGTTTAACATCTGGATCGGGTCTACTCTTGTTAAATTCCAACGAGCCTGATTGATCGTTGGAAGTCCAGGGATCTCTTGATCGTTGGCAATATGAGCACCTTTGTGTCTACGTGGGATGACTGTCCATTAAAAGTTAATCACGGGTTGTCCTAACTTGACACCCATCTGTTGATGAATAACGGGGCCTTGAAGGCTGAACACGAATACAAATACGAATACCGTTCACTAAAAGCGACTATGTGTTTTATCGCACTTATTCGATAACTTTCAGTTATACAAATGATTTCTTGTGAATTGTAGTGAATGTATTGATTGATCAACTTGATGTTACGTATGTTACTTACAGTATTTATTATAAACTGTAAACTAGAAAAGCAAGCAATTAATCTCATGTCAAGACGGTTAATTGGCTTAAGTAACCTAAAGGGTCTAAGATCATACTTGAGCATATTCAGCGTTTTGCTGAGCCTATACGGTAATCCATTACAGGGACTTGATCGTGTTGAAGCCGAAGTGCGGGACCTCGGGTAGAGGACTTTTGTATTTTGTATCGCACTCTTAGACTTGGTTTACATTACATAACTATGTTGTAAATATTGGGGTTTGTAGTTGCTCACTCGTCTTTTGTATTCGGATTTAGGATCGAATTATGTTAATTATGTAGTAGGATATCTCGCTCATCACAGCGACTATAGCTTTATTTATTGCATTAAGTATTTGCTTCTTTACTCATGTGGGTAAGTAATGATATGTGACACCCGAGTGAGGAATATTGTAATTTAATTTTCATTGTGACACATTTTAATTTATGCTACGAGTGTGTTAATATGAGATTACTGAGTGGGGTATTACATTGAGACTCCCCAGTCTCTTACCCAAGGGATACCCGTGGTGTGTTTGTCCATTGGAGACGATGCCGAATTTCTCTATCACGAGCAGAAGAGGATAGATCTTGCCAAGAAGATCACTCTTAAGTCAAGAGACGAGCTAGTCATGGGTGAGAAGTCGAGGATGTTGTACCAAGGTATAAAGAAGATCAAACTGAACACGACATCCTCGACAGGGATTAATGCCACTCACATGAGACTTGGACGACTGAACTTGTTTAGGAAGTATTAGCCATGTATTTCCTAAAGAATGTGTGATGAGAATTATAATGTAATCATTTGTTGAATGATATCAATGTTGATTGTTTCTTTTGACTCGCATTATACCATCAATACTTACTAAGCTTATGAAATAGGTTGTGGACTCGGGAAGGAAGGTACACTTAGTATCCTCACAAAGGCACAGACCAGCGAAAGTAGTACTATCCTCATAGGTATAAACTAATTTAAGAGCGTTAAGTCATGATCAATACCTGAGAGTGGGAATAACATGTGAGATCATTATCACAGGTACCTTTCCGATTAATGAAGTCACTACATCGGTATTATTCAACTTCGTACCTCACATACCTTCATATCTCCTCACTTTTGGAGAAGCTAGGGCTAGATGCGGTGGAGCTTCTAGACTTTATGGTCATGCTCCCATCAAAGAAGAGGGTTTGATGCACATGATATTACCGAGGAGCCACCATCCGGATTAGGGATGAGGATTTCCCCATTGATCTGGTCGAGTTCACAGGCTTAGGGTTTGTTGTGATTGTTGGGATGAACTGGTTGGAGAGACACAAGGGTCATATTCTATGTGTCGAACACTGACTATTGCTCAGGAGCCCCTCTAGAGTTACAGTTTCATACCGCCAGAGACCGAGAGATCCATCGACCAAGATTACTTCTGCTATGTTCATGTTTTGGTAGATCGGGAAGTAAAAGGAGGTGTTCCTTTGTTATGTTTAGGACATGGAACATGATCTAGAGTTTAGTGCAGATGTGCGAGTGGTGTCGGAGTTTCTCATCCTCTTTCCTAGGGAACTTACTGGTATGCCACCAGTATGTGAGGTAGAGTTCTTCATCGACTATTACCGGGAACAGGACCGATAACGAAGGCACCATGCCGCATGGCTCTAGCTGAGATGAACGAGCTGAAGGAGCAGTTGCAAGAATTAATGGAGAAGGGCTTTGTACGCCCTAGTATATCACCATGGGATGCCCTAGTACTCTTCGTGAAGAAGAAGGATGGTAGCCTCCAACTATGCATTGACTATAGAGAGTTTAATGCAGTCACAGTGAAGAACAATTACCCATTGCCTTGTATAGACGACTTGTTCGATCAATTGAGGGGAGCATTTGTGTTCTCCAGAATGATCTAAGATCGGGGTACCATCGGATTGCTATAAGGGAGCGGGATATAGAGAAGACGACATTCAGGACAAGATATGGCCATTACGAGTTTACATTGATGTCGTTCAGTCTGTCGAACGCTCCAGCAAAGTTCATAGATTTGATGAACCATTTATTCAAAGAGCAATTGGACAAGTCGGATGTATCCTTCATCAACAATATTCTGATATACTCGAAGTCAAGAGAGGAGCACGAGAGCCACCTAAGACGAGTATTGGAGATATTTAGGGAGAACCAGCTTTATGTTAAGTTCTCCAAGTGCGAGTTTTGGCTAGATCAAGTATCCTTTCTCGGTTATGTCATCTTAGATGCTGGGATATTTGTGGATCCTACGAAGATATAGGCGGTTTGCACGTGGCCTAGACCTAAGTCAGTTACATACATCCGAAGCTTCCTTGATCTAGCAGGCTATTATCATAGATTCATCAAGGACTTCTCCAGAGCTGCGAAGCTTATGACCAGCTTGATGAAGAAGAATGCACTGTTTGTGTGGACAGATAACTATGAGAGTTCTTTCTAGACTTTGAAGGATGCATTGACATCCGCACCGATCTTGATTATTCCTGAGGGCATAGAGGGTTATGAGGTTTACTGTGATGTGTCAGGCATAGGATTGGGTTGTGTACTTATGCAGCACAAGGAGGTGGTCATCTATGCCTCCTGCTAGCTGAAGAAGCATGAAACGAACTATTCCACACATGATCTCGAGTTAGGTGCAGTTGTTTTCACTCTAAAGATCTGACGCCATTACTTGTATGGTTTCAATGTGATTGTCTACTCCGATCACAAGAGTTTGAGATATGTGTTTACTCGGAAAGAGTTAAACATGAGGTAAGGGAAATGGGTCGAGTTCCTGAAGGACTATGACATTGACCTTCAATACAAAGAAGGTAAGGCCAATGTCGTAGCTGATGCTTTGAGTCACCGAGCACACTCACTACATGTGTTAGTTGTTGGCACTAGTTTGATTGATAAAGTAGGCAGTGCTCAGCAGAGCGACCAGTATATGGGGGAGATCAGACAAAAGCTGAAAGACGGGACATTTGACAGCAAGAAGTACGACTTCTGACTTCATGATGATGGTCTAATCAGGCTGAATGGCAGATTATGTATTCCTCTGGATAGCGCAGACCTGAAGTCATTCTGCAGGAGTCACACTGTTCTTCCATGTTTGTCCATCCCGGAGCTTCAAAGATGTACAAGGACATGGAGCGTCACTTCTGGTGGAGTGGGATGAAGAAGGACATGACCAACTTTGTTGTTAGGTGTCTCACTTGTCAGAAAGTGAAGTTTGAGCACAAGAGACTTGGGGGTATGGTATAGTTGATGCCGATCCCAGAGTGGAAATTCTATGACATCTTCATGGATTTTGTAGTCGGACTCCCACCTGCTAGGGCAGGTCTGAACATGATTTGGGTTGTAGTTGATCGTCTGACCAAGGTGGCCCGATTCATTCTGATGAAGGACACCTGGAAGGTGCTTAAGCATACAGAGCTATTTGATAGAGAGATCATGAGGCACCACGGTGTGCTGAAGACTACAGTTTTATATAGGGATACCAGATTCCTTTCTAGATATTGGCGAGCGACACGGGATGCGCTAGGCACAGAGTTGAAGCTCAGTATAACATTTTTCCCATAGACTGATGGTCAGTTAGAGAGAACCACTCGGACACTTGGATTTTAGACTTTTAGGGTAAATGGATTGAGAAGTTTCATTTGATCAAGTTCTCATATAATAATAGCTATTACGCCTTGATCAAGATGTCTCCTTTCCAGGCATTGTACGGAAGACCTTGTTGTACCCCACTCTATTGGGATGAGCAGAGTGAAGCAGTCATCATTGGACCTGAGTACCTAGAGCAGGTACAAGCAGAGGTTCAGCAGATTAGGAAGAACATGAAGGCTGCTCAGGATAGGCAGAAGCGCACGCTGATGAGAGACAACAAGACTTGGAGTTCGCTGTGGACGGCCAAGTATTTATGTGAGTTTTGCCTATGAAGGACGTATTCAGATTCGGGCAGAAGGGGAAGTTGAGCCCGAAGTTCGTAGGACCATGTGTGATTATGGAGTGGGTGGGCCCAGTTGCTTACAGGTTGGATTTGCCTACTGAGTTGGGACAAGTGCATAATGTCTTCCACATCTCCAAGTCAAGAAGTATATGCCTCATCCGTCTCATGTTCTACAGCCCGAGAGGCTAGCACTAGAGCCTACCATGAGATATATTAAGACTCCTCAGTGGATCGTTGATACAAAGACCAAAGACACTCGCCATAAGTTAGTGAGACTAGTGAAGGTCCTTTGGTCTAACCACGAGATTGAGAAGGCTACTTGGAAGTTAGAGGAGGATATGAGGGTGAAGTACCCTTCTCTTTTCACTGACGAGATCGTCTAGTGTAGGGTACGTGGGCGTACCCCTATTTTAGGGGGGTAGAGCCATTTTGCTTTTGGTATATTGTACATTCACAACCACATGGTGTTGGTTGTTGTATGGTGTGATTATGTGTGCACTTGTGTTGCATTATTGTTATGTGATGTATCCTATATGATACTTGTATGTTGTGCACTGATTATGCTAGTGTATGTGAATGTTATGGTGATTAATATAAATTGCTGATAGCATATTGTTAGTGATTGTGATGCCATGAATGTTGACTACGTGCTAGATATGCACCATGTTACTTAATAGGATTATGATGCTATATCAGATTGATATATGCAGATAGGTATAGAACATATCGGGACTTGATCCCTGAGATGAATTCGTTTAAGGATGCCTAGTGGAACTTGATTCCCTAGGGCTATGTGATTTGAGGAATACGACTTCAGGACAAAGTCCTTTTAAGGGGGTATTGAAATATCCCAAATATTAATTACCCTAATTAATACTGAATTAATTAAAAAAGTAATTAATGAAAGGTTGAGGAATTAAATATCCTTAAATAAGTAAAGAGGAATAATATAATATTTAAATAAGCCCTAAGGAGCCATTAGGAAACATTAACTGAAATAATCCAAATATTAATAGACCTATTTAATAATGAATTAATTAACAAAAAGTAATTAATGAAGGGTTGAGGAATTAAATATCCTTAAGTAAGTAAAAAGGAATAGTATAATACTTAATTAAAACCTAAGGAGTCGTAAGGAAACATTAACGAACCATAAAATGACCTTGAGGAGGTTTTAGAAAAGAAATACAAACGAAAATGAAACTAATCATTTTTACATCAAAAAATATGTCACAAATATTTTAGAAGTGAAAACGAGATCCTAGATACCTTATAAGGTTATTTGGGTAATTTTAGAAGCTTTGAAAGATTGGTTAAACAATCGGAATAAAAACGCCGCGTTTTCGCCTAAAATGGTGAAACGCAAACCAATTAGAAATTAAATATCGATTAATAGAATTCTATAAATAAAATTAATAATTATTGTTTGAAAGTATAAATTTGGAGTCATAAAAAGGTCGGTCTCGTTATACAAGATGATGTGCGCGCACAGCATCGAGTAAGAAATGATCTAGAAACGACATTATATGCGTAACTTTTTAAAATAAAAATAGAAAATTGGTTGACCAGCCAAAAGGACTGGGCCGGCCCAGTCTTCCCTTTGCTCACGGTAATTATCGGCCCAGCCTTCCCCTCTTCACTCCTGCTACTTGCCCAGCCCTAAACTAAACTAACTCTTCACTCTCGTTTTGTAACTCTAAACTGGAATACTCTGCACCTCTCTTATGCATCCATCGTGCCTCTCTTCTCCCCACTTATGGTAACTTCAAACCCTAACAGTTTTTGTGCCTCTCTTCTTTTCTCATCGCCTCTCTTCTCTTCTCAACTCCAATAAGTCCTTCAAGCCTAACGGACGAAACTATGGAACGAACAAGGAGTGATTTCACGCCGAATATGAGGTAAGGGTTGTTTTGTTTGGTTTCGAATTCAACTTCTGAAAACCTTAACTTACTTCCATTTCCTCTTTTCTTCTCATTCAAAAACGAAGACCAAGAACTCCGCTCCCTTGGCCGAATCTAGAGGAAATCGCAACAAACCGAAGAAGAAGCCGGAGTAGAGCCCCGTTTGGATCCAAGAGCGGAGGAGGCCGGAACCTAGATCCCTGTTATATGTCAAGGAGGTAGATTTTTTTTCTTATTTCTGTATGTGTCTGATTTTAGCTAAGTATTACACTGAAAACAAATGAAACAAAAATCTACTATTCTCCTATATTTTTTCGGCGCTTGAAGCCCGATTATTCCTTGCGAACCGTGTACAAAACCGTGAACAAATTATTTATACAATGGACTGTACGAATCTTAGTGGTGTTTTTCTATGTGTGAATAAGAACCCTAAATCGATTTAGGGTTTCAAAAATTAAAGAGGAACTTTTATCTATGGCCAAAATCGAAACTGCCAGAAAAGGAATTAAGGTTCAAAATCGAAATTAGGGTTTGAAATCGAATTAGGACTTTTCTATATAAAATTAGGGTTTTTTGTATAAAAATTAAATTTGTGGTGAAATTGCAAATATGAGGAAATTATGGGTGAAAACAAAATTTAAGGATGGGGCAAAAACAAAAATATTGGATGTTTAGGGGTAGAATCATAAATATAATAAATCTGGGGTGAAAATGTGAATTCGAAAAGTTTTGGGGCAATTTTGTAATTTCTGGAAATTTTAAGGGCTGAAATATAAATCTGAAATTTAATTAGGATGGTCCAAACTCGAATTAGGGATTTTAACTGGTCAAAATTAAACTGAGCATGAATATGGTCAACAAAGTCAAAATTGATTTAGGGTTAGTCTAAATTAAATTGGGCCGGAATATGGTCAACAAAGTCAAAGTTGATTTAGGGTTAGTCAAAATTAAATTGGGCATGAAATTGGCCAACAAAAGTCAAACTAAATTAAAGCTTAAAATTGGTCAACGTGGTCAAACCCAAGTCGAATAGAACTAGGTTAACAAAATAAAACGTTTAGGGCTTGTTCAATTTGTTACGATAAATGATGGACTTAGAGATACTAAGCGGGTAAAGAATTTTTATTGGGCCAATCCCAAGTAAGAAAAAGATAATAATCTAGGGATTAATTGGGCTAACCCAACTTAGAGGTGAAGGGAAATACCAATATTGAATTGGGCCAACTCTAGGTGAATTTAAAAGAATTAATAAATCAATGAGTTAATCAAGTTTAGGAGGTTCTGAGTTGAATTACATTTCATAATGAACTTGAATGTAATAAATCTTATAAACGTGTGATTAAAGTTAAAATGGAATCATAAAGTGAGTAGTAAACCGTTAACCTTGGCTTTAGTTATAAAATAAGTCGAACTAAGTTAAGGTTTATAGATGGTTAGGAAAATAGGTGTATTTCGAAAAATAAAATAAAAATATTAAACATAGTAGAATACTAAGAATTTAATTTGGTGATTTAGTGTAAACTATAGTTATAAGGTATATATATAGTTCGGATTAAATTATAAGTTTGGAAATAATGGAGGAACAATATGACATTAAATTAAATTTAAGGAAGTAGAATTATAAGTGAGAATCATAATTATTAAGAGTGAATATTGGTGTAAGTTTGGAAAATACTAAGAGGACTAATGTAACATTGGTATTACATTAGAATTGTGAAGAACATACATGTATACATATATATATATATACAACTATACATAGTTAATACATTAAACTAGAAGAAATGTATGAAGGAGAAACATATATAATAAGAAGTTAACTCAATGAATTAAATGGATTATAGGATTGAGATAGCCGGGACTTCAGTTGGGACTAGGCTAGTGTCTTCTCTGGTTTACGGTATGATTTCATGTACCCTGTGTTATCGAGTTTTACCTTGGCTTGTGTGCTAAGTGTTTTTGTGAATGACCAATATGATAAATGCATGAAATATAAATTATTATGATTGTTTATGCCTTGTGTTATTTAACCGTACCTACTTGTGATGTCCTACTAAACTACGAACTTAGTGGACTAGTATATAGCACATATGATCATGGTTAGAGAATCTAAAAGGATTCAGTATACAAACTTATCTAACTATGGAACTATAGGGGAATTTATCACTAACTACCTAAAGTACTTAGTTGGCATCCAATAGCGTGATGATTCGACCTAACACAACGAGACTTATAATGAGACTGGGTTGTTGGGGGAGAGGAGCCCGGGAAGTTCCTGGCCGCGTGCAAAGAGGTATTAGGAGGGCGGTATCTGTATTAGATCTGACTTCCATTAGATCATTGTCCACGGACTTGGTAACCCTGGGTCATCAAACTGACCCACCTCCCTTGGCTTTACGATCAAGGAGGAGGGATTGAAATGTACTTCCCTTTGACGGTGGTTTTGCTTCATTGAGGATTGACACTCATTGGGTAGGGTTCACAAATACCCGAGGATAATTAACAATTAAGGATGAAAGGAAAAAGTTCCAAGACGAGGATTGTACAAACAAATACAAATGTTAAGGTCAAACGGGAGAATTAATTAAATTCTCAAGGCCAAGGAAAGGAAGAGAAATAACTTATGTTATATGTCGAAATGATCCCATTGTGATGGATCTTGGTGTTTAAATATATGTTATTGTATGTTGGCATGATGTATGTTTACTGTACTTCTTTATATTATTCAAATTAAAATCTACCACGTGCTTATCGACCAATTAGTCGTGTGTAGCCCTGGTAGCTCGTGCGTTACGCGTTATCATACTCAGCAAGTTGTGCTGAGCCCGTTGTGACCTAACATTTTAGGTACATAGCAGGAGTAGACCAATCGGAGTGTAGATCAGGGTAAATACTATTAGGTATACTTTTGGGGGATGATTGTATTTATTTTTGGAGTTGATACACCCTTATGTTTATGTGGTTAAGTGAGGAATCAAATTGAACTTGTAATTCAGCTTTTAGATATTGTAGTTATAGTCGGTATGTATTCATATTTGTGTTTTAAGTTGTAATTGTCCAATCAGTCAGACCGTGACTTATGGAATTAATAGGTCTTATCAATCACGTGGGTGATTGGCGGCGGTAACACCCAGGAGTTTGAATTTTCCGCTGCGATTTGGTTTAAGTTGATCGGTAAGGTTAGCCGTTGATT
The DNA here is from genome assembly GCA_023374045.1 of Limonium bicolor. Classification (NCBI taxonomy): domain Eukaryota; kingdom Viridiplantae; phylum Streptophyta; class Magnoliopsida; order Caryophyllales; family Plumbaginaceae; genus Limonium; species Limonium bicolor. The sequence goes on along the minus strand of CM041780.1, from coordinate 223,612,507 downwards.
GTTGGATTAGTAGTTGGGTTGTTACACCGGTGAAGAGAGTGAAGGTGCAACGCAGAATCGCAGATGGAGTGGGAATAAGTGAAGGAAAACGACATGGGAGGGGAAATTTAGGGGTGGATGAGGCACGTTGATTTGCAACGATTATCCTTTTCTCATGGCCGAAAGTTTTGCTCAACCTACCAACCAGCTTATTGTATCACCGTTGTTTCCAATCGCTGCTAAAAGACTTACGGAAAATAAGTGTTATAGTGTATGATTATGTAGTGTTATGTCATTCCTTTTATCACTTATTTTTTATCAAATAAGTAATTTCATATAAAAAGGTAGGGGTAAGTTCGGGTTAAACCTTAACCCTAACTTAAAACATATTTTAATTAAGTTACCCAAACTTGAAACAAAAAGTAAATATATAGTTTGAAATTATTAACCCTAATCTTTACGGGTGGGTTTCAAATTATGTTAGAATTGTCAGGTATAGCTTCTAACATATGTTTCTCAACGGGTGAAAATTTGGTTTGTTATTATTTAGTATAAAAAAATTCTTATTCTATGTCCTATAATTAATAGATAAAGTTAAGAAAGAAAATACTAAAAAGAAAAGTTTTATGGAGAGGTGGGTAGATTGAAAGATTAGTCATTTACGAATTAAAATTGTGTTTTAATGGTGTCACATGTTATGAAATCGATGCCTTAGATGTTTTTTCGAAAATAAAACTTTTGATTGAAGATAATATATTACATGTCTAAGAGAACATGAGCTAATGACCAATAAGTAAATTAATATTACAATTAGAAGCATAAGTATAGGTAAGATTGGAAGCATCCTATGACCATGAACTTAACAAAATACCCCGATGTAAGATTGGTCGCCTATCCAGCTGCTAGTGAAAGCATCCTTTTGTAAAAAGTGCAAAAAGATGATAATAGTGTCGGAAAAGGCACCACCAGGAGCACCAAAAGATCTCACCGTTGACTCCACCAGCTATGTTCAGGAAGTCGATCACAAAGATTTTACAAAAGATAAGAGTACTAAACATTATTCTAACAAACGAGGAAACAAACTCCATCTGCTGTAGATGCAGCTTCTGTTCAACAATGAGGGAAACGGAGAAGCTAGTCCTCCGTCTACTTATTTCTATAGACAGAAGAGAAGACAGGCAATTTAGTAAAAAAACATCATCGATGGCTGGATGATGCGGGGCGACGATGATGGTGGAGGCCGATGGCTGGATGAGGCGGGGCGGTGATGACAGTGGTGAGGAGGTGGAGCTAAGCAGGAGGCGAGGTAAACCCACTCCTGACTTTATACTAAAATCACTAAAAAATGTGCTTAATTTGAAACTCTTGCCGAGATCTACGCGTCGGAAGTAAAATCCAAATTTGTTGAGAAGTATTCAAGAAAGATTTACGAGATTGGAGCTCTTGCCAAGATGTACACATTAGAAGTAAAAAATTATCCTCAACCAAAAGAAGATTTGGATTTAGAAATGGATGCCTTGATGTTGTATCATATATTTTGATCGCATAAAACACACCGATTTTTTGGATGCTTGATTGAGCCTCGGTTTTAAAGGAAGTAACAGGCGCGGCCGGAGCCCAAGAAATTATCAGCCTCATGGATTGGAAAAGGGTGATGATATCCATGATGCATGTATGACCCGCGAGTAACTCATCGTGCAAAAGGCATCTGTTTCTATTGAGATGAGAAATACTTTCCAAATCATAATCTGATTGCGAATGAAGCCATAAATTGGCTAAAAACCACGAAACAAAAAGGGGTACTGCTCAAAGTGGATTTCAGGAAAGCCTTTGATTGTCTCTCTTGGTCCTTTATTGACCGTATGCTTGACATATATGGCTTCACAACAACTTGGAGAAAGTGGGTGCAGGAATGCGTCACCACTACGATGATAGCCATCTTGGTAAATGGATCTCCAACAAAATCCTTCAAACCAGCCAGGGTTGTGAGGCAAGGAGATCCATTATCTCCTCTTTTGTTCATCCTTTCGGCAAATGCCCTTGGATAGATTCTAGACAATGCAATTCAAGTGGGGTTAAGAAAGGTCTTTTGATTGGCAAACATGAAATCAGGCTATCCCATCTGCAATTTGCTGATGATACTCTCATTTTTTGTGATCCATCCATAGGAGGAAATTGAAACGGTTAAATGGACCATCACTGTTTTTGCCGATATGTCAGGCCTTGAAGTAAATTGGCTAAAATCTGTAGCATATTGTATTAACTTACTTCCAGAAGAACAACAAATGGTAAAACAGATTCTTGGCTGCGAAATCGGCAATCTACCACCACTACCTACATTGGTTGTCCCTTGGGAGCTAACCCGAGAAGGGTAGACACTTGGAAACCATTGATAAAGAAAGTCGAAAAACAACTTTCAAGGAGGAAAGCAAACTCTCTGTCGAGAGCAGGTAGGCTAGTCCTCATTAGATCAGTATTGAATAGCATCCCGGTCTTCTACTTGAGCTTATTTCGCATGCCAAAAGCTGTTATAAGGAAATTAAACTCGCTACAAAGCTCTTTTCTTTGGGGAAATGGGAGCAACCGTGGTCTTCCCCTATTCAAATGGGAAAAGATAGCGACACCTAAAGACCGGGGATGTCTTGGCATTACAGAAATTGGGACTAAAAATGCTGCCCTGCTATTCAAATGGTGGTGGGAATATCACAACGTCAACTGAAATACCCCTAAATTAATTTAAATTAATTTAGGGGATTTCTTTTATTAAACCTTTAATAATACTATAAGTATTAATTATTATATGGAATTATGAATATTAAATTAGTATAAGGAATTATGAATATTAAATTATTGTATGGAATTATGAGTATTAATATTATATGGAATTATGGAAATTAATTTAGGGGATTCCTCCTATTTAACTCTAAAGAATACAATTTAATATTTAATTATTATATATTATTGTATAGTATTATGAATTTAATAATAATATTTATAAGTCAATAAATCTTTGAAAAATTTCTAAACACTCCAACTATATTATAAAGATTTTAGGAAGTGTTGGAACATTGTTTTGAAACATAAAAGTCAATATAAAATTCTAGAAACCCTAAAGCTTATTAAGCCTTGCTAGGGTTGACTTTTTGAGAATGGTCAAACCAGCCCATGAAACCTATACCAATAAATAGGTTATGGAAAACCATAAGATCGATAAAAAGAACGTCAGAAACGGATCATCCTAGCCAAAGTTATGATCAAATAAAGTTTAGAGCCAAAATTTGAAAAAAAGGGCTGACGTGGCAGCTTTGCTGACTCATCGCGCGCCTCGGTAATCGCACCCCAACACTTAGTCGTTTCTATCCCCTATATTTCCCGTAACAGAAATCAGGTTTTGCCCTATCTTGTGACCTTCATAACTTTCCCATCTTATGGAATTTTTTGAGTACCGTCTTCTTTGTTGCCTTCTCCTACAATTTCTCTAAACAACCATAACTCACACTAACCCTAACTCGTCCTAAATCAACCGGAAAATCAAATCAAAGTAGCCACCCTGCAAAAACCGAAACTGCAATTCCAGTTTTTCCTTCGAATCAGGTAACTTTGTCTAGCCATAGCTTCTTCTGTTTCTCACGCCAAATTCATGTTCTTTAGCTCGTTTTGAAGAGCTCTAATTCCTCTAAAACTTTCATGTTGATGGCCTAAGCCAATTCTCAACCGTTTGGAAGAACAAGATGTCTAAAGTTTCGGTTTCGTCACAGCATAAAATTATAGTTTTCTTTCCAGAAAACGCAAGGTAAACTCGCAACTTCCAGCTTCGATTTCTTTCTGTGTAGTGCAAGTTAGGGTGAGTTCTAGCTATCATTGTGTAGAGCTAAGTTTCTTCTTTAGATTAAGCCCAAGAACTAGTTCTAACTCCCTATGTACTGTAAATTATAGTGTTGCAAAGTAGGCTACTCAATCGAGTTGTAAAGGGGGCGTTTTTCCAGAAACCGAAAACAAATCTGCTCGATTCGAGCAATTCCGGTAAGTTTTCTTCAAATTCCTTCAACCTTGCTAAACTATGTTACATTGTCGGTCAAAACCATGATTCAATTGCATCAATTACGCTTTAGATTGAATGAATTTGACAGATTTGGTTTCGGAAACCCGCATGAACCCTAACCTCGAAATCAAATTCGAAAACCATTGAATACTGCATTATAATTGGGGAAATCGGTGTCATTAGAACCGTAATTTAATTTCGAAACCATAGAAACAAGAATCACTCGATTTCGTTCTGTATATTGGGAGATATTGAAGATTTAGTACTCGACATGGTTTATAGATTCGCTGATGAACTCAGCGTTCAAGGACCGTCCGATCTCGTTTTAAAAGATTGGACGGCCGAGATTAGATTGGGTTATTAAAGAATGTGATAAGTTTATAAAATTTCAGAATTTAACTCTAACTTGTTGAATTAATTTAAATACCTTCCCGAATGTGTTTTGACTTGAAATTTTAACCATAGATTCCTTATTAAATCTAGTTTATTTAATGTAAATTATTATGGTTTTAGAGTTTTTAAACGTAAGTTATGATTTTTGCAACTTACGGGTTTTCTAGAATTATTTGGTTAATTTAAAAAGATATTTTTATGAAATAAAAATTTTATAATATGTCTAAAATGTTATAGTTATTATATACTTAATTTGGGAATTTTTGGACAAGGGGAAATAGGTTTAAAAATTGTATTTCTAAGGTTTTTCATAAGTTACCCTATAATATAAGGTTTTTAATGTAACCAAAAATTAAAGTATAGATGATTAATAAACTTTATAGGTTGGGGAAAATATAATAAGACTAAACTAACATTTAATACAGAATGTTAATAAGTATTTTTGGGTATAAACTTTTAAGTGAAGTAAATATATATAAAACTATATATATATATATATATATAATAAGAAATAAAATAGTAACTTAGGTTAAATCAAGGAACTAAATTAATCGACATTTATATAAATTATATAATATGGTAGTTAATATACTTAATATAAACTAAGGAAAATACTTAACTTTATAAAATATAAATAATTAAATGCAATAAAACTACATAAAGAATGTCTTGAATAAATCCTAGTATACTTATATGATAATAAATAAATAAATAATAAATAAAAGGCATAAAATACCTTATAGCAAATAGAATATGAAGGAATTAATAAGTTAAACTAAACCTATACCTAATACTATTAAAAGAATATTATATGAGGTAGTATTGAATTGTGGTTATGAAATTAAGCTTAAAGAGTTATCTTGGATTTCTAGGATTTATATAAACCATATTAAAATACATGTGTAATATTATTTGTCAAAGACCAGAATGTAAATCTATAATTTGGTTAGGTAATTAATAAGTTGGGACTTAGGAATATTTGTAATTAGATTTTACACCATAGAACTTACTATATAATTAATAATAAATGTAATAATTTTACATCTAAATGTTCTTAATATATAAACAATAATAAAATAAATAAAATACTTTTACATCTAAATGTGAGGTGGATTAGTAAGTCTAGATTTAATCATTTCTTAACATTTATGGTATTGAAATATAACTTAATGTTTTAGGATAAAATCATTAAAGGATTATGGTATAAAACTATATTAAACTATGAATAGGAAATTTATCTAAATAATAATCCTTAAGTTTCTTGGCATTAGATAAGCCATATGAAATACATTTATAACATTTATTACCAATACTTAGGATGTGAGTTTACAATTAAGTGAGGTATTTAGTAGTTAGAATTTATAGAAGGTTTATACATAGGAATTTGATACTTAAAACCTTTGAACCTTTTATTAGATAAAACTAAGTTACATAAGATATTATATTGATATACTTTACGGTAATGGGAAATAATGATATGTTATTTGAATATAAAATATGAGAATTTCATAATAGATTATCTTATTAAATAATTAACAATTTCACTTACGAACCATAATTTAATTCTTTGATAAATTCTACTCTATGTAGATATATTGTCCATCCTAAATACAATAAAGGAAATTAATTTATTAAGTTATTCCTTTGAAACCTTAGGTTTTATAAAACAATTTAAAACGTATTTAAGGCTTAAGTTTAATGAAGTTTAGTACAAAGAATTATACATAGTCTATAGAGAGAATGTGTGTAAAAATAAAACATTTAGGAAATTAAATGTAAGTAAGGATACATAAAAGGTTATACTAAACACCTTATTGTATAGGTAATAATAAAACATATAGTATACCTAGTGAATACTAAATGTAAGATTAATTCATTAAATCTAAGTTAACTATAGTATAGTTATTCAGGATGAGAAGCAATTTAACATCTTATGACAAGTTTATTAGATGGTTGTAATTAAAAGTCATTCTGAACTAAAGATGAGATAATTGAGTTTAGCAGTTCAATTAAGTTATAATAAAACACGTCTACAACACTACGATTCCAATATACAAGATGTAGATCTTAATTAAGTTAAGGGAAAGACTTAATCATAATGGGTTATCTAGTAGATATTGTTTAAATACATAATCTTTACATTGTGAGATAATAGTATAGTATTCTGAGATGAGTCCGTCATAGGTCATAATACAATGTTTATTCTAAATTAAGAATAAAGGTATTGAGCTTAAGATTATTATTGAAATTCTTAGATTTAATTATATAATATAAACACATTTATGATATAAAGGTCTCAAAAGTCTTGAATGTGAGGATTGTGGTTAAATATGAATAAAGTGGATAGGAGTGGACAGTTAGCAGGTGTTAATAAAATACATTCCTTGATCCTACAACCTTGGGCTATACAACCTTCTAAAACAAGTCAAAGGTGATACATAACATTTGAGTGAGGAGTTTATTTAAGCTTAACATAGGCTACAAGTGATTGATGATAGACTACCTTTAATATTCCTCAGAGTACTGTTGATTGTTTGCGCAAGTTGTCTAGAACTGCTACAGCGTTACCCAGGTACGATTTCTCGTACTCCGATATTTTTGCTGATTGACTTGTGGAATGTTTTGGAAAACGCTAACTGAGCTTAAGAGGAATTTCTAAAAGGAAATGTTTGTGTGACTAACTCAGCTTGTGTGACTAACTGAGCCTTGAATGTGAAACTCACTTGGGTATTGGTTCCTTCTATTTGGTTGTTCCATTAGACATTGACTGCTTAGGGTTTACGCTTCTGCACTCTGTAGGACTGAGTGTTTTGGTATTGCTCTGGGTAGTTAGTGATCTGGTGGGAATTTGGAAAAGGTCAATTTTGGTAAATTCTTCTTGACACTGGATATCGCTTCATCCATGAGCTGGTTCTTGAGGTTTCGACGTGCGCGTGTCTTCAATGGTAACAGTGAGGGGCTGTATATCCCCTGTCCCAAAAGGGACGTAGTAGACAGTGAGGGGCTGTATATCTCCTGTCCCAAAAGGACGTGGTAGACAGTGAGGGGCTGTATATCCCCTGTCCCAAAAGGGACGTAGTAAACAGTGAGGTGCTGTATATCCCCTGTCCTAAAAGGACGTACTTGGCGGTGGGGGCCATCTCTCCCAGTTGAATTATTCCACTCTTGAGTCATTGGTTCTTGGATCTATCTTATCATTCCTAGTCCTTTGTGACTATCTGAGTCTTTCTACTCCTAACGGGAATTGGGTTTAACTAAGGCATTGGATGTTCACTAACACATGGTGTGGTTTTGTTTCACTAACTTTACCTTCCTATTATTTATCTTTATCCTTAACTTGTTATCTTTGGCTTGGTGATTTTAAAGTGCCTTGTTTCCCTGGTTTACTTTCAAGAGTTTAATTTCAAGTTACTGTTTATTTTGAAGAGTTATGTTTTAAAGATTGCTTTGGAGAATTGTGCCAGTTCCATTCGAGGGAACTGACTCACCCCTCCCGGGGTGGGCTGCTTGGTTTCATCTTGCAGGTATAAATTGTTTATACAGGTGGCCACGAAGAGCATGAGTGATTGGGATGGGAATTAGGAATTGTGGAGAGTTATTCTATTTTACTAGTAGTTATGTTATGTTGCTTTTCTCGAGTTCAGACCGTAGCTTTTGTAATTTTGTAAGTTGTAATTGGTGAGGTTTGGTGCCGGGTGTTTGGAACCCGATGGTCTGTAAACGCCAGTAGAGATTTTATATTCTGCTGTATTTATTGTAAATAGGGGCGTTACATCAACCGAAAATTATGGCAGGAGGTTGTAGCCTCTATATATGACGTCGACATTGCGCTTCCCCTCCACGATTCCTGCTGGGTGGAAAATAAGAAGCGTGGCATTTGGCAATCTATTGTCTCCATCCACTCTTGGTGTCCTTTGAGCGCCGAGATAATTGAGCAATGGAGCCTAGACAGCGAATAAAGAGTGAGTAGCAGTTTTTCTTCTACAAATTAGCGAGACCAACGTCGACAATAATGTTTACCGTTACCAGGATCGGATGGCGGTGTTTTACTTTCCGACGGGTATCATCTCAAGACCCGTCACAAAACAATTTAAAATGTTAACTGTAGACAGATGAGGAACCCTAAATTCACTTATAAAAAAAGATTAGAAACCCTAAAATTGCAAGGCCTTAACTTTAACTCTATCCATTTATCGTCAAACATAGGAGGTCTAACATAGCATGTTTTTTTTATAATTATAGGCACATGGCCTAGGGTGCCGCAAGGCAAATCAAACAACACCGACTCGACTCAACTCTTACATACCTTTCTAGTCCTACCTTACACACATTATACGGGACATCTTACTAAAGCCTAGAGATCTTGTCCTAGGGACCTTCTTTGACCTCTTCTTACAACCTTTCCCTTGCATCTCTGATGATGGCGGACATGCTCATCTTGGGACCGTCCTACACGTTACTCCATTCCTCTTCCAGGCTGGGTAATCAGAGAGTAAACTCTTTTCCCCCACCACCGTCCTTCACGACGCACCTTCATTGACCTCTCTTACAACCTTTTTCCCTTGCATCTCTGACGATATGGCCGCTGGGTAATCGGAGAGTAAACTCTTTTCCCCCACCACCGTCCTTCACGACACTTCATTCCTCCACTAGGTTGGGTAATCGGAGAGAAAACTCCATTCCTCCACTCCCCCAGAATGAGTAATAAGAGAATAAACTCCTTTCCCCCACCAAAGTGGTTGGTAAGAGGATTCGAACTCAGGAACCTTCCGTCCCCTACTTCAGTCCTCCTGTAACACCCCTACCATTAATACAATCATTACCGTCCAATCTCCTCGTACTTCCAGATTCACGCAGCGGATAAATACTTACATACAGCGGGTGATACAATGTCGTTAGTCACCCTCGTGACTAACAAGGCTACTACTTCTACATACAGCATCGGTCTGATGGACCGGAATCCCAAGTACTACACGTCTACAACACATACTCCATTCGTCAATCGAATACTACAATGTTCCATTCAACACTTTACTCCTTCATAAACCATACAATACAAAATACATAACCGAGTTTACTAAGTTCCAAATACAATACCATGATTCTTCCAAGTTCCTATGTACCCATTAAGAGTCTACCCACTACCCATTTCTCACAACTACTTGCTTCCTGAAGACAAGGGTGTGCCACCGGTCTCTTACCTTGGCCAAAACCGCTTCGGGTACCTGCACACTAAAAACGTTCCCCCGAGGGGGTCAGCTTTCGCTGAGCATGATAACCGCATACCCCGCATACTAGTGAGGGTACGCCGACCACTTGGTCGAATACATGCAGTTCATTTTATTCATACATACATGCATACATGCTTTCATACACAGTACAATAATACTTATGCAAGGCATACATACATACACTTCATTACGTACAAGGAATACAATATACCATCCAATACATACTTACCTTCTTCCGAAATACACATACTCATTACATACACAATATACAATTCTTGTTAGCTTCATTGGTCCACCCGGGTTAATCGGGTGGAGATTACTCTTTTACTCGTTACTTCATACATACGCATACATACTCATACTCATAGATACTTACTTACTTACTTACTCTTACTCATGTTAAGTCGTCGGGACCTCCGGCCCGGGGACTACTCCGTCCCACCACCGGGATGCTACCCATTTAAGGGATTTGGGCCGCGGACCAGTTTAAGAGTCAGGAATCGGATCCAACCTCTTGTGTCTCCTCATCCTCACGCGTGGCCGAAGCTATATCGGACTTCTACTCATTCCAGTTTACTCACTTAAGTTAGGAGTTAGGTATTTAGGAATTAGCAGAAGTCATTCATACAGGCCACATACACAATTACAATGCTTAATACACATTTATACGAAATGCAATACAATGCTTAAGTACAATACAAGATTCGAATACAATTCATCATCATTCATATGTTTCATGAATTATACAACTATTGTTCAAGACAAACATCAAGAACAATGTAAACAAGCACAAGTAAGTGCAATATAGTCCGATTCATGCATTTATCTTATTTAGGTGATCAAATAAGCACACAAATCGGGGTAACCAGATTAGGATACAGGGCATGAAGAAATCATACCGTTCACCGTTGTACGTGTTTCCGAACGTCCTCCGGTGTCACAAATCAGATCCTATGATATACATACAATCGAATGATTAATCTAACTATCATTAACTCAATTCGATTACTCTTACGTTTCCTAATCCATACTTACTAAGTCTTTACATTCCTTTACTTACATTTTACTTACTTAGTTTTAATTACTTAACAATGGTTCGCTTACACATATATGTACATATGTATAGGTGAGTATACATATATACATATATATACTAGCTATAGCTTACAGTTTTTTTTTTGTAAGTTATGGGTCGTCCGACCCAGCGTCCGACCCAAGCCCTGGGTCGGACCATTCCAGTAGATTCCCGTTCTCTGAAATTCTCCCCGTCCGACCCAGCACTATTCCGTCCGACCCATACCCTCTGGGTCGGACCGTTCCAGAAGGTTTCGGTCCCATGTCCAAGCTCCGTCCGACCCACTGTCCGACCCAGACTCTGGGTCGGACGAAGTCAGAAACTTCGACCACTATTTTTTTGCCTGTCCGACCCACGTCCGATCCACGGTCCTGGGTCGGCCCATTCCAGAAAGGTTACTGTCGTTTCTCAAGGCCCGTCCGACCCACGGTCCGACCCAGACTCTGGGTCGGACGGTAGCAGAAAGCTGCTACAAACCTTGTTTTTCTTTCCAAATTTCACCCAGTGTTTCCCCAATCTTCCTACATACATCCTAACATGTTTTAGTACAACTTAAACACTCTAAATAATGCTAATTCATTTCTTAATTCATTACACAATTCCATTGCTAAATCCACTAGTCATCTTACACATTTTCCTCTCTTCTCCACCACACATGTAACAGTTTTTGTTACACTTATGCTACAGATTTTACAATTCAATTCTCTCATCCCATACTTCCTCAATCCTTGCCATTCCTTGCATTCCAAATACTTTTCCAAGCCATTACATTACTTATACCCAAGTCCAACTTTCCTCTTACCAAATCTTGCCCACTAATTCTTCCTAGTCCTACAATGCAATTTAATGTCTCTTTGCTACATATTTTGGTTCCTACCTCCTCCCTACTTAGTTTCCTCTCCTAATGCCATTTCCAAGGCCTACAATGCATTGCCTCTCCTCTTCAAGTCCAACACTCACTCCCTAGGTCATGTGCATAAGTTCTCCTAGTTCCTCCAATACCATTCAACAACTCTTGCTACAGATTTTACATTCTTTCATTCTCATACCCAAAACTACTACTCCATAGTTATTAAACATCTCTACTAACTCCCATACACCCTTGGTTTTTCCTATTCACCAAGTCACCCATGCATGTCCATATTCCTACCAAAATTTCGCCATAGTTCACCTACATTTCTAACTTAACCATACACACATTTTCTCGCCAAGTTCATACCTATTCTAGCCACACCCTTACAAGGGTCCTACCAGCAATCAACACAATATAAATCCATCCCAATACACCAATACTCCATCAAACATCAATACTAATACTCATACACAACATACTTGGATCCAAGGCCTACAATCCACATACTAATTCACAAATACTCAAACTTCCAAAATGACATTACTAATACATTATTTTGGGTTCCTTAATTAGTTCACCCATTCCCATTACTCTAATGCAATTAGAACTTAACAGTAGGAAGGAGCTCTTACCTTGAGCTTTTAATTCCTTCTTTCTTTCTCATTTCCCCTCCTTCTTCCTTTCTTGCCCAAATCGGCCATGTGGGGAATGGAGTTGCCCAACTCCATTCCCATCACCCAATGAACACAAAACACCACAATTAATATACTAACCCTTAAATTAATGCCAATTCATTGAAGTGTTGAAATGAAATTTCTAGGGTTTACCTTTGGAGAGTTTTAGAAGGGGTTTTAGCCCTTGGTTCAAGAAGGTGAATCCACCACCATTGCAAGGTTGATATTGTGCTCCAAAGAGAGAGAAAAATAGAGCATTACAAATGGGGCAAAAATCGGTTATGAGCAAGGATGGAGAAATATGAGTTCTTTCATGGAGATTTTTACCTTAATGGAGAGAGGAGACTCCAAGCTTTACATTCACTGGTGGAACGTGAGCCATTAATTACGGTCCAAAACCGTGTATAATTACGGTTCTGGACCGTAATCTACGCGGGCGTCATTAAAGATGGCGACGTCTTTAATTACGGTTTTAAACCGTAATCAAAGGCCCTTTTTCCGTCCCGCGTGTCATTGACTTTACATTACGGTTACTGGTAAAACCGTAATCTAAAGTCCTCGCGCGCGCCCAAAGAACTTTAGATTACGGTTATTGTTATAACCGTCATCTAAAGTGTAATTTTTTTATTATTATTTTTTTTTTTTACAAATCTACACAATTGCAACAGAGACAGAATTGTAACAGATAAGCAACAGAGGGCATCAGACCAACAAATGTGCAGAAACTGCGCAATTGAACCACCTGAATCAAATACCAACAACACAAATTCATTCTCTGCGCACAATTGCAACAGCGATAACATCTAATATACACCAGATCGAAAATCTGTTACAGAAATATTCAATTGCAAATTCATTCTCTGCGCACAATTGCATATTCAATCTGTAACAGAAATATTCAACAGAATCAGAGGGCTAGAATCTGTTACAACAGCAGCAGCTAGCAATTCATTACAAAAAATATAATATGTTACAGCAGCAGCAACTAGCAGAATCAGAGGGCTACAAAGGTAGCAGTGTAACCTATACATTGTAGATACAGCTATGATGACTCCCAGTAAGAAATAGCATAAAACAGAAGCGTAAAGTACAAAAACGGTGCAGAAAACTGTGAAAAACAAAATCCATCATAGCAGCATCAGAGCTAGCTAGTCTACCACTCCATTCTCATAACCATGGCTGATATGTTCTCTCTGACATGCAACAAGTCGTTTGGATGATAAGTCGAGAATTTGGCAAAATGCTCTTTAATCTGCAACAAGAAAAGGAATGGAAAACATAATGAGATTAAGATAAAGACACAAAAATCTGCCGAAATAATTAAATACAAGACAGCGTTCGTATTACCTTGTCTTTATCATTCTTAAAACTTGGGAAGTACGCGCAGAACTCGTACATATACCGCATCACGTAGTACCCGCAACTCCTAGAGTCCTTTTGGGTAGGGCACTAAATCACCAAAATTCACAAATGTAAAACAATTGTACAAAGATAATAGCAGCACGAATGAAATACATGAATTACCAACCTTGATGTAATCGACGGTCAAATCACCAAACTCTCCCTGTGGGGTTTTTTTGTAACAACTGTTACATATATTAACAAAAGCGTTTAGCAAAATGAACAAGTACATTAATTTTGGTTCAAAAAACTTACATACAATTAAATAGTAATAAAACTTACTCTTTGATTAAGTCTTCAGTGTTGAATTTTGTCCACTGCCCTAGTGGATCTAGAACGAGCAGAGTAGCGGTGGCAGCGCAGAATATAAACAAAGCCCAGTGGTGGCTACAATGTCAAATACAAAATGAAATGAGAAATGAAGGTAAAAAAGTTAGCTAATTAGTATGTAATTTTATATCAGAACTCACGTTTGGTGATACGGCATTAGAACGAATAATTTATTATGTTGATCAACAACATTGAAGCAATGAATCATGTAATCACAAAACCTCCCCGGGTCCCTAGTGACAGAGTTGTGTACGATAAACGCTCCGGGCACACCGCAGTAATGGAGGTCATGTCCTCTCAGCACATCTCTCAAGCAGACATCTATTATATCACATGTACTATAAAAAGTTAGCCAATGCAACTTCATAGATACTTATTCTATATGTTTTTACAGTATGAGGAAAGAACACTTACAATAGATAAGCTTGAATAATGTTAATGTTCAAATAATCTCTACACATCATCTCTCTGATGTCCTCAAAGTTGATTGCCGTGATCATATCTTCTTCGTAGTGAAACATCGAATTTGGAAGCGTCATCATGAAGTTGTTAGTTTGAGATGACTTCAACATGATCTTGTCGTAGAGATTCATCTGCTTGGCCCCCAAAACATTAACAAGTTTTGTGGCAGTGCGAGCTTATTTTTAGGCGCCTCAGAAGTCCTGGTGCGACCCCGGACGGGCGCTGGATTCTTACCTTTCGCACCCCGACTCACTGGATTCTTACCCTTCACACACAAACAGTAAGGCATAAATGTAAAGATAATTACTAATTGATTATTATAGTAACATTAAACATTTATCTAGAACATACCCTTGTACTTCTGACAGGATTCGCCGGCGCGCTGATCTCTTCTTCTCTGGGCCGGGATACGCGGCGAGGAAGCTCAGGGATCTCAGGATTCGCCGGCGCGCTGGTCTCTTCTAGTCTGGGCCGGGTTACGCGGCGAGGAAGCTCAGGGATCTATAATAGATTAGATTAGACACTTAATGCTAAATAATGCATTTTATTAGATACTAAATGGTTGTCAAACTGTCTTACCTCATCGGTGACAACAATATAACATGCTGGCCAGGGCATTATGTCTCCCTTTGCTTCGATCAGCGTGCATTTGTTGTCAAACGCCATTGGAAGGTATGCATGCTCAAATCCATCAATGATCAGGTCCAAGGTCACACGCGCGTAGAATGGGGGTAGACGTACGAAACTGATGAGCGTGAGTGGACCTGATGGCAACACCGTCCCGTAGGCCGCATCTACAGGGAGCCCTTCTAATGGTATTTGGAGACGGCATTTTTGTTGCTCCTTCAATAAACAGAGATAATACGTGAAATAAATAAGTGAGTCCAATCTAATACTATTTAAATGACTTTATTTTAGGAGAAAATAGTTAAACAAATCTAACCCAGATGTTGGCAAATGGGTACGGGTCAGCGGCCGGAGCACAACTAGATGAGGAAGACAGTCGAGGAGGATCATGCTGCTGCTGCTGTGTAGTCGCATGTGCGATCGAATTCAACGCTTCCTGCAGCCTCTCCTCGAAAGCCCGGCGCTCAGCAGCCAGTTTCTCCTCATTAGCTTGGCGCTCAGCAGCCACTTACGCTCTACCTCTCCCATCGCCTCGACTTCAGCAGCCTCATCTGACCCTTCCTAGCAGATGGCGGGAATACGTGCTTCTGACGTACTTCTCCCCCAATCCTCTAACACGCCCGGGTGATCCTTCTTCCCAAATATTTGATTGAGAGCGTCGTCTTGAGAAGGAGGAGCGTGTATGTCTACTTCTCCTCTCTGTGCCGCTTCATACTGTCCAATTGTCAAAGAAGTTAACACTAATTTAAGATCGACAACACTTGAGTATATAAGTAATTATTTAACAGCCACTTTCAAATACTTACAATTTGGTTAGCCAGTTGTTCCATCGCAGCATTAGGATATCCTCTGACCTTCGCTGGTCGTTTTCTGGCGTCCCAGCATGTACATCTGCACCCTCCTCGCCTCAGAGACATCCTCGATCGGGCATTCACTTCCATCCTCGTTCCTCCGTGTCAGCAAACCAGCTTCTTTCCACATGTCGAGGCTGCCCACATATCCCCTTCGTCCCATGGTGTGGGGGTAGAGATTAGCTTCACAGTTTTGCCATGCTTGTTCTTGTATTCGCTGTTAAGAAAGTACAACAGAAAATTAATTAGAAAATCAGGGATAAAGCATTATGAGCATTAATTAAGAAAAGAGTACACACAAACATACCCTGAACTCGGGGGTGGCGTGCCGCTCAACGAACTCCTTCCACTCCTCTTCAGTGATCATGCCATTATACACAACATACGGCGGAGGCTCACGTGGGGGCACCCTGTTGATCCAATGCTCAACCAAGTAGTGGCGGAATGATTTAGCTTTGCTGGACACCAAAGAAAGAACGGTCTTCTTCACTTCTTCTGTGATCTTGTATCGTTCTTGCACCTTCTTCCAGATGATCTCCTTAACTTCTTCCGGGACTTGTTTCCATGTGTGGTTGATGCAGCAATGTGATCTGGCCAGAGTCCCTAGCATACTAGCGAACTCTGACCTGCTGCCCCCACAATACCTCTCATACTTGTCCCACAGAAGACTAATCTGATCCGGTTTCTGCAGTTTCAACCCACGGGTCAGACCTCTACCTCTGGGTCTCTGAGTAGCACTCGTAGAAGGTGCACTCATGGAGGGCCAACACAGCAGCGGCAGATGTAGATGGGCCAACAGCAGCAGCGCAGATGTAGATGGGCCAACAACAGCAGCGGCAGATGTAGATGGGCCAACAGCAGCAGCGGTAGAAGGAACCGGTACCATTTGCTGCTCATTGTCGAACTCACGGCAACATAAATCGAACTCTTCATCAACCATGTCCTGATCAGCCATGTCCTGATCAGCCATGCCAGCAAGGATTGAAATACAATTTGAATTAAATTAAGCATTTCATAATGGTCATATACAAGCAAGAAATAAAAGAGTGTAAATTTCATATATTTTTATAGTAATAACTTACATACACCATTATCTCTCAACCCACATTCCTTGTCGTTATGGTCTGATCGTATATACTCACGATGACCGGTGACTCAGCCCTCTTCCAATGAAATGGAATAGTTGGAGGTTCATCTTCTACATCATACTCATCCTCATCAACCACACCATCCCACCAACTTCTTCCTCTTCTCCCTTTAGCACACAGACCAACTAGACCATTAGCATACAGGGTATCAGTTACATAAAATACTCTTAACCTTAGTAAAACATCACCTTCGTCCAACAATCATGCTCAACCGTGGGAGTAGCTCTAGACAGATCAACCAGTTTCATACCATGCTCCTCCTCACGGTAGCCATGATTGTTGTTAACCCAGTTACAGCGGAAAACACACATTTCGTAGCTGTTGTAGTCCAATACCCAGATGTCTTGTATAACACCGAAATATGATTATTGTACTGAGACTGGACTATGACCCACGACACCGATGTCATATAAGTTTTGATAAGCTTCAAGCTCTACACCACTGTTTTGATTCGTTGACTTATGATCTTGACGTTCTGTGAAAAAGGTGAATCCGTTGACATCGTACCCCTCATAAGAAATTACATCCAGATTTGGTCCAAATGCAACTACTTTAATTAGTTCAGGCACATTCGTGGACTGATCGGACAACACTCTGTCTTTGAACCATCGGACAAATGTCCTATTCTGCTCATTTGTAGTCTAACGTCACTCATGTTTGGATATTGTGATCTTAAAACACACAAGTGTTCATCAAAGTATGGTTCAACATCTTCAAGATGACTTAGCACAACAAAATGAGCTTTATTAAGAGTGGCTATGTCAATTCTTTTCAGTTTCCGTCCAACCGTGCCAACACCCTTCAATCTGCCCTCATGTCTAGAACGTGGAAGTCCAATGGTATCGACACCTTCTAGGTAATTGGTGCAGAAGTCTACAACTTCCTCTGTGATAGTGCCCTCTATAATACTACCCTCTGGGTGACGACGGTTCTTCATTTTCTTCTTCAGGACACCCATGTACCTTTCGAACGGATACATGTAGCGAAGGTACAAAGGATCACACATCAGAATCTCTCTTACAAGATGCACGAGGAGATGTATCATTATGTCGAAGAACGATGGAGGAAAATACATCTCGAGCTGGCACATTGTCACAATAAGATCCTTTTGTAATTTAGACAGAGTGTCCACATCAAGAACCTTAGACGAAATGGATTTGAGGAAGACACTGACGTTTGTGATTGTGTGTCTGACAGCATCCGGCAAGATCCCACATAGTGCAATTGGCAAAATTCTTGAAGTAGGACATGATAATCGTGAGATTTCATTCCTACTAATTTGAAATCTGTCATGGACACTAGGTTTCTTATGTTTGAGGAGTAACCTGATGGCACCTTGATGTTGTAAAGGGTACTGCATAGACTATGTTTCTCTTCTTTAGACATAGTGTGACAGGCAGGAGGCAAGAATGTGCGTTTTCCACGTTCTTGCGGGCCAAGCTCTGTTCGTATGCCCAACTCAATTAAATCTTTTCTTCCTTTCAAATGATCCTTTGTCTTTCCTTTTATGTTCAAAAGGGTGCTAGTGATACTTTCACCCACGTTCTTTTTTACATGCATCCCATCGATACAATGTCTAACCTCCAGATGCTGCCAGTACTGTAGTTCCCAAAATATTGATTTCTTTTTCCAGACACTTTTTTCACAACTTTTGGTTGGCGGCCCGAAGTTGTTCACAATATTATCCAACTTTTTGTAAATCTCTGTACCTGTCAAAGGCTGGCGTACCACGCTGTGATCAGTTTTTCCCATCGAACTCTTTCGCCATCTTTCGATACTTATGTCCTTTTGGTTTTTGCATTTTTCGGTGGCCCATATACACGGTTTTGCCACTATGTTTCAAGCGAATGCTACAAGTGTTTTCACCACAAATCGGACACGCCAACGCCCCCTTGATTGAATAGCCTGAAGATTACCATAGGCGGGGAAATCATTGATTGTGCAGTACAACATAGCACGCAAATTGAAGTCCTCTTTACTGAATGAGTCGTAAACCGTAGCCCCTTCATTCCACAAGAGTTGTAGATCCTCTATCAAAGGTTGTAGGAATACATCAATTTTATTGCCCGGTTGCTTTGGACCTGATATTAACAAAGACACAAGATGTGTCTTGGTTTCATGCATAACCACGGCGGTAGATTGTAAATACCAAAAGCATAGGCCAGGTACTGTGTATGCTACTCAAAGTACCGTAAGGGTTCATCCCATCCGTGCACAAGCCTATCCTTAGGTTTCTCGGTTCGTTACCAAACTCAGGAAATTTTACGTCTATGTTTCTCCACTGTGGTGCATCAGGGGATGTCTCAATCTGCCATCCTTTTTCCTGTGAACTGAATGCCACCGAAGATTCTCTACGTCTTTCTCAATGGAGAACAAACATCTAAACCTTGGAATGATGGGCAGGTACCACAGTACCTTAGCTGGTGAACCTTTCTTACTACCGCTGATGTGAGTTTGTTGTTTCTTATACTGTGACGCTCCACATGCTGAACAGCTTTCAGCAAATTCATCCGATTTCCAAAACAGCATGCAACCATTTGGACAAGCATGAATTTTCTGGTACCCCATACCCATTGGGCACATCATTTTTTTGGCTGAGTACGTAGTCGTTGGTAAAACGTTGTCCACCGGAAGAACGTATTTCAATAGTTCCAGGAGGTCAGTGAAACTTACGTCGCTCCAGCCATGTTTTGCTTTCAAGTTGAATAGCTTGAGAACGACACTCAACTTGCTTAACTTTGTAGGGTCACACCCGGGTTACAACGGTGTGTTTGGATGAATCAAACAAATTTCATACTTGTCTGGCGTGTTAGAGTAATGTCGTTCCACATCTTCGGCATAGTCTCAATGTCATCATCCCAAAATCTGGCTCAACGTTCGCTGTAACGTCTTCTGGATCACCACAGCAACTGTATCATCTCCAAGTTCTGTTTCTGTGTTTTGCCTGACCATTATCCCTCCTGGTAGACGATTAGCCGATGCTAAGACGGTTGAGGTCGGAAGCCTAAATAAAGTCGTAGTCCTGATGCATAAATGAAAAACGACAACATTAGAATTCATCAAAAAATCAAGGTTAAATGCTAGCTAAACCGTGGAAAAAAATCGACAGCATCTCCCCTATATTTCTAACCTCTCCAAATCAGTTTTATCAAAGTCAAATTCGCATGCACCATCTAGAACTGGTAACATACATAAACTTATCTTCACTGATGTATTTAGTTTACAGAAACAGAAGTCTAAGTTTTAAAACTAAACAGCCCCAACATCTTTCTGTTGCCTCTACTGAACAGATTCACACAGCACTCAAACAGAAATAGAAACTGAAAGAAAAGAAACAGACAGACAGAGACTGGTGTATGACTCCTCTCTGTTTGTTCACGTGTTTGAATTCTCAAACCTTTCTAAACTGTCGATCCTATCAATTTGGTGTGTTATAAAGTTTCTAACTCAACTAAACCCAAGGCAACTTTGTTACAGATGCAGAATTAGTCAGAACCTGATCTGATAGGAAACTGAAGCTGAAATCCAAACTGAAATCAAAACAGAAACTGAGTTGTGTTCTTGCTTTCTTCTCTGTCTGTTTTTTTTTTCTTTCAATTGATTATACTTCTCCTAACTCCTTACCCAGTTACTTAAATATTCCATTAAGCTTTTAAATCCAGACCAAAACTCAAACAACTTGTTACAGACACGGGATTAGCAGACCTTGAACCTGAAGCTAATGCCCAACATTTATGAAACTGAGATATGCTACAGTTCTGTTCCATTCCTTTTTCAGGAATCGGTAATATACTTGAACTTACTTTCTTTCCTGTGGCAGTTTTAAGTAGTAGCATTTTTAAAACTACACTATTATGTATTAATTGTAATACTAAATGCTAAGAATAAATAATACAGCAGTTTACAGATTGGTTTGCAAAGTTACCGTAACTAAGCACCGAAGTGGGCAAGTAGTGTAGAAATCAGCCCACGAACTAGGTCGCAATTAACTGTGAATCTGGGCACAAATATGAACAAGGTTAGAACATTTGCCATTACACTCTCAGGATTCGATACAAACGAGGTTAGAACTTGCAATCGATCGCATACCCAATACACGATAGAGACGTCGACGGTGAGACCAGTGGTAGATGGGTGGTGACCGGCGGCGATGGGAGTTACAAGGTGGTGGGAGCGACGGCGGCGATGGCCGTTAGCAAGGTGACGGGAGAGAGGAGGCGATTTCAGTGAGGAAGATAGCGCGAAAGAGAAGAATAGTTACTGTGAGTAGAGTGTGCAGAGTGTAGGCAAATGTTTAAATGGACTTTAGATTACGGTTTACATGTAAACCGTAAACTAAAGTCACACTTTACATGACGGTTCCCACAAAAACCGTAATCTAAAGTGTAACGAAATTAAAAAAAAATAGCCCGATAATTATTTGGCATATGTTGGGTTTCAAACATAGGTAACACATTAATATAAATTTTTTATTAATCTAAAATACACTGGTAAAACGACATCGTTAAATGCAATCTAAAGTGTAACGAAATTAAAAAAATAGCGCGATAATTATTTGGCATATGTTGGGTTTCAAACATAGGTAACACATTAATATAAAGTTTTTATTAATCTAAAGTACACTGGTAAAACGACGTCGTTAACTGTAATTTAGATTACGCGCGGAGTCGAAAAAATCAAATAATACGGGAAATATTTTTCATCAGGTCAAAATGACGTCGTTGACTATCAGTTGGAGGTTGGCGCGCCTTTTTTAGGAGGGACTTTAGATGACGGTTCTTAGTGAAACCGTAATCTAAAGTCCGTTGACCGTAAAGCGCACGTCAACACGGGACTTTAGATTACGGTTTCACTAATAACCGTCATCTAAAGTCCCTCCTAAAAAAGGCGCGCCCAACCTCCGATCGATTATTGATTACGGGTTAATTCAATCATCGTCGCTAATTAATTCCGCGCCTTCCTATTAATCACGGTGTCTGTTTAAGCCGTGATTAAACCACCGTCATTAAAGGCTCGCGTTCCACTAGTGATTGGTGCCATTTCCTCTTTGAATGGGGAAAACCATGGAGATGAACTTCCTCATTTTTGGATTTTGAAAAGAGAGAAATGTAGAGGATGATGAGGGGATTACAAATATGTAATTATTTTTGGGATTGGAGCTCACATGGAGGTAGAGCATGGGAGAGAAGTGGGAGTTGCCATTGTTGTTGTTGGGGAGCTCCAAAATCGCAGCCCAGGGAGGAGGAAGAGGGAGAGTAAGATGGAGGGGGAAGAGGAAAGAGAGAGGTGAGTAAAAATGTGAGAGTGAGGTGAGAGGGAAGGGAATAAAGTAGTTTTTACTTTATTGCTTTTTGCTTTTTGGCTCTCTTATTTAGTTAGCTAGTTACATGTGTGTGTGAGGGAGTTATTTGACTGATAGAAACCGGCCCCCTACAGTTATACTAGCTGGAGCGTTTTTCGTCTTTTATAGAAAACGCTCGTTATTTTACCTGGTTTTGGTACTGTTCACTAACCGGGCCCGTTTTCCGGAATTTCTCGTTTCTTTATTTTTATTGGTTATTAAACTTTCATAAATGCTTAATAATATTTATTTAATGACTTATAATTTTTACGGGTTCGTTTGACCACTTAAAATCACGTCTTCGGGTTTTCTCGAAAAACGTGCGTTAATGCTCTATTAGTGTTTTAATACATTATTTGGATCCGTTTTCTTCGGGAGTTGTTCCCATATATTATTTAGGTCTTATTAAACCTTTAGAATCCATATAATACTCTAACCGAGGTCTCATACCTCCTATGGTTATTTAACGCTTATTTAGCGTTTTCCGCCTTTTTAAGAGTTTATTTATTCTTTTGGATTTATTTTTCCTTACTAGTATTAATTAGGTACCATTAGGCCCTTAAATACGAATTAGATTAATTTTAATCCCTATATTTAAGTTCGGGGTATTTCAATCTACCCCCCTTAAGAACTTTGTCCTCAAAGTTGTTCGAGGTTATAGGTTTACAATGCTTACTCATTCTTACGTGTCTAATACCAAAGTCATACCTTCTTCCTCCTTACAATTCCCAAATCCATTACTCAGGGTCTCTACATACCATACCATACCAATGTACTATAATTACTCCAATCCGCATTACTACCAACCATCCGGTTCCTTATTACAAAATTTATACATACATACAGTGCAAAGCTATCCTCAAAGCAATGCAATACACATTACAATCCCGCAGGCACTCAGGTCATCTAGACACAGGACTCCTCTATGTCCCGCTGCCCTTGGAATAATACAACCTGCTACACTACTATCTTCTCCGGTATAAGCTTCTAGCCAAATCCTTACTCTCAGTCTAAGGCAAATCCTTCCCAACAGCTAATTAGAAATCTTTCTAAAGCATCCAACTCCAAGTTCCAAGTTACATTCATTACTTCTATCCTATGCGTGATTCTTGTGACCACTTGAGGGGAGCTTCAAGAATCGTTCGACCCTGATGTGATCAGCACCAGTGTTGAACTATCTTTCCACCCCCAATTTGTGTTTGGTTTCCCTTGATCTGATCAGAATCAAGTTCGACTTCCCACATCAGTTTCAAACAAGCAATTAATTAGTTGTTTTCATTTTCTATCTTTTTACTCTTTCTAGTCGTGATACGAATTCATACATCTCCAAAGGATGGAATCACTCCATCAATCATCCTCACTCTACTTCCCGAATGCTTTACTCCATGGTTCAATACCTAATGCTCATTTCATCAACCTTCACTACTTCCATCCATTACTCACCATCATCTCCAATATTCTAACTAAGAAATACTATACTTATAAGATTTAGTTGACTGCAATTGCTTCAAATAATTTACTTACGATTCCACTACTCATAAACTTCATTCATCTACTATCCTCATTCATTTTGTACTACTTCTTCAAAGACTACAATACTTGTGGAGCTCCGTCCACTACTCATTACTTTTCTTTTACTAATACTCTTACATTGGTGTTACAAGATGGGTATATTCCTCCTATGGTATTTGCATGTCTAATGCCTAGTTACCATATATTACAATATGAATGAGTACTTATGTTTATTTAACATAGTATCAATCATCAATTTGGTTCTCATTTGTGCTATGCACATTATGGTTTATGTGTTTTTATTCACAAAACTTACATTAAGCGGTTTTCGCTCTACCCCCCTTAAAAGGGATTACGCCCATGTAATCTACCATATGTTATTATTGAACATTGGTTATTTATTTCGGGCACTCTGAAGCGTTTCAGCTTCTTTTCGGTTTATTACATAATATACCCTTGTCAAAGGGTCTTAATCATAACAATGGTTTAGTCTTTGCACTAAGGATTCCTATATGAGTTTATTTAACTCATAATTAATTCGGTTCCAGCCTATGAGGCTTCAAGGCATTACTAGCCATTCTACTATACTTACTAGGTATATTGTCTCCTAGCTAGGGCCCACTAGCTTCTGCTGGCGCGACCCTGATAACTCGGGTTACTTACCCTTCGTGTTATCCTTAATGTGCTATGCATCACCTTTTTATCCGTCTATTATGGGATAAGGTTTACTAAACAAATGCGGTATTCTTTTACCGTGTTTGAACTCAATGAGTTGTAGGTTTATAACCAACTCTCTGGCAATCTAGTATACGCACTATTTGTACCTCCACGATCATTCGCTAAGCTCCTCCGACTTATTGTTGGGCGAGGTTAAGTCACTACTTAGTTGTAGTACTTCCTCTGTTGTCAATAGCTTCTGAATTATACCAGTTCTCCTGGTTCAGTACAAGTGTTCTTTACTTGTATGACCTTGCATTTTCTATGCGTCGGTCCTAGTGACTTTCTTGTATCTCCTTTCACCTTATATTCCAATGGAATTCACATCTTATGATTACTAGTGTGTTGTACACTCTTCGTGCTTCTTTGGCCTTAGGCCGCACTGTATGTTGCTAAGCTTGCTTGACTGGCTTATGCCACGTTTGTGTGAAAGGAAAGATTTACTACGGTTTACATTCTCCATATCCCTAGCCATCTCATTAGATCATTAGCTGAACAAGTGCAATGCCAAAACACTCAGTCATACCGAGTGCAGAGGCGTAAACGCTTGACAGTAAGTCACTTATGTGATAGGAAAGAATATTTCTGTGTGTCATCTCATACTTATACTCTGTGTCATTGCTTAACTACTTCCTCATGGTGGTCGCTTGTTGTGTGCCGTATTCTTACTCATTGTACAACATTGTTTTTACTGACTCCATTACTGTGGTAGTTTCTCTTTACTCACGGTTACTATCATTGGCACCATTTCTTATGGTGTGTATACGCTGAGGGTTTCCTATATTCGTGTATATGACGGTTGTTGTAGCATACCGCAGTATTATAATTCTAATGTGAAGATGTTCTTCCACTTTAGGTTTCATGTGTAGGTTAGCTTACCTCATATTCCGTCATCATTTGTGATACAATTTACCAAGTATCTTGGTTGACCAAGGATGAGATAACTCATCGGGTCATAAGCTCTCTTGAGCGTTAGTCATTCGTGGTGTTCAATGTGTATTCACATAGATTGTTTTGACAATTATTGTCTTCCAGTGCTGAGCATTGGTTATAGGCTCTAGCTGTGTAGTTCTACTTGTATGTACATCACCGGGACATGCCATGAAGCTTCAAGGGATTTCTGGTCCCGTTCTCCAATTGAAGAGTACTCTGTCATTGGTAAATGAAATTTCTGTTGAGAGGCTTGTTTCCACTCCTAGGTCTTATGACAAGTTTGCTATGTTAGTGTTTACACAATGGTTCACCACATGCTTGGGTGCATACGGAGTATGCTTACTCCTTAAGTCATAACGGTTTGGAAATCTCATTTCCTTATTCCATCGCCCCTTGGCAATATCTATATGCGTAGGCTTTTCTGTTATAATAGATGGAAGCTTTTCTAAGGGTTCACATCTTCACCACATTGGTGGTCTTAGGCTAACGAGGGGTACCTTCCCTTGGGTTTCTCGTAGTGTCCAAGTGTGGACTAGGCTAATGTTGGCATTATCATGATTCTTATGCCTCTATGCTACCATTGCTACAGAAGGCATGACGGTAATTAAGAACTCCGTCAACTGTATACTAGACTGATGCTCTGGTGACAGTGACATTGAGATAGCCATCAGTTCAAGCCACTCATAAAGTTGGGTTTGAATTGATGGTCCAGTTGTTGATTTCTTGTCGTATGAGGCAATATTTCTTGCAAGTCTTGTTAGTAATGGTGTGGGTTTGCAACCATTTAAGGTTATATAACTTATTTGGTTTACGGTTTCTGAGCCGTATTGCTGCGAGCTATGCTCCTTGCAAGCTGCTTATACATGTTTCCACTCCATGTATACCGTCATAGGTTGGAGATATTATTGGGCTCCATGGTAAGTCGTGGCATCACGCTTCCGTTCATAGGAGACTCTTAGGCAATCTGGTGTTGGTCAATGCCTTTGTAGTCTAGGGTATTTCCTATCAAGTGAAATCCCTTCGGTGTCTTAACCGAGTGCTCGTTCCAGCTCCTGTATTCTTATCTTGACGCTTTGTTTGATTGTTGTTAATCCAGTCACCCTCAAGGATTGCTCCTGGGTGTTGTTAAATTACGCCGTTACATCCGGCTAACGTTTATGATATGTTGTCCACTGTACCATCTCATGGTATCGTACTTGAGTTGTCCCTTTTTGGGTTATGACGTCTCCCGTCCTTGGGTAGACTGTTTACACTTGTTCCTAGCGCTTAAGACTAGGTTTGGTATCCCCTTCAATGATGGAGTATACTTGTGGTAATCTTGGGGTTACCCTTGGGAATTCCGCCCCGTTTGTTGAGCATCGTTAGGTTCACGTTAGGCGTTCGCCTTACTGTGTTTAGGCTGGGTATGCCATCCAGCTATCAGGTAGTTGCTTGGATTATTTGAGACATGCTAGTGGAACGCGAGCCTTTAATGACGGTGGTTTAATCACGGCTTTAACGGAAACCGTAATTAATAGGAAGGCCGGAATTAATTAATGACGTTTATTGAATTAACCGTAAGCAATAATCGGTCGGAGGTAGGCGCGCCTCTTTTAGGACGGACTTTAGCTGACGGTTATTAGTAAAACCGTAATCTAAAGTCCCGTGTTGACGCGCGCTATTCGGTCAACGGACTTTAGATTACGGTTTTACTAATAACCGTCAGCTAAAGTCCGTCCTAAAAAAGGCGCGCCTACCTCCGACTGATGATCAACGACGTCGTTTTGACCTGACGCCAAATATTTCCCGTATTATTTGATTTTTTCGACGCCGCGCGTAATCTAAATTTCAGTTTACGACGTCGTTTTTCTAGTGTATTTTAGATTAATAAAAACGTTATATTAATGTGTTACCTATGTTTGAAACCCAACATATGCCAAATAATTATCGCGCTATTTTTTTAATTTTGTTACAATTTAGATTATGGTTAACGACGTCGTTTTACCAGTGATATTTTAGATTAATAAAACTTTATATTAATGTGTTACCTATGTTTGAAACCCAACATATGCCAAATAATTATCGCGCTATTTTTTTTATTTCGTTACACTTTAGATTACGGTTATTTACGAACCGTCATTTAAAGTCTGACTTTAGATTACGGTTTACATGTAAACCGTAATCTAAAGTCCTTTTAAAACACTTGCCTACACTCTGCACACTGTACTCACAGTAACTCTTCTTCTCTTTCACGCTATCTTCCTCACTGAAATCGCCTCCTCTCTCCCGTCACCTTGCTAACGGCCATCGCCGCCGTCGCTCCCACCACCTTTGTCACTCCCATCGCCGTCCGTCACCACCCATCTACCACTGGTCTCACCGTCGACGTCTCTATCGCGTATTGGGTATGCGATCGACTGATTGTCGTTTTTTTTCTTACTTTGTTCATATACATGCATTTCGATTGCAAGTTCTAAGTACCTCGTTTGTATCTAATCCTGAGAGTGTAATTGCAAATGTTCTAACCTTGTTCATATATTTGTGCCCAGATTCACCGTTAATTGCAACCTACTTCGTGGGCTGATTTCTACACTACTTGCCCACTTCGGTGCTTAGTAACGGTAATTTTGCAAACCAAACTGTAAACTGCTGTATTTATTTATTCTTAGCATTTAGTATTACAATTAATACATAATAGTGTATTACCGACAAGCTATGCCAGATGCTCTCTGTTTGATTCATTTTCAACTGCTCTCTGTAAACTGCTCTCTGTAAACTGCTGTATTCATTTTCAACTGCTCAATCTGCTATGCCAGATGCTCTCTGTTTAATGCGTGCAAATTTGACTTTGATAAAACTGATTTGGAGACGTTAGAAATATAGGGGAGATGCTGTCGATTTTTTTCCGCGGTTTAGCTAGCATTTAACCTTGATTTTTTGATGAATTCTAATGTTGTCGTTTTTCATTTATGCATCAGGACTACGACTTTATTTTGGCTTCCGACCTCAACCGTCTTAGCATCGGCTAATCGTCTACCAGAGGTAAGATTTACATATATACATATAATATTTGACAAACTACCAAACATAGTTATCCGCCCAAGATATACCTAATAGAGGTATATCTTCGGCAGTCCCTGTCGGGACAGTCCATGATTGTTAAATCTCACACCTAGGGTGTGAATGTGTTTTAATTGTACTTTATTGATTATTTCAGCAGTATCTCTTTATTGTTCTTCGAATGCATATATTATTGATTAATATCATAAT
Source organism: Limonium bicolor (assembly GCA_023374045.1). Lineage (NCBI taxonomy): Eukaryota > Viridiplantae > Streptophyta > Magnoliopsida > Caryophyllales > Plumbaginaceae > Limonium > Limonium bicolor. The sequence continues at coordinate 223,583,689 of CM041780.1, read as the reverse complement.
CGTGCATTTGAAGAACTGTTGGGAGATGCTGCCGAAATTTTCAATAAATTACATATTAAAAACACGTTCACCGGTGGGATTTAATACTCATGGATGGATTTAGGTTGATAAGATACAAAAGTGTAAAGACTCTGCCACGGGTGACGGTATGAAATGGCTGCTTTCATATAAATAGCTAGAAGGAGATGGAACGTTCGTGGATTTACAGCGGAAATTTGGACGACAATTTTTAGAAGGAGTTGATAAGTTTGCACGGTGTTGGCGAACAATCTGAAACCTACAGACAAGGGATACATATTTTGTCCGTGTATCGACTGCCAAAACAATCTGAGATATCGCGGCGTTGAAACAATTAAGGAACATCTGATCCGCCGCGGTTTTACAAAAGATTTCCAAGACATAATCCGATGGCATGGTCAGAGTGCGTTCGATGTTATTAAGCCTGACGAAGGGGATAATGGTCAGGCAACACAGAAACAGAACTTGGAGATGATACAGTTGCTGGTGACCTAGAAGACGTTACAGGGAACGTTGAGCCAGATTTCTGGGATGATGACATTGAGACTATGCTCGAAGATGTGGAACGACATTACTCTAACACGCCAGACAAGCATGAAAATTTGTTGATTCATCCAAAACACCGTTGTACCCCGGTGTGACCCTACAAAGTTAAGCAAGTTGAGTGTCGTCCTCAAGCTATTCAACTTGAAAGCGAAACATGGCTGGAGCGACGTAAGTTTCACTGACCTCCTGGAACTATTGAAATACGTTCTTCCGGTGGACAACGTTTTACCAACGACTACGTACTCAGCCAAAAAATGATGTGCCCAATGGGTATGGGGTACCAAAAAATTCATGCTTGTCCAAATGGTTGCATGCTGTTTTGGAAATCGGATGAATTTGCTGAAAGCTGTTCAGCATGTGGAGCGTCACGGTATAAGAAACAACAAACTCACATCAGCGGTAGTAAGAAAGGTTCACCAGCTAAGGTACTGTGGTACCTGCCCATCATTCCAAGGTTCAGACATTTGTTCTCCATTGAGAAAGACGCAGAGAATCTTCGGTGGCATTCAGTTCACAGGAAAAAGGATGGCAGATTGAGACATCCCGCTGATGCACCACAGTGGAAAACATAGACGTAAAATTTCCTGAGTTTGGTAACGAACCGAGAAACCTAAGGCTAGGCTTGTGCACGGATGGGATGAACCCTTACGGTACTTTGAGTAGCATACACAGTACCTGGCCTGTGCTTTTGGTTATTTACAATCTACCGCTCGTGGTTATGCATGAAACCAAGACACATCTTGTTGTCTTTGTTAATATCTGGTCCAAAGCAACCGGGCAACAAAATTGACGTATTCCTACAACCTTTGATAGAGGATCTACAACTCTTGTGGAATGAAGGGGCTACGGTTTACGACTCATTCAGTAAAGAGGACTTCAATTTGCGTGCTATGTTGTACTGCACAATCAATGATTTCCCCGCCTATGGTAATCTTTCAGGCTATTCAATCAAGGGGGCATTGGCGTGTCCGATTTGTGGTGAAAACACTTGTAGCATTCGCTTGAAACATAGTGGGAAAACCTTGTATATGGGCCACCGAAAAATGCTTCCAAAGGACATAAGTATCGAAAGATGGCGAAAGAGTTCGATGGGAAAACTGATCACAGCATGGCGCGCCAGCCTTTGACAGGTACAGAGATTTACAAAAAGTTGGATAATATTGTGAACAACTTCGGGCCGCGCCGCCAACCAAAAGTGGTGAAAAAAGTGTCTGGAAAAAAATCAATATTTTGGGAACTAGAGTACTGGCAGCATCTGGAGGTTAGACATTGTATCGATGGGATGCATGTCGAGAGAACGTGGGTGAAAGTATCACTCACTCTTTTGAACATAAAAGGAAGACAAAGGATCATTTGAAAGGAAGAAAAGATTTAATTGAGTTGGGCATACGCACAGAGCTTGGCCCGCAAGAACGTGGAAAACGCACATTCTTGCCTCCTGCCTGTCACACTCTGTCTAAAGAAGAGAAACAAGTCTATGCAGTACCCTTTACAACATCAAGGTGCCATCAGGTTACTCCTCAAACATAAGAAACCTAGTGTCCATGACAGATTTCAAATTAGTAGGAATGAAATCTCACGATTATCATGTCCTACTTCAAGAATTTTTGCCAATTGCACTACGTGGGATCTTGCCGGATGCTGTCAGACACACAATCACAAACGTCAGTGTCTTCCTCAAATCCATTTCGTCTAAGGTTCTTGATGTGGACACTCTGTCTAAATTACAAAAGGATCTTATTGTGACAATGTGCCAGCTGGAGATGTATTTTCCTCCATCGTTCTTCGACATAATGATACATCTCCTCGTGCATCTTGTAAGAGAGATTCTGATGTGTGGTCCTTTGTACCTTCGCTACATGTATCCGTTCGAAAGGTACATGGGTGTCCTGAAGAAGAAAATGAAGAACCGTCGTCACCCAGAGGGTAGTATTATAGAGGGCACTATCATAGAGGAAGTTGTAGACTTCTGCACCAATTACCTAGAAGGTGTCGATACCTTGGACTTCCACGTTCTAGACACGAGGGCAGATTGAAGGGTGTTGGCACGGTTGGAAGGAAAGTGAAAAGAATTGACATAGACACTCTTAACAAAGCTCATTTAGTTGTGCTAAGTCATCTTGAAGATGTTGAACCATACTTTGATGAACACTTGTGTGTTTTAAGAACACAATATCCAAACATGAGTGACTTTAGACTACAAAATGAGCAGAATAGGACATTTGTCCGATGGTTCAAAGAGAGAGTGTTGTCCGATCAGTCCACGAATGTGGCCTGAACTGATTAAAGTAGTTGCATTTGGACCAAATCTGGATGTAATTTCTTATGAGGGGTACGATGTCAACGATTCACCTTTTTCACAGAACGTCAGGATCAGAAGTCAACGAATCAAAACAGTGGTGTAGAGCTTGAAGCTTATCAAAACTTATATGACATCGGTGTCGTGGGTCATAGTCCTGTCTCGTACAACAATCATATTTCGGTGTTATACAAGACATCTGGGTATTGGACTACAACAGCTACTACGAAATGTGTGTTTTCCGCTGTACTGGGTTAACAACAATCATGGCTACCGTGAGGAGGAGCATGGTATGAAACTGGTTGATCTGTCTAAAGCTACTCCCACGGTTGAGCCATTCGTTGTTGGGACGAAGGTTAAGCAGATATTTTATGTAACTGATCCCTGTAATCCTAGATGGTCTGTTGTGCTTAAAGGGAGAAGAGGAATAGTTGGTGTGGATGGTGTGGTTGATGAGGATGAGTATGATGCAGAAGATGAACCTCCAACTGTTCCTATTTCATTGGAAGAGGCTGAGGTCACAGGTCATCGTGAGTATATACGATCAGACCATAACGAGGCATGTGGGTTGAGAGATAATGGTGTATGTAATTATTACTATAAAAATTTATATGAAATTAACACTCTTTTATTTATTGCTTGTTTATGACCATTATGAAATGCTTAATTTAATTCAAATTGTATTCAATCCTTGCAGGCATGGCTGATCAGGACATGGTTGATGAAGAGTTCGATTTATACTGTCGTGGGAGGAGGAAAATGAGCAGCAAATGGTACCGGTCCCATCTACATCTGCCGCTGCTGCTGTTGCCCATCCACATCTGCCGCTGCTGCTGTTGGCCTTCCATGAGTGCACCTTCTACGAGTGCTACTCAGAGACCCAGAGGTAGAGGTCGACCCGTGGGTTGAAATGCAGAAACCGGATCAGATTAGTCTTCTGTGGGACCAGTATGGGAGGTAGGTGGGGGCAGCAGGTCAGAGTTCGCTAGTATGCTAGGGACTCTGGCCAGATCACATTGCTGCATCAACCACACATGGAAACAAGTCCCGGAAAAAGTAAAGGAGACCATCTGGAAGAAGGTGCAAGACGGTACAAGATCCCAGAAGAAGTGAAGAAGACCGTTCTTTCTTGGTGGCCGGCAAAGCTAAATCATTCCGTCACTACTTGGTTGAGCATTGGATCAACAGGGTGCCCCCACTGAGCCTCCGCCGTATGTTGTATACAATGGCATGATAACTGAAGAGGAGTGGAAGGAGTTCGTTGAGCGGCACGCCACCCCCGAGTTTAGGGTATGTTTGTGTGTACTCTTTTCTTAATTAATGCTCATAATGCTTTATCCCTGATTTTCTAATTAATTTCCTGTTGTACTTTCTTAACAGCAAGTACAAGAACAAGCACGGCAAAACCGTGAAGCTAATCTCTACCCCCACACCATGGGACGAAGGGGATATGTGGGCAGCCTCGAGGGATGGAAAGAAGCTGGTTTGCTGACACGGAGGAACGAGGATGGAAGTGAATGCCCGATCGAGGATGTCTCTGAGGCGAGGAGGGTGCAGATGTACATACTGGGATGCCAGAAAACGACCAGCGAAGGTCAGAGGATATTTCCTAATGCTGCGATGGAACAACTGGCTAACCAAATTGTAAGTATTTGAAAGTAGCTGTTAAATTTTACTTATATACTCAAGTGTTTTGTTGATCTTAAATCTCGTCATTAACTTCTTTGAAAATTGGACAGTACGATGCGGCACAGAGAGGAGAATGGACTTACACGCTCCTCCTTCTCAAGACGACGCGCTGAATCAAATGCTTGGGAAGAAGGATCACCCGGGGCATGTTAGAGGATTTGGGGGAGAAGTACGTCAGAAGAACGTATTCCCGCCATCTGCTAGGAAGGGTCAGATGAGTGCTGCTGAAGTCGAGGCGATGGTAGAGCGTAAGTTCGCTGCTGAGCGCCAAGCTAATGACGAGAAACATGCTGCTGAGCGCCGGGCTATCGAGGAGAGGCTGCAGGAAGCGTTGAATGCGATTGCACATGCGACTACTCAGCAGCAGCAGCTAGATCCTCCTCGAATGTCTTCCTCGTCTAGTTGTGCTCCGGCCGCTGACCCGTACCCGTTTTCCAACATCCAGGTTAACTTTGTTTAACTATTTTTCTTCTAAAATAAAGTTATTTAAATAGTATTAGATTGGACTCACTTATTTATTTCACGTATTATCTCTGTTTATTAAAGGAGCAAAAAAAATGTCGTCTCCAAATACCATTAGACGGGCACCCTATAGATGCGGCCTACGGGACGGTGTTGCCATCAGGTCCACTCACGCTCATCAGTTTCATACGTCTACCCCCATTCTACGCGCGTGTGACCTTGGACCTGATAGTTGATGGATTTGAGCATGCATACCTTCTGATGGCGATTGACAACAAATGCACGCTGATCGAAGCGAAGGGAGACATATTGCCCTGCCAACATGTTATATTGTTGTCACCGATGAGGTACTGTTTGACAACCATTTAGTATCTAATAAAATGCATTATTTAGCATTAAGTGTCTAATCTAATCTATTATAGATCCCTGAGCTTCCTCGCCGCGTAACCCGGCCCAGACTAGAAGAGACCAGCGCGCCGGCGAATCCTGAGATCCCTGAGGTTCCTCGCCGCGTATCCCGGCCCAGAGAAGAAGAGATCAGCGCGCCGACGAATCCTGTCAGAAGGGTATGTTCTAGATAAATGTTTAATGTTACTATAATAATCAATTAGTAATTATCTTTACATTTATGCTTTACTGTTTGTGTGTGAAGGGTAAGAATCCAGTGAGTCGGGGTGCGAAAGGTAAGAATCCAGCGCCCGTCCGGGGTCGCACCAGGACTTCTGAGGCGCCTAAAAATAAGCTCGCACTGCCACAAAAACTTGTTAATGTTTGGGGGCCAAGCAGATGAATCTCTACGACAAGATCATGTTGAAGTCATCTCAAACTAACAACTTCATGATGACGCTTCCAAAGTCGATGTTTCACTACGAAGAAGATATGATGACGGCAATCAACTTTGAGGACATCAGAGAGATGATGTGTGGAGATTATCTGAACATTAACATTATTCAAGCTTATCTAAAGTAAGTGTTCTTTCCTTATACTGTAAAAACATATAGAATAAGTATCTATGAAGTTGCATTGGCTAACTTTTTATAGTACATGTGATATAATAGATGTCTGCTTGAGAGATGTGTTGAGAAGGACATGACCTGCGTTACTGCGGTGTGCCCGGAGCGTTTATCGTACGACAATGTCACTAGGGACCCTGGGAGGTTTTGTAACTACATGATTAATGTCTTCAATGTTGTTGATCAACAGAATAAATTATTCATTCTAATGCCGTATCACCAAACGTGAGTTCTAATATAAAATTACATACTAATTAGCTAACTTTGTTACCTTCATTTCTCATTTCATTTTGTATTTGACATTGTAGCCACCACTGGGCTTTGTTTATATTCTGCGCTGCCACCGCTACTCTGCTCGTTCTAGATCCACTAGGGCAGTGGAAAGAATTCAACACTGAAGACTTAATCAAAGAGTAAGTTTTTATTACTATTTAATTGTTTGTAAGTTTTTTGAACCAAAATTAATGTACTTGTTCATTTTGCTAAACGCTTTTGTTAATATATGTAACAGTTGTTACAAAAAAACCCCTCAGGGAGAGTTTGGTGATTTGACCGTCGATTACATCAAGGTTTGGTAATTCATGTATTTCATTCGTGCTGCTATTATCTTTGTACAATTGTTTTACATTTGTGAATTTTGGTGATTTAGTGCCCTACCCAAAAGGATTCTAAGAGTTACGGGTACTACGTGATGCGGTATATGTACGAGTTCTGCGGGTACTTCCCAAGTTTTAAGAATGATATTGACAAGGTAATACGAACGTTGTCTTGTATTTAATTCTTTCGGCAGATTTTTTGTGTCTTTATCTTAATCTCATTATGTGTTCCATTCCTTTTCTTGTTGCAGATTAAAGAGCATTATGCCAGATTCAAGACTTATGCTCCTGCCGACTTGTTGCATGTCAGAGAGAGCATGGCAGCCATGTTTATGAGAATGGAGTGGTAGACTAGCTAGTTGCTGCTGTAACATATATTTTTTTTTTAGTTGCTGCTCTGATTCTGTTAGTTGCTGCTGCAACAGATTATATTGTGTAACAGATTATATTTTTTGTTAGTTGCTCTGATTCTGTTTGTAATGAATTATGCTAGCTGCTGCTGTAACAGATTCTAGCTGTTGTATTGAATATTTCTGTTGCAATTGTGCGCAGAAATGAATTTGCAATTGTTATCTCTGTTGCAATTGTGTAACAAATTGAATATGTTACAGATTTTTGATCTGGTGCTTTATTAGATGTTATCTCTGTTGCAATTGTGTAACAGATTGAATATGTTACAGATTTTCGATCTGGTGCTTTATTAGAATGAATTTGTGTTGTTGGTATTTGATTCAGGTGGTTCAATTGTGCAGTTTCTGCCCTCTATTGCTTATCTGCTACAATTCTGTCTCTGTTGCAATTGTGTAGATTTGTAAAAAAAATAAAATAATAAAAAAAAATTACACTTTAGATTACGGTTCTAACAATAACCGTAATCTAAAGTCCTTTGGGCGCGCGCGCCAAAACACTTTAGATGACGGTTATTGCCAAAACCGTAATCTAAAGTGTCGACTTTACATTACGGTTATTTGTAAAACCGTGATCTAAAGTCCTTTGGTTCGCGCGCCAAAGGACTTTAGATCACAGTTTTACAAATAACCGTAATGTAAAGTCAATGACACGCGGGCCGGAAAAGGGCCTTTAATTACGGTTTTAAACCGTAATCAAAGAAACGCCATCTTTATTTACGCCCGCGTAAATTACGGTCCAGAACCGTAATTATACACGGTTTTGGACCGTAATTAATGGGTCGCGTTCCACCAGTGACATATCCAATGTCTATACTTACTAATATGTGCTCTTTGCACTTCCTAGTTCTTATTCCTCATCTTCAGATGGATTCTCTGAGTTCCTTTATACTTGATCGTCTGAGGTGTCCCGCTGTTCTGATTTGAACTCACTCATGGTCCGTAGAATGGAGTTGACTACTTCCCGTGTGTCGCACACTACATGTATACATACGTGGGGTACCTTGTTGATACGCTACCACTTACCCAACTATATGTCAGGCCCGCAAGCTCCTTCGGAGTGCGGTTGTCCCACATCCCGTAATTGGGTACACTAGTAGTGTTCGTCACACGCCTAGGTGAAGTATTCTGTTGTCAACTCCTCTTGTATCATCCTATGATACTCACCGTAATTTTGTTGGTTTTGTTTAAAAAAAAATCCAAGGTTTTAAAAGAAGGTTTATGGTTTTGAAAGAAATCTTGGTTTGAAAATAACGGTTCGGTGCTAAAAGATGTTCTTCATGGCCTAGCCATGTTTGAGGTCTTGACCAAGTCCAGCTTCTTGCTGACTGGTATGTCCCTAATACAATGGTCAAGCCGTTAGGCCCTTCCGAGGCTCCATTCTTCCTGTTTCTTGGATACGTGATCCAGTAGTCGCTTCTTTGCGGTCTCGGTACATTACTATGTACTTGTGGTGTGTTAGTGTTCCTCTACATATTCCTGCCCTTACTGCACTTGCCGTGGCAAGTGCGTGGTACTGGTGATTTTTGGGTAAACCTATACCGTTCACGGTATGGTTTCCGCTTGTATTTGAGAGTCTGGTCGACTCTTCCCTTGATCATATTGATCTATGTTTGGGGTACTCGATCCTTTTAAGTAGCTTCTCATTGATCTTGACATGGTTGTCTTGGTCGGGGTACTTCTCCAATCCTTGGAGATCCCCATTTATTTAGTTTTATGTTTTCCCTTGTTGCTCGTTCCCACTGGTTTACCGTGGTTATTGAGCCTTAGCTTGTTTAGGCACTACTCTTGTAGTCCTATCGGATTATATCCCGTGGATATCCTTGCAGTTGTGTAAGCCATGTCGGCCAGGTATTGTAACCTTTTGGCGTTGTAGTTTTGGAGTTAACCACTCCTGACTATGTCCTTCGTCAGTTGGTATACCATTGGTGGTATTATCTAGTTACTGCTGTCCCGCAGACTTGTGTCTCGGGTTCCATTACTGCTCCTTTTCCATTTCGTTGCACGGTTAGTGCTTCCTTTCCTGCTGTGGGTTGACTAGCCAGGTTTCGCAACTGCTAAGCACGTCGCCCCATGCTGTTGCATGTTGTAGTCTCCTTATGGTTGGAGTTCTCATGCTACCGCTATTAAGTGCGGCTATTGTTGTTCAACCGGGATTCATTTCCGGGACTTCCAATTCCTGGGATCTACTGTGTCAAGTCCTTTCCTCTGATAGGATTATCTCACTACTGCCAGATAGGGTTTTTCCGAGTACGAGAGGTCCTTCCTTCTCTCTGGCATTCCTTCCCAAGTTATACAGTGGGATTGTGGAGGGCGGGTCTGGTATTGTAGGTATCCGGTACACACCGGTAGTTCCTAACTAGCATATCTCTAATGCTAACACTCAGCCCTTAGCCCTAAGCTTCTAATTCCTAACTCGGTATTTTCTAAACTCGGTATTTCCAGTCATCAGAGCGATACTTCGCTCTGATACCACTTTTTGTAACACCCCTGCCATTAATACAATCATTACCGTCCAATCTCCTCGTACTTCCAGATTCACGCAGCGGATAAATACTTACATACAGCGGGTGATACAATGCCGTTAGTCACCCTCGTGACTAACAAGGCTACTACTTCTACATACAGCATCGGTCTGATGGACCGGAATCCCGAGTACTACACGTCTACAACACATACTCCATTCATCAATCGAATACTACAATGTTCCATTCAACACATTACTCCTTCATAAACCATACAATACAAAATACATAACCGAGTTTACTAAGTTCCAAATACAATACCATGATTCTTCCAAGTTCCTATGTACCCATTAAGAGTCTACCCACTACCCATTTCTCACAACTATTGCTTCCTGAAGACAAGGGTGTGCCACCGGTCTCTTACCTTGGCCAAAACCGCTTCGGGTACCTGCACACTAAAAACGTTCCCCCAAGGGGGTCAGCTTTCGCTGAGCATGATAACCGCATACCCCGCGTACTAGTGAGGGTACGCCGACCACTTGGTCGAATACATGCGGTTCATTTTATTCATACATACATGCATACATGCTTTCATACACAGTACAATAATACTTACGCAAGGCATACATACATACACTTCATTACGTACAAGGAATACAATATACCATCCAATACATACTTACCTTCTTCCGAAATACACATACTCATTACATACACAATATACAATTCTTGTTAGCTTCATTGGTCCACCCGGGTTAATCGGGTGGAGATTACTCTTTTACTCGTTACTTCATACATACGCATACATACTCATACTCATACATACTTACTTACTTACTCTTACTCATGTTAAGTCGTCGGGACCTCCGGCCCGGGGACTACTCCTCCCACCACCGGGATTTACTTGACTCACCAATCCGGGATGCTACCCATTTAAGGGATTTGGGCCGCGGACCAGTTTAAGAGTCAGGAATCGGATCCAACCTCTTGTGTCTCCTCATCCTCACGCGTGGCCGAAGCTATATCGGACTTCTACTCATTCCAGTTTACTCACTTAAGTTAGGAGTTAGGTAGTTAGGAATTAGCAGAAGTCATTCATACAGGCCACATACACAATTACAATGCTTAATACACATTTATACGAAATGCAATACAATGCTCAAGTACAATACAAGATTCGAATACAATTCATCATCATTCATATGTTTCATGAATTATACAAACTATTGTTCAAGACAAACATCAAGAACAATGTAAACAAGCACAAGTAAGTGCAATATAGTCCGATTCATGCATTTATCTTATTTAGGTGATCAAATAAGCACACAAATTGGGGTAACCAGATTAGGATACAGGGCATGAAGAAATCATACCGTTCACCGTTGTACGTGTTTCCGAACGTCCTCCGGTGTCACAAATCAGATCCTATGATATACATACAATCGAATGATTAATCTAACTATCATTAACTCAATTCGATTACTCTTACGTTTCCTAATCCATACTTACTAATCTTTACATTTCCTTTACTTACATTTTTACTAGCTGACTTTACTGTGAATTACTACCAAGGTTCGCTTACACATTTATGTACATATGTATAGGTGGGTATACATATATACATATATTACTAGCTATAGCTTACAGTTTTTTTTTTTTGTAAGTTATGGGTCGTCCGACCCAGCGTCCGACCCAACCCTGGGTCGGACCATTCCAGTAGATTCCCGTTCTCTGAAATTCTCCCCGTCCGACCCAGCACTATTCCGTCCAACCCATACCCTCTGGGTCGGACCGTTCCAGAAGGTTTCGGTCCCATGTCCAAGCTCCGTCCGACCCACTGTCCGACCCAGACTCTGGGTCGGACGAAGTCAGAAACTTCGACCACTATTTTTTTTGCCTGTCCGACCCACGTCCGATCCACGGTCCTGGGTCGGACCATTCCAGAAAGGGTTACTGTCATTTCTCAAGGCCCGTCCGACCCAGACTCTGGGTCGGACGGTAGTAGAAAGCTGCTACAGACCTTGTTTTTCTTTCCAAATTTCACCCATTGTTTCCCCAATCTTCCTACATATATCCTAACATATTTTAGTACAACTTAAACACTCTAAATCATGCTAATTCATTTCTTAATTCATTACACAATTCCATTGCTAAATCCACTAGTCATCTTACACATTTTCCTCCCTTCTCCACCAACACATGTAACAGTTTTTGTTACACTTATGCTACAGATTTTACAATTCAATTCTCTCATCCCATACTTCCTCAATCCTTGCCATTCCTTGCATTCCAAATACTTTTCCAAGCCATTACATTACTTATACCCAAGTCCAACTTTCCTCTTACCAAATCTTGCCCACTAATTCTTCCTAGTCCTACAATGCAATTTAATGTTTCTTTGCTACAGATTTTGGTTCCTACCTCCTCCCTACTTAGTTTCCTCTCCTAATGCCATTTCCAAGGCCTACAATGCATTGCCTCTCCTCTTCAAGTCCAACACTCACTCCCTAGGTCATGTGCATAAGTTCTCCTAGTTCCTCTCATACCATTCAACAACTCTTGCTACAGATTTTACATTCTTTCATTCTCATACCCAAAACTACTACTCCATAGTTATTAAACATCTCTACTAACTCCCATACACCCTTGGTTTTTCCTATTCACCAAGTCACCCATGCATGTCCATATTCCTACCAAAATTTCGCCATAGTTCACCTACATTTCTAACTTAACCATACACACATTTTCTCGCCAAGTTCATACCTATTCTAGCCACACCCTTACAAGGGTCCTACCAGCAATCAACACAATATAAATCCATCCCAATACACCAATACTCCATCAAACATCAATACTAATACTCATACACAACATACTTGGCTCCAAGGCCTACAATCCACATACTAATTCACAAATACTCAAACTTCCAAAATGACATTACTAATACATTATTTTGGGTTCCTTAATTAGTTCACCCATTCCCATTACTCTAATGCAATTAGAACTTAACAGTAGGAAGGAGCTCTTACCTTGAGCTTTTAAATTCCTTCTTTCTTTCTCATTTCCCCTCCTTCTTCCTTTCTTGCCCAAATCGGCCATGTGGGGAATGGAGTTGCCCAACTCCATTCCCATCACCCAATGAACACAAAACACCACAATTAATATACTAACCCTTAAATTAATGCCAATTCATTGAAGTGTTTGAAATGAAATTTCTAGGGTTTACCTTTGGAGAGTTTTAGAAGGGGTTTTAGCCCTTGGTTCAAGAAGGTGAATCCACCACCATTGCAAGGTTGATATTGTGCTCCAAAGAGAGAGAAAAATAGAGCATTACAAATGGGGCAAAAATCGGTTATGAGCAAGGATGGAGAAATACGAGTTCTTTCATGGAGATTTTTACCTTAATGGAGAGAGGAGACTCCAAGCTTTACATTGGTGCCATTTCCTCTTTGAATGGGGAAAACCCATGGAGATGAACTTCCTCATTTTTGGATTTTGAAAAGAGAGAAATGTAGAGGATGATGAGGGGATTACAAATATGTAATTATTTTTGGGATTGGAGCTCACATGGAGGTAGAGCATGGGAGAGAAGTGGGAGTTGCCATTGTTGTTGTTGGGGGAGCTCCAAAATCGCAGCCCAAGGGAGGAGGAAGAGGGAGAGTACGATGGAGGGGGAAGAGGAAAGAGAGAGGTGAGTGAAAATGTGAGAGTGAGGTGAGAGGGAAGGGAATAAAGTAGTTTTTACTTTATTGCTTTTTGCTTTTTGGCTCTCTTATTTAGTTAGCTAGTTACATGTGTGTGTGAGGGAGTTATTTGACTGATAAAAACCGGCCCCCTACAGTTATACTAGCTGGAGTGTTTTTCGTCTTTTACAGAAAACGCTCGTTATTTTACCCGGTTTAGGTACTGTTCACTAACCGGACCCGTTTTCCGGAATTTTCTCGTTTCTTTATTTTTATTGGTTATTAAGCTTTCATAAATGCTTAATATTTATTTAATGACTTATAATTTTTACGGGTTCGTTTGACCACTTAAAATCACGTCTTCGGGTTTTCTCGAAAAACGTGCATTAATGCTCTATTAGTGTTTTAATACATTATTTGGATCCATTTTCTTCGGGAGTTGTTCCCATATATTATTTAGGTCTTATTAAACCTTTAGAATCCATATAATACTCGAACCGAGGTCTCATACCTCCTATGGTTATTTAACGCTTATTTAGCGTTTTCCGCCTTTTTAAGAGTTTATTTATTCTTTTGGATTTATTTTTCCTTACTAGTATTAATTAGGTACCATTAGGCCCTTAAATACGAATTAGATTAATTTTAATCCCTATATTTAAGTTCAGGGTATTTCACCTCCACCACTCGGATGTCAATAATAGAGAGAGGCGTCTTCAAGACTTTCAAATGCTAATGGAATGAATCGAGCTTTCACGGATCGTTTGAAGTTATCGCAACAGCAAAATAGTTTTACTCGATATGAGCAACGGACTATAAAATTTCAATAAAATGTATAGTAAACCATACGTTAATCCTAAAAACCCACCCATGAACACTCATAAATAAATAATAATAATAATAACCCACCCCATAACGTAATCTCCACTACTTCCAATTTAAGTGTACTCTAATAACCCTAATAACAAGACAAATTATGTTTAAATTAAAGAACTAAATAACTGACAAGTACTACAATTAAATAAAACCCAGGCACTGCAGTGCTTGAAGTGTCATCACTATGACTGCTGTCATTGCTTGAAGTTGGAGGAGGGCCTTCAGCGCTTGAAGTGTCATCACTGTCACTACTTGAAGTTGGAGCAGGGCCACTTGCTGCCATGTTGAGTAGCAGTAGTAATTTAAAAACTTTGATTTCTCATAAGTACTATAATTAATTGAAATCAACATCATATAAAATGCAATAAACATATGTTCCGTAAATAAAACATCTTACCGGTTATGTTTGTTTGTAATGTATTGAAATAGTCTACAAACACTTGAGCATCGGGAGAGCTTTGAGGCAGTTGCAGTAGATCTAAAATATATATATATATATAACACACCCATCAAATCTCAATCAATATAAATCAAATTACATCAAATCTCATAAAACTAATTGGCATTCAAGAGGATTATAGGTTATACTGCACTTGGTAGGTAGACTGAGAGTGACCAGACCATCTATCTGAAGTGGGAAATTAGGCTCATTCCGGTCCTTAACGAGAGTGCAAAGACACTTCTTGGTGGTGTTGAACTGTTCGTTAAGAGTAGAGCAGCACTCCGGTATGGGGGATTTGTCTGAGCCAAAGATAAACCCATTGCAGATTGACAGCGTCAACAACTAGTTTTGGCACATTGCAATGTCATGGTCTAGATCCGACGTCGTAGCACCCACTAAGATGATCAGGACCGCAACAATTAGGGAGTTTTTATTGATCTCCCTCTGACATGTAATAGCTTCTTAGGAGTTTCATCACTTAAAGGATTATTTGTAGTATACTTGGTTTTGTTCTTGTGTTTGTTTGACAGCGGCACATTTGCATATGTACACGTTAAGGTTCTCTTGGTTGTTCCGTTTTTACCTTGTTTTGATGGATGATAGGTTTTAATGAGGCCCATTTTCACCCCATCCGCCTGATTATCCAGATCAATTCTAATATTACGGCTATATGCCCAATTATCTAAAAAAAAAATTAAGTATTTATAGATAGAGTGAGCTCTGAATCTGTTCAAGATAATACCACCTGCGATACAGATATAATGATTAGATTTTGTGAACTAGATTTTGTGCCTCTTTATTTGTAACGCACAATATCTGATTATATGCCCCGACGCTTATAACTACTTTTGTTTTAAGATTATTCATTTCCCTTCTCAGATAATTAACTAATCTTCTCGGTTAGATAAAAAGCAAAGAAAAAAAGTAGATTCCTTCACAATAATATGTAAACTTATTATTTTATTACTTTTTCTAATTGATTAATTAATACCTACAAATGTAGGAATCTACGAATAACAATAGTGTAGAAATCTTTTGTTCGGGAAAGTATAAAAAATCAACTAATTTATGAGAGCCTAAGTTAATTAAGATATCCTGTAAATTCAAATATTTCCTTTAGTGAGAGTTTTTTAATCAAGAAATATATTTATATATATAGTCCCTCCAAAAGGGAAATATGCATTTCCACATTATTCTCTACTAATAAAATAATGGTTGATTGAAAAATTTCCACGAAAAACTCGAAAGTAAAATTATAATAATTGAAACCGTTGAACTAGGTACAATTTTAACCAAATCCCATATTCCCTAAATCCAGACAAATCATTCACTGCATTATTCTCTTTTAAGTCGATTAACTCCAAACGATAAACGCGAAATATTTCATACTTAGATGATGTTCTCAGTTTCAGTTTTATTCTCAACTCATTCATCCCTAACTACTAATCAACTGTAGAAATTCGAGTCATCTTGTTCAAATTGTATTCAATCAACATCTCCGTAGTTTTATAGCTTTTGAATTCACAGTAAAAATATGCAGGAACAATAGTGTAGAAATCTTTTGTTCGGGAAAGTATAAAAACTCAACTAATTTATCTAATCTAGAGCCTAAGGCTCCGTTCGACAATCACATTAATGTGATTGAATTCTAAACGCAGCAAATGCTGCGAAAACAAAAAGCTATCCTTGTGAGTGAGCTAATGGGTCCCACTAGAAAAAAGAACCAACAATCATTTAACATGTGTCCACTGCTGTCTTGGATGTCGAGCCCGTATTTTATTCGCGGGCAACGAACGTAGCCTAAGTTGATTAAGATATGCTGTAAATTCAAATATTTTCTTTAGTGACAGTTTTTTAATCAAGAAATATATTTATATATATAGTCCCCAAAAGGGAAATTATATGCATTTCCACATTATTCTCTACTAATAAAATAACGGTTGATTAAAAAATTTCCACGAAAAACTCAAAAGTAAAATTAAAATAAATGAAAGCGTTGAACTAGGTACAATTTTAACCAAATCCCATATTCCCTAAATCCAAACAAATCATTAACTGAATTATGCTTTTTTAAGTCTATCAACTCCAAACGATAAACGCGAAATATTTCATACTTAGATGATGTTCTGATTTTCAGTTTTATTCTCAACTCATTCATCCCTAACTACTAATCAACCGTAGAAATTCGAGTCATCTTGTTAAAATTGAATTCAACCAACATCTCCGTAGTTTTTTAGCTTTTGAATTAATTCAGAGTAAAAAAAATGCAGGAACAATAGTGTAGAAATCTTTTGTTCGGGAAAGTATAAAAAATCAACTAATTTATCTAATCTAGAGCCTAAGTTAATTAAGATATCCTGTAAATTCAAATATTTCCGTTAGTGACAGTTTTTTAATCAAGAAATATATTTATATGTATAGACGGGCGCTGGTGCAGACCGGCCGCGTCCATTTTGCGTGCGGCTGTCTGACTTGGCAACCAATCAACAGCCCAGTCAGCAGCTGACTGAGCTGTTTTTTATTATATTAACTTTACTTTTAAAATATAAGTCTAAAATGTAAAAAAATTATACCATTGTTCATCTAAATTCAAACCCTTCAAAACAAGATCAAACATGGATATGTTTTGAGAATTTTAAAAATTTAATTAATTATTATATATATATATATTATATATATATATATGGATATATTATATCCATATATATATCAATGAGACTTATGATTCATAACATTATTTTAGTGTGTCATAATTGATATTATGATTCATAACATTATTTTAGTGTATCATAATATCACTTTTAATGAATCATAATATCAAAATTAATGAATCATATCTTCATTTTAGTGTATCATCGCAAACATATAAGAATAAACATTTTTACACAATAATACAACACAAAATAATATTTGGTATGTATGAAAAATACGTGATTCGCCATATGAGGTTTAAAATACACCATACAACAGCATAATACTATAAAACAATAATGATTTTTATTGGTTCCGAAGTTTGTTATCTAATTCACCACTTATTAGTTATTGAATCATAATATCAATTTTAATGACTCATAATATCAAAATTAATGAATCATATCTTCATTTTAGTGTATCATCGCAAACATATAAGAATAAAAAATTTTACACAATAATACAACACAAAATAATATTTGGTATGTATGAAAAATACGTGATTCATAATATAAGGTTTAAAATACATCATACAACAATAATAGTACACTACAAAACAATAATGATTTTATCTGTTCCGAAGTTTATTATCTAATTCACCACTTATTAGTTAATGAATCATATATCAATTTTAATGAATCATAATATCAATTTTAATGATCATAATATCAAAATTAGTGAATCATATCTTCATTTTAGTGTATCATTGTAAACATATAAAAATAAATGTTGCAATCAAAATATAGCACAAAACAATATTTGGTATGTATGAAAAATACATTATTCATCATATAAGGTTTAAAATTCACCATACAAAATAATACTAGACTACAAATAATAATGATTTTTTATCGGTTCCGAAGTTTGTAATCTAATTCACCACTTATTACTTAATGAATCATAATATCAATTTTAATGAATCATAATACAAAATTAATGAATCATATTATGATTTTAGTGTATCATCGTATAAATGTAAAAATAATTTTTTTTAAGTTATCAAAATATATTCATGACTAGTCTTGTTTTAAAGAGCTTGAATTTAGGTGAATAATGATATTTTTTTTCATTTTGGACTTATATAAAAAGTTACAACCATTTAAAGTTAATATAGTAAAAGACAACTCAGTCAGCAAAACAGTCCAGTCAGCAGCTGACTAGGCTGCCAAATCACTGGAGTGTACGGTGTAGGATGCGGATGTCCCGCGGCATAGAATTCGCGTTATATGTATACTCCCCCACAAGGGAAATTATATGCATTTCCACATTATTCTCTACTAATAAAATAATGGTTGATTAAAAAATTTCAACGAAAAACTCAAAAGTAAAATTAAAATAATTGAAAGCGTTGAACTAGGTACAATTTTAACCAAATCCTATATTCCCTAAATCCAAACAAATTATTAACTGAATTATGCTCTTTTAAGTCTATCAACTCCAAACGATAAATGCGAAATATTTCATACTTAGATGGTTCTGATTTTCAGTTTTATTCTCAACTCATTAATTCATCCCTAACTACTAATCAACCGTAGAAATTCGAGTCATCTTGTTAAAATTGTATTCAATCAACATCTTCGTAGTTTTATAGCTTTTGAATTAATTCAGAGTAAAAAAAAATCAGGGACTGAGGTCCTTTTTTATATTTATTTTAAAGTACGTGAGAAAAATAGAAAGGCTCAACAGTCACCTATTTTTTCATATTTACCCGTAAAAAGGGACTTCATCTAAATTGTCCAATCTTCAGATAAAATGAAAAATAGATCCTTTAGAAACCCATCTGTTTTTTATGGAAAATAACCGATGGTTATCAAATGGTTTTTTTTAAATCAATTTATCTGTATGTTAATAAACATTTTTTTGCTTTCTTATCAAAATTTATTGTTATGTTTTATAAAATATTATATAAACGTAGATCATATTATGTAATTTGTGAACAATTTTTCATTTATTTAATAATAATTATTTATCAATTAATATTATTTTCTTTTACTGACATTGACATATTTTAAAAAACTATATTTAAAAAAAAACAACTGAAATTAGCGTTATACAATGTCAAAGATTGTGTACATTACTTATATAACAAATATTATACATAAAAATAATACTTTCAGTAGAATAATTTAAGGGGTTGCTATTCGCAGTACAAAATTACTAATTACCGCAGTACAAAATTTTTTTAATTCATATTGACGTTGTACACATGTAATGATGTGTCGCTGTGTTTTTTTTTCAAAAATGATATCTGAAAGTAAATTTACCGAAGTAGTTTGTAGTTGATTAGTAGCGAATTTTACTAGTTACTTTTTTGTTGGAATCAATACAGGAACCTTTTTTTTGTAAAAAAAAGTGTTGGATTACATTTTTATGTGTTTATATTATTAATTTGACTTAAAATTAATTTGTACTGTGAATAGCAAAATACTTTACTATTTGCAGTACAAATTTTTTTTTCACCAAACTTAGTTGAATAAGTTTGAATGTTACGGGGAGACACTTTTTTTTGAAATAATAGACAATTGAATGACCAAATTTAAGTCAATATGATTAAAACAACAACTAAGTTAAAGAAAAACTAAGTTACAACAACTAAGTTAAAAAAAACTAAGTTATAACAACTAAGTTACAGAAAGACTAAGTTACAACAACTAAGTTAAAGCTTATGACTCTGTAAGTTGGGAATTCCTGGAGGAAGCTCTGGTGGGGTTTGGGTTTCAGAGGAAAGTTGTGTGGTGGATCATGACCTGTGTGACCTCTCCATTTTTTTCGATTATGGTAAATGGTCAGTCATGTGGATTCTTTAAGGGGGAAAGAGGTCTCAGGCAGGGAGACCCCCTTTCTCCTCTTCTCTTCGTTCTCTGTATGGAATATCTGAGTCGGATGCTCATGCAAGTGAAAGATAATCCTGATTTTAACTTTCACCCGAAATGTAGCAAGATTGGGCTTAATCACCTTTGTTTTGCAGACGATCTGCTTATATTCTGCAGAGGGGATGTGGGATCAGTCAAGATCATCAAAGACATCTTAGATAAGTTTTCTGGTACATCTGGTTTATTAGTCAGCCAGCAGAAATGTAAAGTTTATTTTGGTGGAGTTCATGAGGATGAAAAGGAAAGGATTCTGGATGTGTTGGATTTTGAAGAAGGTAGTCTCCCGGTCAGGTACTTGGGAGTTCCTCTTTCTGATAAAAGGCTTTCTTGTAATGATTATCTGCCTCTCATTAATAAAATCACTGCAAGAATTTCTCATTGGGCTACTCGTAAATTGAGCTATGCTGGTAGGCTTCAATTAGTCCAAAGTACTCTGGTGAGCATTCAAAGATTTTGGTCTAATATCTTTCTTTTCCCTAAGAATGTCATTCAGTTGATTAATAGAAGGTTGAGACAGTTTCTCTGGAGTGGGGGTATTTCGGGGAGGAAAGCTCCTGTTGCATGGGAAAATGTTTGCAGGCCCAAAAGCATTGGGGGCTTGGGTATAAAAGAGGTGCTTGCTTGGAACAAAGCTAGTATGATTAATATCTTGCTTCAGTTGGATAATCTGGGTAGTAACGTTTCTGCGCTAGTTAGATGGTGCAGAGCATACGTTTTTGGGAATAATGACATTTGGAATGTTCAGCTTCGTGGGAGTCATGCGGTTTGGTGGAAGAAATGTTTAAAGCTCAGGGATGTTCTTAAGGAGAGTAATTCTCTTCCTATGTTGCTTGAGGCTAAGGCACATGATAAAATTTCTGTTAGTATTATCTTTGACATCATTCACCCTTGTGCGAGAGGGGTCTGGGATAATATCATCTGGAATTCTTTCTGTGTTCCCCGTGCCTCTTTTATCTGGTGGATGGCCTGCCATAATAGGCTTGCTACCAGAGACAGAATTAAGAAATGGGCTCCTAGTATTGATGGAAAGTGTGTGTTTTGTGGGTCTGATGAATCCAGGGATCATCTATTTTTTGATTGCGAGTATAGCCGGGATCTGCTTCAGGCTGTTCTTCATAAGTGGATGCAGTGCAGGTTGCCAACTGATTTCTCGGATTGCATGTATTGTCTTTGGCAGTCTAAATCAAAAGGCAACCTAATCTTCAAAATGAGGTCTGCTGCTGTTGGTATGGTGGTTTATTCTATATGGAAAACTAGAAATGAAGTGATCTTCTCTGATGTTAAACCGAACAGGTGCTTTGAGATTAGCAAGATTTTAGCTGATTTGAAAATGAGGTGGGGGAATTTTTTACCCGGTAACTAGGAAGAACTATAATATTCTTAGTTGCTTAAATTTGTTAGAATTCTTAGGCAAGTGATGTGCCTTGTTATTTTTTACTGCAGTCTGTTGCAGTTCGTATAGTGTTTTTAGGTTGTAATTCTTAGTTTTCCTTAATGAAGCTTACCCTTTTATTCAAAAAAAAAACAACTAAGTTAAAGAAAAACTAAGTTACAACGTTGATCCAACTATCTAACCTAGATTGTATTTGATGAATCCAAGGTCCGATAGTGTTTGGATTTCTATAAAAGAAATACTACGGATAGACAGTGGGGAGTCATCAACCATGCAGAACCTTACAAAATGACCATGGGGGCAAATTTCTATGTGGATCTCTCCTCTTGGGCTATCACGATCGGTATAATTATCGAGCGGAAGGTATGTGGCACTTGCCATACCCCCCCCCCAGACAGTAGAGTAGAAAACTACTACCGAAGTGTACTTTGTCGCGGTCATCAACCCCATTTCCGTGGTCATCCATTTCTCTGGAGGTGCTGGCTCTCCTAAATTCCAATGAAGCGCTTTAACATGTCGTTGTACGGTCCTTCGTTAAAAATGGCCTGTATAGTTGATTCGCCGGTTGTGTATTCTTCATGTGATGTGCAATGCTCTACGGACATCTTTCCACCTCTCTTCGTTTGAATATAGGTAATCAGCAATGACCTGAAACCACAATTCCCATCTCCACGAACATCAAATACCCAATGATATATTGATATAGGTTGGGTGGGAAATTCTGGTAGTATGGGAAGTTGTCTAGGGGCATGAATCGACTCGGATTGATGATCCTCTATTACGTGATCTTCTATTTGATGGCGCTCCTTCTGACTGGCCTGCCCTTGGTCGGTTACGCTCCCAAGACGAAGGTTCCCGTCGGTTTGGTCTTGAGGTCCCGGTAGGTCTGCCAATCCCAAACTGTTCCAATGGCTCTCCTAATTGGCACACCATATCTGGGTGAAGGAAGTTTTGGATTTGACTGTAACATTTCGCCATCAGAGTAGGATCATCTAACTGTGCTACCTCAGAAGCTATATCTCGCCATCTATTCTGTTCTACCTCCTTGTAGGATAGCATATCAATTGTCGATTCATGTTTCTCCCAGCTTAGGGTATACCAGAAACGATGTATATCCCTCTTCGAGCATAGTATACCACTATCCAGCATGTAGTTTAATTTACAAGTACAAGGTAATCCATGAGAGGTTACCTTGTCACATCCACAGATTGAGCTGTCCATTTGCACATAATTCGCCCTTCCAAGCTCCTTTACTAGCTCATCTAAGCAAAGGATACTAACCTTCCCGATCAGGTCAGCAATTGGAACCCTCATGTGCTCTCTTCTATGTTTTGTCCTGGCTGCCTCGAAATCCTTTTTTAGCTCCCGGATGCTTGTATTCACATGATCGTTAATCTTTGGAAAGATTACATCCAAAGTGTGTCTAGCACTCCTTAATCTCGCCTTTGGAGAAGAATGTGCGCTCTCCACCCTATCAAATGTTTAAGTAAGTTTTATAGATCTATAATAATGACTGTATTATCTTAAAAATTACAAGATTAACAATTTTACCTATTTGTCGTTGTGTTGCCGAAGTGCAACACATTCTTGACCCAAGCCTCCACAAATTTTTCCTTGTGTTTCTCCCAGACTGATGCAACATACGTAATGAAACGTGGATAGCTTCGGTATGTATACTTGAAATTTTCGTAACTATCGTTGTAGTCCTGCTCTGTGCTCGAGTAGACAATCGAAGTCCACATTCGAACTACAGCCGCTGCCCTTCCTCTATCACCCATATAAGTCTCGGCTTTCCCCTGAATGTTCCTACTTATGTGCCACCGACATAGAAGATGATGAGATTCAGGAAATACCTGTTCTAAGGCATTCATCAGGGCCAGACATCTGTCGGTGATAAATGTTGAGGTTGTAGTCCACGAGGAGTTCCCTTAATTGTTGAAGTGCCCACACATACATGTCTTGATTCTGATACAAGAAAGGCGAAGGCAATGCTGAAGTTCTTGCCTATACTCGTCACCCCATGAACTGAACCAAAGGCATTTTTGCTATGTTCGTTTTATAGGTAGCATCAATGCCTATGACGTACGGGAAAGCATGGAGCAGTAATCTAGAGGTAGGGTGTGCAAAGAAGATGGACCCAAGTCGTGTTCGATCCCCTAAATTGTGAAATATAATCATGTTATCTATCAAATTAATATGAAACCTAAAGGATTGCAGTTATTTGAGACATACTGAGTTGACTTACTTGGTTCTGTAGTGTAATCGTAGTAGTAGTTTGTTTTTGTCTAGCTCACTTAGCAGAGTCTGCACCATAAATCGACAATTTCTCTTTTCAAGTTTTATTTTTTGTATCCTGTTGTATATGTATTTCCTTGTTGCTGACGTTTCTGGGTTGATTGTTGTGAGCTCTGAATAAATTGCACAAGGTGGCACACCGACTCTGCTTCTCTGATCGATCATAATCTCCTCCTCCTCAGTTAGGCGTTTTCCCACAAAATGACCTTCTGCCCACTCAGCGAGATCATGGTTATGCCATCCGTTACCCACTTCAAGAAACACCCGTAGCTTGTGTAATACCCCTTAATTCGAAAAGGACAACCACATTTCTTTGAACCAGATTCTGCGTCGGTTGATGACACCAGGTCGTGGTGTCCTTCGTGGTTTCCAATACCTCTCGCATGTTATGTGGAAATCTTGGCCCGACCGAGAACTTTGAATTATGGTGTAGATATGGTTGGGATGGCCAACACTATCTACCCAAGCTTTCGCTTCTTCTTTACTCCTAAAGGCTTGTTTTGTTTGAAATAAGTAACCTGTATCCACCACCGGAGGTCGGTTATACATCTATTGCATGTAGTCATCCATCTCTGCATTATGATCTGGAACGCCTTCATCAAATTCATCCCAATCTGAATCAGTAGTTGAGTCACTTTCCTGTAATAAGGGTCGAGAGAATGTTAGACGAATATTGAAATATGAAATATTAGTGTGAATATGATTTACAAAGACAATAAACTAAATACTTAGTGGGCTTGATACTGGAACGTACGCATGATCGGAATCTGAAGATTGACTCGTGTTTAGAGAGCTTGCACAGTTTTACGAAATTATTTTTTGGAAGAGAGTCAAGAGATAGAGAGCTTCGAGAATAGGAAGAGTGAGTGAGTGAAGATGAAATGGAGGAGGCATCCCTTATATAGAGGTTGGTCATGAACTAGCCACAAGGTTACAAGTTCAAAAATGGTAACCTGGTACGTGCACAGTGACCTGGTACGTGTACCTTTCCCTGACAAAAGTAATTACCAATGGTAACTTTGAATTCACTTTGTACTGGAAATGGTAACCTGGTACGTGCACAGTGACCTGGTACGTGTACCTTACCCTGACAAAAGTAATTACCAATGGTAACTTTGAATTCACTTTGTACTGGAAACCGTAACCTGGTACGTGCACAGTGACCTGGTACGTGTACCTTTCCCTGACAAAAGTAATTACCAATGGTAACTTTGAATTCACTTTGTACTGGAAACGGTAACCTGGTACGTGCACAGTGACCTGGTACGTGTACCTTTCCCTGACAAAGTAATTACCAATGGTAACTTTGAATTCACTTTGTACTGGAAACGGTAACCTGGTACGTGCACAGTGACCTGGTACGTGTACCTTTCCCTGACAAAAGTAATTACCAATGGTAACTTTGAATTCACTTTGTACTGGAAACGGTAACCTGGTACGTGTACAGTGACCTGGTACGTGTACCTTTCCCTGACAAAAGTAATTACCAATGGTAACTTTGAATTCACTTTGTACTGGAAACGGTAACCTGGTATGTGCACAGTGACCTGGTACGTGTACCTTTCTCTGAAAAAAGTAATTACCAATGGTAACTTTGAATTCACTTTGTACTGGAAACGGTAACCTGGTACGTGCACAGTGACCTAGTACGTGTACCTTTCCCTTACAAAAGTAATTACCAACGGTAACTTTGAATTCACTTTCTACCAGATCATCAACTTCTCCATGGTGTGTTTGGTACGCTTCCTTCGGCTAGAATCTAATTTGAATAGTGGGGGTGAATACTTTTTAGGAAAACTTTACATAGACGGCTCCTGCTCCATGTCACCGTTTTAACCTTACTTTTCTCAGTAGCCGTTGAACTAGCCGTTGGACATGTCAGTGACCGTTACTCAAATATTATAAAAGAGGGTATTAGTGTCCCAACATACTCATTCCTTACCCTGTGCTCTCAGAATATGTCTAATTACATCTTGCGTGAACTATTCATACCTTACGTCCCATTTCGCTCTCAAAATCAAATGGAGTTTCCTTTTTGTTTGCACGTTAATTATGTAGCTACTTTTGGTCGTCATGGAGCACAATTTGATAGAAGAATGGGGCACAGACGCGTAGAAGTTACTATACCATATCCTAGTAATCTCCGTGATCTACAACGACGAGTAATTCGAGCACTATAGTCCCTCCTCGATAGAATAAACATAACAATAATGGTGTATTTGGGGTTGGAGGGCGACTACGAGTGGACTTTTATTCATGTACGAAATGATGCATCGGTTCACCAGATGATGGAGAATTACATGGAGTATAATGATTTCATCGCTCATATTCCATTACTTGTTATTTATGATCCTATTGAGCCCGATGATGATGATTTTCAACACAAAGAACCAATTTATGAGATGCGACGTAATGTAATAGCACAGGGAATAGAGAGACAAAGGTTAGGAAATAATTAGGTTATTGGTTATTGCGTAGTTGATCTTGTTAGTTCTCATGTTGTTATACTTTTCAAGATTTATAATCTTTGGTAGATGTTTGGACGTGGAATAAACGTGTTGTTATAGTTATTCACTTTTAATTATGTGATTCATAAGATTTGAATTCGGGGACTTCTCTTTCTTAGGAATTTCTACATTTTGATATATTTCATTTCTCGTGACACACCGTATTATCAATAACAGTACCAAGAGGGACATTATCAGGGCATCCACCACAAACTTGGGGTTCCAGCTTTCATCCAGAAATTTGCAAGCCTTAATAATTTGGTCAAGCTTGATGTTTAGAACCTGGTTGAACTGAGACTCACTCACACCATCCCTAAATATAATAATCTGCTCAGGCTTCCTTTTCTCAATTATGTGACTCATAGGATTTGAATTCGGGGACTTTTCTTTCTTAGAAATTTATACATTTTGATATATTTCATTTCTCGTGACATATACAATTTTTGGTACATGTTAGATAGTTATTCACTTTCAATCATGTGATTCATAGGATTTGAATTCGGGGACTTTTCTTTCTTAGGAATTTCTACATTTTGATATATTTCATTTCTCGTGGCATATACAATCTTTACTACATGTTAGATATTTCATTTCGATACTATCATTGCTGGAGAACGCTCAACGACCAACAAAGAATTTAGACCACCCAGATTGGCATTGATCTTAAGAAGCACATTTGTCAAATACTGATCGTTAACTTTGAAAGGAGCCATGCATTGTCTTCTTCTACCAAGGCCCATAGATATCACAATTCTTTCTCTCAGGCAGCAAGCACAACAGAAACAAAGGCATTCCAGGAAGTTTAGATTGAAGCAGGTCACACATCTTTTCTTTCTAGGAATTTCTACATTTTTATATATTTCATTTCTCGTGACATATACAATCTTTGGTACATGTTAGATAGTTATTCACTTTCAATCATGTGATTCATAGGATTTGAATTCGGGGACTTTTCTTTCTTAGGAATTTCTACATTTTGATATATTTCATTTCTCGTGACATATACAATCTTTGGTACATGTTAGATAGTTATTCACTTTCAATCATGTGATTAATAGGATTTGAATTCGGGGACTTTTCTTTCTTAGGAATTTCTACATTTTGATATATTTCATTTCTCGTGGTACACGTGCTTGCTCTCCAATCATCAAGCTACAATCTTGCTGATTTAAAAGCTCTACAGAAACTATGCATTTCTAGAAATTTTTTGGCATAGTCTCCCCTGTTTTTCTTATATCCATCGGTTCTAAGAACCTCCACAAAATCAACCAAAAGACCATCAACAAGGTTACCAGGATTGTCAGCAATAATTCCACCATCACCAAGTCCACCAGAAAAAAACTACAACCACACAAATTGTACTAGCATCTAATACACCAAGTAAAAATGAAAGACAACAAATAGTTCCAAGATGATACTAAAGTTTATTACATCCAAATCCAAGATGACAACCACTAGGGTGCACCATGCTGGCGCTGGTAACTATCCCATATGTATAAAGAGCTGAACACATCCTCAAGACCATGAGTTGCAGCCCTTTGTTCTTCTTCTAGCATTCCCTGACGATAGTATGCCCAATCCCATGCATTGTTCTCTTGGTAGTACGGGCGTGCAAGCTCACTTGCCTCAGACAGTAGCTGTAACACACATAGTCAGGTAAGTACACATAAAAAATAAAAGTGATATCTCATGAAGTACTATGAAAATATGACTTACTAGATAGGGATCTGGACGATGAACCAGGGTGGTCTGATAACTCGTAGGGTTTAGGATCTTCGGGTGTGTGCTCTTTGTAACGACCCCAAAACCACCCTGGTTGAGAGACCGTTACACGTCGCGCACTTATTACCTAAGACACGCAAGGCTACACTATCGAAACCCCAAAACAGAACTAATGCTCATATATTACCAAATAAACTATTACAACATGTCTTTACAATACACAGGCGGAAGCCAAACCGAAATACAAAGCATAATCTAATTACAACTGGGCACCATGGCCAAACAAGCTGAAACAAAACTCAAATGCCAAAAGAAAAGGAAAAGCTTAATCTCCAAGCACGAACTAAAACCTGCAAATCAGACGGAGATAGGGGTGAGTCAAACTATAGCTCAGCAGGTGATAAACTTCATCAGCTGAGCATGCTCAAAACAGATACCGAACATACATATTTATACATATACGAAAGCGCTTAGCCAGAGCAAAATCAGAGATAAAGCGGAAGTCTTTCAAATAGACAGAAGTCTAAAACACAAGGAGCTAAGCGGTGGTCAAAACATACACTTAATAGCATAAGGTAAATTGAAGCTGAAAGCTTGACGAAATCAGAAGCTTAACAAACTCAAAAGCTTAAACACAATCAGAAGCTTAGCAAAATCAGAAGCTTAGCAAAATCCAGAACTTAGCAGAAGACAGTAAGCACACAGCAGACCGTCTCAAATCAAATACAGATAGAGCAGACGAAGCAGAGCAATTACAAAACCAGAAATCCTCAACAGACAGGAAGCACACAGCAGCCTATCTGAGTTTGCAAACAGATAGAGCAGGCAAAAGCAGTACAAACAAACAAAGGCGTTCAAAGGACAGAAAGCACACAACAGTCTGTCAAAACAGCAGAATAGAATCTGAACAGAAGTGGGACACTAGCATTCAAAGCATACAGACAGAACGGGTAAACAACCCGTGAACAGAACGAGGAAACCTCACTCGTAAACAGAACAGGTGGAACACCTGTGAACAGAACGGGGAACATCACCCGTGAAGCAGAAGGATATCCTACATAGCGTGCTACGAGATAGCTAAACCAGCCATCCACGGTTCAGATACAGAGATACTAGGTCCCAAAACAGAAGCTTTCAGAGCAGATCAAAGCCTTATACAGAACAGAACGAAATTCTTTATCAGACCAGAGCAGAAAGCATAAGCTTAATCAAAACAGAATAGAGGGTGTTGCTGAACGCTAACACCCAGGTTTAATACAATCAAAAATAGAATTCATAAGCTGAAACAGAAGTCTTAAGCAAAGGCCAATGAAATACGAAAGTCAAAACCAAAGTCAGAAGCTGAAACTCACTTTTAGAGCAAATAAGAGTTCAAAGGCTTATCGAAGATTTTAAAATCAAATTACGCATATACTTGTGCTAAAACATATTCAAACAGATAGTACTCGAAAAGAGGAATCCAACGCCGCAAACGGCACTCAAAACGGAGCTCAGACGAAGAAGTTATGCCAAAAACAAAGGCCTGTCCGAACATGCGTCCGACCTTGCATGTTCGGACATAAATCGAGAGTCTGAAAATCTGCCGGCGTATGATGTCCGAACTTCAATGTTCGGACTGATGTTCGGATACTACGAAAACTGCAAAATCGATTACGGAAAACAGCCAGAACCAAGCCATAAATCCCCCACAAAACATACATAACTTATAGTAGCAAAATAGCCAATCGAAAACACATTTCCACGGGGTTTTAACGCATCAAATGCACATCAAAATCAACCAAGAAACATCGCCAATCATAGAGTCAAAGAATTCACATACAGAAACCGAAACGGAACCCCCGTGGGTGAACATACACAACTGAATCCATCTACCACCTACCTCACATCCGTAGCAATGCTATCTCTGCGGACTCTACGAAACGCCCTCCTCGAATCTCCACTCAAATGACAATCCCTCGAATTGAACCACTCCCAAAATACAAAATCAAAATCAGAAAAGGGAAAGGAAAACTCAACGGAGAAGAGAACCGGAATTTACAAACCAAACCTGATTGACGACTGATAGACGAACAAAATTCCACTGGCGGATCTCTAGCAATCAATTTACAGGAAGGAGATTGAAAGAGGGGAGAAGAGCAAAGGGAGGTTATGGAGAGCGAGGAAGAACCGTCGTGCGAGAGAACGTCAGGATAGTGGAAGGAGGAATTGATCGTGAATAGAAATTTGAGAAAGGAGAGTTAGGAAATAATAAAATAAGAAATAAGTCCTTAACTCTTTAATTACTAACAGAATGCAAAAGGACATCTTTAGCCCTCCTTCCACAAGCTAACATATGACATTAGGAGAATGTCATAGACAATCTAATATAAGATTACAAAATAGCACAACTCCCTTTGCGAATCAGAAAGGAAATAAAAAAAAACTGGGATATAACACGCTTGGTGTACCAATCTAGGTAGAGTGGGTCGCAAGCATGCAACCGCGCATTTGTGCGCGTATACCCTGGAACCAGCAATTTAGGAGTGTTTTCCCACAAACTATACATGGGGGGTATACACAGGTGTAGGGTGGGTTTTTTCCTCTTTTTTAGACCTTGGGTTGGGTCTAATAGAAGGTTCAGGGATACCCTGAATGTAACCAAACTGGCGCAGACAACGCCCAGGCAAGTACGGCTCATTCAACCCCATAACCTGTATGTTACCTCTATACCATGTACGCCCTCCATGAACATTAACATTATCCCGACCGTAGGGCAACCAATCAATCTACAATGAACATTAATAGTAAGATGTAACCAACAACGAAAGACAAAAATAATAATGGTTCAATGTGTTAGCAACTACAAACACTTACATTTAGAGCAGTCAAAGCATCCAGATGCTCACGATAGCCTTGCAATGAACGATGATCATGCCCTTGAGAGGTAGATCTCACCCATCTTAGAGCCCAAGGTCTGTCATCATTAGCGCGCCAGTCTGGGCTAATAGCAGGTCTTAATGTAGGGAAGTACGCATAAATCCAGCACTGTGCATATAAAACACTAGAATGATTAAGCGGTACCAATTATTAATACTCAGTGGGTTATCATATACTAGATGCACATTAGGACACATACATCAAGTAACGTCATAGAACCAGCTATCCCACTGGAGCCGGCACGAGAGGTTATCCCTAGCTGGCGATATAACCATGCAAGAGTACCAGCTCCCCATGCATATTTACAAAGCTTCGTAGCTTTCTTCATGGGAGCTACTAACGAGAACAACTGTGGACTCAGACGACCATTTGATTTTCCAGCTAATATGATGGTACCAATCAGATGATACAACCAACCACATGCCTGCTTCATTGGCTCTTCATTTACATCCCTACATTGCTGCAACAAGCTCGCAATCGATACATACCGGTATTCCACAGTGTCTCTGTCAAAGTCTGAACATCTCCCCCAAAATTAAGACAATCAGCATTACCTCCTTCAACCCAGGGGTGGATGAATCCCCTATCAATGGACGACCGACGATGGGGATTTGCAGTATCATCCACACATCATGCAGGGTAATCGTCATCTCACTGAACGACATATGGAATGAGTTTGTATCAGGCTGCCACCTCTCCACAAAAGCACTGATGAGGGACATATTGTTGTATGGCATCGTAATATCCTGTAGGTGCTCTATACCAGAATACTTAAGCATGTTCCTTGCTCTTTTGCTGGAAATTTGATCTTTTGGCCAGCAGGTAAGCATCACCTTACGGGATTTGAAACTCAAAACCCCACGATCCTACATAATGACCAATATTTAACACTTACAAAACGTAGTATGATATTAAATGATCAAATACAGGAGAAGATAGAGAACATACCTTAGTCGAGGTCCATAAGTCAAAAGCTACATAACCCCCAAAGCTAGTGATAACACTAGTGAGTAGTGGACCACCAGGAACTGGCACCTCTGTCAACTTCCAAGAGGTAGGAATGACTGGAACCATCACTAGCGCTGCTTCCTCGTCAGTGTCATCCTCCTTATCCATGACTTCATCATCTTCATTATCCTCCTCCTCATCCACGTCGGGTGAGTCCTCATCATCAGCACCACGACCATCGTCATCAGCATGTGGCGAACACTCAGTCATCACATGGTCCTCATCAGCACGGGCGGGTGATGGGCGTGGTGGACGTGATGAACTACCACCGCCTGACGTCTGAGCTTCTAACGGAGCAATCTGGTGGCTTGCTTCGCCCAAGATGTTGTAGCTAGTGCTGTGCAGTGATCTGTCAAACCAAGCACTACTGGATGATGACACCACTGGCATGCGTCTCCTCGGTATATCGTACATCGCCGAGTCATCCTCTGCTACCATTGGTGGTGCAGGTACTTGAAACGCCGGGTCGTTGAAAGATTGACCCGGATGGAACGATGAATGGCTTGCTGCTTCCATGAGGGGGGCAGGATTACTCCGCCCTTCACCAGGAGCATGTGCACGACGACGGTACGAGGCCGTCATAGGCTGCTCCGTACCCCGGTCTTTATTCTTCCTTTCGTGTATACATTTTGCACTGCTTTTTTCAGTCGATCCATCACTGCATATGAATATCACACAGTTGTATTCCTCATTCATAACATAAAAATTCAAACATTTATAAATCATATCATTCACAATATTACAATTAAAAAAAATTCAAACATTTATAAATCATTCACAATATTTATTAAGAATTCAAAAAAATAACAAATTAAAACATTTAAAAATTATTCACAATATTAGAATTCAAAAATAAACAAATTAAAACATTTAAAAATCATTCACAATATTAGAATTCAAAAAAAAAGGGCTAGAGCTGCTCAGCTGCTCTCCTGCTTCCTGGGCGAACCGCGCAGCTCCTCTTCTTCTCCACGGTCGAGTAGTGTAGCTCCTCGCCTCCGTCAAGGGCGTGCTCCGCCGCTCCTCGCATCCATTCGACTCGAGCAGTGCAGCTCCTCGCCTAGGTCGTCGAGCGCGCGCACACATCGGTCGAGCAGGACGCCTCCTCACCTGCTTCCGACGCAAGCAGTGCCAGTCCTCGCCCGTCTCCGACTCGAGCAACAGCAGTCCTCGCGTGTCTCCGGGTAGAGCTGCGGCAGTGCTCGCCCTAGCGCAGGTCGAGCCGCACTGCTCCTAGCCCAGGGTTTTTTTTTTGCTAATTTCGAATGTTTAATGCTAGATCTAGCTCAATTGATGTTGAATTTCAAAAAACTAACACCAAATTCATACTCAGGACACCCAAATCTATAAGTTGCAAAATAAAATTTGAAAAACTCGCTGAAATTTTTTTCCGCCGGTGGTCCCGTGGTGGTTGGCGGCGGCGGGTGGTGGCTCCGGCAGTCAAAAAAGAGGTTCTTAAGGAAGAGAGAGTGAGTAAGAGAAAAATGAATTGAAAATGAAGGTTGGGATATATATAGTGAGAGTGTTTTTTACCTGAAAATGACGTTCTGAACTCCGATTTCAGTACGACATTCTGACAGTGTAACAATGTTTGTAATTTAGTCAAACATAACGTAAAATGTCGTCCAAATTACGTGGAGTCACAATTAAAATCATATTGACACAATTAATACGGTTTCATAATGTTTTGTAACAATTAGAGTGTTTTTTACTGTTTATGCTCAAGAAATTATTTTTAAAAAAAACAAAAGTTACAACACGACATCATTACATGTGTACAACGTCAGTATAAATTAAAAAAATTTTGTACTGCGATGATTAGTAATTTTGTACTGCGAATAGCAACCCAAAATAATTTATTGTACATTTTTTTTCTATTCATTGTACAGGTTTACGTGAGAGAGACGGGTTCAAAGAAGGGGCCGGACCCCATAAACTTGTAAAAATTTATTAAGTACACTTATAAATTATTGAAAAAATACAATGACTATCACCAAGAAATTTTGCCCCCTAAACAAACTCATGGATCCGCCACTACATATCTAGCCAGTGGCAAACCTATGTAGAGACCTGTGGGGGCACGTGCCCCACAGATTTTTAGAAAAATATAAGTATGTATGTGTCTATATATAACAAAAATAGATAATAAATGTTAGATAACTAAATAATGTATCTCAAATATGATATTTTAGCATTTAAAATAGTACATGTTTGAAATTTATGTTGATACCATCAGTTACTACAATTATTAGGGAAAAACATCTACTCATGAAATATATTATGATGAGAGAATTGATTAATGATAATCTATGTGGAATCAGATATAGTAAGTCCATTAATAATAATAACAATATATATGATTTTCAGATGATAAAAACTCATATAGAACAAATGTAATTTATATTGAACATTACTTTAAAATTTAATTTTAATATTTTATTTGCTAGAATTTTATTCTGTCAAAGTGATGGTTTTAAACTCTGGGTATCTAGCCAAGAATTTACAGACAACATATATCCAACTGAGTTAGAAGGAGTACTTGATAAGAAGCTCGTCCATCTTCACAGCAGATAATACACAAAACAGAGACGTAGACATAAAACACACACTTAGGGAGGTCATTTTCAACGCAAAAAGTTTCAGTAAATCTCTAAAAGACTGAATTTTAAATGAAAAATAAAGCGTTCAGTGGACACAACAAAACAAAGCGTTGCAATAGAGAACGGAAAGTATTTCAAACTATGAACAATCGAATCGTTTTCTGTATATCTTTTCATTCGAAGACTATAGCAAGACAATGAGCGGATAGCCTAACACAAGCTTAATACGTCATCCTGTCTCTTCAGGTGGAAGGCTAATCCAACTCTGTTATCCTGTGTTTCCAATTCAATATTTAGCTGTGCACTTTAAAGCTCTGCAAATATGGAAATAGTTGTAGGAGGTCTTCACGACTCCGTCTCTGAGACAAAAGCAAAAACAACCAATAAAATAAAATCAGATGATACCAAAAGCAGCTAATGCTGTGCATCAATTACCATGTAAAACAAATGCGCTTCTCAAAACCTTACTTTTGAAGTTGAAAACATGAGCCAAAAGATACGTACCTTGACATTAATACACCCATTGACATCAAGTGTTTTCAATGTGCTTGCGCAAGACTGTGAGAGTGCTTCAATGCTGTTATCAGTTATGCCAACAATCCCAAACAAGCTGCAATATTTCGTAGTTATAAGGTGTTAGCATAGCATGGTTTACATTTCAGACTCCCTCAAATGAAAGATTAAAACTTACCTCAGCAGCTCAAGTGAGTTGCAGTTAAGAGCAACGGCTTTGACTCCAACATCAGTTAAGCGAATACACCTGCCACAGCGAAATACTGATGAAATAATGCTATTGCCTTAAGTTTAGCGACATCAAGGAATATAACCACGCATACCAGGTCAAATTTAGTGATATCAGATTCTTGCATTCAGCAATACATACGAGCCCCACGTCACTTAGGTTCTGTTCAAATATGGGGGTCAGATCAGAACCAATAATCCAAATATTGCCGAAGAACAATTTATTGAACTCTCAGTTAACCTTACGATATGAAGAATATACCTGTGCCCCACAAAGATCCAAACACCTAAGATGGGTTAGCAGTGATATCTTCTCGTACATTATGTCAGTCAAGCTAAAAAGAAGAGAACCAGAGAAGGGATCCACCCAATGATTAATGATTCAGCTCTGAGCTCACATTCTGATATTGAGTATTAGTAGTAGCCGATTTTCTGTACCTAGAAAGGGCATATAGATTGAGATTTTGGAGGGAGGAACATCTTTGTAGTATTTGCTTCAGTCCACCATCACTCACCTTGGTGCACCTACAATATAAATAAGCTACTAGAATTTACAACAAACAAAACTTTGAATAAGCTCTTAAATAACGTTTCTTAATATCAAGATAGCAATGGATAGCATTTTGTCAAATGTTATTCATAATAGATGAGTACGCACCTTGTAATATTTAATGACTTGAGTTGTTGATAGTTGTCTGCAACAAGTTGCAGAGTTTTGTCTGAGATATTCTGTGATTGTATTATCAACATTATCAATCAAAATGCAGCACTGAGATAGAACTCAACAGATACTGGTGTAGCTCAATGTCATTCCATATTGAGACAAATGATGCGGAAAAAGTAATAAGACAATGTAAGAAAAGAAATTGTTAAGTCTTCTTTTACACAGGTCTTCAGCATGAACAACCTGATCAGATATTTGATCAGTTCGCAACATAGAAAATGAAGTAGGAGAATTTGGCATCCTCGAAACATTTAAACTTAGAAGCTATACTGATGCAGGGGGAGGTTATTAAGAGGATAAACGTGTAATTCCATTGATCCAATTGTCTGAGATTGCTGAAGTACAAGCACCCCTTCTTATAAGAGTAGAAAACTAACCCTTAAAGCTAAGGAAAAAAGACTAACAGATACAATATCCTAATATAATTGAAGATAATAAATTATGTAAACTACCTAAATATTAATGAATAGGATGAGCCCAAACGAGCATGAAGAGTTAAACAAGTAGACAGCTTCCTGGAAAAAGGCTTCACTCAACATAGTCGTAGCCCTTGCGCTGTCCCCGCTCTTCTAACTCCCAAGAAAGATGGCTCATGGAGGACGTGTATTGCCAACAGCACGATCAACAAAATCATGGTCAAGTACAGATTTCCAATACCCAGACTAAAGGACATGCTAGACTCATGGCTGGAGCAAAGTGGTTCTTCGAGATCGACTTGAGGTCAAGGTATCATCAACTGAAAATCAGGGAAGGAAATAGATGGAATGCTGCATTCAAAACCCCGGATGTGTTGTTCAGTTGGTTTATAAGGCCTTTTGGAATTAACAATGCACCTAGCACCTTCATGAAGGCCATGACTCAAACCCCTCACCCCTAAATTAGAAATTTTTGGAGGCTTACTATGAAGACATTCTGATATACACCCTCCCTCCAGAGAAGCTCATCTGCATCATCTTCGAGAAGTGTTCAAAGTTTTGCACACCGAGAAGCTCTATATCAACTTGACAAAGTGCTCTTTCTACAAAATCAAGTTGTCTTCCTTCGTTTTGTCATCTCCACCATGGGTGTTGGCGCTG
The DNA here is from genome assembly GCA_023374045.1 of Limonium bicolor. Classification (NCBI taxonomy): domain Eukaryota; kingdom Viridiplantae; phylum Streptophyta; class Magnoliopsida; order Caryophyllales; family Plumbaginaceae; genus Limonium; species Limonium bicolor. The sequence goes on along the minus strand of CM041780.1, from coordinate 223,546,650 downwards.
AACCAGATAAGGTGAAAGCTATTGTGAAATGGCCAAGCCCGACAACTATCACCGAAGCTTCTAGTTTGCAAGGATTAGCTACACTCTACCGCCACTTCATCAAATATTTCAGCAGCATAATGGTGCCGATTACAGACTGTTTTCGAAAAAAAAAAAGAAGAATTCAAGTGGACAAAGGCAGCCAAGGAAGCAATCATTCAGATAAAATAAAGGATTAATGCTTCTATAATTCAACACCCAGACTGTAATAAAGTCTTTAGGTTCTTGTGTTGATTCCGATGTTGGAATTGGAGTACCAAACCAAGAACATCTCATAGCTTTTCCAGCGAGAAATGGAGTGTGTCCAGAAGATAGCACACCACCTTTGAGAAGAATTCTATGCTCTTATTTTTGGTTAGAGCATTGGAGATACTACTTCTTACCTAAAGACTTTGTCTTATGGAGGGACCATGACGCCCTCAAGTTCATCAATGAGCAAAAGAACTGAGATAGAAGCATGCCAAAGGGGGTGGATGTGGAACTTATACAAGAGTATTCTTTTGTTCTAAAGCATCAGTCCCGAGTTACCATTGAAGTAGCAGAAGCTTCAAGTAGAGGACTCCACCTCTTATTGCCAAGTTAATCACCACAATCACCAAATTTGACAAGATGAAGCAAGATTACTGTGAATGCCAAATTTTAGTGAACTATACACTGAAGTTCAGCATGGTATTCATAGAGATTTCCCAGATTTCAAGTAGTAGATGGATACCTATTTGGAGGCTCTCGCTTATGTATCCAGCACAGCTCCTCAGAAGATTTCTTGATATGGGAAATGCATAATGAGGTCTCACAGGTCCTCTAGGAAGGAATAAAACCAACATATTAGCGGCTGACCATTTCTTTTGGCCATCTCTAAGAAGAGATATGGCAAAGGTTGTGTCCCATTGCTACCCTTGCCAGCTAAGCAAAGCGAGAAAATAGAATACAGGGTTATACACGCCCTTGCCAGTGCCTCATTCACCTTGGATGAACGTGAGCATGGATTTTATTCTAGGAGTCCCACATAATGGGAGATAATATGATTCTATTCAAGTGGTCGTTGACAGATTCTCCAAGATGGTCATTTCATTCCTTGTTCCAAGACTTTGGACGCATCCCGTATTGCTAGACTGTTAGTTCTTCAAAGAAGTAGTCAGACTGCATGGCTTTCCTTCATCCATTGTGTCAGACCGGGATGTCAAGTTTGTTAGCTATTTTTGAAGGACTCTATGGAAAAAAATTAGCACACCTGAAATTTGCAGCTGCTCTTCACCCCCAAACTGACGGGGAAACTGAAGTAGTTAATCACAGTTTGAGAAATCTTCTTCGCCGTCTCATGTGGGAAAAAAATCCAAACACATGGGACGAAGTTTTACCCATAGTGGATTTGTCTACAACAACTAAGCTAGCAAAACCACAGGAAAGAGTCCTTTTGAGTTTGTTAACAATGTTTCTCCTAACTACACTTTAGGCCAGCTGAGTTTGCAGAAACTTTTGCCCGTCATGATCTACATGCTGATATTCAAAGAAATAGAGCAGAACAACGCCGACTACAAATAAGATGATGTACACCGGTGACACTTGTAGATCAAATAAGGTCACCTAGTAATAATGGTTCGCATCCAAGCAGAACAATTTCTTAAGCATGCTCATAAGTTGTTTGCACGTGTGCCTCTGGACCATTTTTGAGTCATCAAGGCGCTTGATTTCAATGCTTAACGTTTAGAGCTACCGCCTCAACTGAACATCAGTCTAGTGTTTAATTTTGAGGATTTAACACTTTTAAAGGCAATTTGAATCCTTCGTTTTTGATGCAAGCATTGAAGGAGGTTCTACGATGGCACCAATACTTCAGTTCCTAAGCCACTTTCCCCACAAGCTAGATTAATGATCAAGTGGAAGTTGTTTTGGAAGACAAGATTGTTAGCTCAAGTACTGGACGGTATCAACGCTATCTTGTCAAATGGAAAAATCATCCGGCTTCTGAACAATTCATGGCTTTCACAGGAAGAGCTAAGCCACGTGGCGGCTGAGATGTTAGAAGCTTACATCCAATACCACTCTCTAGGGGCGAGATTTTCCAGACCAGGGAGAAACGATACCTTTTGAATGAGCAAAGCCATATTTCAGTTTAGGAAAAGATATAATGTTATTGTATTATTCTAGATAAAGTAGGTAACTTTATTATCAGCTTTCATATTTGTTTAACATTAGCTGTGTTAGGATATAATTTCTACTTTCACATTCAATTTTCTGTAACATTAAATTTTTGTAGTTTTTATCTTTAGCCTTTGGGATTTACTTTCTACCCTTATAAATAGGGGCTTCATAGATCAAATCTGCAGAAAAATGGATCAAGAAAATAACAAGTTTAAATTCTTACTAGACTCTCCCTGCATCGTATACTTTTGGTAAGGATAATTATCTTCTTTTGCACAAGAGTACCACAATATACAGAATCAGATTTATTCCCACTTTCAATCTAGTGTTATGGATGAGAGCTCCATTCAGGCAACAGATACTCTGACATCAAAAGCCCAGTACAAATGAGAGGTAAGAAGCTTTTGATAAATATGCATATATTTTTATTCTTAGGTAAGACAGCCAATAGCTTTCTTCAGTACTATATAACATGAATATTTTACATACAAAGATGGTTACTTCAGAGCTGTGGAAAAAGCAAACCTAACTGAGACATTCAAAAAAGTTCATTGCAGTAAATGCAAGACGTTTTCCAACATTCCTCCCTTTCAATTTGGAGAAAGTAGTACTACTCCTACCTTCAAACATCGCGTAAACCCAAAGAGTTTATGCTAAAGATGTAATAAACAGATTTTGGAGGACTAGTGTTTAGCCAATTTATTCATGCACATGCATTGGAAAAGCTAGAACTTTATTAAAAATAGTTAGCTTTGTAGGAGGAAAAATTGGAATTTGAAAGGGGATATCCAAGAATGAGCAATTGGAAAAATTCTGCTTTCTAATGGTAGAAGCCGAGAATTGTCATACGGACCTTGCAGCCACTCAAGTTCAGATCATTGATGAGCTTGCAGTTCTTGACCAGATGTTGAATGCCTATATCTGTGACCCTGCAGTACAAAGGCTAAAACCTGTCAAGTTTAAGATGATATAAATTTTAGACATTCCTGACAAGTAAAAGATGTCGGTTAGCAGTCAAACTTGTCTTACCTCACATTCCAGTAAACTGAGAAGGCCTTCAGATTGGGACAAGAGACTGTTACAGCTTCGATTCCTTTGTCAGATATCTTCTGGCATCCATTCAAGTTCAAAATCTCAAGTCCTTGCAGTCTACTGGAGCACTAAAAACAACAAAAGCTCTTTTACTGAAGACACGAAACGTAAAAGAAGTCCGAGATCCACAAGCATCTCCAATCAATTGGTAACCATCGAGTCCAAACAAGGCAGCTTAAAAATAATAAGAGATTAAATGCCAAATCATGTCTCAGGGCTGAGATATATAACGAACAAAATGCTCTTATAAAAAAATATTATGAACACAACAATTCATCATTACTATGTCCAAAGGATTGACAATAGCCATCATCATAGATAACGGAAGACGGCTACCACTCCTTACCTGAGTCTTAAGAAGTTCAAGATGGCTGTCCTCAACATCCTGTGCGAATTCCAGGTTTATCTGCCGCACTTGCTCATACCTCGGCTGCAAAAGGGTTGATCCCAGTGATGAACATGGTGTAAGCATACAGAGACTCGAAAGAACCATAATCGCTATTACCTTTACCTCCTAACTAGTTAATTCAACACGGCACGGAAGACATTTCGAGAAAATTCTTACACTATTTTCTAAACCCGTTAAACACACAGGCGGAGAGAGAGAAATGCTACCAGAGAAACAGCAGCTAAAAGGCGATTCCCAGCCTTGTTCATTTCATGAAGATCAATGACCTGCCAGGTGAAGCAAGAGTAAGTAGGTTCGCAGTTCAAGAATTGAAGTGAAGATCGCACTAGCATCCTACCTAGAGACAGTACCTGCCAAAGGGAAGGGCAGGAGGTGAGAGCTTGATTAAGCCAACGGCTAACGAGCAAGAGAGACACAAGCTCTCTCTGCGGAAGCCACGAGCTTACGATTCTCAATGCCTTGGTTTCTATCTCTTTCCTCCACACCTCGTCCTCTTCGTCCCCCCATTTCCGGTCCATCTAGCCGTCCCCTTGCCTGCTCGCGTCGCGCCGGTCGGGTGGCGTTGGTGGCTTCTCCAGCGGACCACCGGCTGAGCCCGTTGGGGAAGAGAATTACCTTCTTGGGATGTTTCAGGCTCAACATGGGCCGCTTGCAGCCTGGTGGGCCCCAAAATTTGTTCTTGGGCCTCATCAGCTTCAATGAACTTTTTTAATTTAGGGTGTGGAGACCATGGCGGTTGCATGAGGGAGTAATATGGAGAAACACATGTATCATGTTGTGGTTGGAGGAAAAATAAATAAAGGAAAAAAAATAGAAGAAAAATATACTATGGGAGTTTTCGGGGTAAAGAGAGAGAAATATTTTTTTTTTCAAATTGTTATAACTTACAAAATAAGAGTGCAAAAATTAAAAAAAAATATATCATTGTTCTTTAAAGTGAATCTTACTCATTAGTAAAATGAATCTTCTTTAATAATAAAATGAACCATATTCATTAACAAAATGAATTTTACCCCAAACACCCTAAAAATCACCCTAAGAATGCTAAAAATGTCGAAGACATTTTTATGGTTTGTAGTGCAGGGTTTAAAGTCTAACGACCCTAAACCCTAAACCCTAAACCACAAACCCTAAAAAACTGTCGAGTTAGTGACGACAATATAAAGTGTAGAACTAATGCAAAAAAGATTACCCTGCCCCCAAACACCCAAAAAACCACCCTACGATAGCTAAAAACGTCGAAGGCATTTTTAGGGTTTGTAGTACAGGGTTTACTTGAACCACAACCCTAAAAAACTATCGAGTCAGTGACGATAATATAAAACGTAGAACTAATGCCAAAAAGATTACCCTACCCCCAAACACCCAAAAAACCACCCTAGGATAACTAAAAACGTCGAAGGCATTTTTATATATGGTTTGTAGTACAGGGACGACCCTAAACCCTAAACCATAAACCCTAAAAAACTGTCGAGTCAGTGACGACAATATAAAGCGTAGAACTAATGCCAAAAAGATTACCCTACCCCCAAACACCATAAAAACCACCCTTGGAATGCTAAAAACGTCGAAGGCATTTTTATGGTTTGTAGTGCAGGTTTAAGGTCGTTACTGTAGAGTCAGTGACGACAATATAAAGTGTAGAACTAATGCCAAAAAGATTACCCTACCCCCCAAACACCCTAAAAACCACCCTAGGAATGCTAAAAACGTCAAAGGCATTTTTATGGTATTTTAATGACCTTTGATTCACTTTTCAACAACCTTTGGTTCACCTTTTAATAACCTTTGATTCACTTTTCCTAAACTTAAAATATATGTACATACAAAAAATAAAAAATAAATAAATTTATCAAAGCATATTCATGTTTGGTCTTATTTTAAAGAACTCGAATTATGATGAACAATGGTATAAAATTTATGTTATTTGAACTTATATATAATAAGATACAACATTTAAAAGTTTTACAAAATATAAAAAAAAAGTAGAAATCATCGCCATATTAGAACATGGCGTAAGAGCCATGTTCGAAATTTAATCAGCATGGAGCTAGTGCCATATTAGAATATGGTGATTGTGCACATGTCAATATTTATTGGAGGGAAATAAAGGAAACAAAAAGAGAAAGAGAGCATAGTCACGCGGGTGAGGGGTAGGTGAGTAGGAGAGAAAATTTGTATTTTTTTAAAATGTTAGAACTTACAAACTATAAGTGCAAAATTAAAAAAAAATTATACCATTGTTCATCATTTTTCGTGCTCTTCAAAACAAGATGCATCATTGATATGTTTTGGTAAACTTAAAATTTCATATTTTTAGAAGGAGTATATATTACATATTTTTAAGTGAGTCATATTCATTAACAAAATGAATCTTCTTTAACAATAAAATAAACCTTATTCATTAACAAAATGAATCTTACCCCAAACACTTTAAAAACCGCATTTTTTATGGGTTGTACCTAAACCACAAACCCTAAAAATCTGTAGAGTTAGTAATGACAATATAAAGTGTAGACTAATGCCAAAAAGATTATCCTACCCCCAAAAACCCTAAAATCCACCCTCACATAAGTTTGTGGTAGGATTAACTTTTACTAATATTAAACCAAATATTCACTTTTCTTAAACCTTTGATTCACCTTTAAAAAACCTTTGATTCACTTTTCTTAAACCTCTGATTCACTTTTCTTAAACCTCTTATTCATTTTAGTTAAACAATCTCTATTTACGATAATCACTTTTCTTAAAAATCTGATTCACTTTTCTTAAACTCACGATTCACTTTATAAAAACCCCTGATTCACATTTCTTAAACCTCTTAATCACTTTAGTTAAACAATCTATGCTTACGAGATTCACTTTTCTTATTACTCTGATTCACTTTGTAACAACTTGTGATTCACTTTTTAACAACCTTTGATTCACTTTTCTAAAACCTCTGATTCACACTAGTCAAACAATCAAAATCACTTTAGTTAAACAATCTCTGTTTATGAGATTCACTTTTTTTAAAACCTTTTATTCAGTTTTACGCAGCTCTCTGATTCACTTTTTAACAACCTTCGATTCACTTTTTAACAACTTTTGATTCACTTTCTGTAAACTTAAGATTCACAATGAATTTTAAAAACTATGTACATACAAAAAATAAAAAATAAAAATTTATCAAAACATATTCATGTTTGGTCTTATTTTGAAGAGCTCGAATTATGATGAACAATGGTATAAAATTTATGTTATTTGGACTTATATTTAATAAACTACAATATTTTAAAGTTTTATAATAGTATAAAGCATAAAAGGACAAAATAAATGACAAAAGACCAAAAGGCCCATCTTCATATTGTAATATGGCGTATTCGCTAGGTTCAAATTCGTGTATAAAAAAGGTTTCAAAAAAAGAAGTGCGGTTAGAGTAATTTTTTTCTGAAAAAAAAAGTCATCGTATACTCCTAAGATTTAGAAGCTTTTTACCGAAGACCCTACAATTTTCAACTTACTGTAATATACTTTTTCAGTTTTGTTATTATCTACAATGTACTCCTCCTTATGTTAATTAGCAACTATTCCTATTATACCCTTGTCGTATCCTTTCGTAAAATTATTCAACAGCTAGTTTTTACAATATGATACACCCCTTATGAAAGCAACAACTAGTATGTAGTTCAGTAGATGCCCCTACGTATAGTACTACTTAGTTTTTCGTCATTAATGCCCAAAATACGCCTTGTCCTTTCTTTCATGATTCATCTCATACAACTTCTTATCATGGCATCCATACTCAACCAATTCAGTCTCTGCTGTAGTTAACATGAGAAGATGCAACACTTATGGAGGAGAGGTTTAAATCAATATGTTACTTTAGAGAAAATGTAGCTCTATAATAGTGGAAACACTATCTCATTTTGCCCTTGCTTTCCCTCAACACCTCAGCTGTAAATTTTCTTCCAAAACACTTTCCCTCTTGGGGGGGGGGGGGTATTTTCTCTTTTCGTCTTTGGTTTGGGTTTTGTCTTTCCTAAATCAAAAGAAGTTACCCGTATGATTTAGTTTTTGGGTGAAGTCTGCCTTCTCTGCTGATTATATGGGATTCTGGAAGATGTTGCATAGAAGTGAAGCCTTCATTGAGCAGTCGATCTTCATTGAGCATGAAATACCCATAAAATTTTGATTAAATTCTGAGCATATATTATGCATTCATATTGGATTAAATATGGTTATGATAATTGATGGATATTGGGATGTTAACGATTCAGTAATTTGGATTGGAATTTATTTCTTATGTGAGGATAAAGAGGTAATTGAGAATAAGTAAGATTTAATTAGATTATATTCTATTTTCTTCCTTTTCCTTATTTCTTTTTCTTTTCTTTTTCTTTTATTTTCTTTTCTTTTGTTCCTTTTCCTTTCCTGATCTTTTCTTATTCTGGCAAATCACGCTTGCACTCTCTCTCCCACTTTCTCTCTCTACACCTCACTTTGTTTCTTCTTCTTTTTCCTCTCACGTTAAATTACTCTCTTCTATTGCCGGTTTAGACTAATTTGAGGGGTAAGTCTTTCTATCATTGTAAAGATCTCTGAAATTGTGAATCAACTGATTAGGTGGATGATTGAGTGTTTAATTGTATTGAATTCTAGATCGCGAGTTCATCGACTGTGGTTGCTAGTGGTCTTATGTGATTCTTGATTGTGGTAAACGTGGATTCCAGGTAAGCTATTATGTTCGCTAAACTGTTTTGTGTGAACATTCATGAATTGTTAGATGAATTAATTTGATTTGGTGGAATGCCTTGTGGATGGATGTGAAAATTGTATGAAATTCGCCACTAGGGAATTCACACGTAAGGGGGTTTAATTATATCTGGGAACCTGGTGGATCATAATGGATATATTATCTGGATTTGGTGGTATTGGATTTAGGAGACTTTCACTGGGATTATTCGTACATATTGGTACATTGAATTGAACATTTTGCGCTGCGACCACTATATCACAGTTTAAGCTCTATAGATCTACTTCTTCATGGTCAGAAGTACCCTTACAAGGGTGTGCACACTTAAGGACTTAGAGTGAGGTGGATTGTATTTTGTGACCCCACGCATTTGGGTGTTCGTTTGTGGAAATTATATATTTGTGACCCCACTAGTTTGGGTGTTCATTGGTGGATACTTGGTTACCGGTGAAAGGATCCCATACTCTTGATGTATTGTTTAAATGACTATGTTGGAATGTTGGATATTGGTTGCATTTAACTGTTGTGTGGAACTAAACTTTTGAAATAAAATGAATTTTACACTACGAAGTAGTGGTTTACTCAATTTAATCTGATTTGCGCGATCTGTGTTGTTGTATGCTTTTCTGATCGCAGGTGTTGATGACTATGGCGGGGGAATGAGAAACACGCCATGATTTAGAAATAGATGATATGTTGGCTAATGACCGACATTGTTGTTAATTAGGAATTGGAATTGAACTATTGTTGTTGTTCACATTGGCTCTTTGTCTTTTAAGTTGTTTTGGAATGGTGAGTAGCCTTAGCACCCATATGGGTGTGGCGGTAATACGTCAGATTTAATTTATTTTTCGCTGTGATCTTTATGAACTGTTTTTGGCACCAAATTATTGTGGGAAGTTTTCTTAATTGATTTGCAATTGACATGATTGAATTGAGGTATGTTAATAAGGAAGTTAGTAGCTGCTTTTGCACTTTCAGACTTGTTCGAACGTCTGTCTGGACATACAAGTTCAAACAGGTCTCGAACTGAAATTGGATTTCTGAATAATGGGGTGTTCGAACATCTGTCCGAACTTTACACGTTCGGATAGTGTGCGAGGACAAGTCCGAGTCTCAGTCTCAGCGTTGGTCCAAACTTACATGTTCGGATGAATGTTCAAACACACCCAGGGAAGAATTTGTTAGGACTAGTGTCCGAACTTCAATGTTTGGACACATGTTCAGACCACGTAAGAATTTTCTATCGGAGCTGGCATTCGAACTTCAACATTCGGACAACATTGAAAATGAGTCTCGACTTGTGTCCAAACTTCCAAGTCCAGACACAAGTTCGGACATTTGCAACTAAGTTCCAGACCTCGTCCGAGCTTCCATGTTCGGACACAAGGTCGGACACATCTTAAATCCCTATTTTAAGACTCGTTTGACATCCGTTTTTTGATCTGTTTGCAGTGTTACTTCTCTAATTCTTTGTACTATACAATGTGCTAAAATCCGGGGTGTTACAAAGTGGTATCAGAGATAATTAATTCGAATGAGTTAAAAATAGGTAAGAATTGAATGGAATAGGTATAAAATTTGAATAAGCCGTTTAGGGGGGGGGCATATGTATTGTGTGATTGATAATTTTACATCTGTGGAACTGATAAGTGCGAAACATATAGACTTTTAGGGTTTAACTACCTTATTATTTGCAACACTTAAAGTAATGTTTCCCACTTACTATATGCTTTTCCCTAGATTTATGTTTTGATATGAACTGATACATTTTATGTATAAAATGCAGCAAAAGGTCTTGGAATCACATAGTACACTTCACAAGCTTCGCAACGCAACAAACAGGGATCAAATCGGAGCTCAAACGAAGATTTTAGAGGCAAAACAATTCTTGTCCGGACCTGTATCCGGACATGTAGGTTTGGACACATGTCGACGAAGCATTTTATGCACAGCGTCGACATCTCCGCACCAGCAGGTCCGGACGCTGGTTCGGACATGTCGGTAAATCCAGCGTACAGGAGCCAATCGACATGGTACTTTCACACACCTCTTCCACCGACTTACCCTTCTTTTTTACCCCAATATCACTATAAATACACCTATAACCCTCCATTAAATTATACACCATTCACTACCACATTACATATCAAATTCTTCCTCCATTTTCCACACTCCATTCACCTAGATATTAGACATCCATCTCACCCCATTATCATCCACAAAGACCACTACGTTGTTATTCTGTCCAACCTCTAACCAACATATTACCAGTTAATATGTCAGGCTAAAGAGGATATACTCTGGTTGAAGGTTAATTTATAGTTTGTTTAATTATGTAATTATGTTTTTACCGGTTTAATGTAAATACAGTTTGTTACGATTAAAGCTTATCTCTCGCCTTTTTAATAAATTTCATGAATTTATTAAAATGCTTTACTAAATCTATTTTGATAAGATCCGTGATAAATAGACAGGTTAATTAAGCCGTAAATCTGTAGAAAGCTTATTATGATTTAATAAGTTAGTATTTTCAGACGCAAATATAATTTCTCATACTTAATCCGTTTACATGTGTTTTGCTCGAATCTGGATTAGACCGAGCATGTTCTGGTAAATGAGTTCTTTTGAGTCTATGATTTAGTCCTTAAGATAATAACAGGAATTTTGCCAAACTATCACAATAAAACCGGTAGATATAGCATAAAAGAGCAGACTATATAAACCTGAACCCAGAGTCCCGTTTAATTTACCTTTTACTCAGTTTATTTTATCTCTCCTTTTTATTTATAAAAACAAGTCAATTAATCCCCCCTTTTTGTGACACCGCTTAGGAATTAGATAATTCCCCTTTAGTCCCACGGTTCGATATCCAGTCGCTTCCACTATACTATACTACGGCGACCGGGATTTGTTTGCAGCCCGTAAGATATTTTGAGTTTTAAATTTCTTTTTCATTTGTTTTAAATACGTTAGTTCCAACCATTCATATTATCCTGTCTGCAGGAACCTCAAGTTAGGTCTTGGTATACTTGGATGGTGTGTGATTATGTGTGATTTGGTACTGTTGTGGTGAGTAAAAACTCTGAAAATATGTATGTTCAATGGATCTTGTTGTGAGTTTATTATTCATATGGGGAAAAAGAGAATTATCTATTGGCAATATAAGGATTCACCCTCTATTGTGTTATAAGTGTGTTGAATCTAACAATAGTCTAGGGGTTTATGGTTAGGACTTCAGTTTCGAATCCTAGGGGCACAAGGTAGACAAACAGAACTACCTTCACATACCATACCAGAAGTTGAGCCAAACAGATAGATATGGCAGGAAACGACCAATTGAGACAACTGCAAGAATTGACCCTGAGTCTGAGGCAGATTATTCAGAGGCAAGCGCAGCATGACAATGCTCCTGAGGACTTCTCCAAGCACATCGTGCACATGAAGCCAGCTTCCTATAGTGGGAAGAAGATCCGGTATTGTTGACGGACTAGATTCGGGAGTTTGACAAAATCTTTGATGTTGTCAATTGCCCTATTGACAGAATGGTGAATGGAGTTGTCTACTATTTTAATGGAGAGGCAAACATCTGGTGTGTAATGGTATGAAATATACCATACGGAAGACCAAAGTGCCTACCGAAGACCTGCTAGCGGAAGGACAACTACCGGAGTCCAATTGTCGGAAGACCTGTCATTGGAAGCCCTAATACCGGAAGACCCGCTACCAGAAGGGCTGCTATCTAAAGGATCGCTACCGGTAGGGTTGTTACCTAAAAAGATGGTCCGGAAGAGTTAGTCCGATGCGGAAGCGGTATCCCAGTCCGAAAAGATTATCCAAATAGAGGCTAGCAGTTATATAAAATATGATAGTACCACATGTATAGGGGCAAAAAGGTAAAACCTGGCCATAGAAAGTCTATAAATAGGAGTAGAGGGGCTCATTTGTAAAGGACAAGTTAAAAAAGAAGGGAGCTCAACCCAAGGGGCTCTCTAGAGTTGTAAACTGAAAGATGAATAATAGCTCTGTCTAGAAGTGGACGTAGGCCGGATTATTGGCCGAACCACTATACATCTTGGTGTGGAAGCAATATCGGGAGAGCATCCTCAATACCGTTTCATTTGGCGCCGTCTGTGGGAACGAACATCAACCACGGTTGATCCACGCTCCAGAAAATCATGAAAGAATCGACTCATTCTACGGAAAGAAAAAGCTCCATCGACTCATTCTACGATTTCATTATGAACAGCAAGGAAATGGAGTAGCAGATCGGAGAATATTTTCCGATCGAGACATGAAGCTAAAGGAATTCATCCAAGAATTCCGTTTGCGTGACCAGAATTTCAAAACATGGTGAATAAGCGGGACTTGCGAAGAATTAAGAAGTGCAATCGACGATTCATCCACGGTCCGCGATCGTCAAAATAATACGGCTTGGAATCCGAAGATTCGACTGAAGGTTAAGGATTGTTCATCGCAATCTGGAAAACGTCTCATCGGAAGTAAGGAGATCTCAACAACTTTCATAGAAATCGAGCCGCGAGGCACCATGGTTCAACCGCATTATTTTGATCGAAGAGAAGAAAGCCGAAGACGTTTGATAGGATCCATCTGCTAAGTATCAAATCAGCGCAAGGGAGCGATGAATCACACATTCGACAAAAGTTGATTCACGTCAAACTTTGAACGAGAGGAACCGGCGAAACATATCGATAAAATTTCTCCTCCGACAATTCAGGAAGTCATTTGTAGATCGATGAAGAGAGCGGCACGACTTAAAGGATCACAATCGGGCGAACAGTCTAGGACCAGCCAGGCGTGAGAACTTATCTTGATTTGATGGATTCTTCCGTTCGAATCGGAGAATGAATGTTAGATCAAGGGAGTTAGAAAGAGTGATGTCGAATGTCCTGAATCGAGGATGCTGATCCATTTTTGCGTCGCGATAAGAAAATCGACACGGAAATTGGAATATGTTCTCCGGTCTCTTCGCTTGATGGTCCAACAGGCTCCAATGGATGATAAAAAGCGATGATGAATCAAGTATGATTGACATAAGGATGCATTCTCAAAACGAAAACAATTTAGAAAGAATTCAAAAAACGCAGCGAAGAATGTCGCGAACAAAATCAGGTACATCTGAAGCAACGCAGTCGGGGCATTGAACATCCTCCATGGTGACGGATCGAGTTTCGGATCTTTAATCTCACAAGGAAGCAATTAACAAGTTACAAGCAACAAAATAAGGTCCCGCTCTCAAGAAAACGTCAGTTCACGTTAGATACCGTCCGCAGGCCACATCAGGAATTTCTTCACAGCCTTAAAAACAACCGCACAGAGGACGCAAATTGCTCAAATCGATTCCACACGGCCAATCGTTTCAAGATATAGAGAATTTATTTTGAGATTGAAGCCTGAGCGGTATTCTAGCTCAAGCCCCGGGCCCTTCTCTGTCGAAATAAGAAAATGGTGAAGCATTGTCACCACAACCACGACTTGAAGCTCAGACAATTCACCAGCATTGGAAGAAGAAAGAGAAATTTCTGTAACGAGTTTTTGCTAGCAGCCACTATCGTTGGAGAGCGTCATCATCTTTTGACTATCACCGGTAGCAAATTGGTGCCGGAAGCTTGCATTTCCGAACAACTCACCTACGGAGATAGAATTTTATATCCGCAAGGGTGAACATCAAGCAAAGCACGCATGCATCAGTGACGGGAGAAAGTACCAAGATTGGCGATTAATCGAACCTAGAGCAGAAACAGTCAAGACCGAAAACATCGCTAAGTCTACTTTTACTATCTCCTTTATCAAGCATATACCGAGTTGATACTTAAAATTTTACTGCTCCTGGATTTATGTAATTTGATTTCAGCCTTTGTTAAATGCTATTCTGATTACGAATACTCGACATCATCTATTCTATTACTCTAGGTGTTTGAACATGTTTCCACGTAAAAAATGCATATCATTCTGCCTCATATGTTTCTGCTACCATTAGAGAATTTTTTCGAGTAGAACATCCATGTAATCTGATTGACTCTGTGAGTCTTATCCACTCCTGTTATAATCGGAAAGAATGGTTGAGCAATATGATAAGGAATACACACTTCATTTTTCTGGCTCTTCTCTACTGGCAGTGGGTCTTTCATGATAGTATTATCAACTTTGATTATGTTTCATGCTCTATTCTAGACATAGTTATGTATGCTTTTAATTGTCACAGCTGTAAAGATGATTGGAAACATGCTTCTGATTGTTGAAACTGCAAGCTATTACCAGTGGCATTTTATAAAACCTTGAACATGATTTTTTGCCACCGTCAAATGACACCAGCTTTATCGCTTCTTAGCCATGAATAATGGTTATATTATTTCAGTATTACTAACATGGTATAGACTGTTAAGCTTCACCCTTGGGCTTTAATAACTGTATTACGTTCTGGTTGAGGAGGCATGACAGTCTTACTTGGCAATTTTGATAAGCTTGGGCTGTATGATTGTTCAAGCTAAGAAACTGTATAAATTCAATGAGGAGTATGCGCAGATAATTCTGCTTCACTTAAGTCAAGATTCTTGGTTGATCTTTGCTTTTGATCTGCGTTTTTCCTGATTGCTGTCATGGTTTAAAAAGCTTAGATTCAAACTATACGTGTTCTGTTCCAGAATAGCCAAGGTTAGAACCTACTGAGTGTATTTCTTAATAGTAATTAAGTGCAACAGGTTTCTATCATTACTTATTGTCGACCTGTGGTCAGTTTTTAAAATTAAACCTCTGTTTGAAGACTCAAACGTGAAGTATTTTATGCCTGATTCTGTTTATATTCGCTCTACCGCATAGATTAAGAATAAAAGTACATTTACAGTTTCAAATTTCCAAGGAATGCTCCTGATTCATCTGTTTGTTATTTTCATTAAGCGTCCTTTCATGGGCATCATCATGCAACTGTTGAAGTTGTCTGCTCCCAGTTTTCGTAAATACAATACCATGAACCCTAGTAGGGCAACCTCGCTTTTGTTTAAACCTCTATGGCCTTGCTTACCTCTGATATTGAGAGTATAGAGGGATTGGTTATTTCGCTGCTTAGCAATGTTTTTTGCCTTTTGAAGTTCTTGTTTAAATCCTATTACTATTGCGTTTATAAATTAATTTTAGTTCTTGATTAAGTACTACTCTGATTTCAAACCCTATGTTTGTGTTGTTTAAAACTGCACCTGCTGAGGTGGCCAAGCACCCAGTAGAAGCGTTGAGCTAAAAGTCTCCCGGTAGAGATATCAATGCTACAGAGGCCTCGAAGTGGCTCAGCAAGCTTAAGGGAAACTGAAGAGCAAATCTGATCTCCGGAAGTTTTTCTAGCATGGAGGATTTATTTTCCGCAATCCCCGATCAATACTTTCTTCGCACTGATGTCTCCTGTTCAGCGGTAGCGACCAACAGAGAAGGAGGACCAGTCCAGTCCGGAAACTTCGACGAGTTGATAAATGTCTTTCCGGAGGATATGTTTCAGCAAAGGGGTCCGCCAAGGATAAAAGCAAACCAGATTTCATGTGACACAACACCGTCGTAGGGAATCATCAACACAAGCACACCGTAGACAAAACAAAATACACAACAATACCAAGCGAAGACAACCAGCCCGAATCATCAAAATATGGTTCAAGTTGAAGGCTTAGGACAAAGCATTCCGAAACCGGTTCACTGAGAGCTCCGGGAATATGAATTCACCGTCTGTAATTTAATTTCGGTCGGAAACCGTTTTCTACGATAAAACGCCACCGCACTTCATCCCTCTTACTACCGGTAGAAGCACTGGGTTGTAGGCACAAGAAGTATGCCACCATGGAAACTGAAATTCATCAGAGTCATGAGAAATTGAGATCAAGAAACAAGAGGCAGGGGCGAATGATTTTGGATAAGTAATCTCTGGATCCACCGAGAAAAGAAGCAATGCACATCAAGATTTCCATACAAATCTGGTTCGCCTTGCGAATCGCATCTCCAGCCAACATCGAACCCAATTTTACCACAATTCAAGTTAAGAACGATGCCAGATTCGACCTCGGCGGAAATCCAATACCGCAACAACGTGAGCGGAAGGTAATTGGTTGTTAGAGGCGTGGAAACGGAGGAAATCATCAGGTTTATCCTGAACATACGGGAAGGAATGATTGGAAGAGAACCCCGATATTTGGACATCCTCCGGTAGAAATCTTGATATCCCCTCCGGTAGATATTTGGGCACCCTCTCCGGTAGAAATCTTGATATCCCCTCTGGTAGATATTTGGACATCCTCTCCGGTAGAAATCTTGATATCCCCTCCGGTGGAAATTTTGTTCGAATCAGACAGCAGTAAATTACCGGTGTACTTCTCAGTCACATATTTCCGCCACGGTAATGTCAGCCTCCGGTAATATCAGGCTACCGTAATATCAAAATACACCCTCAGTTCAGGCTCAGGCGACGCCTCAGGTTCGGACACAGCAAAGAGTTACGTTCACCAGGCTTTAAATCCTCAAGCTCAGAAGTTTCCTCGGTATCTATCTAGCAATCTGCTACATCCTCAAAAACTCTGGCTGGTATGTCTCTGGTACTATATTATGTATGGTAAGCACATTCATACTAATGAGATGCAAAAGTGGTTCAGGTTTACTTCTTTATCCCTCTTTCTCCATTTCTTTCACCAGTGGAGTGTTTCAATTTCAATATATCAGATGGAGATGAATTATATTTTACCACATCTCAAGACCTTTGCTGACCAATTTCTATTTGCTTCTGATTGAGCATCACAGCTTCTGCATCTTTTTAGCTATTACTACTCTCAACTTTCAATGTGCTTTTGCTACTGCTTCTGTTCGGCTTTATCTCTAGGCCTATACTGTTGCTGTGTGGTTACTTCTAGTGTATATTATGTTTTGATCTGCGCTGTTGATTACTTGTTTTTTACGACAGCATACATGTCTGATCTCATCTGATTTTGATCAGTTTGATAAAATTTGTGAAGCCTTGCTTGCTATTACCATGGGCTGGCAGGAATAGTGAAGTACAAATGCTTAAACTACTTCTGTGTTTGCTTCTGAATATCACTAGGTCTCTAACAACGTTCCCGATTTTGGCTGCAGATGGTTATTTTTCTTGCTTCTGTTTTAACTGCCTAATACATCTGTTTTATTAATCTATAAACATTTAATGTTAAGTGCTATACTTGGAATAAATTAGAAGCTATCTGCTATGATTAAGAAGCATGTTAATGAAGTACACTGTTCTAATTGTCTTCTGATCACAATGCTGCACAGACCGATATCGATTAAAATACTTAGTTGGAGTTGTCTTGGTGTCTTATAGTGTTGTTGACCATTTTATACACGCTAAGACATGTTCTTTGAGTTTTATAAGCTTAAAAAAAGAAAAGCGATCATGAATACACGATCTGTTATAGCACTCTCTGTTTTACTTGCTTTAATTATGATTTATCTTACCTGGTTTTGCTATTATATTTCATGCACCTTGTGAGCAATTGGTACCGGTGAAAGAAGATTCTTTGTCACTGTTGCTTGTTGAGCAGAAATATGTGTTACTATACTTCTACCTAGGCAGTGTACCTATCATTTTGCGGAATAGTGAATTGAGTGGGATTGTCGATCTCAGGGACCTCATTCAATTAATTGACAATTTATTTACTAACTGAGAAACTAAACTAAGAAAGCAGGAAATGTCACTTTTTCAGGTTTTGCTTAATTTAATAAGAAGAAATACTCAACAAACAAATATAAAATAACAAAATAATAAAACGGTAAAAATAAACTAAATTAAGAAATAAAGATTGAAACTCTAAAATCTAAGGAAGCACCCCGGATTGTTCTGTAAACCTTCACTTTATTAATCTATTAATAAACTCTTCCCTAATTCTGCAATAAACCCAGGAACTATAATTAATTCGTCAACGGCTAAGTCTAACGAATCCTAACCAGTTGCTAGAACTAGCAGCAGACTAATGCTCTAATCCGGACACACCAATCGCATAAAGAACAGTTTTATTTGAGACCGATTAACCTATAGGCGGGATCACGCTTCTAGTCGTTAATCAGGTTTAATTCCTATGTCTTGTTATCTATCTCAGCTCTCGCATGTTGATTAGAAAACTACAAATATAGCTTTAATAATTAGCTAGAGAATTAAAGCACTTGAAGAACTAGAATTAAACTATTGCAATAATGAATTCGAGAAAAAATTACAAAATAAATGTAAAAGATCTAGTTTGCTACCCCAATCCGGGGAGCTAAACTAACTACTCAAACATAAACATAAAAATAACAAATATATATGGAAGTGATGTGGTGTGGTGAAAGTGGTGGTGCGTGACGGTGGCGTGAGTGTGGTCGTGGTGGTTTGATGGTAATGGCGGTGGGATGATGGTAATTGGATGAATGTGGTGTGCAGATCCGGTACGTGAGGCGGCTAGGGCTTCGTCAATGGAGAGATGCGTGGATGATGAAGGAGGCATAGAGCCCCTCTGGGCGTGTGTTCTCCCCTCAATATGACTCTAGATGGGAGAATATATAGCAACTACGCTGTTTATCAGTTGACAAAATATTTTATCTTCTAAAGATCTTGATAAAAGGTAGCTTGGAATAGTTGCTGATATTGGTCCAGTAAGTTTCACAGAAAGGTTGAGGACGGCCCATCACGTGCTTGTATATGGGCTGTTGTTTTCCATTTTGTCTGTACGAGACCGACCAAACTCCAAGCCTGCATTGTATATTCAGCTGCTATGTACTTCATGGGTCAAAGAGCTCCATGCTGCTCACGTCCAACTCCATGCAGCAGCCCACCACAAGAAGTGATCGTGGTGTATGGCTGAAATCAACAAGACTATATACGTCTTAGTGCAAGCGTGATATATATTAAATGATGGTGATATATATATATATATATATATATATCATTGCATATAATCATTAGACACATAAAATGTATGTGTTCACATCAAAACATAAATTTAAGAAAAAGCATAAGATAAGTGTAAAATATGACATCAATTGTTTTGAAAATAGGAAGAATTAAAGCCTAAAAATAGATGTATTTTGCACTTATCAAACTTCCTCACACTTAGCTTTTGTTTGTCCTCAAGAACATAAAGAATAAAACTATCTCTAAGGCCGTAGTATCGAACCTCAAAATCAAATGAGTGCAGAAGGAAATCAAGCGAAATGGCAATCAAAAGAATAATCCTGCTCTTAGCTGTAAGTTTTCGCAAACAGTGAAAAAGAACAATTATGTAAAAGCATGAAGAAGCTTGATTGCATAAACTAAATATAGAATAGTTTGGGATCTTCCACCAATTTCTTTCCTCTAACCTTTGGATGACAAGGGGTGTGAAGTAACACCTTATTCCGTGATACCTTTCAACACCACATACTCATGATCAGAAACAAAAAAAATAAACTGCAATTAACTTTTCTTTCGCATGCAAAAACATTCTTCTTTAAGAAGTATATACAAAACAAACGATTATTGAGAATTGCAGAGTTATTCCATAACCCAGACTTTTCTCTCTAACCTTGTAACGGCGTTGGGCCAACTATCCCAGATCCCGAGACCTTAGGTAGTAGGTGTTAAGGCACCCCTAGGACTTAATAACCGGATAGACGAGGCCTGCTTTTGTTAGGAAAATTTCTGATCAGCGGAGAGTGAGTACCTTCCTTATCCTTTCATTCCAAACTTTCACATCATTTCCAAAATCCCAAACTAAACTAATTCAGATTACACAATTAGCTAATCCACCAAATTTCAGTGAAAACAGAATTAATTTAAATAAAAACAAGTTAGATTAGTCAAACATCTTTAAGCAAGAGAATTCTTGAGGTTGTCACCCAGCTCAACTTCAAACTTCCACAAACATTTTCAACCAAGAATTCAATATGTATAAGCACTCAGAGAAGTGATTCTTTTAAAGCAATAGGACAAACAAAAACAAGTGTGGCATTTAAGCGCAACTGACATATTTTCAGGGAAAGGTCTCTACTTCCTCACACTTAAGAGGAGCAATGTCCTCATTGTTCAAAAATAAAAATCAAGAAAAGACCTTTCAAAATATGCCACTCATTAAGGATTCATTCAGGGCAATCATGGACTGATAAATAAGCAATTATAGCACAATAGGCTGAACACAAACATTTAAAATAAAGAAACTGAAACTCCCCTGATATCGTAGATTGAGGAAGGTTCCCTTCCTCACACTTAAGCTCGAACATTGGGGTAGCGTTCCTCACACTTGCGTTCAAGCAAGTGTCCAGCCTTGGGGTACATCAAACACCATAAACATTTCACCTGCAACACTCACAACTACCACAAAAACACTGAAAGCGTTGCATTAAAGCACGGGCACCATCGCCACCTCTGAATGAAATAAAAAACAGAAATAAAACCTGAAAACAAAAAAAAAACAAAAATAAAACATAAATTTAACCCTTGGGTTGCCTCCCAGTAAGCTGCCCGTCTTTATAGTCTTTGGCTAGACTCCCGCTTCATTATCCTGGATCAAAAATAAAAGTAGACAACAGCTTTGCCAGGAAAACGAAATAGGCAGTAATTAAAAGCAAACCACCTGGATCAAAATAAAACGTTACTTCAGCAAATAAAATAGGAAAGTAAATACTCCACAAAACCTGATGTTTGAGGAGATATTGCCGGTAACGTATTTCTAATTGGAGATCAGGTGATGATGAATTATCTTCCTCAAATTCGAGGACATAAACGTCCTCCTCCTTTTGTTGAGGCTCCTGGAGGCAAAGTTGAAATTGCAAATCAATTGATGGTGGCGCTTTCTCCTCAGTTTCGAGAATATAGATATCCTCTTTCAGTTGGTGAGGCTCAATCATGCAATCCTGCTCGTAGACAACTGCGGTAGATGCATCAATTTCTTCATTCTCTATGAAATCATCCACTACTGGTGCCTCTACCGGCTCAGAGTTAGGCTCAGGCAAGATATTATGCTCTACAGGCAGAGGACTTTCCCACCAATAAAGTTCTCGATCAAATTGTGGTGGTGGTTGGTATCCAATCAGTCTCTGAAAAGAAAGTACTGCTTCCCGCTTGCGCTGCAAAGCTTGTTCCACCATCAATCTCGTCTTCTCATCATAACTGCTATCCATTCTCAGTAACTAGCCTACAAAAATAAAATTTAAAATACACAGTAAAATAGAACTAATACTAGAAAAGGAAAAAAAAAATTAAACTAAAAAAAATAAAACTAAAAATGTAAATAAACAGTCAAATTTAATTATGACCTAATAATTAAACAAATATACCCTAATTTTACTATAAACAGAAACAAGAAGGCGGTAACATAAAAGAAAAAGAAAAACCTACGTACTGCGGAACTAACGAAATTGACTTCGGGAAGAAAAAAAAAAACTTCCGTACTACTACAAAATTGAATTCGAGAGCAATATAGGGTAAAAGAAGAAAAAGAAAAAAAAAAAATCAAGTACGTTAGGAAAAATAACAACAATGTAAAAATAAAAACAAAAAGAAAAGTAATGAAACAGAAAGCGTGCAATCGAATGGAAATAGTACGGAACAGCAAATCAAATCAAATAAAGTAGATCCTAGACTAATTGAATTAAACTCGAATTGAATAAAAAAAACGAAAATAAAAAGAAGAAAAAGTAAAAACTAAAATAAAATCTCAATCAAATAAATAAAAATGTCAATTAACCGTGCCAGAGGTCCCCGACAACGGCGACAAAAACTTGTTGAGCAGAAATATGTGTTACTATACTTCTACCTAGGCAGTGTACCTATCATTTTGCGGAATAGTGAATTGAGTGGGATTGTCGATCTCAGGGACCTCATTCAATTAATTGATAATTTATTTACTAACTGAGAAACTAAACTAAGAAAACAGGAAATGCCACTTTTTCAGGTTTTGCTTAATTTAATAAGAAGAAAGGCTCAACAAAAAAATAAAATAACAAAATAATAAAACGGTAAAAATAAACTAAATTAAGAAATAAAGATTGAAACTCTAAAATCTAAGGAAGCACCCCGAATTGTTCTGCAAACCTTCACTTTATTAATCTATTAATAAACTCTTCCCTAATTCTGCAATAAACTCAGGAACTATAATTAATTTGTCAACGGCTAAGTCTAACGAATCCTAACCAGTTGCTAGAACTAGCAGCAGACTAATGCTCTAATCCGGACACACCCAATCGCATAAAGAACAGCTTCTATTTGAGACCGATTAACCTATAGGCGGGATCACGCTTCTAGTCGTTAATCAGGTTTAATTCCTATGTCTTGTTATCTATCTCAGCTCTCGCGTGTTGATTAGAAAACTACAAATATAGCTTTAATAATAGCTAGAGAATTAAAACACTTGAAGAACTGGAATTAAACTATTGCAATAATGAATTCGAGAAAAGATTACAAAATAAATGTAAAAGATCTGGTTTGCTACCCCAATCCGGGGAGCTAAACTAACTACTCAAACATAAACATAAAAATAACAAATATATATGGAAGTGATGTGGTGTGGTGAAAGTGGTGCGTGACGGTGGCGTGAGTGTGGTCGTGGTGGTTTGATGGTAATGGCGGTGGGATGATGGTAATTGGATGAATGTGGTGTGCAGATCCGGTACGTGAGGCGGCTAGGGCTTCGTCAATGGAGAGATGCGTGGATGATGAAGGAGGCATAGAGCCCCTCTGGGCGTGTGTTCTCCCCTCAATATGACTCTAGATGGGAGAATATATAGCAACTACGCTGTTTATCAGTTGATAAAATATTTTTATCTTCTAAAGATCTTGATAAAAGGTAGCTTGGAATAGTTGCTGGTATTGGTCCACTAAGTTTCACAGAAAGGTTGAGGACGGCCCATCACGTGCTTGTATATGGGCTGTTGTTTTCCATTTTGTCTGTACGAGACCGACCAAACTCCAAGCCTGCATTGTATATTCAGCTGCTATGTACTTCATGGGTCAAAGAGCTCCATGCTGCTCACGTCCAACTCCATGCAGCAGCCCACCACAAGAAGTGATCGTGGTGTATGGCTGAAATCAACAAGACTATATACGTCTTAGTGCAAGCGTGATATATATTAAAATGATGGTGATATAATATATATATATATCGTTGCATTGTAATCATTAGACACATAAAATGTATGTGTTCACATCAAAACATAAATTTAAGAAAAAGCATAAATAAGTGTAAAATATGACATCAATTGTTATGAAAATAGGAAGAATTAAAGCCCTAAAAATAGATGTATTTTGCACTTATCATTGCTACTGGTCCTGATGATTCACATCGGAGTTTTGGTGCATTGATGAGCTACCGGTAGAAAACATTTGGATGAGACTTCCGTATTCGATAGAGTTTTGAACTGTGGGCTTCCGGTAACAAATTGGTACTTCCACCAGTACCAACTTTTCGTCATCAACCGGTGCGAGACATCACCACCGACAATCCTCCTACCAGTAAGAAGGCCCAGGTGCATCACAGCCAGACAAAGATTCATTGGTAAAAGAAGAAGAAGAAGAGAAAGCTCGGAGTTGGTAATCTTCAATTATATTCGCTTCTTCAAAGATCAAAATTGGACCAAAACAATGCCAAGCTTCCGATAGGAGTGTTGGGATATATGGTTTACCGGAGGCATCATCACAACTCCAAAATCTACATCGGTAGAAATATTGTGTCTTCACCGATAGTAGCTTGTCATCTCACCGGTAGCCTCCTTCCAGGTGACATTTTAATCCCAAGCAGTGAATCGGAGAGGGAGTCCTTCTCCACCAGTAGAATCGGTAACCAACTACGGTTCGCGTGTGGTAAAATTTTTCGACAATCCCTTTCACTGGTAGTACGCATCACTCTCGGAACACCGTATACTACATCTTCGGAGTTCAAGCATTCTTAAAAAGGGGGAAATTGGGATGTAAAGTCTGAATGCTACAGCTGAGTGCGGTAATCAAAGTCAACAGTAAACTCCTCCGGGATATACGAATGAGGAACCACAAGTCTCTAACCCTTTACCACCGGTAGGGGAGAAGAAAAGACTCACAAGGTCTAAAGACCCATGGCAAGAGAATTTTCAGAACACCTTCGTCAAAAGGGTAGAAATAGAAGTCACAAAAATCGACTGAATGAAGAGCATCGGCGAAGTCCTGGCCAACAATTGAGATTCTCAGTCCAACTTGAAAGTCCCGTCGACCGGGAGACCCATTATATCAATTTCCCACGGAAGCCGTTTTCTTCTTGTTGCTACCCGGGAGGAATCATGATTGGATATGAAGGAAAGGATATACGCCCTGGAAACATAAACGATCTCTCGGACAAAATTGGTCCAAACCTGTCGTCCGAGGAAGTTGAGTCATTAAATCACCGAGAGAATGTCACCAAAAACAAAAGAGAAAAGACTGCGAGTCGTCCACCGCACTGACATGCTACCGGAGGAGTATCACTAAATACTTGCGGAAGAATTCCACTCCCAGAGACGGGAAAAAGAATTTATTTTAAGGATTTCGCTTTCGGAGATGGACTTGGCAACCGGAGGTAGAAATTGTTCTTGACTTTCCACGCAAACTTTGGCATCACCCGGGCAAAGGCACCATGTCGAAGCAGCAACCCATCGTTTCCACCGGTAGGAAACTACAGTCGGAAAGAAAGAAAGTGGCCCGGGTTATCTACTAGTTTTGCTGGTGCGTTTGGCAACACGGGACGATCAAAATGATACCCTGCGCAACCCATCCAATATAAGAGGAAAGAAATGTCGGCCCGGTAGAAAACTCCTTTGTACTACTGGAACGGTTATATTATCCCACCGGTAAAAAAGAGAGATACCAGCTTTCGATATTTCATTGTGAATATTCTTTTGACACTGGGAGTTTGCAAAAACCTTTTTCAGAGGATTGATCACCCTTTGGTTTTTTACACAAAAAGAAATATTGCAAAACCATTGTCTGATTTACTCAAAACCAAGACCAGAGAGTCTTGAGAAAAGAAAAGAAAGACAAAGAATGTAACCGACGATCTCACCATCAGCGATGGTAGAGTGTTTTGTATCCGACGATCTACCATCAACGATGGTAGTGTATTTCATCCGACGATCTGGCTGTCTTACTGCCAGTAGAGTGTTAAACCGACGATCTCACAGTCTCGAAGTCGGTAGAGTGTTAAATCGACGATCTCACCATGTGTACAGTGGTAGAGTGTGAAAGTGTAACTAAGAGGTTACTGAAAGAAATCTTGGCAAAAAACAAAAGAGCAGTCTAAAATTCTTCGTTATAAGAATCTCCAACTTTTGGGAAGTCCGGTCGCTCCGGGCAGCCCAAAAGACAAATATCTTTTAATTTGTTAAAGATTAAATATGCAGGTCCAAGGAATAAAGTAATTCAAGCAGGACTGATTATGGAGATCTTTGGATTTCTTATTATGGCACGTTCAAAGAGCGGAGACCTTCTCTCAGGAGTACAAGTGAGACTTCATCGCCCCCGGAACCCGTGGGACTTCTTTGTTTCCGGCAGACAAGCTCTTACATAGGCTAAAGTTTTTAAGTTCATTTCCTTTTTAGGCAAAAGAAAATGAACTTGTGGGACTAAGAGATATATAGTAGAAAAGAAAGAGTACAAAGTGTAAATTTTATCTTCTTTTATAAGTTCCACTTTTTAGTGTTAAAAAGTAGAACTTGTGGGACTGATGTAATGGTATGAAATATACCATGCGGAAGACCAAAGTGCCTACCGAAGACCTGCTAGCGGAAGGACAACTACCGGAGTCCAATTGTCGGAAGACCTGTCGTTGGAAGCCCTACTACCGGAAGACCCGCTACCGGAAGGGCTGCTATCTAAAGGATCACTACCGGTAGAATTACTACCGGTAGGGTTGTTACCTAAAAAGATGGTCCGAAAGAGTTAGTCCGATGCGGAAGCGGTATCCCAGTCTGGAAAGATTATCCAAATAGAGGCTAGCAGTTATATAAAATATGATAGTACCACATGTATAGGGGCAAAAAGGTAAAACCTGGCCATAGAAAGTCTATAAATAGGAGTAGAGGGGCTCATTTGTAAAGGACAAGTTAAAAAAGAAGGGAGCTCAACCCAAGGGGCTCTCTAGAGTTGTAAACTGAAAGATGAATAATAGCTCTGTCTAGAAGTGGACGTAGGCCGGATTATTGGCCGAACCACTATACATCTTGGTGTGGAAGCAATATCGGGAGAGCATCCTCACTACCGTTTCATGGTGGACTACCAATCGTTATGTGCTACAAGCTAAGCTATATTTCAAGTGGAATGCCCTGAAGGAGGCCATGAGAAGAAAGTTTTATCAGAGCACGTGAGAATGCAAAAATATCTAGAGTTCTCAGAGCTGAAGCAGTTATCCCTAAGTGTGAAGGAGTATAACACCAAGTTCTTGGAGCTTGCTAGGTTCGCACCTAGTATGGTTCTAGCTAAAGCCTCGAAGGTGCAGAGGTTTGTGGGTGGCCTCAATTGGAGTCTCCTGGAGGCATTGAGTATTCTAAAAATTTTAACACTCCATGAGGCTTACGGGAAGGCGGCCAATATCTATAGGGTCCAGCAGATGAGGCAAAGAGGTTCAAGCTGGAAATCAGAGGAAGTACGAGGCTAAGGAGGAGACTCATGGTCATGATGACCACCCTTAGAAGTAGGGCCATGTTGAGAGGTGAGGCCCTACAATGATGGGAGACATAGGTCTGGAGGGAACAAAAGAGGTGAGCAAAGGTCTGGCAGTTCGAGTCAATTTTAGAGGGGTTCAAGAAACCAGGAGAGGCACTTCTACTGTAAGAAGTGTAACCGTGACCATCCAGCCATGGACTATGACAGGAATCTAGTGACCTACTTTACTTTTAGGAAGCTAGATCACTGGTCCTTTAAGTGCTATGAGAATAACCTGGGGAATGCCCCGTAGAGGGGAATGGTGGTAGTCGCTCCTACAGTCAGTAGGGGAACCAAAGCAGAGACCAGGTTCAGCAGTCTCGTGCAGGTTCCAACCAACGTGGTATTGAGAGTCGATCAGCTGGAGGGAATGGAAACCAGAGGGAGAGCAGCAACCAACAACAACTACCGTAACCCAAAGAGAATCAATATGATGAGCCAGGTTGAGACCAAACCCGAGCACAATGTCATAGCAAGTACATTTATTGTCCATGGTACTTCTGCTAAGGTGTTATTTGATACTGGAGCATCATATTCATTTATAGAATTTGGGTTTATGAAGAAAATGGGTTTGGTAGTTAGTAGTCCCATATATGTGTTTATATCTATTCCATCCAGGGAAGTATTCCATTACTGCAACTTAGTTAAGGACGTGGATATAATGATTAAGGAGGTAAATTTGTCTGCCGACCTCATCCAATCAATCTGTCTGATTTTGATGTGATACTTGGGATGGATTGGTTGGGGAAGTATAAGGGGTTGACTGCCTGGAGCAAAAGATTGTTCTTAGGGGCCTTTGGGGCAGAGGATCTCTTATAGAGGAGAGAGAATGAGTCAAGTGTTAAAACTGTTTCTACTATGGAAATAATGACTAAAGTAAGGAATGGCCATTCAGCCTACCTCTGCTATGTTTAGAATTCGAGAGGTGAAGGGGAGAAGGAGAAAGATATTCGGGTGGTAAATGAATTTTTGGATGTGTTTCCTAAGGAGATTCCTGGTATGCCACCTACGAAGGAGGTCAAGTTTAGTGTAGATCTCGTGCCAAGGACAACGCCAATTTCAAAGGCTTCATATCACATGGCACCAACTGAAATGAAGGAGCTGAAGACTCAATTGGAGGAATTGTTGGATAAGGGGTATATTCACCCAAGTGTTTCACCTTAGGGAGCCCCTGACCTGTTCGTTAAGATGAAGGATGAAAGTTTGAGGCTATGTATTGATTACAGGGAACTGAATATGGTAACTATTAAGAACTGGTATCCATTACCGAGGATTGATAACCTCTTTGATCAGCTTCAAGGGCTGGAGTGTTTTCTAAGATCGATTTGCAATCTGGTTATCATCAGCTACGGATCGTTGAGAAAGACATTCAAAAGATAGCCTTCAGGACCAGATATGATCATTATGATTTACAGTGATGCCTTTTGGCCTAACCAATGCACCAACAATATTCATGGAGTTGATGAATGGGTTTTTAGCCCTTACCTTGACATGTTCGTGGTGGTATTTAGTGACGATATTCTGGTATATTCTAAGGATAAGGAGGATCATGAGAACCATCTGAGGCAAGTATTACATATTTTGAGAGATAACCAGTTTATGCCAAACTATTCAATTGTGAATTATGCCTGGATAGAGTTGCTTTTTTTTGGGGCACATTATCTCTAGTGAAGGGATTTATGTGGATCCATCTACGGTTCAAGCGGTGAAGGATTGGCCTAGTCCAACCAACGCGACAGAGGTTTGTTGTTTCCTGGGTTTAGCATGATACTACGAGAGGTTTGTGAAAGACTTCTCTAAAGTTGCGAAACCACTCACTAACCTTATGAAGAAGGTAGTGAAGTTTCAGTGGGGTGAGGACTGTGAAAAGGCCGTTCAAATCTTGAAGGAAAGGTTGACCATGACTCTAGTTCTGACTTCGCCTTCAGGAATAGAAGGTTCGAGGTATTTAGTGATGCTTCAAGTATGGGCAGGGTTGCGTATTGATGCAGAACGGTGAAGTTATAGCTTATGCCCCGAGACAGTTGAAGGAGTATGAGACTACGGTACCCCACTCATGATTTGAAGTTAGTTGTAGTTGTTTTTGCACTCAAAATTTGGCGGCATTATCTCTATGGCACTTCATGCAAAATCTTTACCAATAATAAAAGCCTGAAATATATTTTCACGTAAAAGAAGTTGAATATGAGGCAGCGAAGGTGGCTTGAGCTTATAAAGAATTATGATCTGTAGATATTGTATCATAAGGAGAAGTCTAATTTGGTGGCTGACGCTTTGAGTAGGAAGAGGAGTCACTTTGTGAATTCGATATGGGTACTCCCCAAGGAGTTAGTTAGAGACTTCCAGAAGTTGAGTTTAGAAGTAATGGAATCGAGGGAGTTGACTGAGAGGTTAAGTTATATATATGACCATCACTTCTGATATTTATGATGAGATCATTAAGGGACAGCTTGGGTATATTAAGCTGGAAAGAATTCGGGAGAAAATGAAGGAGGGTAAAACAGTAGATTTTGCTATTCATAGCGATGAGAGTCTCAGATTTAAGGGGGAGATGATGTGTGCCATAGAAGTGTGTGAAGGTTAAAGAGAAGTTGATGCAGAAGGCACATCATTCGCCTTATTCAGTTCACCCATGAGGTGACAAACTGTACAAAGATTTGAAGAGACAGTTCTGGTGGCCTAAGATGAAGAGGGAAGCAGCTGGCTTTTTTTCCCGCTGCCTCACCTATCAGAAGGTGAAATTTGAGCATAAGCGAATGAGAGGATTACTGCAGCCGCTAGAAGTACCCAAGTGGAAGTGGGATTCTATAGCAATGGATTTCATGGTTGACTTATCCTTAGCCAAGGGTGGAGTAAATCAGATTTAGGTTATAGTTGATAGACTCATGAAAGCTGCTAGGTTTATACCTATGAAGAGTACCTGGACGATGAACCAGTTAGTAGATGCCTGTTGGAGACTTAAGTTTTGCAGATGATTGCCTCCTCAGTCAAAGTAGCGATGCAGAAAGACTTGACGTCGTCACAACTTACCAGTCTGCAGAACACCTGTTCACTTGTCCCTATCTGCCAAGAGGCGTGACACTACTGAGTGGCTGCGGAAATCTCAGATGCATGGGAGCGTGCGCAACATGAGAACGTGAAGCACAAACAAACTCCACAACTCCGATACTTGCGGAAACAAATCAAGGAGCCGCTACGTGAAGACTCCACCGAAGATTTAGGAAGCAGTTAAACAAGTATATAATCATATGATTGTAATTAGTTTAAGCGTGCATTCTAGATTATTCAGAGAGAGAGAGAAACACCGCTTTGAGAGAGAAAGTATTTTTGAGAGATCTTAGTGAGATAGTGTCAATCAGCTTAGGTATTTATTACCTAGAGAGCACACATAGAACACTCCCCTTTACTTCTTGTTACGCATTGATCTAAGCCGAGAGTAGAGAGAGTGTTGGATGAGACAGAGTACCTCTGTCGAATCCCAAGATAGGAAGCTAGGTTGTAATTCGCATTGAATTTCAATACAAGCAGAATCCTATCTTGTCAATTTAAAACAAAAGCTTCCGCGTAATTATTTTTCTACAATACTTGTTCTCCAAGTAGGGTTGGTCTGAGACTAACACCTCAGACCTACTCGGTCAGCACCCCGATCCCTTCAAGTGGTATCAGAGCCAGGTTGGCTGACAAATCTCTCAAATGGCGGAAATCTCAAATACCAACAACAACAACAGAATGCAAGTAGAGAACCCAAAGCTAACTTCCACAAACTACAACATGTGGAAAAATGAGATGGAGTCACACCTCCAGTCACTCAATCAACAACTCTGGACGGTAGTGACGAAAGGTAATTTCCCAGTACCTGAAGGGAAAGATCCAAGCTCCTATACTGTTGAGGAGCGCAGATGTGTTGAGCTAAATGCCCAAGCCGTACGAGTCATCTACACTAGCCTCTCTCCACCCGAAAGAAGAAGAGTGTATCACATCAAGGTAGCAAAAGACATCTGGGATCACCTTCGAGCTGTTCACGAAGGAAATACTGAGCTTCGAAAGTCCAAGATACAAGAACTGAAGATGGACTACGAAAATTTCGGGGGAAAGCCTGGAGAATCCCTCAGCGACATGCTTGCACGATTCACTGAACTCACTGCTACTATGGAAGAGCTGCAGATTGGAGAGTCAAATGAAAATATCAACAACAAATTTCTGGATAGTCTGGGCGAAGAATGGACTGAGAGTGTTATCTCTACGAAGGCTTCCAAAAGCCTAAAAAATGGACTTTGACTGACTTGGGGTCCTATCTTCAGTCCATCAACAAATACAAGATGAATATCAAAAACAGAGGTAACGCTTCTCACTCAAACCATTCTGTCTCTTATTCCAACGTGAATTAAGCTTTGCAGGTGAAGACTACACCAATCAGACATCAGCCCACCAGAACGAGTCATTCCATTATGAGACTCTCTCTCCAAATCAGGATTTAATCCAGCAGCTTCGGGACACTCTGATTGACGGCATAATAGAGGAAGGATCAGCGAACACCTTCGAAGATATGGCCATGCTGGTCAAGAACTTTAAGAAATTCATGCGAGATCGATCAGAAAGGAACAGTCCAAACAGGTTCAGCCAAAACCAAAACCGACAATATCAATCCTACAACCGTAATCAGCAAGGCAATACTGGAACTGGAGACCGAGTATGCTTCAAATGCCTGAAGTCGGGGCATTACGCCAACAACTGTCCACTCAAGAAAAAAGATGATCGAGAGCAATCATCACTGATGGCAAATTCAGCATGGGGAGACTCTGACTCAGAAGAACCTGAGAGTGGAACATCAAGCTTAATCTGCCTTATGGCTCATAAAAATCAGGTATGCAAGAGTCCCTCTTCAGAGGTAACCGAATATTTCTCAGACTCATGTGCTATTCCTTCTTTAGACTTGTCTACTTATTATATAGACCCAAATCATCCTGAATTCGAATTAACTGAGGAACAAGAAAGGATAGCTTCTCTTTACGAAGAAATTCATGTGTTAAAAGGTCATGTCAACAACGACCGGCTTAAGTTGCAAAAGTCTGAAGAAAAGGTCGGGAAACTTGAAAGTGAGTTAAGAGATGCCCACAGTCTCATTAGTTCCTTAAAAACCCAAGTCTCTTCTCTGCAGAAAAATCGTTTCAAAATACCTCAAAAATTCTTCAAACCAATTACCTTTGTTCGTGAGGTTGCTGCCATGCAAAAACCAAAATTCTTTGAAAACAAACTCCGTGAGTCAAAAGAAAGACAAGTTCAACTTGAGAAAGAGGTCGATTCCCTGAATATCGCTTTTAAAAAGGCTCAGATGGAATCAGTCTCATCATCGAGTCTCCCTCACTGGCTGAAAAACAAAGGCAAAGTTAATCTGCCGAAAATGGCCTCAAAACCCAACGATCTTCAAAGAATAAAATTCCAAAAAGAAAAATTTGAAAACAAATTTCATTGGCAAAAGAAGTATGTTCATCTATATTCTTTACTAATTTGTGGCTACTATGGCTACGACGGGCACATTCACTCATCATGCCTTAAGCTTGGCAGAGATTTATCCTTCAATATGCAACGTTTATATACTCTGTCTAAAACACAACATCTTCACAGCTCTTTTGCTTCAAAGAGGGAACCCAAGTTCGCCTGGGTTCCCAAGTCTAACCTCTGATTGTTTTGTAGGGAGAGGCCGTGGACAATGACTCGTGGTTTCTAGATAGTGGATGCTCACAACATATGTTAGGAGACCTTGACAAGTTCACGACTCTCTCTCAACACCATGGGGGAAAGGTCACTTTCAGCGACAACGCCATTGGTGAAATAATTGGTATTGGAACCGTCGGTAATCCCTCTCTCTTTAAGATAGAAAATGTTAATTTAGTAGATGGACTTGGACACAGCCTTCTAAGTATCTCTCAAATATGTGATCTCTCTAATGTTGTTTTTTTTTCGGCCTCTGACTGCAAAATCTTTGATGAGCAAACAGGTCTTCTAAAAACCACTGGTGTGAGGGTAAACAATCTTTACAAGCTATCTCTTGAAAACCCTAACCTAGATGGTACTCTTTGTCTCAGTGTACAGGACAAAAATATCTCCTTATGGCACTTTCGTTTAGGTCATGCACATAACAAGCTCCTCAACAAAATCAATAACAAAAATCTTGTAGTCGGACTTCCTCAGACAAACTTCTTCCAGACCGACACCCTCTGTCCTGTGTGCGTACAAGGGAAACATTCGAGAGCAAGTTTTCCAGGTAAACAGAAATGTCTACATCATCTCCGCTGGACATGCTGCACATGGATCTATGTGGACCAATGCGTGTTCAAAGCAAGAGTGGTAAGAAGTACACTCTAGTCATCGTCGATGACTATTCACACTGGATATGGGTACTCTTTCTTAAGAACAAGTCGGAGACATTTTCCGAATTCAAAACTCTGTTCAAAATGATTACTAAACAAACTGTCCACTCATGTCAAGACAATTCATTCTGACAACGGTACAAAATTTTGCAATTTCCAGTTTTCAGAATTTTACAGGACAAAGGGAATCATGCATCAAACATCAGCTGCTCGTACTCCACAACAAAATGGAGTAGTAGAACGAAAGAATCGCACCTTGGTAGAAATGGCAAGAACAATGCTCATTGACAGTAACCTCCTAGCTTCATACTGGGCAAAAGCTATCAACACTGCAAGATACATCTTGAATCGAGCGTCAATTCATCCCTTCATCGGCAAAACCCCATATGAAATTATCAAAGGTCGTCCTCCTTCAGTAACTCATCTACGGTGCTTTGGATGCAAGTGTTTCATACACAATAATGGAAAAGATAATATAGGCAATTTTGCTTCTAAAAGTGATGAAGGAATCTTCCTTGGATACTCATCCCATAGTCGAGCTTATAGAGTACTCAATAGACACACATCATGTTTTGAAGAAAGTCCTTATATCCGTTTTGAAGAACTCTCTAACTCTAGCGACTGCGAGCACAATCCAAATGCACCCCATGAAGATGCCTCAGATACTACCTTCATTGAAATACCAGTAGCTACCATCCCTGCACCACAAATACCTCTTCCGACAGACTCATCCTCCGACAGCGACGATGACCCTGATGACTCATTCAAGGATTCTTCACCTACCCCCACACATGATCCACCACCTCCTCCTCAAACCACAACCACAACCACACCTAACAATCACCAAACACCAGATCCCTCGACTAGTCTTCCGTCAACCTCCGCAAGAAAATTTCAACAAGCCTCCGCTCACCCAATCACTCAAATCCTAAGTGATCCCTCTAAAGGCGTTCAAACACGTAGTGAGATTCATCAGAATCTCTGTGCCTTCAATGCCTTCCTATCCACAATCGAACCTAAGAATGTCCAACAAGCTCTACAAGATCATGACTGGATACTCGCCATGCAAGAAGAACTACACTCTCTGCAAAGGCATTCCGTCTGGCGACTTGTTCCCTGTCCAACCAACCATAAACCAATTGGTACCAAATGGGTGTTTCGCAACAAGTTAGATGATCAAGGGAATATCTTTCGCAACAAAGCTAGACTAGTAGTTCAGGGATACGCTCAAGCTGAAGGAATTGATTACGATGAGACTTATGCTCCAGTAGCTCGAATCGAGGCAATTCGAATACTTGTGGCCTACGCGGCTCATCGAGGTATGAAGCTCTACCAAATGGATGTAAAACTGCATTTCTACATGGATACATCGACAGAGATGTTTATGTTGCTCAACCACCAGAATTCGAAGACCCACACCACCCGGAGTATGTCTACAAGTTAGATAAAGCGTTATATGGCCTGAAGCAGGCACCACGGGCATGGTATGAGCTTCTTTCATCTTACTTATTGTCCCATGGATTCATTCGAGGTAAGGTTGACAAAACTCTTTTCACTCTCACCAAAGGTGAAGACATACTCATTGTCCAAATCTACGTGGACGATATAATTTATGGATCCACTATTCCCGAGTTATGCTCATTCTTTTCTGATCTCATGAGTAAAGAGTTTGAGATGAGTGCTCTAGGAGAATTAAAATTCTTTTTAGGTCTTCAAATCATTCAACAAGAGAACGGGACTCAAATACATCAACAGAAATACATTCACGAGCTCCTACTCAAATACAAGATGCAGGATTCGAAAGCCACTCCTACTCCCATGTCTGCAACAGAGAAACTACATCTGGATGAAAAAGGAATTGCCGTTGATGCTACACTATACAGAGGTATGATAAGTTCTCTCCTTTATTTAACAGCAAGTAGGCTTGACATTCTCTATGCTGTATGACTCTGTGCAAGATTTCAGGTAAACCCAAAGAATCACACCTACAAAGCATAAAGCGAATCTTTCGCTATTTGAAAAACACCCAGGACATGTACCTCTGGTACCCAAGTACTCCTGATTTCACTCTAATGGGTTATAGTGATTCTGACTTTGCAAGCTCCTTATTAGACAGAAAAAGCACGTCTGGTACTACACGATTTTTAACACTTTGTCTTGTCGCCTAGAGTTCAAAGAAGCAAAACACGGTAGCCTTGTCATCTGCTGAGGCCGAATATGTCTCCGTAGCTGCTTGCTGTGCACAGATACTCTACATACAACAACAATTACAGGATTATCTCATTCCTCCTACTTGCACTACAATATTTTGTGACAATAATAGTGCTATTGATTTATCTAAAAACCCTGTTCATCGTTCCAGGACAAAGCACATTGAAATTCGTCACCACTTCTTACGGGATTGCGTTGAAAAAGGGCAGATACAACTAGAATATGTTCCTACTTCAGATCAACTTGCAGACATATTCACCAAACCGTTGCAACGAGGTCCTTTTGAAGCTCTACATTCACAACTAGGTATGACCCGTATGACTTAGCTAAGGTTGTATCTTCTTCTCCTGTTTTTTAATGTCTAGGTGAACCGCATGAATACGTCTGATGACCTAGTCTGTCTATCAAATAAACAAAACACCAGCGTAAACACAAGAGTTCTTACCTTCTGAAAAACTACCCGCGAAATTCTCGCCCAGTAATCCGCAACAACCCAGCTCAACCAATCAGCCCACACCTACCCTGACACAACACGTCTGCCTATATTCTGACGTCAATATCTTTCACTCCCCACGTCCAATCCTACCCATCCCGATTTCATTGCCTCTCTTCG
Source organism: Limonium bicolor (assembly GCA_023374045.1). Lineage (NCBI taxonomy): Eukaryota > Viridiplantae > Streptophyta > Magnoliopsida > Caryophyllales > Plumbaginaceae > Limonium > Limonium bicolor. Next base: position 223,510,365 of record CM041780.1, on the reverse strand, counting down.
CCACCTTCTCCACCTTTGCCCACCATCAACACACACCGATTGTCATGGCTTCAACCCCTAACCCTAAGCAAACCCCTATGTTTTCCGACGCTGAATTACCAAATGACCCACAGCTTCTCCAAGCTCTCATCAACAAACTCACCATTCTCCAAGCCAAACAAACACCCACCTCCACCTCCAACTCCACCGCCGTAGCCCCCGCCATGTCCATCGACACCCAACCCTTCACCACCCCTTTACCCACCGTGTCAACTGAACCCACCCCCATCGTCAACACTACGGCATCCCAACGACTGGAAAATACCCCATCTCCAACCAAACAATCGTCACCACCCACCACCCCGATCATACCCACCCCGACACCATAACAAAATCCCCGACAAAACTCAGGTTTGGATCGCTTCCACCCACGGATCAAGAAAATCAAAACACACAACCCAACTCCACTGCTAAAGAACCCACAGAGGTACATGACCTCAAAATCCAACCTGCTGCCCCTGAAAACTCACCTCCTCCAAAGAAAACTCGCCGTGCTAAATCTAATGTCCCTAAACCTTCAGCTACAAGAACCCTTCGATCTAGGGCTAAGTCATCTTCGAAACCCACTCCTGAAGTTCATGTTCCTGCACCATCCCCTGTAGTCACGGCAACACCAGCTGAAGACAAGCCGCGCACCACCACCAACTCTTCAACCCAGGCAGACTCTGACACACACACTACTTCTACTAGAAAGTGACTCCGTCCTCGCTCTGAGTCTGTCCCCCATCTTCTGCTCAACGACTAGGTCTGATCGACACTCACTCTGCCGTCTACTCCCTACCAGCTGACGACTCCACCGAGTCTCGCAACTTGGTGAAAGGAAAGCTACTCGACCTGGACTGGCTCCACTCGATGGAGTTCGACATGTTCGAGGAAATGTTTCGCTTTCAAAATTGGATTCACCTCTTCCACGACATTCATACCTACCATGAAGCAGAGGCCTATCAGTTCTACCAGAATTGCGTCATCTGCAAGGGCAAAATAATGACAGAGGTACATGACAAAGCTATTCTCCTTGATCAAACTCCATTGCAACTCATCTAGCAATTCCAACTAGCGGACTAGAATTGTATGATAGGGCTGGTTTTCCTGATCTAGGGTTCATAAGTGCAAAAGAGGTTTATGACTTCTTCTTACCGAACAGCAGAGTTGGTCACTCTTTAGACCGACCCGCTCTATCAAATACACACCAAATGCTTCATACCTTGGTGATCAAAAACTTAGTCCCTAGAAAGGAAGGAAACCAGTTTTTCCGCCTGCTAGATCTTGCAATCATGTACTGCCTGCCTGATTCATCACCAAAAAATAAACCTCCCGAAACTCATCCTCAACCACATAGCCTCAACCATCTCCTTCCCTCGACACTCTCTGGGGTATATCTTCTGGCTCCCCAAAATCCTCACCCACTGTGACGTTGTCCTTGATCCCTCCAAAGCTAGTCGCATCATAGAAACTGACATCCTTGGTCAGATATTGTACAACAAAACCCCATCATTCCAGATCAAGTCGGTGTCCAAGCTAAATCCTCCCTCCAAAAAGTAAGCCCTTCCAAAAACCGTGTCACCTCCTGACACAACATCTCTGTCTAAAAGGGTAGCAGCGATCGAGAACAACCTCGCCATTCTATCCACGAAGATCGACATGCTCATTGACGTCCTCAACAAAAACCACAAGCAGACGATGAACATGTTTGCAGGAGGAGTCCAGAAGCTGGCGGAGGAGTTCAGGGAAACTTTTGCTAAAACCTTGGAAGCGGCTAAGGCAATGGATGGCGTTGGGACTTCGGGGGAAGATGGAGGACGGGATGAGGACACACGAATGGATCGAGGAGATGACTAACCCTTTACCCCACCCCCACTAACTCGTAGGATTAACAGACTTCTTAAACACTCTTGAATTTGCGCTGATGGATTGTTTTTATGACTTTTCTAGATTTATGTTTTTGGATATTTTGTGTGTTTCCCCTGATGTTGGCAAACGGGGGAAGCGGTGTATCCCGCGGATGGTTTATGCGGGTAACTATGTGTGGATGTTGAGTGCCTCTGAAGGCCTCATCTTTTTCGGATTGGTTTTTATTTCTGCTACGTGGTATTTGAAGTAGTTTCGTTATGGTTTTTATCTGCTCTTATCAACTGCATTAGCTTAAGGGGGAATATGTTTAAGGGGGAGCAAACAGTGAGTTGTCTCCCGAGATAGTTGCTCTGCCTTGTTGTCTATTCCTCTTTGCAGGTACATTCATTAAAAACCGCAAAGTCTATGCTGGATACACTGAGTTTGCCATCATCAGCAAAAAGGGGGAATTTGTTGGAGACTTAAGTTTTGTAGATGATTGCCTCCTCAGTCAAAGTAGCGATGTAGAAAGACTTGACGTCGTCGCAACTTACCAGTTCGAGTACCTCTGTAGAAACACCTGTTCATTTGTCCCTATCTGCCAAGAGGCGTGACACTACTGAGTGGCTGCGGAAATCTCGGATGCATGGGAGCGTGCGCAACGTGAGAACGTTAAGCACAAACAAACTCCACAACTCTGATACTTGCGGAAACAAATCAAGGAGCCACTACATGAAGACTCCACCGAAGATTTAGGAAGCAGTTAAACAAGTATATAAGCATATGATTGTAATTAGTTTAAGTGTGCATTCTAGATTATTCAGAGAGAGAGAAACACCGCTTTGAGAGAGAAAGTATTTTTGAGAGATCTTAGTGAGATAGTGTCAATCAGCTTAGGTATTTATTACCTAGAGAGCACACATAGAACACTCCCCTTTACTCCTTGTTACGCATTGATCTAAGCCAAGAGTAGAGCGAGTGTTGGATGAGACAAAGTACCTCTGTCGAATCCCAAGATAGGAAGCTAGGTTGTAATTCGCATTGAATTTCAATACAAGAAGAATCCTATCTTGACAATTTAAACAAAAGCTCTCGCGTAATTATTTTTCTACAAATACTTGTTCTCCAAGTAGGGTTGGTCTGAGACTAACACCTCAGACCTACTCGGTCAGCACCCCGATCCCTTCAATGCCTATATGAAATATGTAGTGAGAGATTGAGATGTTATAGAGTCTATCATCTCTGACCGAGATTCAAGGTTTTTATCTTGATTCTAGTAGCAGTTGCTGGAAGCTTTGCGTACTAAGCTTAAGTTGAGCACTGTTTTTCACCCAGCTATAGGTGGACAGACTGAGAGAACAATTCAGACTTTGGAGGATATGCTTCGAGCCTGTGTGATGGACTTTCAAGGTTCGGGGGCTGATAATTTGCATCTGATCGAATTCTCATATAATAATAGCTATCATTCCAGCATTAAGATGGCTCCGTATGAAGCACTTTACGGAAGGAAGTGTAGAAACCATTATGTTGGAGTGACACAGTGAAACTTTGATTTTGGGGCCTCAGTTGATTGAGGAGACTATGAGTCAATTTCGATTGTTAGACGCGTATGAAGGCAGCCCAAGACCGATAAAAATCTTATACGGACCTAAAAAGGAGACCAATGGAGTTTGACGTGGGAGAAAAAGTATTCTTAAAAGTCTCTCATATGAAGGGCAAGACCAAATTTGGGAAGAAGGGGAAATTGAGTCAAAATTTTCATTGAACCATATGAGATCTTGGAAAAGATAGGGAGCATGGCTTATAGACTGGCTTTGCTATGAGGGTGCACAATGTTTTCCATGTGTCTCAGCTAACGAGATACATTCCTGGCCCTTCTCATGTACTTCATCCTGAGATACTGGAGTTATAACAATCTTGCATATGAAGAATACCCTATCGAAGTCATGGACACAAAGAGCAGAGAAACTCAATCTAACACAACCCGTATGGTCAAAGTGTTGTGGTCTAACAATGGTAGCGAAGAAGCTACTCGGGAAGTGGATGAGGACATGAAAAGGAAATATCCACAATTGTTTGAGCAGGTAACAGTTTAAGTTTGTGATTGCAATGTCTTTTACCTGAATTTGGCAGCATGAGTACCCTAAGTCAGGAATAGACACAGTTCATTTTACCTATCAGTCTTGAGGGGTCAAATGGGAATTACAGATTTAGGAATGAAGCTTTCTTTTTAGGGGGAGATATTGGAATACCCATAAAATTTTGATTAAATTCTGAGCATATATACATTCATATTGGATTAAATATGGTTATGATAATTGATGGATATTGGGATGTTAACGATTAAGTAATTTGGATTGGAATTTATTTCATAAGTGAGGATAAAGATGTAATTTGAAATAAGTAAGGTTTAATTAGATTATTTCTATTTCTTTTTTCTTCCTTTTTCTTATTTCTTTTTCTTTTCTTTTCTTTTCTTCCTTTTCCTTTCTTGATTTTTTCTCTTTCCTAGCAAATCACTCTCCTACTCTCTCACTCTACTACGCCTCGCTTTGCTTCTTCTTCTTCTCACATTAAATTACTCTCTTTTATTGCTGGTTCAAACTAATTCAAGGGTAAGTATGTCTATCATTGTAAATGTCTTTGAATTTTTGAATTAATTGATTAGATTGATGGTTGATTGTATGATTGTATTGAATTCTAGATCCCAAGTTCATCAACGATGGTTGCTAGTGGTTCTATATGACTCTTATGGTGAACATGGATTACAGGTAAGCTACTATGTTCGCTAAACTGTTTTGTGTGAACATTCATGAGTTGTTGGATGAATTGATTTGATTTAGTAGAATACCTTGTGGATGGATGTGGAAATTAGGGTTTGATTATATCTGGGAACCTAGTTGATTATGATGGATATATTATCTAGATTTGGTGGTACTGGATTTGGGAGACTTTCACTGGGATTATTCGTACATAATGGTACATTGAAATGAACATTTTGCGCTGCAACCACTATATCACAGTTTAAACTCTATAGATCTACTTCTTCCTAGTCAGAAGTACCTTGAGAAGGGTGTGCACACTTAAGGACTTAGAGTGAGGTGGAATTGTATTTTACGACCTCACCCGTGGGTGTTTGTTGATGGAAATTATATATTTGTGACCCACTAGTTTGGATGTTCGTTGGTGGATACTTGGTTGCCGGTGAAAGGGTCCCATACTATGGACGTATTGTTTAAATGACTATGTAGGAATGTTGGATATTGGTTGCATTTAACTGTTGTGTGGAACTAAACTCAAGCTTTTGAAATAAAATGAATATTACACTTCGAAGTAGTGGTTTACTCAGTTAATCTGATTTGTGTCATCCTTTATTTGTGTTGTTGTGTGCTTTTCTAATCACAGGTGTTGATGATTATAACAAGGGAATGAGAAATGAATCATGATTTTGAAATAGATGCTAGTGCTGCCTAATGACTAACATTGTTGTTAATTAAGAATCAGAATTGAATTACTGTTGTTGTTCACATTGGGTCTTTGTCTTTTAAGTTGTTTTGGAATTGTGGGTAGCCTTAGCACCCATGGGTATGGGTATGGCGGTAATACCTCAGATTTGATTTAATTTCTAGTATGATCTTTATGAACTGTTATTGGCACCAAATTATTGTGGGAAGTTTTCTTAATTGATTTGCAATTGACATTATTGAATTGAGGTAAGTTAATAAGGAAGTTTTGTAGATGATTTTACACTTTTGGACCTGTCCGAACGTCTATCCGGACGTACAAGTTCGGACAGGTCCCGAACTGAAATTAGTTTTTTGAAGAATGGGGTATCCGAACATCTGTCCAAACTTACATGTTCGAACTGTATGCGAGGACGAGTCCGAGTCTAAGTCTCGGTGTTAGTCCGAACTTACATGTTCGGACACGCCCAGGGAAGAATTTGTCAGGACCAGTGTCCGAACTTCAATGTTCGGACATAATTCAGACAATAATGAAATTGATTCTCGACTAGTGTCCGAACTTCCGATTCTGGACACTAGTTCGGACATTTGTAACTGAGTCCCAGTCCTCGTCCGAACTTCCATGTCCGGACACATCTTAAATCCCTATTTTAAGACTAATTTGACATCCATTTTTTGATCTGTTTGCGGTGTTACTTCACTAATTCTTCGTACTGTAGAATGTGGTAAAATCTAGAGTGTTACAAAGCAGCCACTACAGTTATCAGACCTTACATGCAGGCAATCGTTGTAGGTTTTCACTGGTTACACGTCAATTTGAAGCTGTTCGGCATGGCCTTCTGTAAATTTGAGAAGGATTGTGAGGTACTTTATGTGCAACGATGCTTATTCAGCACGATAGGGGTGTGCGATTCACGGGAAGATACAAAAGCCATGGAACTATCTCTGATGAGTTGAAGGATGTTGGTTCGGTGAAGCAGCATGGCGAAGATATTGTGGTAGTAGTTATTTGGATTGATGATGATGATGATGATGATGATGACGATGACCACGACGATGATGATGACGATGTTGATGATGATGATGATGATGATGATGATGATGATATTAGTGGTTTTAATGGGGCATGCTTCTGAATATTGATGTGCATGGTAAATACATCAGTGATTGTTTGCAGTGTTGGACCGTCACAGTAGTGAGGAAAACAGATCAGAACGGTAATACCCCAGTTTTCGATGGAATTGGTTTCGGTGATACTGGTACACCTATTTTTCTTAATCAATGCTATGATATGTGTTGTGACATAGGTTTTGGTGGCCCGCATGTTTTTGATCTTATAGTGATGAGTGATGACTTGATGGATAATGGAAGCAGTGGGAGTCCTCACGATAGAGCAGGTAAACATCATTCTGCTAATAGAGATGATTAGAGGTGTAAGATATGATGGATCGATAGATGAAATTTGATGGATGTAGCTAGTGGGGCAAAAGTCGGTACAATAATTCGTCTTCAACATCTAGCTTTGGTGAAATTTGGTCATAAACCTGGTTGTCCTTGTGAAAGTTTGGCATCATTCTACACTACTCTGGATTCTTTGGTGCCCAGTTTCAAGCACAACTTCTTAGCTACTGTACACACCAAAAAATTCTCACCCTATAAAGCAAAATTCAGGAAAATAAATAAAATAAGAGGACCATCGCCTTTCTTTTTTCAAAATGTACTAACGTGCATGCCAAAATGAAACCGTCATTTTATGACAAACTTTAAATCAATTTTCAAAGCATTTTAGAACAATTTTTCAAAAATGAATTTCCAGCGACAATCCGGTTTTAAACCTATCCCTTTTGTTTTAATCTATTTTTCCCGCTTATCTGTTTATCTATTCATCTTTCTTATTTTCATTTTCATTTTCATTACTTATTTACTTTATCCCATCTATCGCTATCATTTACTCTTTATTTTTGTCATCACCATTTTAGTACTACTCCATTATTTTATGTTTATCTCTGGACATCATTGTTCGGGCACGTTACAAGAGGAATTAAAAGGAAGAACGAGATGTCCGAACATATGTCCGGACATCGATGTTTCGAACATGGTGCGAACATAAAACTAAAGTGTCGAATGAGATGTCCGAACTTACGTCCGAACATCAATGTTCGGACACTGTGCAAGAGTTTAGAAGAAGAAAACGAAGCAACCGAACTTTCGTCCTAACTTGGAAGTTCGGACATCTTGCGAGACACGGCCTAAGTAAGTCTGTCCGAACTTACGTCTGAACATGCAAGTTCGGACAACTCGATAAGTCCAAATTTAACACGCCGCGTCCGAACATCGTGGTACGCATTTTTTCTCCTTACCAGTCGCGAGCAACAGCCAAATGAATTCCCCCATCTTCAATCTCTCATAACTTTCTCATTTTTCCACCAAATTTCACAATCTTGGTATCAATCTCTTCATTTTAATTATCTACAATGTAACACCCCACTTTTCCTAGATTTTTTTAACAATACAGCGGAAGTCTGAATACACTATCCGGGGTGCTACCACCACACCCACACTTACTGTGGATGCTAAGGCTTATTACCACCACTATACCAAATTAATCAAACTCTTAAACTTTATATATATTCAAAATCTAACCACAACATGGAACCTCTTGTACTTCCAAAATTATCTTCTAAACTTTACAACCTTTACTTACTAATACCAAATAAAAACTTCTTTCAAAACTAAATATCAACTTAAACTTCCTTTACTAGTTTACAAAGTGTTTAAACATACTACAACTGAACTTAATGGAAATATCTACACCACCTTCTATCTTTTGACTCTAATCACCTCTAGTTCCACACTTCTGTGTAACTTCACGTCTAGGGAGAAACACCATCTTTTCCTGTACCTGTGGTCAGTCATGCAATCATAGAGAAAGACCACAGGGCAAATGCCAGAAAACAAACGTTAGCAAAGCTAAGTAATTCTTGCCACCACATGTAAAATACATTTAGCTTATAAAACTCTTTATGAAATTATATGTAACATCAAAAGAACCACACCAACATATATGACCAAAAAAACACAACAAATATTACTGAGGCACAAATCACATCAGAACCCTGTTCACAACCTGTAAATTCATTTAGTTTAACAACACACTTTGAAATAACATAATAACACACAGGTAATCAAACAAGTCAGGAACCATATAACCACCTTACCAAAATACAAACCAAATACCAACCAAGAAAATACCACCAAATTTTAGTCCGGTTTATTTTTATACCACCAATCCTCGGGCACACCGGTCTTTCGACAAAGGGCACTAAAACCCTCGGCCCCTTGGACAATTCTTTATTCTACCTCACCCCATGTCCTTAAGTGTGCACACCCCATATGAGTCATCAGCCCATAGAGTAGATCATGATGGCTTACCTACATTCATTGGTAGTGGGGAAAATCAGTGTTCGGCCTCTAAGGGCTCATAAACTTGTGTAACCAGATTCCAAAGTGAGTACCAAGTGATTAAGCAGTCCAACCACGTCCTTAACCTAAATAAAACATCCACACAACATACCAAGAAGAATCAAAGCATATAACAACCATTAACCATATCAAAACCAAGTTAGAACACACATCATAAACACCTTGAAAATACCTTAAGAACAACCCCTTGTTAAGGTCTTATCTCTGTATACATTTGACCCACCTTTTAACCAGTTCAATATCAACATCTTATGAGTATTTGGTCAAGCAACCAAAGAAAGAAACCTTCGAAAACCCCTTCATAATTTGAATAGAGACCAGAAGGTCTTAAAGCACGTTTTTATGTCTTGTCTTACCTTTACTCATAAAAACTCAACTGGAGAACTTACCCACGAACTGGAATATTGTATAGGGATAAGTACTCATCATTTTTATCTAAAAACCCATGGAACTTATTCATGAAAATCACACACCAGGCTGGCTTCAAGTTAAAGCACCAAATTCCTAGAACTGACATCAAAAGTTCAAGGTTTGTTCACCAAGTTTCCCAGAACTTCTCGGGGCTTATTATACATCACAATCACCATTGAAGAGTCTACTTTCACACCATTAAAATATTTAGTAGAGATAAGCAGTATAAGCTACCGAAAATAGCACAAGCAGAAAGCGTCGCCTGAATTGACACATGAGGAAAGATTGGTGGAGCACGGGAACTACCTGGATCCTTCTTGCCATTTATCTTCACCTAGAGTTAGGTAATTTAAATATCTAACTGGGGATACAAAGAACTCTCCAAGACTCGCCTGGGAAGACCTCCAAATACCCTTACTTCTACACGAATTCTGCACTGGGAAGGTAATTGGCTTCTGTTTTGGTGTTCTTGGGTGGCTGGCTTGATTTACCTTATAATTTTGTGTTTCTATGGGTTTAATGAGGTAGGAGAAGATGTGTGCTGCGTGTTGGAAGGCCTGGACATGACCCCTTACTTATAGGCAGAAGAAGAGATGTCTTAAGGCAAAGGAAACCTTATAAGCTTGACACCTCATGAAACACCTATCTACCCTTTGTAACCTTTGATTGAATAAGTAGTGTGAACTCATCTAAGGGATAGGAAGAGGCAGGGAAGGTCGTGGCTGCTGTAATAATCATCATGAGCTGAAGAGAAATCATGACATGTAATAAATGACATTAAATTGGGCCGGTTACCTTAAGGCATGGTTTGGCTTTGCCTTGGCCGTTTTTGGCTTGTCTTGGTTTGGTAATATGTCTAAATAATGTGTAAGTGTAAATGGAAGTGAATAAACTTCAGGTTGTAACTCATCTAAGGCTCCACTTAAAGGTACGAAAGGAATTAAGGTGTTTTAAGAGCAAATAAGGAACAAGTAATTGTACTTTGACTTAAAATCTAACCAATGACCTTATGAAACCTCCTACTAGCTTGCTTTACCTCCCTACTTGCTTGCTAGCTTGTGTGGATATCATATAACCAATAATTTATGACACTTCTTGCTTCTCGACACCTCGTGCTTCCTGACACCTCGTGCTTCCGACACCTCGTGCTTAGGTTAACTAGGTTGCCACCTCATGCTACTTACCAACTAGGTCGCCCCCTCATGCTTACCTTAACTAGGTCACCACCTCGTGCTTACCAAGCTGCTTAAGGTGTTTCCTAAGGAGAAAATTGATTATGATGGAGTAAAACTAGTTATGGGTGCATTTCCGGCTACTAGAATTTTACCGGGTCATGTAGGATTTCCTAAGGCTTCCCATCTCTGGTTAGTAGGGTTTCCTAGGGTCTTATTAAGTTTTCAAGGCTTTCCTAAAGTTTTGAAGGTCATTTCCATGATTTTCGAGACTTTCGGGAACTAGGGTTCTAGCATTTCCGGGACTTTCAGAAATTAGGGTTTCTAGTGTTTCCGGGACTTCCGGGACTTTAGGGTTTCCTCGTAACTTGGGGTATTTCATTCTCCCCTACTTAAACAAAGCTTCGTCCCCGAAGCTTAAGCTTACCACAAAACTTAGCAACACCACAAAACATTAGCCACCAGTGCAAAAATCTCACTTATGCTATAAGTAAAAATAACACATTAAATAACAACAAGCACAACTCCACAAGTCTTTCCTATTCCACATAATCAGATTAGGTAAACATAATCAAGGCATAGAATTTCATACATATCATGATAAACACAATAGTCACACCACTTCACCCTTGGATTACCAAAACCTATTACTTTCTGTTATACCCAAAATTTCAACCCCCCGGAAGAGAGTCTCTACTAATAGGCTAGTTTTGGTCAAGTAACGAGGGTTCCCCGTTCGATCGGACATCTCAAACTACTAGGGACAGCTTAGTCATCTTCTAGGTCATTTTCGTAATTTTTCAAGGCTCCTAAGCCCCCTATAGGCTTTCTCTCTCCTCTGAAGAAGGGTCAAATCAATTCAAAATGCTTTGAAATTTTAACCCATGATGAGGATGACATTTTGGGCATAATGGCGTTGGAATTTTGATTTTTCGAATTTCCAATAATTTTCTAGCAATTTCTGATTGAATCTGACGAGAAATTGAATTTAAAAATATTCCAATATCCAAAAAATTCGATTTCACTTTAGAAAAATCAGAAATACCATCCTTTATCCATGTTTAAAATTTCATAGTCAAATTCCTTTTAGAAGCCCTTGAGCTAAAACGTCGGTAAATCTCGGTTTTTACCGGATTTTTCTATCTTTAAGGAAGCCTATATAAGGAACCTTACCCCTTGAACAAATCAGAACCTCAAGAACCCTAAGCAACCAGAAAACCTAGCCATCACAAGTCCCCCACGTTTTTACACATCCAAGCACTAAAACACATCAAAAATCCCCCGAAATCACCACCTAAACACACTTTTCAACTCCCAACACATCAACAATCATCAAACATCAATCAAACCACCTCCAAAACATGAAGACCATCATCAACAATCAACAACCAGAAGCTCGGGTCGAACTCAATCCGGCCTCCGAAGAATCCCAACGTGAAGAATCATCTTGAATTCGAAGGTAAAACAGGTTATAATTCTACTTTTCTAACTCCCCACAACCTTATTAACTCTCTGTTAATTTTGGGCTCAAACCAACCCTTTTTGGCTTTTGTATTGCTAATTGATTTTGCTTCTGCCTTGTTACTTGTTTGTCAAGTTTCGTGCATAATTCGACTTCAAACTGCAATCTTTCAATTACTAACGTATTGTATACCTTTCAGGCTACACGTACATAATTTTTTAGCCAAAAACACCATCGGGAACCACCAGAAAACCCCTGTCCGTGGGTGGTCCGGGACCACGGACGGGTTGTCTATGGCCACGGACACCCACGGACGGCGGCGGGATTTTAAAATTTTAAAATTTAGGTTTTGCCAAACTATGTCCGGCCTACGGACATCGTGTCCGTGGCCCCAGACTTTTCAAAATTTTGTTTTCTGTTTAATTCGACTTTTATTTCCACATAGATTAACTAGGGTCCGTGGGTACGGACATTATGTCTGTAGTCACGGACGGAAACAAAATTTGACCTAATTCTGCCTCCGAAACTCTACTTTAGGTATTTTAATTTTCGCTTTAATTTTCTGTCAAAAAATCTAAAAATACAAAAAATCAGAAGCACTCACTTAGGTTAAAAACGACTCGTAATAAGCCGTAATTAAACTAGGTAGAGGAAAAACGCCTTCTAGGGGTAATGAAAGTAATTGAACCCTAATTAAGTCGAATATCAAGCCCCTGAACCTGAACTCTCCTTTCCTAATTTGATCAAGGTAAAAATTAGGTGGCGACTCATAATAGGTTCCAGTGAGCTAGCTTAGGTTTTAATAATCAATGTTATATGACATAGTTATTAATCTTAGGTTATAAGTGGACCTAAAACCCGACTAGATCCTAATCAACTTAATCAACATAGGATAGGGTTTAACAATCAAGGCTCACAGACTGGCGACTCTATTGGGGACAAACTCTTAATTTTAACTTGTTTAATTTTAAGAAAGAAGGCTTAACTCGAAAAAGTATATTTATGGCTTTATCACTTTGTTTGTTTACTTTCGTGCGCACTTTAATTTTCTGCACCTTTGCATCATATGAGAGCGAGGGTCCACGTAAACCAATTTCACCCCTGGACCCGTTTGAGGGTCCCCTGTCAAGGACTCACACCTTTTAGGTGATGTGAATAAGCGGGGGAAAAGAGGAGGGTGTCGTCTAACCACACCCCCTAATACCTGGGCCTTAGCCCCAAGCGTTTTCCTGGCAGTGCCCTTACCTATCCCATTGTTTGGTTAGTCAAAGACCCGACCGTAGACGCACACCTTCAGGTGATGTGAAAAGAGTGGGGAAGCTCAAATAGAATAGTGTGCAAGCCCTATTCCTTTGTGGTGACCTGGGCCCATGCCCAAAGCACCTCTCCGAATCGATCCATATCCGGTTTGATTTAAACGCCTAGTGAGGACATGTTGAATTTGTGTAGGCCATGTTTGCTTGTATGATTGGCCCATTACCCAGCCTAGATATTGATAGGAACTTCTCCTACATCAACCTTGCCTAACCCGAATTGGCAGCTCTATTTGTTTGCAGCCTAGAGGCCCTGTTTGGTTTAACATGTCAATCATTCGGGCTATAGCCCAAAAGCCTAGATGAAATACCCCAACCTAAGTATGCTAAGTAAACATCAATTATGATGTAGTAAGGCTATAATATGCCTTAGAAAGATTGGTAGACAATTTAAACCAAGGAAAACACAAGAAAGTGCCTTAAGGGCAATTTGGGCAAAAACATGCTCTAAGCTTGGAGTGGCTTTGATTAGCACCCAAATACCATTATAAGACCTTAGTAATATACTAATGGACATTTTAAATCAATTAGCAAAGAAAACCAAGCTCAAAAACAAGCTTAAACACAAAATGTGCTTTAAGAAGTCTTAAAGCACATTTTTGAGAAATTGTCTTAGAATTGAGTTTTGAGTGGCTAAATGCCCATCATTACTCTTTAATCAACATGTGTACTAATTAGTATCACATTAGGAAGCCTAAAGCAATGGGAAATCAAAATTTCAGAAATATGTGCACTAATTTGTGAATAGTGCCAAATAGTGACTGGTTTAAGTTTTAATCAATATAAGTCAACTAGTTGGTCAACCAAGACCATAAATATCTTGGTTATAAGGAGGGGCCGGTTTTCTAAGGATGAGTCACCATAGACTACATCAAAAAAGGAAGAAAAGAAGAAATAAGTAAAAGGAGTTACTATTTGCTTTTATAAAGCAAATATCTTATATTAGCCTACCTTTCTTCTTCTCTCTCCTCATTTCTCTTCTTCCCACGGTTTCTTCTCTCTTCTCTTGCTCCAAAACCGAGAGAGCTCCATCCATGGGTGCTCCTTCTTCAATTGCACCAAGTGTTCATCTTTGCTCCAATCAAAACCAAGTATAGATTTCTCTTAGTTAGGCCAAGACCTATCTTCCTATCTTTTCAAATCCTTCAAAGCTCAAGTTTGGTGCCATGAGAAAACTCCATTGATGGAGGAAAATCAGTTTGAAGAGCTCTTTTGGTTCTCCATTCATCAAGGTAATAAAAATGTAAGAAAAACCATGTTTCCACCATTCCTTCTACATGGCCGAAAATTACTACTCATGGGGCCTTGTTTTTATGCCTTGTTCTAGCTTGTTTTATTCACCAAGGACTAGTGGAGGTCCTCTTTCATTCAATGCCCAAGTCTACCTTGAGACTTCAAAGGTAATCATCCACTTTTAAACCTTAGAACACATTTTTTTAACCTAGGGTTACTCCTTGAGGTTAATGTATTGTTTAGTAATCATGGGAGTCATTGAATATTGATTAGAACATTGGCAAGGGAGATTTAAGTGGTGGCCGATATTCATTCAAGAAGAAGGTCTAGGAGGAAGATAAGATAGCTTGAGAAAACAAGGTAAATTACTTACCTAATGGTGGTTTAAGGTTTAAGGAATGAGTTTTAGAGGAGTCCCAATGTAGCCTAGGGCTTACATTAGGTAATGGGTTGTATAACCTAGGAAAACAATTTGAACAAGCTTATGAACTTGTGATTAAGGAGCCAATGGGAATGAGTTAGTAATATAAGTTTAAGATGAGTTTTTAGAGCATTATAACTACTATGAGATTGATGGGTGTATTTGCAGGTTGAAAGCTTTTATATGTGGGAAATTAAGTGTTTAAGCTTAAGTTATTTAAGGGTCTAAGAGCCATGCCATTTAAGAGCTTTAGTGCTATGCAATTTAAGATAATTGCAATATATTGAGTTGTTGTGAATGAGTCGGTTTGGGTGATGAGGCATGATGAGAAAGACTTGATGTGGGTGAGATGGTTGAATGAGGAAAAATAATGTGTTTGGGCATGATAAGATACTAGAGAAGCTATGGCGAATTTGAGTAGAAAATAAGTGTTTAGGTGATGGTGGTGAATAATATGACCTAGGATTTACTAGGAGTCATAAAAAGGAATTTGAGTGGAAATGAGTTAACTAAGGAGTTCTTGAGGTTTAGAATGACCTAGAATGGTCTATGAGGAAATTAGAGTTTAGATGGGTGTATTGAACACACCAAAGTCATGGTATGAGGAATGGTGAGACTTGTGCAAATTTGGAGGAGAAGGTGTACAATGCTTTAGGATAATGTAGGTATGAACTAGGGAGTATAACAATGAGAGTTTTGAGAAGCTTGTGTAAGTGTGATGATGCTAGTAGTGGGCTAATGAGGTTTAGTTAGATGGTAATGAGTGGACTTAGGTGATGGAGTGAAGATTGAAGGAGAATGTTGTCGATTGTCTAGGAAATTGACTAGAAACGTATAAGAGTGTATGATCATGAGAATGGTGAGTAAGATGCATAAAAGAGGTGGAAATGCCTAAGGAGGCGTTGCATGGTTAAGGTAAATGAAGAACAATGTCAAGGTATTAAGATAATGGAAAGAAATGTATAAACAAGCTTAAGAGTTTAAGAGTAATGAGTAACCAAAGGAAGGAGAGGAATTGGTGCATGGAAATGCAAGATGACCTTGGAAGGTTTAACAAAGCAAAGATGGAATGTAATGATGTTAAGGAGGAGTTATATGGGTTGAAAAGAAGCACTTTGGTTAGTTGAAGTTTTAGACAAAATGTACATGTTAAAATATAAGGAATTAATTGACAAGTGTTAGAAATTTCTTGCAAGAATTGAGCTAAAGGTTGGAATGATCTTTGGAGGTGATTCTCATGAGTTTGGAGGATGATTAAAGGTGGGTTTAAGGGTCTAAATGATGTTAGAACATTAGAAGGCTTAAGGAGAAGTTTGGTGAAGATTTAACAATTTTTGGACATGTTCTGGTGGGTCCGACCCAGGGGTCCGACCCAAGTTTGGGTCGGACGGACCTCTGTTAAGCCGCCATAAGAGTTTCTGTAATGGTCCGACCCAGTTGGTGGGTCGGACGGTGGGTCGGACGGAGGGGTTTTAAAAGACGGGAGGATTTCTGGAATGGTCCGACCCAGTTAGGTGGGTCGGACATGGGTCAGACAAGTGGAGTTTCTTAAACCCGAGAGTCTCTGGAATGGTCCGACCCAGTGGTGGGTCGGACGGTGGGTCGGACGACCTTAAGACTTAAAAAAAAAAGAAACCCTAAGAGAGTTTAGTGGTATTAAGGGTACCCCATTGAGGGGGCAAAGATTACTAGTGGTATAAGGACCTAGGGGATTAAGTTAAGTATAGCTTAAAAGTTTAAGATTAAGTTTGTAAGATTAAGTTGTAAGACTTAAGAGGTGTTATGTTGGGATCATTAAGGGTTAAGTAAGTAAGTAAGATAAGTAAGTTGAATTGAGTTAAGTGATTAACAACCTAAAACTAAATGAATGTTTTAGGACTTGGAAATTGGACTCCGGGAGAGATTAAGCAACCGAACGCCAACGGTGAACGGTACAGTTCTTCTTGTGACCTGCTTGCTAACGAGTGTCCCTCGGCTTGTTTGCTTTTGTTTTTGTTTGCTCACTACACAAGATAAAGCATGCAACCGGAACATTATGTTTTTTGTATTGTTTGTGATGTTTTGAAACTAAACACAACATAAACCTGAGATACTTCTAACCACGTTAGTAAGGACAATGAATGAGACTAAGGAACGCTCCCTAATATGGGTTGATATAAACCGAAAGAGGTTAACCAACAAACATGGTCTTGAGACTACTACTAACTGGAACTTGAGTGAGGAAACCCGGGACTGACTCCGGTCATGCATGCTAAGGAAAGGGGGTCGGTATCTATAGCAGATCCGACTTCCGCTTAAGGACTAGTCCTCGGACTAGTAGCCTTGGGTCGGTTGGCCGGCTCGGCTACATTGGACATCCAGTCCAAGGTAGGTGGCTTTAAGATGGCGTGGGGGGATCAAGCCTACATCCCCAACAATTTAAGAATGTTGTTTATTGTCGGTAACTGTCCTGCTGCTGGCTAGGGTTAACCAAGCCCTACAAAAATAAACAACGAACTAAGGGCTAACCTGTTCCCAATGAGAGAACGGTTGGCATACATAAGGTAAGGTTAAGATAAGTTGCAACCATTCCTCTTTAAAGGATGGTTTGTATTATTAAGACTAAGATAAGCTACATCCAATTCTTTTTAAAGGTTGGTTGTTTCTAAGATTAAGATAAGACTAAGATTGAGGTGAGATAAGGATGGACTAAGATTAAGAGGAAATATAACTTAGAGAGTTAAATAATTAACTCTCTAATTAAGGGAACGCATTTAAGTCGTTCGTTATGTTTGAACTTTGATTGTTCATATTTGGTTTGTTGTTTACTGCACTTTCTATTATGTTGTGCATCTAATCAACCTCCATGCTATCGACAATTAGTCGTCGTAGCCACGTTAGCTTGGGGGCCATGAGAGGATTGTACCAGCATTCGTGTTGACCCCCTTTGGGGGCTGTTTTTACTACGCAGGTGAACATCAGGAGGCGGCCGTCGCGAGAGTAAGAAGGGGATACAAGTGATACGGGTTAAGCGTGGCCTACGAGTTGTGCATGTACACTCGTATGGCAAGTGAGTTAGTAAGATGTATAGGATGTGAGGGGATTGTAAGAAGAATATGTATTTGGTTAAGGTTGTTATGTACTAATGTTCAGTATATTCTGTAGTCAGACCGTGGCAAGGTCCTGGAGTGTAAAGAATTCCGCTGTGACATGTATATATATATGCTGTTAAGTTGCGAGACCACATTTGGATTGAGTTGGGGTGTTACAACTTAGGTGATTTTTCTTCCGGCCAATTTAAACTATCCAATTAGTTCTAGGCCCATAAAAGAAAATTCACCTGAACTTGAAATAACTCACAAGTCCTGAAAATAAAACCTTTTTTGGATTAGCAACCATCTTCTGTGGTCCAAAGAAAGTTAGGCCCATTTGTGATTTAGGGACCATTCCAGCTCATGTGCTATACTTCAGGCCCAAACAATTCCGGCCCAAGGGCTCATTCTAGTCTAGGTAGACTTCTCATCATGACCCTAACCTAAAACCCTAGATCTAGGTGTCACCTCTCAGGCCCAATCAAAGCCATCTGTTTAGATTTCAGTTCAAATTCCAGTTCATAGTCTGAAAGATACTTCAACCTAAACACCTTATTTTCTCGGTATCCTGGCTCACTTGCTTTCAGCCTAAGCCAGTTTTGATCTACCTTGTGAAGCGTCATTCGCACCTTAGTGTCTTTCAACCCACTTCCTCTTGTTAGCTAATAATGGACATCTTGGAAACAGGCAAGCCAGAATCCAGATATGGCAGAAGGAGGAAATCCGATCAACACCGATGCCAAGTTGGCCGCTGTGCAGCAAAGGTGCAAGGTCTTGGAGTCCATTGTCAAGAAATTGAGGAGTAAGGCTAATCTCCAGGAGACAAATCAGCACACTCTGGAAAAGCTTGCGGATGAAAATCTTAACCGTAGTTACATCGAGATTGACTCCGTTAGGGCCCAAGATTCTCAAACACATGTGGGGAAGGATGTTCCTGACAACCAACTAGCTGCAGAGGTTAAAAGGGTTTTTAAAAGGATTGAGCGCATAGAGAAAGCCAACAAACCAGCTGGCTTCGATTATTTCTCCACGGCGTCGTATCCCGAAGTTGATCTTCCCCAAAGCTGAAGCTGCCCACACTCATTGTACAAGGGTTCCTCGGATCCACAGATTCATTTGGCTATGTTCGACCGGGAAATGTCCATCTTGGGGCTCAACGACATGCAAAAAGCCAAAGTTTTCGCACGCTATCTAGACGAGACTCCTCAGCGTTGGTATCTCACTCAGAAGATGAATACCAAAACCTACGAGGAGGTTTGTGAGGCTTTCCTAAATCATTTCGAGTATGCTAAGAACCTCGAGGTCACTAGAATCGATCTTGCAGGAACTCGACAGAAAGACGGTGAGTCCATGTCTGACTTCATCAAGCGTTGGAGGAGAAAGGCTGCAGTCATGCCTACCAAAATGGACAAGCAAGAGCAAATCCGCATGATAATTGAGAACATGCGAAAACAACACAACCATGAGCTAAAATTTATGTACTTTCCGAGTTTGGACATGTTGATGGGACAAGTCGTTATTCTAGAGGAATGGATTCATAAGGAAGGGTTGGAGCTCGAGTGCTCAAGAAACTCCGGCAGTGGCTCCAAATTCTTTAAGCCGGGACCAAAAAAGGCTTATCTTCAGACAGTAGCTTGTGCTCAAAGCAGTTTCCCAAAAGTGAATGTGGCTCAACGACCTAGAGCTCCGCATCAAAACTTTAGGACTGTACCCTTACCACGCCGAGAATCATCGCAAGGGGAATTCACCAACATTGGTCGAGCACCAAGTCAGGCGTTTGAAGAGCTTCAGAAGAGAAACTTGCTACAGCCCTTGGCCCCTCGGCCAGGAACCACTCATTTGGGGAGGCATCTTAATCAATTCTGCCACTATCATCAGTTGCCTGGCCATTATGCTGACAATTGCCGAGCATTGAGACACAAGATTCAAGACCTCCTCGAGCAAGGAGACTATTTTTTCTAAGTATGCAGATCATTTTATCTTGCATCTTCAAATTTTCCTAGTAGCTTATTTTCTTAGTTAGTTTTCAGTCTCCTCAGATTGTAATTTTTATGTTTCTTTCATAAATAAAATCATAGTTCCATTTTCACAATTCCTGTACAAACCATTTTTCATTCATCGAAAAAAAACAAAATTTTTTTTCAAGGAAAGGGATCATGAAGTAATCATTTTCTGACTATGCAATGGAACGACTTGTCTCTTGTTTCTAAAAATTTGAACATGCCTAACCAAACACCACAACTCACCCTATAATATCCAAACAACCCACAAAGAGGATCAAGGTCCACATCTATCGAATTGTTGTCACAAACCCCAAATCAATACTGGGGGCAATCTAAGTTTAAGTTCGTCATTGTTTATCTTTTGTTTAAATGTGCGAACGAGTCTCCGAGTGAAATTCTGGCGAGAATGTCTTGAGTGGAAAAACCATGAGTGAACGAGCGTTTCATTTTACACGACTCCGGAGAGACCACATTCAAAGGTGAGGTAAACGGCATAACTCCGACCGAAGGAGACAATTTGTAAATTTTCTCTTAGACCTGTGAAAAGTAACAAAGAGCGGATATATAACTATCAGGAATAACGAAGCACCTAGGTACAGCACCACATAGCCAAAAGCTTGTGAACCCTGACATTAAACCCTAGGCACCCCCGCTGAGCCTTTCATATATCCCTTTTTGATATTATGAACTCCACAAAATAACCCAGCGGATGATGAATTTCCAACCCAGTGACCAAAGGAAGTGAGGAGCCCAAGTCTTAGATAACATCTTCATCAGCCCAAAGAAGTAACGCCGTTATCAGCATGATGAAGTGATCCGCAAATGGTCCCAGAGTGACACAGGATCCAAAGAGCTCACATCAAAACAACTCTGGGGCCCAAAATCGGGAAACACAAGAACCCCGAAGGCAAAGTCAAGAAAGGATATGTAACACCCCTACCGTTAATACTGTCATTACCATCCAATCTCCTCGTGCTTCCAGACTCACGCAGCGGATATATACTTACATACAGTGGGTGATACACTGCTGTTAGTCACCCACGTGACTAACAAGGCTACTACTTCTACATACAACATCGGTCTGATGGACCGGAATCCCGAGTACTACGTAATTACAATCTTCACTACAATTACTAATTAGGTATTACCACTTCCATTTCAATACAATACTCCATGAGTTCAATACATGCTAATACACCGAGTTTACTAAGATCCTTATACAAGTAGGATACCTCCTTCAATTCCATACATACTCGTTAAGAGTCTAACCACTACCCATTCCTCACAACTACTTCTTCCTAAGTACAAGGGGTGTGCTAATTAGTACACCTCTACATTCTACTTCTACTATCCAAATGTAGTCACCGGTCTCGTGCCTTGACCATATCCTCTTCGGGTACCTGCACACTAAAAACGTTCCCCCGAAGGGGTCAGCTTTCGCTGAGCATGATAACCGCATACCCCGCGTACTAGTGAGGGTACGCCGACCACTTGGTCGAATACATGCGATTGATTTCATTCAAACATACATGCATACATGCTCTTATACACAATATTACAATACAAGACATAGATACATACACACAGTACCATACACACAAGGAAGACAATACAAGTCCACCGAATTCCTACTTACCTTCTTCCGGGCTACACATACACGATACATACATGGTACTTACGCAATACATACACAATAATCCATACTTGTTAGCTTCATTGGTCCACCCGGGTTAATCGGGTGGAGATTACTCTTTTACTCGTTCCACAGTACTTACGCATACATACTCATGCTCATTCATACTTACTTACTCAAGTCAAGTCGTCGGGACCTCCGGCCCGGGGAACTACTCGGTCCCACCACTGGGATTTACTTGGTTCACCAATCCAGGATGCTACCCATTTAAGGGATTTGGGCTGTGGACCAGTTTAAGAACCAGGAATCGGATCCAACCTCTTGTGTCTCCTCATCCTCACGCGTGGCCGAAGCTATATCGGACTTCTACTCATTCCATTTTACTTAGTACTTTTGTTAGGAGTTAGGTGGTTAGGAATTAGTAGAAGTAATTCACTCAAGCCACATACACAAATACATTGCTCAATACACATTTATACGAAATACAATACAATACTTAAGTACAATACCAGATTCGAATACAGTTCATCATCATTCATATATTTCATGAATTATACAAACTATTGTTCAAGACAAGTATCAAGAACAATGTAAACAAGCACAAGTAAGTGCAATATAGTCCGATTCATGCATTTATCTTATTAGGTGATCAAATAAGCACACAAATCGGGGTAACCAGATTAGGATACAGGGCATGAAGAAATCATACCGTTCACCGTTGTACTTGTATCCGTCGTTCCTCCGGTGTTCATAATTCGGATCCTATGATATACATACAATTGAGTGATTAATCTAACTATCATTAACTTAACTCGATTACCCTTACGTTTCCTAACTCATACTCACTAAGTCTTTGAAGTTCTTATACTTACACATTGTTTACTTTCTTTAAGTTTGTTTCCTTACTTAACACTGGTTTACTTACATATACGTATATATGTATATGTGGGTATACATATATATATATATACATATTATTATTATTTAATTAAATTTTTTTTGTATGACTCGACCGACCTTACCCAGGGTCGGTCCCAAGGTCGGTCAAAGTCAGTAGGGAAATGCGCTGGAAAATTTCAGGGCCGACCGACCTTGCAAGTCCGGTCCCAAGGTCGGTCCATTCCAGTGAGTTACGGACGGAAAAATTTTTAGCCCGACCGACCTTGCAAGTCCGGTCGCAAGGTCGGTCCATTCCAGTAAGCTACATCACGGGAAATTCTTCTGGCCGACCGACCTTGCATGTCCGGTCCCAAGGTCGGTCCATTCCAGAAGGTTTCCGTCCTTTGTAAATCTGGGCTCGACCGACCTTGCAAGTCCGGTCCCAAGGTCGGTCCGGCCCAGTAATTGCATTTTTATTTCTGTTTTCAGTCCCTCTTCTTACCCATTACTTCCCCATTGTTCCTACACTTAACCCCACATGTTTTAACACTAATTAAACCTCCTAATACCCCTTAGTTCATCCACCAAGTTCCTTACTAAATCCATCAATCAACTTACACAATTTCCTCATTTCCTTTCCACACTTACAACAGTTTTTCATCCTTCAATGCTACAGATTTTTGTTCCAACTTCTTACACTCAATACTCCTACTACCAATACCATTATTAGCATCCCAAATACATTTCCAAGCAATTACACATCTATACCCAAGTCCAACATTCACTTTACTAGGTCTTGTACTCTAATTCTTCCTAGTTCCTCCAATGAAATCCAATACTTCTTGCTACAGATTTTATACTCTCCTAATCACATACCACTACCTCCATTCCATGGTCATTAACATCTCTACTATCTCCCAATACCCACCTTGGTTCTCCCATTCACCAAGTCATCCATAAATGTACATATTCCTACCAAAATTTTGCCATAGTTTACCTACTTTTCTTACTTCTCCACATACACACTTTTCATCAAATTCATTCCTAATCTAGCCAAACCACAAAGGTTCTACCAGCACACATACAAATATAATTTCCTCAATACTTCCTCAATCCACAATTCCAATACACATACACATCACATTTGGCTCCAAAGCCTACAATTCAAATACTTGCTCTTAAATACTCAAACTTCACAATCCTCAATACTAGTACAAGGTTTTGGGTTCTTTAAATATTTTACCCATTCCCATTACTCTAATGCAATAGAATTTATCATTAGGAAGGAGCTCTTACCTTGAGCTTATACTTCCCTCTTTCTTTCTCATTTTTCCTCCTTCTTCCTTTCTTGCCTCAAAATCGGTTATGTGGGGAATGGAGTTGCCAACTCCATTCCCATCATCCAAAGCATACAAAACAAGTATAATTAATATACTAACCCTTAGATTTATACTAACTCATTGAGATATTTTAAACAAGTTTCTAGGGTTTACCTTTTGAAGCTTTTAGGAGGGGTTTTAGCCCTTGGTTCGAGAAGGTGAATCCACCACCATTGCAAGGTTGATATTATGCCCCAAAGAGAGAGAAAAATAGAGCATTACAAATGGGGCAAAAATCGGTTATGAAGGAAGGTGGAGAAACTTGAATCTTTTATGGAGATTTTTACCTTGTTGGAAAGAGGAGACTTCAAGCTACCCATTGGTGTGCTTTTCTCTTAAAATGGGGAAAACCCATGGAGATGAAATTCATCCTTTTTGAATTTTGAAAAGAGAGAATGATAGAGGAGAATGAGGGGAGCAAGAATATGTATTTATATTTGCATTTGGAGCTCACATGGAGGTGGAGCATGAGGAAGAAGATGAAGTTGCCATTGTTGTTGTTGGGGGAGCTCAAAATCGCCCAAACCAGAAGAGAGAGGAGGGAGAAATCGGTGGAGAGAGGAGGAAAGAGATGAGAGAGTAGAAAAATGAGTGAGGTGAGAGAGTAAGTGGGGTAAAGTAGTTTTTACTTTATTACTTTGCTTTTTGGTTCTCTTTATTTGTTAACTAGTTACATGTGTGTGTGAGGGGTCATTTAACTAGTAAAAAAAACCGGCCCCCTACAGTTAGACTAGTTGGAGCTTTTTTCGTCTTTTATAGAAAACACTCGTTATTTTACCCGGTTTAGGTACTATTCACTAACCGGGCCCGTTTTCCAGAATTTTCTCGTTTCTTTATTTTTATTGGTTATTAAGCTTCCATAAATGCTTAATAATTATTATTTAATGATTTATAATTTTTATGGGTCTGTTTGACCACTTAAGGTCACGTTCTCGGGTTTTCTCGAAAAACGTGCTCTAAAGCTCTATTAGCGTTTTAATTCATTATTTGGATCCATTTTCTTCGGAAGTTGTTCCCATATATTATTTAGGTCTTATTAAACCTTTAGAATCCATATAATACTCTAACCGAGGTCTCATACCTCCTATGGTTATTTAACGCTTATTTAGCGTTTTTCGCTTTTTAAGCGTTTCTTTATTTCTTTTGGATTTATTCCTCCTCACCAATACTACTTAAGCATTATTAGGCTCTTAAAAAAGGATTAGGATAATCTTAATCACTATATTTAAGTTTGGGGTATTTCAATCTACCCCCCTTAAGAACTTTGTCCTCAAAGTTGCTCGAGGTCATGGGGTTACTATACTTACTTATTCATACTTGCCTAATACCAAAGCCATACCTTACTCCTCCTTACCATTCCCAAATTCGTTACTCAAGGTTTCTTCATACCATACCATACCAATACACAATAGTTACTCCAATCCGTACTACTACAAACTATCCGGTTCCTCATTACAAAGTTTATACATACATACAGTGCAAAGCTATCCCCAAGCAATGCAATGCACAACACAATCCCGCAGGCACTCAGGTCATCTAGACACAGGACTCCTCTATGTCCCGCTGCCCTTGGAATAATACGACATGCTACAATGTTATTCTCTCCGATATAACTTCCTAACCAAATCTTCATTCTCAGTCTAAGGAAAATCCTTCCCATTAGCTAATTATAACTCCTTCTAAGGCATACAACTCCAAATTTCAATTTATATCCATTACATCTATCCTATGTGTGATTCTTGTGACCACTTGAGGGGAGCTTCAAGAATCGTTCGACCCTGATGTGATCAGCACCAGTGTTGAACTATCTTTCCACCCCAATTTGTGTTTGGTTTCCCTTGATCTGATCATGATCAAGTTCGACTTCCCATATCAGTTTCAACAAGCAATTAATTAGTTGTTTTCATTTTCTATCTTTTTACTCTTTCTAGTCGTGATACGAATTCATACATCTCCAAAGGATGGAATCACTCCATCAATCATCCTCACTCTACTTCCTGAATGCTTTACTTCATGGTTTAATACCTAATTGCTCATTTCATCAACCTTCACTACTTCCCTCCATTACTCTCCATCATTTCAATTATTCTAACTAGGGACTACCATACTTATGAAATTTAGTTGACTTCAATTTGCTTCAAGTAATTTACTTACGATTCCACTACTCATAAACTTCATTCATCTACTACTCTCATTCATTTCGTACTACTTCTTCAAAGGCTACAATACTTGTGGAGCTCCGTCCACTACTCATTACTCTTCTTTACCAATACTCTTACACTGGTGTTACAAGATGGGTATATTCATCCTATGGTATTTACATGTCTAATGCCTAGTTACCATAATTACAATATGAATGAGTACTTATGTTTATTTAACATAGTATCAATCATCAATTTGATTCTCATTTGTGCTATGCACATTACGGTTTATGTGTTTTATTCACAAAACTTATATTAAGCGGTTTTCGCTCTACCCCCCTTAAAAGGGATTACGCCCACGTAATCTACCATATGTTATTATTATTAAGCATTGGTTTAATCAATTTGGGCAATCTGAAGCGTTTAGCTTCACTACGGTATACTATACAATATTCTCTGGTCAAAGGGGTCTTAACCATACCAATGGTTTAGTCTTTGCACCAAGGATTTCTATATGAGTTTATTTAACTCATCATTAATTCGGTTCTAGCCTATTAGGCTTCAAGGCATTAATAGCCATTCTGCTATACTTACTAGGTATATTATCTCCTAGCTAGGGCCCACTAGCTTCTGCTGCGCGACCCTGATAACTCGGGTTATTCACCCTTCTTGTTATCCTTAATGTGCTATACATCACCTTCTTATCCGTCGGTTATGGGAATAAGGTTTACTAAACAAATGCGGTATTCTTTTACCGTGTTTGAACTCGGTGGGTTTAAGATTTATAACCAGCTCTCTGGTAACCTACTGCACATGCTCTTTATGCTTCCACGATTACTCATTAAGTTCCTCCGACTTATTGTCGGGTGAGGTTAAGTCACTACTCAGTTGTAGTGCTTCCTCTGTTGTCAATAGCTTCTAAATTATACCAGTTCTTCTGGTTCAGTACAAGTGTCCTTTACTTGTATGACCTTGCATTTTCTATGCGTCGGTCCTTGTGACTTTCTTAAGTCTCTTTTCACTATTTATTCCACTGGAATTCACATCTTGTGATTGTTAGTGTGTTTTACACTCTTCGTGCTTCTTTGGCCTTAGGCCGCACGGTCTGTTGCTAAGAATGCTTGACCGGCTTATGCCATGTTTGTGGTGAAAAGAAGGATTTACTACGGTTTACATTCTCCATATCCCTAGCCATCCCATTAGGTCATCAGCTGCACAAGTGCAATGCCAAAACATTCAGTCATACCGAGTGCAGAGGCGTAAACGCTTGACAGTAAGTCACTTATGTGATAGGAAAGAATATTTCTGACTGTCCTCCATACTTATTCTCCATGCATTATCTACTAATCCTCATAGCGGTCGCTTTGTGCGCACCGTATTCTTACTCATTGTACATTTCCTTATGGTGTAATACACTATGGTTTCATATTCATAGTATGACGGTTTCGTAGTATACCGCAATACTATCATCTTCCCATTGGGGGAGTTTTATTTCAATTTAGGTTTCATGGCGGTTAGGTATCGTCACATTACTTCCTCATTCATGATATAGTTTGCCAAATAACTTGGTTGACCAAAGATGAGGTAATTCATCGGGTTACAAGCTCTCTTGAGCGCTGGTCATTCATGGTGTCCAATGTGTATTCACATTGGTTGTTCTTGACAATTACTGTCTCCCAGTGCTGAGCCTTGGTTATAGGCTCTAGTTGTGCAGTTTTACTTTGTATGTACACCACCGGGACATCCCCAAGAACTTCAAGGGTTTTCTGGTCCCGTTCTCCAATTGGAGAGTATTCTATCACTGATAAATGAAAGTTCTTGTTGAGAGGTTTGTTTCAACTCATAGGTCTCATGACAAGGTCTACCATTTTGTGTTTACACAAGGGTTCACCACATGCTTGGGCGCATATGGAGTATGCTTGCTCCTTAAGTCGTGATGGTTTGGAAATCTCATTTCCTTATTCCATCGCCTCTTGGTAATATTTATAAGTGTAGGCTTTACTATTATAATAGATGGAAGCCTTTCCAAGGGTTCACATCTTCACCACATTGGTGGTCTTTGGCTAACGAGGGGTACCTTCCCTTGGGTTTCTCGTAATGTCCAAGTGTGGACTAGACCAATGTTGGCATCATCATGATTCTTATGCCCCTGTGCTACCATTGCTACAGAAGGCATGAAGGAAAATTAAGGGTTTGTCTACTGTATACTAGGGTGATGCTCTAGTGACAGTGACATTGAGATAGCCATCAGTCCAAGCCACTCATAAAGTTGGGTTTGAATTGATAGTCCAGTTGTTGATTTCTTGTCGTATGAGGCAATACCTCTTGCAAGTCTTGCTAACAACTGGTGCAGGTTTTGCAACCGTTTAAGTTCATATAACGTATTTGGTTTACGGCTTCTGAGCCGTATTGCTGAAAGCTATGCTCTTTGCAAGCTGCTTATACATGTTTCCACTCCATGTATACCGTCATAGGTTGGAGATATTATTGGGCTCCATGGTAAGTCGTGGCATCACGCTTCCGTTCATAGGAGACTCTTAGGCAACCTGGTGCTGATCAGTGCCTTTTATAGACTAGGGTATTTCCTGTCAAGTGAAATCCCTTCGGTGTCTTAACCGAGTGCTCGTTCCAGCTCCTGTATTCTTATCTTGACGCTTTGTTTGACTGTTGTTAATCCAGTCACCCTCAAGGATTGCTCCTGGGTGTTGTTAAATTATGCCGTTACATCCGGCTAACGTTTATGATATGTTGTCCACTGTACCGTCTTGTGGTATCGTACTTGAGTTGTCCCTTTTTGGGTTATAACGTCCCCCGTTATTGGGTAGACGGTTTACACTTGCTCCTAGTGCTTAAGACTAGGTTTGATATCCCCTTAAATGATGGAGTATACTTGTGGTAATCTTGGGGTTGCTCTTGGGAATTCCGCCCCGTTTGTTGAGCATTGTTAGGTTCACGTTAGGCATTCACCTTACTATGTTTAGGCTGGGTATTCCATCCAGCTGTTAGGTAGTTGCTTGGATTATTTGAGACCTATTCAATGTCTATACTTACTAGTATGTGCTCATTGCACTTCCTAGTTCTTATTCCTCATCCTCAGATGGATTATCTGAGTTCCTTTATACTTGATCGTCTGAGGTGTCCAGATGTTCTGATTTGAACTCACTCATGGTCCGTAGAACGGAGTTGACTACTTCCCGTGTGTCGCACACTACATGTATACATATGTGGGGTACCATATTGATACGTTACCACTTACCCAACTATATGTCACGCCCGCAAGCTCCTTTGGAGTGCGGTTATCCCACATCCCGTAATTGGGTACACTCGTAGTGTTCGTCACACGCCTAGGTGAAGTATTCTATTGTCAACTCCTCTTGTATCATTCTATGATACTCACCGTAATTCGGTTGGTTTGGTTTAAAATCCAAGGTTTTAAAGAAAGGTTGTGGTTTTGAAAGAAAAATTTTGGGTTTTAAAATTATGGTTCGGTGTTAAAAGCAGCCTCTCATGGCATAGCCATGTTTGAGGTCTTGACCAAGTCTAGTTCCTCGCTGACTGGTATGTACTAAGTACAGTGGTCGGGCCGTTAGGCCTTTCCAAGGTTCCATTCTTTTAGTGTCAGGATTTGTGATCCAGTAATTGCTTCATCGTAGTCACGGTACATTACTAGGTACCTGTGGCGTGTTAGAGTTCCTTTACGTATCTCTGTCCTTACTGCACTTGCCATGGCAAGTGCGTGGTACTGGTGGTTTTTGGGTAATTCTGTACCAATCTTGGTATGGTTTCTGCTTGTATTTGATAGTCTTGTTGACTCTTCCCTTGATCTTATTGATTTATGGTTGGGATACTCGATCCTTTTAAGTAGCTTCTCATTGATCTTGACATGGTTGTCTTGGTCGGGGTACTTCTCCAATCTTTAGGAATCCCCATTTATTTAGTTTTATGTTTTCCCTTGTTGCTCGTTCCCACCGGTTTACCGTGGTTACTGAGCCTTAGCTTGTTTAGGCACTACCCTTGTAGTCCTATCGGTTCATATCCCGTGGATGTTCTTGTAGTTATCTGAGCTATATTGGCCAGGTATTGCAACCTTAATGGCGTCGTAGTTTTGTAGTTAACCGCTTCCGACTATGTCCTTAGTCAGCTAGCACACCGTTGGTGGTATTATTCAAGTATTACCATCCCGTAGACTTGTGTCTCGGGTTCCGTTACTGCTCCCTTTTTCATTCCGTTGCACGGTTAGTGCTTCTTCCTTGCTGTTGGTTGACTAGCTAGGTTTCGCGACTGCTAAGTACGTCGCCCCATGCTGTTGTAAGTGGCAGCCTCCTTGTGATTGGAGTGCTCATCCTACCGCTATTAAGTGCGGGTATTGTTGTTCAACCGGGATCCATCCCCGGGACTCCCAATTCTCGGAATCTACCATATGTCGGTTCTTGTTTACTGTGTGATTGCTTCACAACTGCCAGATCGAGTGTTCCCCGGGTATGAGAAGGCTTTTCTTCTCCTTGGCGTCTTTTCGAAAATCATACAAGGGGTTTGTGGAGGGCGGGTCTGGTGTTGTAGGTATCCGGTACTCACCGGTAGTTCCTAACTAGCATCTCTCTAATGCTAACACTCAGCCCTTAGCCCTAAGCTTCTAATTCCTAACTCGGTATTTCCTAAGCTCGGTATTTCCAGTCATCAGAGCGAAGTATCTCTCTGATACCATTTTTGTAACACCCCTACCGTTAATACTGTCATTACCATCCAATCTCCTCGTGCTTCCAGACTCACGCAGCGGATATATACTTACATACAGTGGGTGATACAATGCCGTTAGTCACCCACGTGACTAACAAGGCTACTACTTCTACATACAGCATCGGTCTGATGGACCGGAATCCCGAGTACTATGTAATTACAATCTTCACTACAATTACTAATTAGGTATTACCACTTCCATTTCAATACAATACTCCATGAGTTCAATACATGCTAATACATCGAGTTTACTAAGATCCTTATACAAGTAGGATACCTCCTTCAATTCCATACATACTCGTTAAGAGTCTAACCACTACTTATTCCTCACAACTACTTCTTCCTAAGTACAAGGGGTGTGCTAATTAGTACACCTCTACATTCTACTACTACTATCCAAATGTAGTCACCGGTCTCGTGCCTTGACCATATCCTCTTCGGGTACCTGCACACTAAAAATGTTCCCCCGAAGGGGTCAGCTTTCGCTGAGCATGATAACCACATACCCCGCGTACTAGTGAGGGTACGCCGACCACTTGGTCGAATACATGCGATTGATTTCATTCAAACATACATGCATACATGCTCTATACACAATATTACAATATTTTACAAGACATAGATACATACACACAGTACCATACACACAAGGAAGACAATACAAGTCCACCGAATTCCTACTTACCTTCTTCCGGGCTACACATACACGATACATACATGGTACTTACGCAATACATACACAATAATCCATACTTGTTAGCTTCATTGGTCCACCCGGGTTAATCGGGTGGAGATTACTCTTTTACTCGTTCCACAGTACTTACGCATACATACTCATGCTCATTCATACTTACTTACTCAAGTCAAGTCGTCGGGACCTCCGGCCCGGGGAACTACTCGGTCCCACCACCGGGATTTACTTGGTTCACCAATCCAGGATGCTACCCATTTAAGGGATTTGGGCCGTGGACCAGTTTAAGAACCAGGAATCGGATCCAACCTCTTGTGTCTCCACATCCTCACGCGTGGCCGAAGCTATATCGGACTTCTACTCATTCCAATTTACTTAGTACTTTTGTTAGGAGTTAGGTGGTTAGGAATTAGTAGAAGTCATTCACTCAAGCCAAATACACAAATACATTCTCAATACACATTTATACGAAATACAATACAATACTTAAGTACAATACCAGATTCGAATACAGTTCATCATCATTCATATATTTCATGAATTATACAAACTATTGTTCAAGACAAGTATCAAGAACAATGTAAACAAGCACAAGTAAGTGCAATATAGTCGATTCATGCATTTATCTTATTAGGTGATCAAATAAGCACACAAATCGGGGTAACCAGATTAGGATACAGGGCATGAAGAAATCATACCGTTCACCGTTGTTGAAATACCCCGAACTTAAATATGGTGATTAGAATATTTTAATATAGTATTTAAGGGCCTAATAGTGCCTAAGTAATTTTGGTAAGGAAAATAAATCCAAAAGAAATGAGAAAAACGCTTAGGAAGTGGGAAACGCTAAAATAAGCGTTAAATAACCATAGGAGGTACGAGACCTCGATTATAGTATCGTAAGGATTCCTAAGGCTTATTCATGCCTAATTAGTATATGGGAATGATTTCCGAAGAAAACGGATCCGAATAATGTATTAAAACGCTAATAGGGCTTTAGCGCACGTTTTTCAAGAAAACCCGAAAACGTGATTTTAAGTGGTCAAATGAACCCGTAAAAATTGTGAATGATTAATTAATTATTAAGCATTAATGGAAGCTTAATAACCAATAAAAATTAAAGAAACGAGAAATTCCGGAAAACGGGCCCGGTTAGTGAATAGTAACTAAACCGGGTAAAATAACAAGCGTTTTCTGTAAAAGACGAAAAATGCTCCAACTAGTATAATTATGGGGGCCGGTTTTTACTAGTGTAAACAGCCTCTCACACACACACAACTAGCAAATAGGTAAATCAAAAAGCTAAAAGTAAAAAGTACAAAAGTAAAGGGGGACTCTCTCTCCTCCTTACTTTTCTTTTCCTCTCTCTCTCTTTCCTTCTCCTCCTTCCCAGCCGGCTGCAACTCCCTCTCCCCCTTGCTGGCGATTTTGAGAAGCTTCAACACCTCCCGTGGCTCCTCTTCTTTCTCCTCATGCTCTAGCTCCATTTGAGCTCCAAATGTAAAATAAATTGCATATTTGAGCTCCCCTCTTCAAACTCTACATTTCTATCTTTTCAAAATCCAAAAATGAGCAACTTCATCTACATGGGTTTTCCCCATTTGAAGAGAAAAGCACACCATTATGGAGCTTGGAGTCTCCTCTTTTCAACAAGGTAAAAATCTCCATGAAAGACCTCACCTTTCTCCATCTCTTTGCATGGCCGATTTTGCCTCTCTCTCTTACCTTGTTTTTCTCTTGATTTGGAGAATTGTTTCAACCTTCCAATGGTGGAGTAACCCCCTTCTTGATTCAAGGGTGAGAATCCCTCTCAAAGATCTCCAAAGGTAAAACCCTAACTTGTACTCTAAGCCTTTTTATGGAATTAGAATTCTCTAATGGTTTAGAAGAGTAATTAAAATGCATTTTTGTGTTTCTTGGGTGTTGGGGTGGAGTTTGACAACTCCACTCCCATGTGACCGATTGGTACAAGAAAGAGAGGAAGGGAAGAATTGGAAAGGAGAAAAGGAAACATAAGCTCAAGGTAAGAGCTCTTCTTAATGCTTAATTTTAATGCATTAGTGTAATGGGAATGGGTAAACAAATAAAAGAACCCAACACTATTGTGTTAGTAGTGTAGTTGTGGAAGTTTTTGTATTTGTGAGCAAGTATGTGAATTGTAGGCCTTGAAGGCAAGTAAATTGTGTATGAGTACTAGTATTGTTGTTTAAGGGAGTATTGATGTATTAAGATTGCCTTGTATTGCTGGTAGGACCCTTGTATGGGTGTGGCTAGATTAGGAATGAATTTGATGGAAAAGTATGTACGTGGAGAAGCTAGAATTGTAGGTAAACTATGGCAAAATTTTGGTAGGAATATGTACATTTATGGATGACTTGGTGAAAGGGATAACCAAGGTGTGTGTTGGATTTAATAAAGGTGTTTAATAACCATGGAATGGTAGTTGTGGTATGAGAGTATTAGGATGTAAAATCTGTAGCAAGAGGGTACCAAAATGCATTGTGGAACTAGGAAGAAATTGGTGTGCAGGATTTTGTAAAATGGGTGTTGGAACTTGGGTGTAGGAAGTGTAATGGCTTGGAAATGAATGGGCATGGTAAGGAGAGGTATTTAGAATGCTAGGAATGGCATTGGTTGAGGAAGTATTGAATGGGAGAATTGAATTGTAAAATCTGTAGCATAGGTGTAACAAAAACTGTTACATGTGTTGTAGAAGAAGTAAGAAAATTGTGTATGTTGTTTGATGAATTTAGTAATGGATTTGGGGGATGAATTAAGGTATTTTAGGAAGCTTAATTAGTGTTACAACATGTGGGGTTACATGTAGGAAGATTGGGGAAGAAATAGGTAAGAAATGGGTAAGAAAAGAAGTAAAAAAATAAAATCTATAGGTAGGTTCTGGAACTGTCCGACCCAGAGCCTGGGGAGGACGGTGGGTCGGACGGGAACATACCACGGAACCAAAAACTACTGGAATGGTCCGACCCAGAGGTGTATGGGTCGGACGGAACAGTTCTGGGTCGGATGGGACATTTTCAGAAGACGAAAAACTTACTGGAATGGTCCGACCCATAGGTTGGGTCGGACGGGACATTTTCAGAAGACGGAAAACTTACTGGAATGGTCCGACCCATAGGTTGGGTCGGACGGTGGGTCGGACGGCCCCAACTTATGAAAAAAAAAATATATATTATATTAACAGTAGCAACATAGTCATATGTATGTACGTATGTAGGTAAGTACATAAATAAAGGACCTTAGTAACATGCCATTAATGTGATGCCAATGGTAAGGAAGTAAGTATGTGAGTAGGAAATCAAGTATGGAAGTAATTGAGTAGGTGGAGAGTATGAGAACATTAAGTATACCGGGATAACGGGGTAAGTACGGGAGTAGTAGTTATTTGTGTACCCTATGAATGTAGTATTAATAATCATGTTTGAAATATTATCAGTGGTACAAGTACGAACCATGGAACACGGGAACACATGGTAGAGCTAACTCCGGTGGAAGGTATGAGTTTCTCATGCCCCGTATGCTAACCGAGTTACGTTGATCTGTGTGCTGTATGCCGGCTAATCAAGACTAAAGCATGAAAACGGTTTATCGCCGTTCATTATATGTCTTGCTGTATGTTGTGTGAGCTAACCCTTCTAAATTGATTGTGTGGCTTCATTTAGTGCGTAGATCGACTCATGGATGAGTCTTGTTGTGTAGTGACTCGTAGCAAGAGTCATGTTGTGAATTAATGGAACCGTAGCAACGCACTAAACTAACGAATCAATAAACGATAACGCAAACCAATGAACTCAGTAGAATGTGAGAGAGTGTACGGGAGTAATAACCTTCCGATAACGGAAGGAGCACCGAAATGAATAATCCACAAATAACAAGTAGTGGAATTATATAAGTAACCTCTATTAGAGGAATTAATCTTGGTGCAAGACATGAACCATGAGAGTAGTAAAGAATGATGAGGGATCTCCAAACCCCTTAGCAATTAGTCGACCCATTATGAGAGGACCCGACTGATGTAAGTATGTCCCGAACATGAGATTATTCGATACGTTAGGGAAACCGTTAAATCTGAGGATACTAGTCGGTTGTAATTCCCTAAGCTAGTGGAGGTTATCAAGAGAGATACTTCTAGGCTAACCCATGAGATTGTATTATACTCTGAGAGGAGAGTGTTGGGAATTTGAGTAGTCCGGTAAGAACGGACATTGAGTATTTAAGGAGCTAAGCGTATAGCCCTCGTATTGTAGGTCCGGCGGCGAGTCTTGTGTATGACTCCACCCAGAGGCCAAGTAATGAGTATTGAGTATTGCGTACGTATGAGTAAAGTAATGAGTATTGAGTAAGAAGCGAGTATGAGTATGTAATGAGTACCAAGTATCGAGTATGTATGAGTAAGCAGTGAGTATTGAGTACGTATGAGTAAGTATGGAGAAGTGAGTAGTGAGTATGCACAAGTATAGTAACGAGTACAGAGTAAGGATCATGTACGAGTAAGGTATTGAACATGGAGTGATGAGTATGCAAGAGTAAGGAGTAAGTATGAGTAGAGTAGCGAATATCGAACATAGTACAAGGTGTAATGAATGAATAACAAATACAAATGGTTGACTATCGATTGTCTTCCTTAGTAATTATTGAACTTGTATGTGTATGTAGGTATTGTTGAGTGTATTGTTGTAGCATGAGTATGTATGTATGCATGCAAAATGAACTCCATGTATATCCGACCCAAAGTAGTCGGGGTACCGCGGTTAGCACGCGGTATATGCGAAATTCATATTCAGCGTAAGCTGACCCCCTAGGGGGAACGTTTTTAGTGTGCAGGTACTCGAAGCTGACCACCGTTCGAGAGAGTAGGACGGGGACTGCTATGTAAGCATGGGTAGTTGTATAATAGGGATTGTATTTGTAATGTATTGGGAAATTGGGAGTTCCAAACTGTATCGGTAATTTAAGGATTGTAGTAGACTCGGTATAGTATTGTATTAGAGTTGTATTTGAATTATGGTGGAGTATGCAAGGGAAAGTAATGTAATGTGTAGAGTACTCGGTATGTTCAATTCATCAGACCGATAGTATGTAGTATTGTAACTCGCCTTGTTAGTCACGTGGGTGACTAACGGCATTGTACACCCGCCGTTGTGTATGGAGTATCCGCTGCGAAGGTAAGTATTGTACAGTAATGATGGTATTAGTGGTAGGGGTGTTACAAAAAGTGGTATCAGAGCGAAGTATCGCTCTGATGGATGAAATACCGACTTTAGGAAAATACCGAGTTAGGAATTGGAGTCTTAGGGCTAAGGGTTGAGTGTTAGCGTGTGAGGTACGCTAGTTAGGAACTTCCCGGAAAACTACAACAACCATACCCCGCCCTCCGCAACCCACGGTATTAAGATGGAAAATAACGCCAGAGAGATGGAAAGACCTCTCACACTCGGGTAAACCCCGATCTGGCAGATACAAAACGAACCTTATTAGAAAGAACCTGTCATACGGTAGAGTCCGAGCACTGGAAGTCCCGAAGACGGTTCACATTAAATGACAAGGACCGCACTTAATGGCGGAAAAATGAAGATCTTAAACACAAGGATAATGGAATTTATGGCACCATGGGGCGACATGCTTCGCAGTCGCGAGAACCATGAGTAGCCAGCAAGAAGAGAAGCACAATCGCGCAACAAAACAAGGAAGATAGAGTAGCAAGCCCGAGACAAGAGAGTCTACGGACTGTAATGTTCGATAATGCCAACAACGGTATGCAAACCGACTAAGGAATTAGTCGAGGTTGGATTAACAGCAAACCTACACATCAATAGACAGTAATAACCGAACAACATAGTTCAGATAACTATGAAAGTATCCATAAACATACACCATTGGACCACAACATGGTTCCTAAGGATAAGTCAAGTGTCGTTAACCACAGTGTAGGTGTGAGACACTCGGATTGAAGACAATCATGTCGAGTACACTGAGAAGCAACTTAGGAGACTGATCACCAAGATCAAAAGATCAAAGAAAGACCTAATAAAACCACCAATTATGGATGGAAACGATACTGTAACCGGTATACGTTAACCGAAAAACAACCTACCCGCGCACTTGCCCAGGGCAAGTGCAGCAACTGCAAGACAGTTGGAAGACTTTTAACAACCCGCAAGTACTTGCTAAAGTACCGCTATGACGAATGGAGCAAATATAGGATTACCAAACCTAAGGATTAAATAATGAAACCTCGGAAAGGCCTAACGGCCCGACCATTGTATTAAGATTATACCGGTCTGCAAGAAGCTGGACTTGGTCAGGACTTTAGACATGGCAACGCCATGAGGAATTACTTTCCACACAGAACCGTTATTTCGAAACTCAAATTTTTCTTTCAAAACCACAAACCCTTCTTTTAAACCTTGAATTTTAAAACCAAACTATCGGATTTACGGTGAGTATCATAGAACGATACAAGAGGAGTTGACAATAGAATACTTCACCTAGGTGTGTGACGAACACTACGAGTGTACCCAAATACGGGATGTGGGACGACCGCACTCCGAAGGAGCTTGCGGGCCTTACATATAGTTAGGTCAGTGGTAACGTGCCAAGACGGTACCCCACGTATGTATACATGTAGTGTACTAGACACGGGAAGTAGTCAACTCTGTTCTACAGACCATAAGTAAATTTAAAACAGAACAGCTGGTTACCTCAACCGAACAAAGGAAACTCAGATAAGCTACAAGCTATGGAGTCAAAAACTCACTTCAGGAGAACCATTAAGAGTTGAAAGTGCAAGAAGCACTAACAACGGGATAAGACATTGGATATGTCTCGAAGATATCTAAGTAAAGCATGATAACTGGAAGGAATACCCAGTCTAAGTACAGTAAGGCAAATGCCTAACATTAACACAGCAGTGTTCAATGAACGAGATAGAATTCCCAGAACAACTACCACAAAACACAGGGTGATGTTATAAGGTACCAGAAATACCATTCATCACCGGAAGGGATATCAAATCCGTTATAACACAAGGAAAAACACCAATGGTCTACCCTAAGAATGGGAGACGTTACAACCCTCAACGGATAACTCAGATCCAGAACCGCATGGTAGGACAATAACTGAACATACTCATAAATGTCAGCCAGATGCTACTATATAATCAGTACTATCCAGGGGCAATCCATAAAGGGTATCAAGTCAACACAGTTGAACAAGATATCGTGGTAAAAACACCACAATCGGAACGAACATCCTGTTAGAACACCGAAGGGATCCCACTTGATAGGGGATATCCCAACTTAATAAATAGTATCGATCAATACCAAGATACAAAAGGGTCTCCAACAAACGGAAGCGTGATGCGACGATCTTATCATGGAGCCCAGTATCACCTCTAAACCCAGCAATGTCTTATGGAGGAGTAACCACTTGTGAACGACCTATGATGAGCAGAGCTCTAGGCAACAGGGCTAGTAAGCCATGAAACTATTACCACACAACCCAACGGTTGCAAAACCATTGTGAACCATATGGAAAGCTGTCAAGGACGGCACCGATGAAAGAGTAACAATCGAT
Source organism: Limonium bicolor (assembly GCA_023374045.1). Taxonomy (NCBI): domain Eukaryota; kingdom Viridiplantae; phylum Streptophyta; class Magnoliopsida; order Caryophyllales; family Plumbaginaceae; genus Limonium; species Limonium bicolor. The sequence continues at coordinate 223,471,410 of CM041780.1, read as the reverse complement.
GAATGAGGACACCCCTCATAAATGTGAGGCCGCAAGAGTGGTGAACACATGGATCCCAAGAAGGGGATACCATCAGTAACTGTCGGGAAATATATCCCTTTCAGAACTACTAATGTAGTTAAGCTTGAGTATACAATGATTGCCAGCAATGTGAAATAAGCTTCAACAACAATTGTTGATAACCAAGGAGTAACCGGTTATAAAACCGATGATGCTCAAGGAGCTCAGGAAAATAAAGGAATACCATATTCTGTATTTTCCAAATACATGGGGAACCATTGTATAAATGATAGAAATGCATGAGCTGAAGCTAGCAACAGCGGAGGCCATGTAAACCAATACTGTAACTCAGTAAGAGCACGGTGCGCAGCATGCGACCAGTCTAGGTGAATAATCACCCAATACCATGGAGTTGTTGATACAAGATGGTAGGCACACCGGGCAACAAGCCAGAAGTCTACACCAAATGATGAAGCGCCACCTGAAAGAGTAATGATCAGTCCTATTGCGATCTCATAAGAGTTACTGCCAAGGGTTCACGCCTCTGCACTCTGTAGGACTGAGTGTTTTGGTATTGCACTTGTGTAGTTAATGATCTAGTGGGATAGCTAGGAATATGGAAAATGTAAGTAGTAGTAAATTCTTCCTTTCACCAGTGAACATGGTATAAACCAGCTAAGAAAAAGCTTAGAAACAAACCGTGCGGCCTAAGGCCAAAGAAGCACGAAGAGTGTGGAACACACCAACAATCACAAGATGTGAATTCCATTGGAATAAAAGTGAAAGGAGACTTAAGAAAGTCAAAAGGACTGACGCATTGAAAATGCAAGGTCATACAAGTAAAGAACACTTGTAATGAACCAGAGAAACTAGTATTATTCAGAAGCTACTAACAGTAGAGGAAGCACTACAACGAAGTAGTGACTTAACCTCACCCGATAATAAGCCGGAGGAACCAAGTGAATGATCACTACAAACACAACAGTATGTATATAGATTGCCAAAGAGTTGGTTACAAATCCATAACTCATTGAGTTCACGCACGGTAAAAGAATACCACGAGAGATGGAACAAACCTTATTCCCACAATAAAAGGGATAAAAAGGTGATGTATAACACATTTAAGATAACAAGAAGGACGTGTAACCCAAGTTATCAGGGTCGCGGAGCAGAAGCTAGTGGGCCCAAAATTCTAAGTGAAATACACCTAGTGAATAAAAGGTTAATCATCAATGCCTAAAAGCCATTTAAGCTAGAACCGAACCCGGTTAAGAGTTAAATAACTCCGATGAAAATTCTTGATGCAGGGACTAACCGTAACACGGTTAAGACCCATTAATCAAGGAACATTGTATAATAGACCGAAGGGAAACTGAATCACTCCATGACGGCTAAATGCCTTCGACCAATGTCCAATGTTGACACATGGTAGATTACGTGGGCGTAATCCCTTTTAAGGGGGTAGAGCGAAAACCGCGAAATGTATGTTTTACGTGATAGGTGCGTAAACTACAATGCGCATAGCGTAAAATTCGTTATGATGGTTGATACTTATGTTACATAAACATTTGTATTCACTCATCATGTAATTGTAGTTATTTGAGAAGTAAGTATAGGAAAAGGAGTAGAGAAACTCCAGGGGAATGAGGACCCCGATTGGTAATAGTATGAGGAATGAGTATGTATGGGAGACTTGAGGAGTATAAATCGGTATGGAACCGATGTATGTAATGAGTATAAATCGGTATACAACCGATGTATTTTATGAGTATAAATTGGAGTATAGTAAATTAACGGGAGATTATACCCATGAATTCTTAAGTATAGTAGTTGGAGAAGATGCAGTAATAATCGATAGATGATTAGTAAGTAAGTAGGTGAATTATAAATTGGAAAATGTATGTGTGAGATTATGAGTAGCAAGATTAAAAAGATAGAAAACGAAATAATGTTTGACGATCTGTCTGTTTGTATTCAGGTGGGAAGTGGAACTTGATTTGCTAGCGATCAAGGGAAGCCGAACACAAATTGGGGTGGAAGGATAGTTCAACACCAATGCTGATCACATTGGGGTTGAAGGACTCTGGAAACTCCCTTAAGTGGTCACAGAAATAACACTAGTAATAGGTATAACATCATAAATGGTATTTGGGAGATGTATGCAAGTTTTCAAAATGAATTTCCAAAACTAATTTGGTACAATGTTTCTTCAAACTTGAGAATGAGGATCGGTTTTGAAACCGCTTCCACGGGCGCTAGTGGATCTTCCATGCCTAGGCACGGGTATCTGGTCGAAACCATAGGAGGTGAAGCTAGTTTTGAGTCTGTGGAAGTGTAGAGTAGTTTGAAACCACTACACCGTTCGTGCGGTGATAGTGTGTGTTTTGTATTTTTCCAAGGGCACTGGGGCAGCGTAGTCCCGAGTAAGTATGAGTAAGTAAGTATGAGTAAGTGCCTGAGGATCTCTATATGTGCAAATGAATTTGATCAGAACCAAAGGACCGTGGAGCCAGAAAGTGTAAGTGCCCAAGTCATGACGGCCATGAACCAGAAAGCGTAAGTGTTCAAACGTGACCGTACCTGAGGGATCACTCGCCATTGGGGGAGGATTGTACCTAATTGTCCGCGGATGGACCCCCTTGGAGAGAAGTAAAACGAATATTTTTGATTGCTATGCATGCAGTGACATGCTGTTTGGATGCGTAGTATGCATCATGTCAGACATTTGGAGTTTGACAAGTTATATGTAGAGGTCATAACCTTAGCATAGAGTATATGTACGAGTAACAGTATTAGATTCACCAACTTTGAGGGCAAAGTTCTTTAAGGGGGGTAGATTGAAATACCCCAACTTAAATATGGTGATTAGAATATTTTAATATAGTATTTAAGGGCCTAATAGTGCCTAAGTAATTTTGGTAAGGAAAATAAATCCAAAAGAAATGAGAAAAACGCTTAGGAAGCGGGAAACGCTAAAATAAGCGTTAAATAACCATAGGAGGTACGAGACCTCGGTTATAGTATCGTAAGGATTCCTAAGGCTTATTCATGCCTAATTAGTATATGGGAATGATTTCTGAAGAAAATGGATCCGAATAATGTATTAAAACGCTAATAGGGCTTTAGCGCACGTTTTTCAAGAAAACCCGAAAACGTGATTTTAAGTGGTCAAACGAACCCGTAAAAATTGTGAATCATTAAGTAACTATTATTAAGCATTAATGGAAGCTTAATAACCAATAAAAATTAAAGAAACGAGAAATTCCGGAAAACGGGCCCGGTTAGTGAATAGTAACTAAACCGGGTAAAATAACGAACGTTTTCTGTAAAAGACGAAAAACGCTCCAACTAGTATAATTATGGGGGCCGGTTTTTACTAATGTAAACAGCCTCTCACACACACACAACTAGCAAATAGGTAAATCAAAAGCTAAAAGTAAAAAGTACAAAAGTAAAGGGGGACTCTCTCTCCTCCTTACTTTTCTTTTCCTTTCTCTCTCATTCCTTCTCCTCCTTCCCAGCCGGCTGCAACTCCCTCTCCCCCTTGCTGGCGATTTTGAGAAGCTTCAACACCTCCCATGGCTCCTCTTCTTTCTCCTCATGCTCTAGCTCCATTTGAGCTCCAAATGTAAAATAAATTGCATATTTGAACTCCCCTATTCAAACTCTACATTTCTATCTTTTCAAAATCCGAAAATGAGCAACTTCATCTACATGGTTTTCCCCATAGAAGAGAAAAGCACACCATTATGGAGCTTGGAGTCTCCTCTTTCCAACAAGGTAAAAATCTCCATGAAAGACCTCACCTTTCTCCATCTCTTTGTATGGCCGATTTTGCCTCTCTCTTACCTTGTTTTTCTCTTGCTTTGGAGCATTGTTTCAACCCTCCAATGGTGGAGTAACCCCCTTCTTGATTCAAGGGTGAGAATCCCTCTCAAAGACCTCCAAAGGTAAAACCCTAACTTGTACTCTAAGCCTTTTTATGGAATTAGAATTCTCTAAGGGTTTAGAAGAGTAATTAAAATGCATTTTTGTGTTTCTTGGGTGTTGGGGTGGAGTTTAACAACTCCACTCCCATGTGAACGATTGGTACAAGAAAGAGAGGAAGGGAAGAATTGGAAAGGATAAAAGGAAACATAAGCTCAAGGTAAGAGCTCTTCTTAATGCTTAATTTTAATGCATTAGTGTAATGGGAATGGGTAAACAAATAAAAGAACCAAAACTATTGTGTTAGTAGTGTAGTTGTGGAAGTTTTTGTATTTGTGAGCAAGTATGTGAATTGTAGGCCTTGAAGGCAAGTAAATTGTGTATGATTACTAGTATTGTTGTTTAAGGGAGTATTGATGTATTAAGATTGCCTTGTATTGCTGTAGGACCCTTGTATGGGTGTGGCTAGATTAGGAATGAATTTGATGGAAAAGTATGTACGTGGAGAAGCTAGAATTGTAGGTAAACTATGGCAAAATTTTGGTAGGAATATGTACATTTATGGATGACTTGGTGAAAGGGAGAACCAAGGTGTGTGTTGGATTTAATAAAGGTGTTTAATAACCATGGAATGGTAGTTGTGGTATGAGAGTATTAGGATGTAAAATCTGTAGCAAGAGAGGTACCAAAATGCATTGTGGAACTAGGAAGAAATTGGTGTGCAGGATTTTGTAAAATGGGTGTTGGAACTTGGGTGTAGGAAGTGTAATGGCTTGGAAATGAATGGGCATGGTAAGGAGAGGTATTTAGAATGCTAGGAATGGCATTGGTTGAGGAAGTATTGAATGGGAGAATTGAATTGTAAAATCTGTAGCATAGGTGTAACAAAAACTGTTACATGTGTTGTAGAAGAAGTAAGAAAATGTGTGTAAGTGTTTGATGAATTTAGTAATGGATTTGGGGGATGAATTAAGGTATTTTAGGAAGCTTAATTAGTGTTACAACATGTGGGGTTACATGTAGGAAGATTGGGGAAGAAATGGGTAAGAAAGAGTGAAAAAAAAAATATGTAGGTAGGTTCTGGAACGGTCCGACCCAGAGCCTGGGGAGGACGGTGGGTCGGACGGGAACAGACCACGGAACCAAAAACTACTGGAATGGTCCGACCCAGAGGTGTATGGGTCGGACGGAACAGTTCTGGGTCGGACGGGACATTTTCAGAAGACGGAAAACTTACTGGAATGGTCCGACCCATAGGTTGGGTCGGACGGGACATTTTCAGAAGACGGAAAACTTACTGGAATGGTCCGACCCATAGGTTGGGTCGGACGGTGGGTCGGACGGCCCCAACTTATGATAATATATATATATATATATATAACAGTAGCAACATAGTAATCATATGTATGTACGTATGTAGGTAAGTACATAAATAAAGGACCTTAGTAACATGCCATTAATGTGATGCCAATGGTAAGGAAGTAAGTATGTGAGTAGGAAAACTAGTATGAAAGTAATTGAGTAGGTTGAGAGTATGAGAACATTAAGTATACCGGGATAACGGGGTAAGTACGGGAGTAGTAGTTATTTGTGTACCCTATGAACGTAGTATTAATAATCATGTTTGAAATATTATCAGTGGTACAAGTACGAACCATGGAACAAGGGAACACATGGTAGAGCTAACTCCGGTGGAAGGTATGAGTTTCTCATGCCCCGTATGCTAACTGAGTTACGTTGATCTGTGTGCTGTATGCCGGCTAATCAAGACTAAAGCATGAAAACGGTTTATCGCCTTTCATTATATGTCTTGCTGTATGTTGTGTGAGCTAACCCTTCTTGATTGATTGTGTGGCTTCATTTAGTGCGTAGATCGACTCATGGATGAGTCTTGTTGTGTAGTGACTCGTAGCAAGAGTCATGTTGTGAATTAATGGAACCGTAGCAACGCACTAAACTAACTAATCAATAAACGATAACGCAAACCAATGAACTCACTAGAATGTGAGAGAGTGTACGGGAGTAATAACCTTCGATAAAGGTAGGAGCACCGAAATGAATAATCCACAAATAACAAGTAGTGGAAGTATATAAGTAACCTCTATTAGAGGAATTAATCTTGGTGCAAGACATGAACCATGAGAGTAGTAAAGAATGATGAGGGATCTCCAAAACCCTTAGCAATTAGTCGACCCATTATGAGAGGACCCGACTGATGTAAGTATGTCCCGAACATGAGAGTATTCGATATGTTGGGGAAACCCTTAAATCTGAGGATACTAGTCGGTTGTAATTCCCTAAGCTAGTGGAGGTTATCAAGAGAGATACTTCTAGGCTAACCCATGAGATTGTATTATACTCTGAGAGGAGAGTGTTGGGAATTTGAGTAGTCCGGTAAGAACGGACATTGAGTATTTGAGGAGCTAAGCGTATAGCCCTTGTATTGTAGGTCCGGCGGCAAGTCTTGTGTATGACTCTGCCCAGAGGCCAAGTAATGAGTATTGAGTATTGCGTACGTATTAGTAAAGTAATGAGTATTGAGTAAGAAGTGAGTATGAGTATGTAATAAGTACCAAGTATCGAGTATGTATGAGTAAGCAGTGAGTATTGAGTACGTATGAGTAAGTATGGAGAAGTGAGTAGTGAGTATGCACAAGTATAGTAACGAGTACAGAGTAAGGATCATGTACGAGTAAGGTATTGAACATGGAGTGATGAGTATGCAAGAGTAAGGAGTAAGTATGAGTAGAGTAGCGAATATCGAACACAGTACGAGGAGTAATGAATGAATAACAAATACGAATGGTTGACTATCGATTGTCTTCCTTAGTAATTATTGAACTTGTATGTGTATGTAGGTATTGTTGAGTGTATTGTTGTAGCATGAGTATGTATGTATGCATGTAAAATGAACTCCATGTATATCCGACCCAAAGTAGTCACGCGCGGTATATTCGAAATTCATATTCAGCGTAAGCTGACCCCCTAGGGGGAACGTTTTTAGTGTGCAGGTACTCGAAGCTGACCACCGTTCGAGAGAGTAGGACGGGGACTGCTATGTAAGCATGGGTAGTTGTATAATAGGGATTGTATTTGTAATGTATTGGGAAATTGGGAGTTCCAAACTGTATCGGTAATTTAAGGATTGTAGTAGACTCGGTATAGTATTGTATTGGAGTTGTATTTGAATTATGGTGGAGTATGCAAGGGAAAGTAATGTAATGTGTAGAATACTCGGTATGTTCAATTCATCAGACCGATAGTATGTAGTATTGTAACTCGCCTTGTTAGTCACGTGGGTGACTAACGGCATTGTACACCCGCCGTTGTGTATGGAGTATCCGGTGCGAAGGTAAGTATTGTACAGTAATGATGGTATTAGTGGTAGGGATGTTACAAAAAGTGGTATCAGAGCGAAGTATCGCTCTGATGGATGAAATACCGACTTTAGGAAAATACCGAGTTAGGAATTGGAGTCTTAGGGCTAAGGGTTGAGTGTTAGCGTGTGAGGTACGCTAGTTAGGAACTTCCGTGTGAACCGGAAAACTACAACAACCATACCCCGCCCTCCGCAACCCACGGTATTAAGATGGAAAATAACGCCAGAGAGATGGAAAGACCTCTCACACTCGGGTAAACCCCGATCTGGCAGATACAAAACGAACCTTATTAGAAAGAGAACCTGTCATACGGTAGAGTCCGAGCACTGGAAGTCCCGAAGACGGTTCACATTAAATGACAAGGACCGCACTTAATGGCGGAAAAATGAAGATCCTAAACACAAGGATAATCGAATTTATGGCACCATGGGGCGACATGCTTCGCAGTCGCGAGAACCATGAGTAGCCTGCAAGAAGAGAAGCACAATCGCGCAACAAAACAAGGAAGATAGAGTAGCAAGCCCGAGACAAGAGAGTCTACGGACTGTAATGTTCGATAATGCCAACAACGGTATGCAAACCGAATAAGGAATTAGTCGAGGTTGGATTAACACCAAACCTACACATCAATAGACAGTAATAACAGAACAACATAGTTCAGATAACTATGAAAGTATCCATAAACATACACCATAGGACCACAACATGGTTCCTAAGGATAAGTCAAGTGTCGTTAACCACAGTGTAGGTGTGAGACACTCGGATTGAAGACAATCATGTCGAGTACACTGAGAAGCAACTTAGGAGACTGATCACCAAGATCAAAAGATCAAAGAAAGACCTAATAAAACCACTAATTATGGATGGAAACGAAACCGTAACCGGTATACGTTAACCGAAAAACAACCTACCCGCGCACTTGCCCAGGGCAAGTGCAGCAACTGCAAGACAGTTGGAAGACTTTTAACAACCCGCAAGTACTTGCTAAAGTACCGCTATGACGAATGGAGCAAATATAGGATTACCAAACCTAAGGATTAAATAATGAAACCTCGGAATGGCCTAACGGCCCGACCATTATATTAAGATTATACCGGTCAGCAAGAAGCTGGACTTGGTCAGGACTTTAGACATGGCAACGCCATGAGGAATTACTTTCCACACCGAACCGTTATTTTGAAACTCAAATTTTTCTTTCAAAACCACTGATAAGTGCAAAACATATAGACTTATTAAGGTTTAATCACCTTATAATTTGCAGCATTCTTAGTAATGTTTCTCACTTATCTTGGGTTTTTCCTATAATTATGTTGTTATATTAACTGATGTATTATATGTGTTAAAATGTAGGAAAAATGCCAAATAAACACACATATTATAAGGGATTAAAAAGAGTCACGCGAGATGCACGCAAGTAGGGCGTCTCCGCCCCTGTGTCCGCGTGGTATTAGGCGGACAAGACTGTGTCCGCCCCCGCATCTGCATGACTTTAGGCGGACAAGAGAGGAGAGTCCGCCCCTGCGTCCTCGTAAAACAATGCGGACAACTACAAGTGTCAACCGCATGAATTAATGCGGACAACTACAAGTGTCAACCGCACGAATTAATGCGGACAGCTACAAGTGACAACCACATGAACTAAGGCGGACAAGAAATGGAGACTCGCACTAAACAAAGCGGACAAGTCCAGGAGGACCATGAGACGTCCGCATAACTAAAGGCGGACATCTACACGGACGCGTGTAAATGTCCAGATCTGGAAATTAACGCAAATGGTTTTCTTCTTCGTCGACTGTCTTCTCCAACTTGCTTCTTCCTTTCGGCGCGCCTGCAACATATCCATCAACTCCATTTAACATATCAGGCGCCTGCCTTAAATCACTCACGCGATGTTCCCTCTTCTTCCTTTTCCTTCCTCTATAAAACTCACGCTCCATTCATCTTCTCCAGTGTCCTTTCGGAGGTTCCTTCCGTGGTTCCTTCCGGAGTTCCAATTCATCCAACCGATCCATCTTCGACCCACTACACCTCCATTCACTCGTTCATTCCATTTCTATTCTCCCGTCTTCTCCTTTGTTTTCTTTTCATTTCACCAGTCTCACCTCTAGTCTCACGTATTTAAATAGCAGATCAACTATTTAATATGTTAGGCTAGAATTCGTATACTCTGGGAAGGATTATTATGTATTTGTATTAATTATGCAATATTTTTACTGGTTTTAATTTAAATTCAGTTTGTTACGATTAAAGTTTATCTCTCTCCCTTTTTAATAAATTTCATCGATTTATTAAAAAGCCTTACTAAATCTGTTTCTAATCTTATCGGTGACAAACAGATAGGTTAATTAAGCCGTAAAACTGTAGGAACTTATTTTCATCGGATAAGTTAGTACAAGTTGCAAGAATAAAATTCCTCACACTCCTCTGCCGTCTACTAGTGCTTGCTTGAGTTTTCATCGGACCTTGCATTTCTGGAACGAGTTCTTATGAGTTTTCATCGGACCTTAAGATAAAAAAAGGAATCTTGCCAAACTATTATATTAAACCGGTAGAGATAGCATAATTAAGCAGATAATATTAACCAGAACCAGAGTCCCATTTAATTTATCCATTAGCTTAGTTTATTTAATCTTTCCTTTTTATTTATTAAGAACAAGTCAATTAATCCCCCCTTTTGTGACATGCTTAGGTACTATATAATTCCTTTAGTCCCACGGTTCGATATCCGGTCGCTTACACTTTACTATACTATTACGACCGGGATTTGTTTGCAGCCCGACGTTTATTTTGAGTTTTAATTTCTTTTCTTTTATTTTAATTACACCAGTTCTAACCACTCACGATATCACGTCTGCAAAATGGCGCCGTTGCCGGGGACTAGATTAATTCTAGTCCCTAAGCCCCGGATTATTCACCTGTTATACTATAAATATTCTTTTCTCTTTATTATGTTAATTTTATGTCTATATTATTTTGTTTACTGTTAATATTAATTATTTACTATATTTTGTTTATATTATTATATTTGTTGTTTAATCTAACTTCTAACATTTAAATTTTATGTACACTAACTTCTAACATTTAATTTTCTATCAACTAATTACTAACATTTTAATTTTCTGTACACTAACTCCTAACATTTTAATTTTCTGTACACTAACTTCTAACATTTAATTTCCGGCAAACTAACTACTAACTTATAATTTTTGTCATCTAACTACTAACTTGTAATTTTATGACATTTTTTTTTTGTTGTTTGATAAGTTTAATTAAAATTAAAAAAAAAAAGAACGGAGGAAGCAGAGCCTGTCCGCCTAACTCGTCCGCCCAACGGCATGCGGACAACTCATCCGCCTAACCTTACGCGGACAGAGACGAGGAGAAGCCACGTCCGCCTAAAACGACACAGACAGGCATGCGGACAAGACTTACAGAGACAGAGAGCGCGTCCGCCTAACTCTACGCGGACAGCATGCGGACAGACATGCAGAGGAAATAGGCGCGTCCGCCTAACTCTATGCGGACAGAGACGACGACACAGCGAGTCCGCCTAAAATGACGCGGACAACAGGCTGACGTCCCCAAAAACTAGACGCCGCGTTTTTCAATCTGTTCTTCCCCAATTCCAAACACTCTCAAACGCGACGAAGACCAGCGAAGAGGAGAACAACGCGCGACTCCAGTCCCTCTTCAATTTGCTCCAACTCCTTCAATTCTCCACCGAATCACGCAAGGTTAGTACCAAAATCTTCATTTTTACATTCTCTACATTTCTATAGCTTCAAATCCACAAATGATCAACTACACTAGGAGAAATTAGGGACTAAATTTTCGAACCCTAGGTCGACAGGTTCGAAAATTTCGAGCTTATATTGCGTTTTTGTCCTCGAATTCTTCTTCTATAAATCATATTATACATGCACAAGGTTAAATCTACACTTGTTACACTTAATTTTGGAGTTTTTATTGAATTCCAATTTAGGTATGAGGGTTACGAGAGCAATATGGTTATAATTGCAATTTTTCTCAAAAGACATAATACCTTGTTGTTATTAACCGAATAATTTATGATTATAGAATGTTATATATGGATTTGTGTGATAACGGTATTGAGTTACCTTGAGTTTGACTGAATTAATTGTGGAGAATCGAAGATTTTTAGGGGAGACTTTGTCGAATTTTCGGTAGAATTTGCGTTATTTATTTTATTTTTGTTTTTGTTTGTATTATTTGTTCTACTTGTTTTCTATTTTTGCTAATTTGCTAAGATGTTTATGTCAAATATTAATGCTCTGTTTGATATTAATTTTTATGTTGTTATTAATATTAATTTCTATGTTGTTTTTGTTTATTAATTTTTATGTTGTTTTTTGTTTATTAATTTTTATTAATTTTTATGCTGTTATTGTTTATTAATTTTTATGTTCTTATTACTCTGTTTAATATTAATTGTTATGCTGTTAATGTTTGTTTACTTTTAATTATAAAATTATTAGTATGCCTCGTATGCGTGGTGGCAACTGCCCCGGTGCATCTTCTTCTGCACCTCCTCGCCATCCAGATCTTTGGGATGACGGTTTCGTTTCGGCAGAGGCCCATGCCTGGTACGATCTAGGCAAGGATTTTGTGATGGAGAGGCGATTTGCGCCTGAGGTGATAGAGGCTACAGGGGTGGACACCCTGTTTGCCGGATTTGGACTTTCGAAGGTCCTAAAGACGGGTGGGTGACTCTTTAGTCCAGAGCTGGCTAGAGAGTTCTATGCGAATGCCCAGGCGGGCAATATGAGCATCACTTCTTTCGTACGCCATCACCCCATAGAGATCACACCGGCGACATTCTCTTTTATCCTACAGATCCCGGTTAATCCTGACGATATCCGAGGATTCACAGAGGATCACATGCATAGATTGAAGTCGAGGTGGCTTCAGGATTTAGGTCGGAGGACCCGACATAGAGGGGAGGAGGACAAGGATGTCCTCCCTTTCACGAGTTTCCCTACACTGCTTCAGAGGCTTCTCCTAGAGATCCTCAGTCATCAGATTCGCCCCCATAGCGCGCACGATGCTTCTGATGAGGACTGTGCTTTATTAGACTACTTCCTCTCGCCATCTCCACCCACTCAGCGCGTCTCCTTCACGCACATCATGTTCAGCCAGCTCCCTAAGGTGGTCTACTATCTGAGGATGAAGAAGAAGAAGATCACTCCTATTTTTCCCTTCTTCATCTGGTACCACCTTTTCACTGTCCTTGTAACACCCCAACTCAATCCAAATGTGGTCTCGCAACTTAACAGCATATATATATACATGTCACAGCGGAATTCTTTACACTCCAGGACCTTGCCACGGTCTGACTACAGAATATACCGAACATTAGTACATAACAACCTTAACCAAATACATAATCTTCTTACAATCCTCTCACATCCTATACATCTTACTAACTCAATTGCCATACGAGTGTACATGCACAACTCGTAGGCCACTCTTAGTCCTTAACACTTGTACTCCTTCTTACTCTCGCGACAGCCGCCTCCTGATGTTCACTGTGTAGTAAAAAAAAGCCCCGAGGGGGTCAGCACGAATGCTGGTACGATCCTCTCATGGCCCCCAAGCTAACGTGGCTACGACGACTAATTATCGATAGCATGGAGGTTGATTAGATGCACAACATAATAGAAAGTGCAGTAAACAACAACTCAGATATGAACAATCAAAGTTCACACACAATGAACGACTTAAATGCGCTCCCTTAATTAGAGAGTTAACTATTCAACTCCTCAAGTAATGTTCCCTCTTAATCTTAATAGTACAAACCATCCTTTAAGAAGGAATGGTTGCAACTTATCTTAATCTTAACTTAATCTTAATCTTAACAATACAAATCATCCTTTAAAAAGGAATGATTGTAACTTATCTTAATCTTAACTTAATCTTAATCTTAACAATACAAATCATCCTTTAAAAAGGAATGATTGTAACTTATCTTAATCTTAACTTAATCTTAATCTTAACAATACAAATCATCCTTTAAAAAGGAATGATTGTAACTTATCTTAATCTTAACTTATTCTCAGAATACAAACCGTTCCTGGAGGGGAATGGTTGTAACCTAAGTCCAAACCTGGGATTTAGGTGATCCCACCGCACCATCTTAATGCCACCTACCCTGGACGGGAATCCAGCGTAGCTGAGCCGGCAACCGGCCCTAGGCTACAAGTCCGAAGACAAGTCCTTAAGCGGAGGGCGGATCTGATTCAGATACCGTCCCCCTTTTTCCTTAGCATGCATGACCGGAGATCGGTCCCGGGTTTCCTCATTCAAGTTCCAGTTAGTAATAGTCTCAAGACCATGTTTGTTGGTTAACCTCTTTCGGTTCATATCGTCCCTTATTAGGGGCGTTCCTTAGTCTCACTCAATTACTTACTAAACATTGGTTAGTAAGTTCTCACGGTATGTTGTGTTAGTTTTCAAACATCACACAACCATACAATAAATATAATATATTCCGGTTGCATGCTTTATCTTGTTTAGTGAGCACACAAAAACAAATAGCACAAGAGGGGACACCTCGTTAGCAAGCAGGTCACAAGAGAACTGTACCGTTCACCGTTGGCCGTTCAGTTGCTTTAATCTCCAGAGTCCAATTTCCAAGTCCTAAAACATTCATTCAGTTTTAGGTTGTTAATCACTTAACTTAATTCAACTTACTTAACTTACTTAACTTGCTTAACTTACTTAACCCTTAATGACTCCAACCTAAAACCTCTTAAGTCTTACAACTTAATCTTACAAACTTAATCTTAAACTTTTAAGTTAATTCTTAACTTAATCCCTTAGGTCTTTATACCTCTAATCATCATTGCCCCCTTAATGGGGTACCATTAATACCACTAAACTCTCTTAGGGTTTCTTTCTCTTTTTTTTTTTTTTTATGGTCCGACCGACCCACCGACCGACCCACCCCCTGGGTAGGTCGGCTGCAGAGAACATCCAACTTCACAGTTTCAGCCCGACCGACCCAGACTGGGGTCGGTCCCCTGGGTAGGTCGGCTGCAGAAACTTCCCATACATTGTCAAACTTTCTCCAAATTTTTTCCTCAAGCCTCCTAATGTGTTCTAACATCATTTGGCACATCAAACACACCTTATAACTCCACCAAACTCATTAAAACAACTTCCAAAGATCTTCTCAAACATTTGCTCAATTCTTACAAACACTCCTAACACTTATCATATAATTCCTTACATTACCAACTTGTATCTTTACCAAAACTTCAACCAACCCAAGTGCTCCCTCCTTAACAGTTTGGGCACTTCATAAACATTATTTTCCATCTTCAGTTCATTTACCAAAACTTCCTCAAGTCATCTTACATAACCATGCACAAATTCCTCTCTTTTCCATTTGTTACTCATCATTCCTAAACTCTTGGGCATACCTAAACATTTATTGTCATCCTCTTAGCACCTTAACCTTGTTCTTCTTTACCTTAACTATACTACACCCTCCTTGGACATTTCCACTTCCTTTTACTCACTTACTCACCATTCTCACAATCATACACTCTTTTACATTCCGAGTCATTCTCCTTGATGACTTACAACATCCTCCTACCTTTTTCACTTCCATCACCCAAGTCCACACATTACCATTCAACTAAACCTTACTAGTCCACCACTAACATCATCACACTTACACAAGGTTCTCAAAACTCTCATTGTCTTACTCTCTAGTTCATACCTAAATCTCCTTAAGGCATTATACACCTTTCCTTAAAACTTATGCACAAGTCTTACATTCCTCATATCATGATTTTGGTGTGTTTAGTACACTCGCCTCCTCTAATTCCTCCTAGACATCTCTAGGTCACTCTAAACCTCAAGAACTCCTTTGTTAACTCATTTCCACCCAATTTTCTTTTCATGCTCCCTAGTAAACCCTAGGGCATATTAACTCACCACTACCACTTAAACACTTTGTTTCTACTCAAATTTCGCCATAGCTCCTCTAGTATCTTATCATGCCCAAACACATTATTTTTCCTCATTCAACCATCTCACATACATCAAGTTCTTCTCATCATATCTCTGTAATGGTATGAAATATACCATGCGGAAGGTCAAAGCGTCTACCGAAGGCCTGCTAACGGAGGCCCAAGTCTATCGGAAGACCTATTGTCGGAGGGCCAATTGTCGGAAGGCTATCGTTGGAAGCCCTACTTCCGGAGGACCCCACCGGAAGGCTGCTGCTTCTTAAAGAATCGCTACCGACGGAGTAACTACCGGAGGGGTTATTATCAAAGTGACGGTCCGGAAGAGTTAGTCCAAGGCGGAAGCAGTATTTCAGTCCGGAGACCTGTAAAAGACTGATAGCTGTATTTATGTAATACTATCACATGTATAGGGGCTTAAGGGTAACATGGCCATAGGAAGTCTATAAATAGAGGTAGAGGGGCTCATTTGTGAAGGACTCAAGTTAGAAAAGGGAGCTCACATCCCAAAAGCTCTCTAGAGTTGTAAACCAAAGGATGAATAATAGCTCTGTCTAGAAGTGGACGTAGGCCGGATTATTGGCCGAACCACTATACATCACGGTGTGGAAATTGTGTTGGGAGAGTAACCTCTGTTACATCTTCATTGGCGCCGTCTGTGGGAAAGAAACATCAACCACGATTTGTCCACGGTTTGAGAGAAAAGCGGTTACGAGGAATAATGTTCTTGACTTTCTGGAGAATCAACGCACGATGATCCTGTAATGGAGAGGGAGTAATCGGAAGAAGAATCAGGTCGACATCGAGAGAATCGTTTATAATCAAAGTAGTCGGATCTGTGATCTCGACGAGTACGCCATTCATAATCGAAGAATGTCAACCGTAAATCCCCAGCTGTTGGCACGAAGGGAGGATCATTTTACGAAATCCAGTCAAGAATCAACACTCTTATGATAACAAGATCTGAATATTCAAAATCAGCGTTACGATCAATCTAACGGCAAATCCACCGGCAAATCCATATCAGATCAAGAAAAAGTAGCATTTCCTTCCTCGGCGATGAATCAGAATTTTGCACCAACAAAGCCAGACTTCATCGGAAGGTCGGAAGGGTGGAACGCGAAAACCTCGATCGGACCAGAAGCAGCGAAGAATCAAAACTTCAAAGTTCTCATCGAATCCCAATCAAGAAGGACGACCTGAATTAAACTATCAAAAGGGATAGTAAACTTCGGAGGCAACCGAGGCTATGAAGAATCGCCTGAATCAGAACGCTAAGGTGCTAAACAAGTAATGGGAAGCTTTAAGGGGATTAACCAGGCCCGGGCGACGGGATCTACAACGCACAATCGACATCACTCTCGAGTCTCGACCATAGGATCCTGTTCCAAATCCCATCAAATCAGATTAACCTACCTACTCTTCTGTTTGCTTATTCTATCAATTTACAACTACATCCAAGCAGCGTCTGAGGTTTAGGCCCGGGCGCAAGCTCCTGACTCCAATCTACTGAAAGCATACGAAGAAGGAAGTTGTTGTACACCTCAAAGCATCCGTATGACGGTGGAAACACAGTTTGTAGAGGAGCTACTCGAACAGTATTTCCAAAAGACATCACCGGGGAGAAAACAATGGTCGACTGCATCGGCGACTCGGCGACTCATCACACGTCATATCTGTATGGCACATCTTGGATGCTTTCTTTGTTTCGAAGCACTAGCGCCGTTGTTTGAGGAACTGAATAAACCGCCTCCGCACGGAAGGAACTTTTTACTTCGGTGGACGATAAGAGCTTCTACTCCGAGAGATACCATCCGACAACCCTGGGCAGTAACCTAGTGCGAACAAAAGGAACCGACCGACGTTTATGAATCAGGCGCACTGAGAGGAAGCAGTCAAGCTAGCCATGAAGAACCGACATGTCGACAGAGGTTTCCGGAGTCCCAAGCTAGAGGACAGGAGTGTGTCCACATGTTGCAACTTCGGAGGAACCGCTTGCAACCCAACCAACCTCTTCCGGTAGAATTCGATAGTGTCTTCGATCTTCAGTCAACTCTCGCATGCAACGTCCATATCACTCCTCGAAAGTTTTGTGGCTCCGAGAAGTAAAAATATAGGAAGCAGCACAGGGGAAAACTAAGCTGATGATTTTTACTATAATCTCATGTAAATTCCCTTCGGAAAAGTTTCTCTTCTCGGAGGCCATTTTTCCTCTCGGAGGACATTTTCTTCTCGGAGGCATTCTCTTCTCGGAGGCCGTTTCCTCTCGGAGGACATTCTCTTCTCGGAGGCCATTCCCTTCTCGGAGAAGTAAGAACGATACCCACGGAGAGAGTCTCCGGAGAGATGCAGCTCCAGTAAAAACAAACGTCCACAATTTACAAAGAATAGCATCGGTGGACAGAGGGGTATCCTGTAAGTCTCCCATCTTCTCAAAGCAAGGTACAATTCTGAACTGTGAAATACGACAGACATGGTAAGTAAAATAGTGCATCCGTTAAGTGTCTCTTTTTCCAGTAATAGTGAAACACTACAAGAATATCATTTATAAATGTTTTGTTATGATGAAGAATGGTCAGATTACAATTGTTTAAGTATACTGCGGCATTCTCCAGTGAACTATGGTACGTGTGGATACATTTCCTCAATTAAAATTGAGATTCTACTCTGATTCCCCTCTTTACAATTCCAGTTTTCATTTTCTGTTTTGCAAACCTTATTGAATCTTGTTTGTACTTCCTAACCTCTTAATTGTTCATATTATGCACTTTAAAAACTAATCGGTGCTCATTCTCTTGTTGCCGCTACTGTTTCCCCAAATATGAGTGATGCTGCTGCTACGCTATTAAACTATATCAGCAGATTTCACATAGAAAGTATAGGCTATTTTTGCCTTCTGTTTTTTGCTACTGTCAAAAGGCGCTTGTCTCAACCGTTCACAGCCTAGTTTAGCTGTTAAAAAGAACATACTCTGGTTTTAACATAACTGTTGTAGTGAGTTAAAACGTTTCTTTGAAACGGCATTAAGATCTTGTCTTGTCTCTGTTCTAGCTTGGCGTCCCAACCTTGCTCATGTGTTGGTGATGAACTCAAGATGTCACGCACAACTAGCACTTTAACTAGCACTTTCTGCATCTAGTCATGGAGTCACGCTTGCTTTGCTCTTAATTTAGTATCTTTTCCTTTGACTACTGTTTACTGCTGCTATTAAAATGAGTATGCTGATAAAACATTAGAAAGTGTTTGAATTCTGCTCATTGCCTAATAATGTAGGAAACTGTTATTCTATGCCTACCCTGCTTTCTATGCCTACCCTGTTTTCTTTCAGTTTAGTTTTATTCTCAATCCTATTCAGCGTAATTAAGTTCTTGCATTTGTTTTCAACGTGAATAGTCAAATTAACTAACACACTCAACATCTGTGATTATTCCTCATGTTTGGATGCGGAAATTGTTGCTACTGATATGAACAAATTCGTGCTTGCGCACAATGGACTGAGGGAAAGTTCAAGGCATCCCAAAACTGGTTCACTGTTTGTCAGATTCACCGCCACCTTGGAGCTTAACAGAGGGATGACGGAATATAGAACGGTTTTTTAAAGTCAGAACGAGTCCTCTGGTTATCTCCGTCTACGCGGTCAAACGACTCACTGGTACTAGAACGCCATTACATCCAGATATCGGCATGAGGTCAGAGCTAGAAACATTTTTCCGTCGGGAGTTTCACCGCCCGGAAGGATTTGTCCCTTGAGGTTTCGTCTCCTCCGCCTGGGCGAAGACTGCATCAGGGTTGACATAAGCGCCAAAAGTTCGTTATGTTTCAACCAGGCGAATTGATCTTACGGCTGCTGATAAAGAAAAGTTGGGAGTTATTCAACACCGGACAACTAAAAAGTCACCCTCTGGGAAAAACGGATCTACCAGTGGGGCAATTTAATTTCTCGGAAGCCGTTCTCTTCGAAGACCCACCGCTTTCCATTCCTGAGGACGTGAAGTTTCTACCGGACAGGATCTGTCCAAAACCACCGTTGTCGGTTTTGTGAGCAACCCCGGTAGAGGGCGACGATTAAATAGGATAACCTTCAACAACTACAGCAACGCTGAGCTTTGGCAAATTGGACAGAAGGAGAAGCGAGTTCCTCTCCGGTAGATATTTGGAATTCCTCTCCAGTAGGAATTTGGAAGTCCTCTCCGGTAGATATTTGGAATTCCTCTCCGAAGGAATTTGGAATTCTCTCCGATGGGATAACTTGGCTTCAACCAGGAGGCGCGAAAGAGCGAAGAGGAGTGAAAGCTCTGGAAGCAACTGAGGTTACGAGAGGAAACGACTGAAGCTAATTGCCAAGATAAGTCAAGTTTTCTTAAAATTGACTCATGCACAAGCCGAGAAATGTAGAAAAAAGAAATCCCCAGCAGCTTGGAATCCTCTCCGGAGGCAACTTGCCATTCTTATCGGAGAGCCCGTCCAGATAAATAGACATACGGAGGCCAATTGCAGTTTCTACCGGTAGCAACTTATCATCTTCACTGGTAGCCAATTACGGTTCGCGTGCGGTAAAAATCTTCAACAATAGCACCCTCTCACATTCCACCGGTAGCAGTCTGACATCCGCCAGTGATATTATTCCACAGGTAAAAAAGAGGTACCAAATTTTGATATTTTATTATGAATATCCTTTTATAACTCGAAGTTTACAAAACTTTCTCTAGAGGATTGATCACCCTCTAGTTTCAAAAAAAAGTATTTTAAAACAATTTCTGATTTACTTAAAACCAAGACCAGCGAGTCTTGAGAAAAGAAAAGAAAGACAAAGAATGTATCCGACGATCTCACCATGGCCATGGTAGAGTGTTTTGTATCCGACGATCTACCATCGACGATGGTAGTGTAATTCATCCGACGATCTCACTGTCAGCGTCCTGGCAGTAGAGTGTTAATCCGACGATCTCACCGGCTCAAAGTCGGTAGAGTGTGTTAAACCGACGATCTCACCATGTGTACAGTGGGTAGAGTGTGAAAGCATAAGGTGTAACTAAGGGTTACCAAAAGAAATCTTGGCAAAAAAAAAAAAAAAAACAAAAGAGCAGTCTAAATTCTTCATTATAAGAATCACCAACTTTTGGGAAGCAATAGAATTTTAGGAATTACTTTTTGTTCACTTCAGACTTGTGCTACCCATGTACTTAAAAATGCCGCTCTAACCAACCTATAGGCTGTATATTTGGGTTTTTATCCCCGTGATTAATATGCTCTAACTAACAAAAACTCTTGGGAAGTCCGGTCGCTCCGGGCAGCCCAAAGGACAAAAATCTTGTAATCTGTTAAATTTAGATATGCAGGTCCAAGGAATGGAGTGATTCAAGCAGCAATCTGATTATGAAGTAATATCCCATTATTATTATTATTAAGTCTTCTGGAATTATTAAGGTCTTCTGGAATTATTAGGTCTTCTGGAATTATTAAGGTCTTCTGGAATTATTATGGTCTTCTGGAATTATTATGGTCTTCTGGGATTATTATGGCCCTTCGGAATTCCAGATCTTTGGATTTCTTATTATGGCACGTTCAAGGAGTGGAGACCTTTTCTCAGGAGAACAAGTGGGACTTCATCGCCCCCGGAACACGTGGGACTTCTTTGTTTCCGGAGGACAAGCTATTACATAGGCTAAAGTTTGTAAGTTCATTTCCTTTTTAAGGCAAAGAAAAAGAACTTGTGGGACTAGGAGATATATAGTAGAAAAGGAAAGAGTACAAAGTGTAAATTTTATCTTCTTTTTTAAGTTCCACTTTTAGTGCTAAAAAGTAGAACTTGTGGGACTGATGTAATGGTATGAAATATACCATGCGGAAGGTCAAAGCGTCTACCGAAGGCCTGCTAACGGAAGGCCACAAGTCTATCGGAAGACCTATTGTCGGAGGGCCAATTGTCGGAAGGCCTATCGTTGGAAGCCCTACTTCCGAGAGGACCCGCTACCGGAAAGGCTGCTGCTTAAAGATCGCTACCGACGGAGTAACTACCGGAGGGGTTATTATCAAAGTGACGGTCCGGAAGAGTTAGTCCAAGGCGGAAGCAGTATTTCAGTCCGGAGACCTGTAAAAAGACTGATAGCTGTATTTATGTAATACTATCACATGTATAGGGGCTTAAGGGTAACATGGCCATAGGAAGTCTATAAATAGAGGTAGAGGGGCTCATTTGTGAAGGACTCAAGTTAGAAAAGGGAGCTCACATCCCAAAAGCTCTCTAGAGTTGTAAACCAAAGGATGAATAATAGCTCTGTCTAGAAGTGGACGTAGGCCGGATTATTGGCCGAACCACTATACATCACGGTGTGGAAATTGTGTTGGGAGAGTAACCTCTGTTACATCTTCAATCTCATCACCCAACAACTCATGCACAACAATCAATATATTCATAATCTTAAATTGCATAGCACTAAGGCTCTTAAATGAAATGGCTCTTAGGCCCTTAAATGACTTAACTAAACACTGAATTTCCCACATATAAAAGCTTTCAACCTGCAAATACACCCATCAATCTCATAGTAGTTATAATGTTCTTAAAACTCATCTTAAACTTATATTACTAACTCATTTCCTTTGGCTCTAGTCACAAGTTCTCAAGCTTATTTAAGTCTTTTTCTTAGGTTACATAACCCATTACCTAATGTAAGCCCTAGGCCACATTGGTATCCACCTAAACTCATCCCTTAAAACTTAAACCACCATTAGTAAGCATTTTACCTTGTTTTCTCAAGCTTATCTTAACTTCCTCCTAGACTTCTTCTTGCATGAATCTCGGCCACCACTTAAAGTCCCCTTGCCAATGTTCTAATCAATATTCAATGACTCATATGAGTACTAAACAATACACTAACCTCAAGGAATCATACCTAGGTTTAAAAAGTGTTCTAAGGTATTAAAAAGAATTTTACCTTGAAGTCTTAAGGTAGGATTGGATATGAATCAAGAAGGGCCTCCTCTAGCCCTTGGAGAATAGAATCAAGCTAGAACAAGGAAGAAGAGAAAAACAAGGTATCTTAAGAGGTAATTTTCGGCCATATTGAAAAATGGAAGAAATGATGATTTTTGAAGCTTTTCTTACCTTAAACCAAAGAGAGTATAAACTAGCTCTTGAAAACTGAATTTTCCTTTTCAAATGGAGCACCTTCAATGGAGTCCAACTTCTGGTTTTGGAATTTTGAAAAGAGGGATGAAAGGCCTTGGTCTAACTAAGACAAATGTGTGCTTAGTTTTGATTGGACAGCCTGGAGTTGTTTAGCAAGCAAATGAAGATGGAGAAGGTGAAGTGCTGTAGCATGAACGGTTTCTCCATGAGAGGATGAAGAAGAATACGGTGGAGGAGAAGGGAAATGAAGAGAGAAGAGAGAGAAGAGAGATAAGGTAAGGTTTTTACTTTTAAAAAGGTAAATAGTGAACTTCTACCCACCTTCCTCTTTTCCTAACATGTGCTGGCACTTAAAGTGGTGCATCCCCACTTATAAAACCGTGCCCCCCTCCATTCCTAGATATTTATGGGCTACTTTGACCACTTAACTAATTAAAGTTGACTTAAGGCTAATTTGGGTACTATTTGGCACTATTCACTAATTAGTGCACATATTCGTGAAATTTTTGGTTTCCCATTGATTTAGGCTTCCTAATGTGATACTAATTAGTACACATGTTGATTAAAGAGTAATGATGGACATTTAGCCACTCAAAACTCAATTCTAAGACAATTTCTCAAAAATGTGCTTTAAGACCTCATAAAGCACATTTTGTGTTTTAACTTGTTTTCAAGCTTGGTTTTCTTTGCTAATTGATTTAAAATGACCATTAGAATATTAATAAGGTCTTATCATGATATTTGGGTACTCACCCAAGTCTCTCCAAGCTTAGAGCACATTTTTGCCCTAATTGCCCTTAAGGCACTTTTTGTGTTTTCCTTGGTTTAAATTGTCTACCAATCTTTCTAAGGCATATTTTAGCCTTTCTACATCATGATTTGATGTTTACTTAGCATACTTAGGTTTGGGGTATTTCAATCTACCCCCCCTTAAAAGGACTTTGTCCCCAAAGTTCCCATGCATCTTATCTCATTAGAATACATGTATCACCACATTCCTCAGATCATATAGATCATACTTCTGTATACTTAATCTCATTGGATCATTAGATCTGACACATTCTTATACTTAAATATCACACAACATGCTTAAGCATGTATAGCACTCAAAATTCTCCTTGTTTCTTTTGATGATTAAAACGTTCACATAACTTCTAACGTATTCTCCCATGTCACCGGTCCGTAGACAATGGCTCATTCGTCCTCGTCACCATGGGCCAGAATACAAAACACGCTGCTCTCCCCATGTCACCGGTCCGAAGACAAAGGCTCGTGCGTCCTCGACTTCATGGGCGAGACTCAGTAAAAAGGTAATCCTTTTTACGAGGTCATGTGAGGAATAATTCCTCTAATTAAAAATACAATCAACTCCAATTTCATTTTACCCTAAGGCCTTTATCCTTAGTGTGATTTAATTGTGACCACTGGTAGGGAGTTTCAGAAATCATCCAACCCTGATGTGATCAGCATCAGTGTAGAACTATCCTTCCACCCCATTTTGTGTTCGGTTTCCCTTGATCCCTAGAAAATCAAGTTCCACCTCCCACGTCATTTTCAAACATCCAAATAATTCACTCATGTCCAATTTTCTATCTTTTTAGTTCTTCTAATCATAATCAATACATCTCCAAAGTGTGGACTCATTCCATCAAACATTCCCAATTCATCTCTTAGTAATTACCTCAAGACTTAAATCCCTACTAAGTTCTATAACTGTCCCATACCAACTTCCACTGTCTCATACCACATAGCATTACTATTTCCTAACTCATAATCATATCAAATTGTATCTCATAATGTTATCTTATTCTTATCTCACACATAGTCTCATATCGACTCATACCTCATATATTCCTTATTTCTTAAGTCTCCTTAAACCTCCTCCTTAATTCTCTTAACTTGTACTCACACCGGAGTTAACAAGATAGGTACTTAATATGTATGGTATTCACATCTTTTGTGTGCAATAACCATGATTTATCTCAAAATGTTTATGTAAAACATATTCTCAAATTATTTTGTGCTATGCACACCGTAGTTTATGTACTCAGTACATAAACATACGCTAAGCGGTTTTCACTCTACCCCCCTTAAAATGGATTACGCCCACGTAATCAGCGTCACATCATCTTTGAACATAAGTTCAAGATGTCTAATTCTCACCAAGCATTCTAGCTTCCACGTTATCTATCTTACTTATAATTCGATCAGAAATGACTTAGTCTCTGTATCGAGGATTCTTAACGGTACTTATACCGTATTCTTAACTTAGTTTGGTCTAATCTCAAAGTAGTGGTCTGCTAGCTTCCGCTGCGCGCCTCTGATAATCTTAGTCTTAATTGTCTCAATGGACACGTGTTATCTTTATATATACACGGCCTTAATGAGTTGTAACTCGTCTATCCATTCTCCTTGAAGATCTTACGCTCATACTCTTAGTATTTTCTCGAATGTCTAAATTGTTCTCCCCAACTGACCTTTGGTCTGAGGATGATTCTTAGTCTGAAACTACTGTTTAGTGCATAATGCGCTTTACAGTCTTAATCTCTTACATCTTAAGGCATGTTCAATGTCTGTACTTAACAATCCGTGCTCTTCGCACTTCATAGTCCTTAATTATTTGTTCTCTGGTTCCTCTGTGTGTTGCTGGTTCGACTGAATTCTTCTCTTCGACTGTTTGTGGTAGTAGCTGCTCTTGTCTGATCTTGCGTCGTTGTCGGTGGTACGGAGTCGACTACTTCCCGTGTTCCTTACACCACTCGTTCACATGCATGGGGTACCTTACTGGTACATTACTACTTACCCAACTAACTCATAAATGAGCGTGTCAGGCCTGCAAGCCCGTGTGGGGTGCAGTCGTCCCACGTCTCGTTTTAGTAAACTCATAGTGTCCGTCACACGTTTAGCTATTGCTAATTATGGAGTATTCTGTTGTCGATCTCCTCTTCATCGTTCCATAATAACATTTATTGTTCTTCTTGAAGTTAATCAAGGGAAATCCATTATTGTGTTCTTGGTATTGTATGCTCTAGCTCTTTCTGTATCCCGTACTGATTCTATTTCTTAGTAGCTTAGGTCTCTTTCCATAGAGCCTCTTATCTTCTTTCTCCTATTAGGAAAGCACTTCCAATTCCTTAAGGAATGGGTTGTGTGCTTCCTGTGTAATCTTACCAAACCATGTCCAGACTACTGGCCTCAATGCACAGTCCGTCTATCATCTTATTTTCTTACTTATGCTGGTCTTAACTCATAAATCTAATTGCCTCAGTGTCAATATTTGACGGCTCATACATAATGGTCGCCTTACCGCGCACCATGACTTAATCCACTTATCTAACTATTGTACTCACGACCACTACTACCGTGGTAGTTGGCCTTTACCATGTTGCCCATTAATGGTGCAACCTCTTACTCACTTATTCTAATGTCTTACCTTATACTCAATCCCCTCTTTGTAAACACATTAGGAGTTTTCTCATTCCGGTGTATAGCGGTTGTGTTACCATGCTGTAAAATAGTTAACTCTTAATATGAAGATGTTCTGCTCCAATCTCAGATTCGTAAGTAAGCTCATTTCTCTCGCTTTCTTTCATCCTTATGACGTTGCTTACCATGTAATTTAACCGGTTACTGAAGAAGTCATCCACTGAATCACAAGCTCTTCGGAGCGTTGGTCACTTGATGTGCCATAGTGTGCACTCTCAATGTTTATCTCTGACGATCACTAATTCTCACATCCTGGGTGTTGGATATGGGGTCTATCTCCTCAACCTTCCTTTTACTCAAGTGTATCTAATATGTTCTAAAGTAATCTCAAATGTACAATTTCCATTTTCTAAATAAAGTGTATTTAATCTCTAATATGTGAAAGCCCTTTTTGAGGGGTTTATTCCCACTCATGGCCTCACAACAAGGAGAGGTATCCCCACCCTAAAAGGCATGGTTCGTTCTCCGCTCCCGTCCTTAGCATTATCTCAATGTTCTCATTGGTACCCTTTCTTGGTAACGTTCATATCTACAAATTGTAGTCCCTTTGTGGCTTAAACAAGCTCTCTTATAACTTACTGCGCCTCGGGCCCTGATGTGGTTAACATCCTTGGCTCGTAGGCTCTTAATGCTTAATGTCTCAGTTCATTATTTGTACTCTTACTCATTTGCAGGTCATCCCTATAAGATTCTGGTTCTTTGAGCACTATCCACCGTTAGGTTACATACTAAATGTAGTATCGGATTTCATGATAAGTTGCTGCATCCTGCTTCCTGCTAGGGAAGTTGTTCCGGTGATCTGAGGTTACTCAATGCCTTTGACACTACTGTCATTTTACTAGACTTATGTCTTTTAATAGTCAAGGTTAGGTTCGTATTAGGCGTTTGCCTTACGGTGTCCAAGTTGGATATCATCCTGTCGTCTTATTCTTCCATCTCAACGCTTCGTTCAACTTCTGTTGATTACGCCACCCTTTGATGATCAATCATACTTGGGTGTTAATGAGTTAAACAAACAGTGTTAACTGTCATTCATCAGTTGTTCGGCTCGACTATGCCCGCTCTGTGGGGGTAGTCCTCTGAGCTTTCCTTTTCCAGGGTTGTACGACTTTAATCCTTAGTAGGTTATAGCTTACGTTTATTTCTTTTATCCTTGTTTTCTGGGTTTTCCAACATCTGCATTAAAGAATGTTGTTATTGGTATCCTTAGTGGTCACTCTGGGAGTCTTATCCCGTTTTCGTTGTAAGTCGATGCTTCAACAGTCTCAATAGTATCTTATAATACATCCCTTGTATATCATTTCTTATATAGTGTTTTGCTCGGGTCACCGAGCGATCTCTTAGGTTTTCCTCGTGGAGTTTGAGATTGGTGTTCTTACCGTACTGTCAGTTGTTGTTGTAGTGGGTTATACCGTTACTAATATTTATACGGTTTTATACTTTGTCCAAGTTCTGCTACCAGCAGACTGGTGTGTCATCTCTTCCCATCATGGTCAGGCCGTCGGGCCTTTCCAAGGCCTTATTTTTCTGTTCTTATGGATTTACAATCCGGTATTAATATGTATTACAACTGTAGCGTTCTCCTATCTCGCCTTGATGGCTTTTCGTGTAGCTTAACCGTGGTAGCACTTGCTATGGCAAGTGCGCCATGCAGGATGGGTTATTGGTACAAGGTACATCGGTAGTGATACTCCCTTCTAATTTCCATGTAATTGGTAGTCCTCGGGACTCCTTCAATAATCCCTTATTTTGGATAACCGTCCATCCGGCAATTTCCTTGTTGTTTGACAGTACTGTCATCTACCAGGGCGTTCCTCTTCCTGAGGGAACCCCCTTAATACTTTCTTATGTCTTAATCCTCGCTCTTGTCTCCACACATTTTGTTGTGGTTACTGAGTAATGATTCTCCTTTAGGCACTACATCGTAGTCCTATTTCGGTACACAATTTATATGAGTTCCTATCGTCGTCCGCATTATGTTGGCCAGGTTTTATAACCTTCCTCATTGTATGGGGTTTGGAGTTCCCGTTTCTAACTGGACTTTCCAGTAATCTCAATCCTCATGCTTTGTATTATCCACTATTATGCTCACTCGGACCGCTGTCCGGTACTCATGTCTCTTATCATTTCCTTATCCACTGCACGCGTAGTGCTTCCCTTACCCTTAGTATCGCGGGTTATTCGACTGCGTAGCATGTCGACCCATGTTGCCGGTAATTTCCGCTCTCTTACTGATAGTATTCCAGAGGTAGCGCCTGTTTCTCAGCTACGCTCCATTAAAACCTCCAAGTTCTCCATAACTGTTGTGCAACAAGATGTTTGTATCGCTTACTGTTAGCTAACTGCCAGATCGGGTTTCCCGAGTAAGAGAAGGCTTTCTTCTCTCTGGCGTTTGTTCCACATATTCAGGGTTGGGGATGTGAGGGCGGGTCTAGGTACTATGGATGTCCGGTAAGCACCGGGAAGTCCTGACTAACGCACCTCTCACTCTATCTCTCAACCCTTAACCCATAACTCAATCTCAACCTCAATATTCTCCTAAGTTCGGTATTTCTTGTCTTCAGAGCGTAACTACGCTTTGATACCACTTTTTTGTAACACCCCAACTCAATCCAAATGTGGTCTCGCAACTTAACATCATATATATATACATGTCACAGCGGAATTCTTTACACTCCAGGACCTTGCCACGGTCTGACTACAGAATATACCGAACATTAGTACATAACAACCTTAACCAAATACATAATCTTCTTACAATCCTCTCACATCCTATACATCTTACTAACTCAATTGCCATACGAGTGTACATGCACAACTCGTAGGCCACTCTTAGTCCTTAACACTTGTACTCCTTCTTACTCTCGCGACAGCCGCCTCCTGATGTTCACCTGTGTAGTAAAAAAAGCCCCCGAGGGGGTCAGCACGAATGCTGGTACGATCCTCTCATGGCCCCCAAGCTAACGTGGCTACGACGACTAATTGTCGATAGCATGGAGGTTGATTAGATGCACAACATAATAGAAAGTGCAGTAAACAACAACTCAGATATGAACAATCAAAGTTCACACACAATGAACGACTTAAATGCGCTCCCTTAATTAGAGAGTTAACTATTCAACTCCTCAAGTAATGTTCCCTCTTAATCTTAATAGTAAAACCATCCTTTAAGAAGGAATGGTTGCAACTTATCTTAATCTTAACTTAATCTTAATCTTAACAATACAAATCATCCTTTAAAAAGGAATGATTGTAACTTATCTCAATCTTAACTTAATCTTAACAATACAAATCATCCTTTAAAAAGGAATGATTGTAACTTATCTTAATCTTAACTTAATCTTAATCTTAACAATACAAATCATCCTTTAAAAAGGAATGATTGTAACTTATCGTAATCTTAACTTATTCTCAGAACACAAACCGTTCCTGGAGGGGAATGGTTGTAACCTAAGTCCAAACCTGGGATTTAGGTGATCCCACCGCACCATCTTAATGCCACCTACCCTGGACGGGAATCCAGCGTAGCTGAGCCGGCAACCGGCCCTAGGCTACAAGTCCGAAGACAAGTCCTTAAGTGGAGGGCGGATCTGATTCA
Source organism: Limonium bicolor (assembly GCA_023374045.1). Lineage (NCBI taxonomy): Eukaryota > Viridiplantae > Streptophyta > Magnoliopsida > Caryophyllales > Plumbaginaceae > Limonium > Limonium bicolor. Next base: position 223,441,896 of record CM041780.1, on the reverse strand, counting down.
GATACCGTCCCCCTTTTTCCTTAGCATGCATGACCGGAGATCGGTCCCGGGTTTCCTCACTCAAGTTCCAGTTAGTAATAGTCTCAAGACCATGTTTGTTGGTTAACCTCTTTGGTTCATATCGTCCCTTATTAGGGGCGTTCCTTAGTCTCACTCAATTTCTTACTAAACATTGGTTAGTAAGTTCTCACGGTATGTTGTGTTAGTTTTCAAACATCACACAACCATACAATAAATAATATATTCCGGTTGCATGCTTTATCTTGTTTAGTGAGCACACAAAAACAAATAGCACACAAGCCGAGGGACACCTCGTTAGCAAGCAGTCACAAGAGAACTGTACCGTTCACCGTTGGCCGTTCAGTTGCTTAATCTCTTCCGGAGTCCAATTTCCAGTCCTAAAACATTCATTCAGTTTTAGGTTGTTAATCACTTAACTTAATTCAACTTACTTAACTTACTTAACTTGCTTAACTTACTTAACCCTTAATGACTCCAACCTAACACCTCTTAAGTCTTACAACTTAATCTTACAAACTTAATCTTAAACTTTTAAGTTAATTCTTAACTTAATCCCTTAGGTCTTTATACCTCTAATCATCATTGCCCCCAATGGGGTACCATTAATACCACTAAACTCTCTTAGGGTTTCTTTCTCTCTTTTTTTTTTTTTTTTTTTTTTTTTTATGGTCCGACCGACCCACCGACCGACCCACCCCTGGGTAGGTCGGCTGCAGAGAACATCCAACTTCACAGTTTCAGCCCGACCGACCCAGACTGGGGTCGGTCCCCTGGGTAGGTCGGCTGCAGAAACTTCCCATACATTGTCAAACTTTCTCCAAATTTTTTCCTCAAGCCTCCTAATGTGTTCTAACATCATTTGGCACATCAAACACACCTTATAACCTCCACCAAACTCATTAAAACAACTTCCAAAGATCTTCTCAAACATTTGCTCAATTCTTACAAACACTCCTAACACTTATCATATAATTCCTTACATTACCAACTTGTATCTTTACCAAAACTTCAACCAACCCAAGTGCTCCCTCCTTAACAGTTTGGGCACTTCATAAACATTATTTTCCATCTTCAGTTCATTTACCAAAACTTCCTCAAGTCATCTTACATAACCATGCACAAATTCCTCTCTTTTCCATTTGTTACTCATCATTCCTAAACTCTTGGGCATACCTAAACATTTCTTGTCATCCTCTTAGCACCTTAACCTTGTTCTTCTTTACCTTAACTATACTACACCCTCCTTGGACATTTCCACCTCCTTTTACTCACTTACTCACCATTCTCACGATCATACACTCTTTTACATTCCGAGTCATTCTCCTTGATGACTTACAACATCCTACCTTTTTCACTTCCATCACCCAAGTCCACACATTACCATTCAACTAAACCTTACTAGTCCACCACTAACATCATCACACTTACACAAGGTTCTCAAAACTCTCATTGTCTTACTCTCTAGTTCATACCTAAATCTCCTTAAGGCATTATACACCTTTCCTTAAAACTTATGCACAAGTCTTACATTCCTCATATCATGATTTTGGTGTGTTTAGTACACTCGCCAATCCTCTAATTCCTCCTAGACATCTCTAGGTCACTCTAAACCTCAAGAACTCCTTTGTTAACTCATTTCCACCCAATTTTCTTTTCATGCTCCCTAGTAAACCCTAGGGCATATTAACTCACCACTACCACTTAAACACTTTGTTTTCTACTCAAATTTCGCCATAGCTCCTCTAGTATCTTATCATGCCCAAACACATTATTTTTCCTCATTCAACCATCTCACATACATCAAGTTCTTCTCATCATATCTCATCACCCAAACCAACTCATTCACAACAACTCAATATATTGCAATAATCTTAAATTGCATAGCACTAAGGCTCTTAAATGACATGGCTCTTAGGCCCTTAAATGACTTAAACTTAAACACTGAATTTCCCACATATAAAAGCTTTCAACCTGCAAATACACCCATCAATCTCATAGTAGTTATAATGTTCTTAAAACTCATCTTAAACTTATATTACTAACTCATTTCCTTTGGCTCCTTAGTCACAAGTTCTCAAGCTTATTTAAGTTCTTTTTCTTAGGTTACATAACCCATTACCTAATGTAAGCCCTAGGCCACATTGGTATCACCTAAACTCATCCCTTAAAACTTAAACCACCATTAGGTAAGCATTTTACCTTGTTTTCTCAAGCTTATCTTAACTTCCTCCTTAGACCTTCTTCTTGCATGAATCTCGGCCACCACTTAAATTCCCCTTGCCAATGTTCTAATCAATATTCAATGACTCATATGAGTACTAAACAATACACTAACCTCAAGGAATCATACCTAGGTTAAAAATGTGTTCTAAGGTATTAAAAATGAATATTTTACCTTGAAGTCTTAAGGTAGGCTTGGATATGAATCAAGAAGGGCCTCCTCTAGCCCTTGGAGAATAGAATCAAGCTAGAACAAGGGATGAAACAAGGTATCTTAAGAGGTAATTTTCGGCCATATTGAAAAATGGAAGAAAATGATGATTTTTGAAGCTTTTCTTACCTTAAACCAAAGAGAGTATAAACTAGCTCTTGAAACTGAATTTTCCTTTTCAAATGGAGCACCTTCAATGGAGTCCAACTTCTGGTTTTGGAATTTTGAAAAGAGGGGATGAAAGGCCTTGGTCTAACTAAGACAAATGTGTGCTTAGTTTTTGATTTGGAGCTTGGAGTTGTATTTAGCAAGCAAATGAAGATGGAGAAGGTGAAGTGCTGAAGCATGAACGGTTTCTCCATGAGAGGATGAAGAAGAATACGGTGGAGGAGAAGGGAAATGAAGAAGAGAAGAGAGAGAAGAGAGATAAGGTAAGGTTTTTACTTTTAAAAAGGTAAATAGTGAACTTCTACCCACCTTCCTCTTTTCCTAACATGTGCTGGCACTTAAAGTGGTGAATCCCCACTTATAAAACCGTGCCCCCCTCCATTCCTAGATATTTATGGGCTACTTTGACCACTTAACTAATTAAAGTTGACTTAAGGCTAATTTGGGTACTATTTGGCACTATTCACTAATTAGTGCACATATTCGTGAAATTTTTGGTTTCCCATTGATTTAGGCTTCTTAATGTGATACTAATTAGTACACATGTTGATTAAAGAGTAATGATGGACATTTAGCCACTCAAACTCAATTCTAAGACAATTTCTCAAAAATGTGCTTTAAGACCTCTTAAAGCACATTTTGTGTTTTAACTTGTTTTCAATCTTGGTTTTCTTTGCTAATTGATTTAAAATGACCATTAGAATATTACTAAGGTCTTATCATGATATTTGGGTACTCACCCAAGTCTCTCCAAGCTTAGAGCACATTTTTGCCCTAATTGCCCTTAAGGCACTTTTTGTGTTTTCCTTGGTTTAAATTGTCTACCAATCTTTCTAAGGCATATTTTAGCCTTTCTACATCATGATTTGATGTTTACTTAGCATACTTAGGTTTGGGGTATTTCAGTCCTCCCAGCAGAGGTCACACGAGGTTTAGAGCTCCGGACAAGAGAGCGCCCAGTCACACTGCAGACTATGCGGCGCTGGGGCTTTATGCGCTTAGATGACGGTACCCGGGTCAAAGGTCGCGCTGCCCGGTCTTCCACTGCATCTTCCACATCAGTAGGGCCTTCTACGGGAGCTACACCTGAAATACCCCAAACCTTAATATATTGTTTAAACACTTAAATATGGTATATTAAGACTAAAAAGAGTCTTAGAAACATTAGTAAACAAATTTAAACAAAAGAAAACACAAAATGTGCTTTAAAGTCAATAAGAGCCAAAATGTGCTCTAAGCTTGGGATAAACTTGGTTAAGAGCTAACGAACTTACCAAGACCTCATTTATACACTAATGAACATATTAAACCAATTACCAAAGAAAACCAAGCTTGAAAACAAGTTTAAACACAAAATGTGCTTTAAGGAGTCTTAAAGCACATTTTTGAAAAATTGTCTTGTAAATGAGTTTTGAGTGGCTAGATGTCCATCATTACTCTTAAATATATATGTGTACTATATAATATCGCATTTGGAAGTCTATATCAATGGGAAATCAAAAATTTCACTTCTATGTGCCTTGTTTTTGTGAATAGTGATTTTAATAAGCTATTTTGTAACATATGTTTGTATAAGTAATTAAATTGACAAATAAAGACTAAAATACCCCTAAGTATAAATGGGGGCCGGTTTTCTTAAGTGGGGTGACTCACCACTCTCTTGTTAACATATTAAGTAAATAAAGAAAACTAATTAAACTTACTTTTTACTTTATTACTACAAATATCTTCAAAAAAAGTAAGTCAATCTCATTCTCTCATTTCCCCCTTGTATTCACACGGCTCCACACTCTCTTCAACCTCTCTTTTCCTTCTTCCACGGTAATACCACACCACCACCATTAAACCTCTTCTTTGATCTCTTGTAAAATCTAGCTCACTTGTCCAAATAAAAAACAAACACCACCAATCTCTTTCTTCATCAAGCTCTTCATTTCTATCTTCTTAAAATTCCAAGACCACCATTTCGGTGCCATGGGAGTTCCACCATTGAAGGAGCTTGAGCTTGTATTTTTACATATTGTTACTCTCCTTTGCTTCTAGGTAAGGAATCTCAAATAAAAACTTCATTTCCTTCATGTTTTTGTTGTGACCGAAAATACATATAGAAGGAGCTCTTTGTGTGACCTTGTTCTAGCTTCATTCCAACTCTTCATGGACTAGGTGGTGTCCTCTTTGTTAGATATTCAAACTCTCTTCAATGATCAAGGTAAAACAACTACATTAATGTTTTTGAAACAATGTAAAATTAGGGTTTACAATGAGATGGAGCTTATAGCTTGAATACTCATTATAATGTTTGTATATTGTTTAGAACTTGACAAAGAATCAAATACCTTACGGTTTTTAAAGGAAACAAGAAAGAAGTTGTTTGGAAAAGAGGTAAATCTACTAACCTAATGTTTAATGCCTTAGGAGAAATGAGCTTATAATGCTTGTTAAAACTACCTAAAGAGCAAATGGTGAATGACTTATTAAAGTGTTCTCAAGAGCTTAGTAAAAGGCATATGTGTTGTTGAGTGTATTTGCAGGTCAAAGGCAAATATATTGTGGAAATTCAGTGTTTATGATTTATGCATCTTAAGGGCCTAAGAGCCATGTCATTTAAGGGCCTAAGTGCCATGCAATTTAAATTATGCACTATATTGTGATGTAGTGCTTTGTGAGTGGAGTTTGTGTATAATAAGTGCTTGATGGATTTTTAGTGTTCTTGGTTGTTTGTTGATGGAAACAATATGTTTTGGTTTAGTAATGTTCTAGGAGAACCTATGTCGAAATTTAGGTAATAAACGAGAAGTTCGAAGGGTTTAAAATGAGTTTGACAACTTAAGAAGTGTTTAGAATGGTTAAGTGTTTTCCTTGTAAGAGAAACATGCATTAAGGTGATTTAAGATGTGAGAAGGACTTAGGCATGATCTTGAGGTTTTAGTATGTACCAAAGTCATTTTGGACTTAGGTAAAGACTTAGGCAAACTTTGGTAAAATAAGGAGAAAGTGTAAACTTGGAAAAGAATTTCAAGAATGACATAAGGAGTTAGTTGTGAGAAATAATGCTTAAGAGATGATGTTAAGATGAGGAGAAAGCATTTTGGGATAGTAGTTATCATAGGTGAGAAACACCATTTAGAAACCTAGTATAAAATGTTGTAAGTGTTAAGGAATTTTACAAGGAAATAAGTAAAGGCTTAAGGAATTAGAAAATGAGTTTCATGGATGTTGTATGTGGATTTAAGGGTGCCAAATGTTGTTAGGAAACATTAAGAGGCTTTAGGAGAAGTTTGGTGAAGATTTGACAAAATTTGGGTAAGTTTAGAGGACGTCCGACCCAGGGGTCCGACCCAAATTTGGGTCGGACAGCCTCTGTTAGACGTCAGGAAATTGTTCTGGAATGGTCCGACCCAGAAGGGTGGGTCGGACATGGGTCGGACGGCCATATTTCAAAGGAGGAAAAGGTTCTGGAATGGTCCGACCCAGTCGAGTGCGTCGGACGTGGGTCGACGGGCAATGTTTTGTAAGGCGGTAAAATGTTCTGTAATGGTCCGACCCAGAAGGGTGGGTCGGACTGGGTCGGACATGCATGTTCTGAGGTCGATGAATTCTCTGTAATGGTCCGACCCAGTCGAGTGAGTCGGACGTGGGTCGGACATGTCTCTGGAATGGTCCGACCCAGAAGGTTGGGTCGGACATGGGTCGGACAAGGTAAGGTTCTTCAGACCCGAAAACCACTGGAAGGGTCCGACCCAGTTGTGGGTCGGACGGTGGGTCGGACATACCAAAACTTAAAAAAAAAACAGAAAAGAATGTGACTTATGTAGTTAACCCTAGGGTGTATAATGAAGATAACCTAGGGTAAGTTAGACATTTAAACATGTCAAATAATCATGTTAAACACTTAGTAAATTTGGAGGTTAAGTAAGTTAATTAACCGACATTCTTGAATCATGTATAGGAGTGACCTACGGTGGAAACAAATCAAGGCAAGGACCAAGGTATGGTTTTCTTGCAGTCTGTTGTCTACCGGTTTACACCGGCTTGTGTGTTGTATGTTTTTCTGTGTGTTTATGACGTTATAAGATTTAAACATGTAATGAGTTTACAGTTGTTCATATAATTGTGATGTTATGTTGTGACTCATTTCCCTTGTGTGTGTCTAACATGACTTACCATTTATTGTGTATTGGTTTTTAAGTTCCACCATGAACTTCTAACAAGTGTTAACTGGGAAGTGAGGAATCCGGTTGTCCGGTCATGCATGTAAGTTAAGAGTAGATATCTGAATCAGATTCGACTCTTATGTTGTTAAGATTGTTCTCCTTAATTTGGCGTTCGATCTCCCGCTAGCTTCTTCCAAAGCTTACCTATTCTGACTTATGATCGGTTTAGTGGGAACATGTGTTTGTGTGGTGTTTCGGGTCACTAAATCCGAACCATCTGTGACTTAAGTTACTCGTTCTTCTAACAGAACGGTAACGAGTGTGTTTAACGAGCTTAACATGAGGGTGAATCATTCTCTAGGCTCTTGTGTTATTTGACCCTTGTGGTTTGTTATTGTGGAACGAAACCCACTGTGTATGTGATGCTGTGCTGTGCACTATTGATGCTATGCCACATGTTATGTTATGTTATGTATATAAATGAATGCCATGTTATCATGACAATTAGTTGCGCGTATCCCGGTAGCCGATGGGCTGCGCGTTAACCATACCAGCCAAGGGTTGCTGACCCCCTCGGGGGATCCATATTTCTTATACTGCAGGATGAGGATCGAAGAAGCGGAGTGGCTCTAGATCCTAGGATGTGGCTACTTTTGAGTACTTTTGGTTGTTGGCCCGGGATGCGCCTGTGCTCCCGTGGCGTGTTATATACTTGGTTGTGACAGTTAACAGTGGTGTGATACACTGAAGGATTTATGTAATACTCGGTATTGTATATGATGTATTTATGGTTTAGTTTTATGCTCGGGAGTCTGATCATCAGACCGGTACACTTGTATTTATTCTGCCTTGTTAACCACGTGGGTGGTTGACGGCGTTGTAGCACCATTCGTTTAGTTACTGTTTAGTTATTTATTTCCGCTGCGATTTCATTTAGTGTTATGTGCGTAGTAGGGGTGTTACAAAAAGTGGTATCAGAGTGAAGTATCGCTCTGATGACTAGAATACCGAGCTTAGGAATATACCGAGTTAGGAAACCTAACTATAGTTACTTCAGTGAACATTATGGAAAGGTTAACCACTAACTAAGTGTGGAGATACCTTATTGTCGGGAAGCGTTACAACCGTTGGACCGATAAGTGTGCAAGCATATTGCTAATGAATATCATGTGAATACAGATGGCAGGTGACGCGAGGTAGAGGCGCGGAAGCGGTACTAGTGATGCGGGTGACCAAGGCGAGAACACTACGGCTCAGGTTATGGCTGAGGCTGTAGCAGCCGCTGTAGCCCAGATGGTACCCCAGCTTGTAGCTGCGATACAGCAGGGGCAGATGCCGGAGTTCAACCACCACCGCCACCGCCACGAGAGACCAACTGGGTCAAGGCATTGGCAGACTTGAGACCCCCTTCATTCGTGGGGAGACCGACCCACGTAAGCTGGAGGCGTACATCTCCGAGTGGAGACCGCCTACGAGACCTTGGCTGTACCTGCAGAGGCTAAGGTCCGTCTTGCCGCTTACAACCTGAAGGGTTCGGCACAGAACTGGTGGAAGCTTGTGAGAGAGGACCGGATGGCGGATCCTCAGTTTGGATGGAGGGAGTATACGGCTCTACTGCGAGCCAAATACTACCCTGTGCACGTTCAAGAGGCCAAGCGCCTTGAGCTGGATAGTCTGAGGCAGGGGGACAAGGTGTCGGTTGATGAGTATTACACTGCATTCACCGGCCTTGTCCACCTGTTACCGGACCTGGGATACTCGAACGGGGGCTGGTAAACCGTTTTTAAACGGTCTCAGCCCCGTCTTCGCTATGGGATGGGGCCAGCTGAGTATACTACCTTGCAGGTAATTTAAATAAAGAGTGATGTGAATATGTGTAGTCTACAAGTGAGTATTAATGTGAGTTTGTGAGTATGTATTGCGGGGCATGACTGACATCCTAAATTCAGGAGTGCTATCATGCCGCTGCTAACGTGGAGATCACCGTCCGTCTGAGGGACGAGGAGAATGCGCACAAGCGCAAGGCACGAGCGAGGGCCAGAGTCCGCAGGGGTACAGGGGAAAGAAGAAGAAGAAACCTTATCCCCAGCCCCAGAAGAGTCAGCACCAGGGTGACAAGGGCCAAGCCCAAACCACCACAGCTGAGGAGCCACTGAAGCTCACATATGCTTATGCGGCGAAAACCCTACGCTCTTACCCACCTAAGGGTAATTATTTAATCTTGTGTGATAAGTTGAAGTGTATGTTGATAAGTTGTGAGACGAGTATTGATTGTGTATTGTGATAGCAGCTAGAACGGGCTCTGGACCGGAGCGCCACTATTACTGTAAGTGGTGCAATGGAGACCACCCCGGCAAGGACTGCAAGGGAAATGAGGTGCAGTGTCGTTACTGCGAGAAGTGGGGCCACCGTGACCATGAGTGTTACCGGAACCCCAACAGCAGAGTCAACAAGCCCAGGGGGCAGTGGAAGGGTAAGGCCACAGCAGCTATTGATGGCCCGAAGACGGCTAACCAGCCACCCACAGATCAGAGGCACACTGATTCCCAGAAGGGGAAGGGGTCGGGACCTGGCAAGGCCGCCCTGAATGTGGTGGACCGGTCTGAGGCGCCAGGGCCCTCTTCTAGACCAGGTACCGCCTAAACTATTGAATGTAATAAGTGATTGCATACCGCATTTCATGCATGTGTGTATTAATGAGTCCAAGTGTATTATCATGTGAGTAAGGAGTTAAAGTATAGTGTGAAAGACACCTAATTAGATAATTCTAAACTTAAAGGAACCTTCAATGTATGTTATCCAATCCCACCCGCACCAAACCCTGAAGAAACCACCATCAACATCACGACTTTCCAATGGAGCAATGTCAGGTTATCCAGCCAGGTATGATACTTTTAAATGGATACCTGACACCGGAAGCACAAATCCATGTCATCAGACGATGCGACGAACTTGGAGCTAAACCTGGAGGTTTCTACACACCCGAATATCCGAACGGATCAAGAATGCAATTGAAGATGATGTGCATGGGTAAGGACTGGAACCCTTACACCAAGTCATATCAAGAAGTGCGAGCTGAAGATAGAGCGACAGTACCAAGTATACCTGAGGAGTTCCGTGCGGTCGTTAATCACGCCGTGGGAATTGCTCAACAAGTTGAAACGGATTCAATTCCAGATGTGGAAGCAGATTTGTGCATTGTGAACTTCTACCAGAAAGGTGGACGATTAGGGTTACACCAAGATAAGGACGAGTCACCCGAGTCTCTAAGTAAGGGAGTACCCGTGGTGTCTTGGTCCATTGGTGATACCGCAGTGTTTGTGTATGGCGAGCAGAAGCGTGCTGATCTCGCAAGGAAGTTAATACTAAAGTCAGGAGATGTGTTAGTCATGGGTGGGCAGTCAAGGATGCTATACCATGGCATCAGGAAGATCAAACTGAATACCGCACCGTCGGCAGTGATCAATGCCACACATGAAACCTGGACGTTTGAATTTGACCTTCAGACAATTCTAAAGCCTTGTACAATTGTGTAAAGTGTTAAGCCAGTAAATGTTAAGGGAGTTATGTATGTCTTAAGTTATATCAACCATGTAAACCAACAATGTTGTAAAGAGAAGGTGTTAATGAATAAAGTGGAGTTATTGAAGTATATCAACCGTGTTGTTACCCAGTACTTATTAGTTTGCCAATGAATTAGGTTGTGCACTCGGAACGGGAGGTACACTGAGTGTCTGCAATGAGGCAGAAGCCGGCAAGAGCGGCACAATCCTCACCGGTACCTTTCCAGTGAATGGCGTGGATGCATCGATCTTGTTCGACTCTGGAGCCTCACACACATTATTTCGCTATCTTTTGCGAAGAGGCTGGGGTTAGATGGCGATGGGATGCCAGACTTCTTGGTCACTCTCCCATCGAAAGAGCGGATCAGATGTACCCGCTACCACCGAGGTGTTATTGTAAGAATTAGAGGTGAAGAGTTCCTGATCGACTTGATAGAGTTCGACGGACTTGGATTTGATGTTATTGTCGGGATGAACTGGTTGGAGCGGTACAAGGGTAGAATCCTATGTGCCGAGCATCGACTGCTTCTTCGGAGTCCATCTGGGGTTACCATATCATACCGCCAGAGGCCCAGGGAGCCTTCGACACAGATCCACCGCCATGGCCATGTATCGTGAGTTACGACGAGGGAGTGATGTATACCTCTGCTATGTCCAGGACATAGAGAGAGACCCAGAGTTTAGTTCTGATGTGCCGGTAGTGTCGGAGTTTCCTGACGTATTTCCTAAGGAACTGCCGGGCATGCCGCCAGCACGAGAGGTTGAGTTTGAGATTGACTTAGTCCGGCACTGGACCCATTGCGAAAGCACCTTATCGTATGGCTCCAGCAGAGATGACATAGCTCAAGGAGCACTGAGAGACCTAGTTGACACGGGCTTTATCCGCCCTAGTGTTTCACCAGGGGAGCGCCGGCTCTCTTCGTGAAGAAAGGAAGGCGACCCTCCCTGTGTATTACTATCGAGAGCTGATGCTGTTACGGTGAAGAACCGTTACCCCTTACCACGCATCGACGATCTATTTGATCAGCTGAGGGGAGCATCAGTATTCTCCAAGATAGACCTACGTTCCGGATACCATCAGATTGCCATCCGTGATAGTGATATCGAAAAGACAGCATTCAGAACTAGGTATGGGCATTATGAGTTCACAGTTATGCCGTTTGGCTTGTCAAATGCACCAGCAAAGTTCATGGACTTAATGAACCGTTTGTTCCAAGATCAGTTGGACAAATCAGTGGTAGTCTTCATCGATGACATACTTGTGTATTCGAAATCGAGAGGTGAGCATGAAAGCCACCTGAGAGATGTGTTACAAACATTGAGGAGGAATCAGTTGTATGCAAAGTTTTCGAAATGTGAATTTTGGTTAAACCAAGTATCCTTTCTTGGACATGTGATTTCTGAGGCCGGGATCGCTGTTGATCCGGCAAAGATAGATGCAGTGCGCACCTGGCCTAGGCCAAAGACAGTTACCGATATCAGGAGCTTCCTCGGTCTGGCAGGTTATTATAGGAGGTTTGTGAAGGACTTCTCCAATGTCTCGAAGCCGATGACTTCCTTGATGAAGAAGGATGCACCATTCGAGTGGACAGTCGACTATGAGAGTTATTTCACGAGTCTCAAGGATGCTCTGACATCTGCACCAGTCCTGACTATACCAGACGGTCCAGATGGTTTTGAGGTCTACTGCGACACATCAGGTAGAGGTATGGGTTGTGTATTGATGCAACACGGGAAGGTCGTAGCATACGCCTCCCGTCAGCTAAAGAAGCATGAGGAGAACTACCTACTACCCACGACTTAGAATTGGGTGCCATTGTCTTCGCATTGAAGATATGGCGACATTATTTGTATGGGGTAAGTGTGACAATCTATTCTGACCACAAAAGCTTAAAGTACTTGTTCACTCAGAAGGAGTTGAACATAGGCAAAGAAGGTGGGTTGAATTTCTGAATGACTACGATATTAATCTGCAATAAAGAGGGTAAGGAAATGTGGTAGCTGACGCATTGAGTCGCCGAGCACACTCTCTCCATTCGCTAGTCTCTCATACTGGCTTGGTTGAAGAGGTGCGGAGTGCTCAGATGACGGATCAGTATATGCTGGAGATCCGGCAGAAGCTTATTGATGGCACATTCGAGGGTCAGAAGTACGACTTCAGACTCACGATGATGACCTGATTAGGCTGAATGGCCGATTGTGTATACCTAGGAGTAGCGCTGAGTTGAAGGAGCGCATATTGAGTGAATCCCATTGTTCTACTACTTTACCCAAGCTTCAAAGATGTATAAGAGTATGAAAAGGTATTTTTGGTGGACTGGAATGAAAAAAGATGTAAGTGATTATGTGTTGAGGTGTCTCACTTGCCAGAAGGTCAAGTTTGAGCACCGACGGCCTAGTGGTATGGTACAGCCAATGCCAGTGCCTGAGTGGAAGTTCCATGATATCTCCATGGACTTCGTAGTAGGGCTTCCGCCTACAAGGGGAGGTCTGAATATGATATGGGTTGTTTTGACCGACTGACCAAGGTGGCCCGATTCATTCCGATGAAGGACACTTGGAAAGTGGCAAGATTGGCAGAACTCTTTGATAAAGAAATTGTAAGACATCATGGTGTACCGAAAACGATTGTATCGGACAGAGATACCAGATTCTTATCCAGATATTGGAAGTCTACACGAGAGGCATTGGGTACTGAACTGAAATTGAGTACAGCGTTTCACCCACAGACCGATGGTCAGAGTGAACGCACCATTCAGACACTTGAGGATAGCTACGTGCTTGTGCACTTGACTTTCAGACCAGCTGGATTGATAAGTTACATCTGATCGAGTTTAGTTACAACAACAGTTACCATGCTTCGATCAAGATGTCTCCCTTCCAGGCCTTGTACGGTAGACCATGCCGCACGCCATTATGCTGGGATGAGTCGAGTGAGACGGTCATTATAGGACCAGAGTATCTTGAGCAAGTTCAGGCAGAAGTTCGCCAGATCCGGGCTAACATGAAGGCAGCTCAGGATAGACAGAAGTCGTACGCAGATGTGCGCAGACGTGACCTGGAGTTCGCCGTGGGCGATCAGGTATTTTTGAGAGTATCCCCCATGAAGGGAGTATTTCGTTTTGGCCAGAAGGGCAAGTTGAGCCCAAAATATGTAGGGCCTTATGTTGTGACGGAGCGGATCGGCCCGGTAGCCTATAGACTAGATCTACCCGCCGAGCTGGGCAAGGTACATGATATATTTCATGTGTCCCAGTTGATGAAGTATATGTCTCATCCGTCTCATGTGCTTCAGCCTGAAAGGCTGACCTTGGAGCCGACCATGCGATCAGTGGAGACTCCGGTACGGATTCTGGATACTAAGATTCGAGACACTCGCCATAAGTCTGTGAGACTGGTGAAAGTTCTTTGGTCTAACCAGGACGTTGAGGAGGCCACTTGGAGCTGGAAGATAAGATGAAGGCGAAGTACCCGTCATTGTTTACTTCTTAGTCCTTATGTGTATAGGGTACGGGGCGTACCCCTTTTAAGGGGGGTAGAGCCGTTTCGGTTATGTGTGTACGACGTGTATTTGAATACATCGTCTATGTTATGTTGTTATGTTACAGACCGTTGTGTCTGAATGATGTGGATATGTTGTATGACCTTGTGTCCAATGTTATGTACCCGATGTTATGTTGTATGGACCTTGTGTCCAATGTTATGTAAGTGTGTTGTTAATGATGTATGGAAGTATTGTTTATAAGTATTCCTGTGTTCTAATATTTAGGATATGTGGAAGTATGAACTTTGAGGGCAAAGTTTTTTAAGGGGGTAGATTGAAATACCCCAAACCTTAATATATTGTTTAAACACTTAAATATGGTATATTAAGACTAAAAGAGTCTTAGAAACATTAGTAAACAAATTTAAACAAAAGAAACACAAAATGTGCTTTAAAGTCAATAAGAGCCAAAATGTGCTCTAAGCTTGGGATAAACTTGGTTAAGACCTAACGAACTTACCAAGACCTCATTTATACACTAATGAACATATTAAACCAATTACCAAAGAAAACCAAGCTTGAAAACAAGTTTAAACACAAAATGTGCTTTAAGGAGTCTTAAAGCACATTTTTGAAAAATTGTCTTGTAAATGAGTTTTGAGTGGCTAGATGTCCATCATTACTCTTAAATATATATGTGTACTATATAATATCACATTTGGAAGTCTATATCAATGGGAAATCAAAAATTTCACTTCTATGTGCCTTGTTTTTGTGAAAGTGATTTTAATAAGCTATTTTGTAACATATGTTTGTATAAGTAATTAAATTGACAAATAAAGACTAAAATACCCCTAAGTATAAATGGGGGCCGGTTTTCTTAAGTGGGGTGACTCACCACTCTCTTGTTAACATATTAAGTAAATAAAGAAAACTAATTAAACTTACTTTTTACTTTATTACTACAAATATCTTCAAAAAAAGTAAGTCAATCTCATTCTCTCATTTCCCCCTTGTATTCACACGGCTCCACACTCTCTTCAACCTCTCTTCTTCCTTCTCTTCCACGGTAATACCACACCACCACCATTAAACCTCTTCTTTGATCTCTTGTAAAATCTAGCTCACTTGTCGAAATAAAAAACAAACACCACCAATCTCTTTCTCTCATCAAGCTCTTCATTTCTATCTTCTTAAAATTCCAAGACCACCATTTCGGTGCCATGGAGTTCCACCATTGAAGGAGCTTGAGCTTGTATTTTTACATATTGTTACTCTCCTTTGCTTCTAGGTAAGGAATCTCAAATAAAAACTTCATTTCCTTCATGTTTTTGTTGTGACCGAAAATACATATAGAAGGAGCTCTTTGTGTGACCTTGTTCTAGCTTCATTCCAACTCTTCATGGACTAGGTGGAGTCCTCTCTTGTTAGATATTCAAACTCTCTTCAAAGATCAAGGTAAAACAACTACATTAATGTTTTTGAAACAATGTAAAATTAGGGTTTACAATGAGATGGAGCTTATAGCTTGAATACTCATTATAATGTTTGTATATTGTTTAGAACTTGACAAAGAATCAAATACCTTACCGGTTTTTAAAGGAAACAAGAAAGAAGTTGTTTGGAAAAGAGGTAAATCTACTAACCTAATGTTGTTTAATGCCTTAGGAGAAATGAGCTTATAATGCTTGTTAAAACTACCTAAAGAGCAAATGGTGAATGACTTAGTAAAGTGTTCTCAAGAGCTTAGTAAAAGGCATATGTGTTGTTGAGTGTATTTGCAGGTCAAAGGCAAATATATTGTGGAAATTCAGTGTTTATGATTTATGCATCTTAAGGGCCTAAGAGCCATGTCATTTAAGGGCCTAAGTGCCATGCAATTTAAATTATGCACTATATTGTGATGTAGTGCTTTGTGAGTGGAGTTTGTGTATAATAAGTGCTTGATGGATTTTTAGTGTTCTTGGTTGTTTGTTGATGGAAACAATATGTTTTGGTTTAGTAATGTTCTAGGAGAACCTATGTCGAAATTTAGGTAATAAACGAGAAGTTCGAAGGGTTTAAAATGAGTTTGACAACTTAAGAAGTGTTTAGAATGGTTAAGTGTTTTCCTTGTAAGAGAAACATGCATTAAGGTGATTTAAGATGTGAGAAGGACTTAGGCATGATCTTGAGGTTTTAGTATGTACCAAAGTCATTTTGGACTTAGGTAAAGACTTAGGCAAACTTTGGTAAAATAAGGAGAAAGTGTAAACTTGGAAAAGAATTTCAAGAATGACATAAGGAGTTAGTTGTGAGAAATAATGCTTAAGAGATGATGTTAAGATGAGGAGAAAGCATTTTGGGATAGTAGTTATCATAGGTGAGAAACACCATTTAGAAACCTAGTATAAAATGTTGTAAGTGTTAAGGTATTTTACAGGAAATAAGTAAAGGCTTAAGGAATTAGAAAATGAGTTTCATGGATGTTGTATGTGGATTTAAGGGTGCCAAATGTTGTTAGGAAACATTTAGAGGCTTTAGGAGAAGTTTGGTGAAGATTTGACAAAATTTGGGTAAGTTTAGAGGACGTCCGACCCAGGGGTCCGACCCAAATTTGGGTCGGACAGCCTCTGTTAGATGTCAGGAAATAGTTCTGGAATGGTCCGACCCAGAAGGGTGGGTCGGACATGGGTCGGACGGCCATATTTCAAAGGAGGGAAAAGGTTCTGGAATGGTCCGACCCAGTCGAGTGAGTCGGACGTGGGTCGGACGGGCATGTTTGTAAGGCGGTAAAATGTTCTGTAATGGTCCGACCCAGAAGGGTGGGTCGGACGTGGGTCGGACATGCATGTTCTGAGGTCGATGAAATTCTGTGTAATGGTCTGACCCAGTCGAGTGAGTCGGACGTGGGTCGGACATGTCTCTGGAATGGTCCGACCCAGAAGGTTGGGTCGGACATGGGTCGGACAAGGTAAGGTTCTTCAGACCCGAAAACCACTGGAAGGGTCCGACCCAGTTGTGGGTCGGACGGTGGGTCGGACATACCAAAACTTTTTTTAAAAAAAAACAGAAAAGAATGTGACTTATGTAGTTAACCCTAGGGTGTATAATGAAGATAACCTAGGGTAAGTTAGACATTTAAACATGTCAAATAATCATGTTAAACACTTAGTAAATTTGGAGGTTAAGTAAGTTAATTAACCGACATTCTTGAATCATGTATAGGAGTGACCTACGGTGGAAACAAATCAAGGCAAGGACCAAGGTATGGTTTTCTTGCAGTCTGTTGTCTACCGGTTTAACCGGCTTGTGTGTTGTATGTTTTTCTGTGTGTTATGACGTTATAAGATTTAAACATGTAATGAGTTACAGTTGTTCATATAATTGTGATGTTATGTTGTGACTCATTTCCCTTGTGGTGTCTAACATGACTTACCACTTATTGTGTATTGGTTGTTAAGTTCCACCATGAACTTCTAACAAGTGTTAACTGGGAAGTGAGGAATCCGGTTGTCCGGTCATGCATGTAAGTTAAGAGTAGATATCTGAATCAGATTCGACTCTTATGTTGTTAAGATTGTTCTCCTTAATTTGGCGTTCGATCTCCCGCTAGCTTCTTCCAAAGCTTACCTATTCTGACTTATGATCGGTTTAGTGGGAACATGTGTTTGTGTGGTGTGTTCGGGTCACTAAATCCGAACCATCTGTGACTTAAGTTACTCGTTCGTCTAACAGAACGGTAACGAGTGTGTTTAACGAGCTTAACATGAGGGTGAATCATTCTCTAGGCTCTTGTGTTATTTGACCCTTGTGGTTTGTTATTGTGGAACGAAACCCACTGTGTATGTGATGCTGTGCTGTGCACTATTGATGCTATGCCACATGTTATGTTATGTATATAAATGAATGCCATGTTATCATGACAATTAGTTGCGCGTATCCCGGTAGCCGATGGGTGTGCGCGTTAACCATACCAGCCAAGGGTTGCTGACCCCCTCGGGGGATCCATATTTCTTATACTGCAGGATGAGGATCGAAGAAGCGGAGTGGCTCTAGATCCTAGGATGTGGCTACTTTTGAGTACTTTTGGTTGTTGGCCCGGGATGCGCCTGTGCTCCCGTGGCGTGTTATATACTTGGTTGTGACAGTTAACAGTGGTGTGATACTGTGAAGGATTTATGTAAATACTCGGTATTGTATATGATGTATTTATGGTTTAGTTTATGCTCGGGAGTCTAATCATCAGACCGGTACACTTGTATTTATTCTGCCTTGTTAACCACGTGGGTGGTTGACGGCGTTGTAGCACCATTCGTTTAGTTACTGTTTAGTTATTTATTTCCGCTGCGATTTCATTTAGTGTTATGTGCGTAGTAGGGGTGTTACAAAACCTTCAGCTGATCCCGACCCACCTTCCGCTGACACTGCAGCGGGAGAGGAGCCCTGCGTACCTACGACTGCCGTGATGCAGATTCCAGCCCCTGTTCCTATCTCGACAGATCTGCAGACCCAGCTTTAGGCCTTCCATCAGATGCAGCAGCAGATGCATCAGCGGTTTGAGAGCTTTGAGCAGACCCAGCAGAGGATGCTGGCTGAGCAGTCACAGATGACACAGCGCTTAGACCGGAGTGACGAGTTGTATGCACAGATGACTCAGCGCTTAGATCGGAGTGACGAGTTGCATGCACAGAAAGCGCAGCAGCATGAGCGGGCCGCTCAGCTCATGCAGCATCTCCTTGCTCAGATAGGCTAGGGATCAGCACAGCCTCCACCACCACCGCAGTGATTTTATTGTTATTTTTATTTTAATTTTATATTTCTCTCTTGTTAACTAACTTTTTGTAGACTCTTACTGTTTTGACCTTGTCTAACTTTTGTTATATTCAGGAAGGTAACAGTTCAGTTTACTTTATGCTTTTATTTTATGCAATGCTCTATTATTTATGCTTTATTATTTATGATTTGCCTTTTATTAATTTTGGTGCAATTTGAGTTCTGCTGGCTATACTGTTTTTCTTTTCAGAATAAATTCTATATTCGAATATATAGCTGAACTCGCATATGGAAAGCAACCTCAGTTGCTTCGGAAATTTCGATATCTCCGGTTGAACACTTGCGCGAATTTAAGTGTGAGGAACGTCTCACCCCTACCAAAGCTTTAAGTGTGAGGAAGGGCACCTTCCTCAATCTACAATATAAGGGGAGTCTCAGTTCTATCTCTATAATATTAATGTTCAACCTATCTGATGTTATTCCTACTTTATTAAATTAATCCTTTATGAGTCTGTCATATTTTGAAAGGTCCTTTTTCTTGAATTAATTCTGAACAATGAGGGCATTGCTCCTCTTAAGTCTGAGGAAGTAGAGACCTTTCCCTGAAAATATGACAGTTGTTCGATAATGCCACACTCGCTTTTTGCTACTCTAAATTGCCAGTATAAAAAAATGATGAAAAAAAAATGAGATAAAATAATTGTAGAAGTGTCTGAAATTATGTCAAGTGACAACTGAAAGATAGTTTTATTTAAAGGAGTTTGTATAAAATTATTTTCCATCAAAATACTCTATTTTCACTCAAAATATGATAGATCTGCTGATTGTAAAAACCAATTTAGTTTAGCTTGGGATTATGGAAATATGTGGAAAGTTAGGAAAGAAAAGGATAAAGACAAGGTACTCCGCTGTTTATGAATTTTTCTAGCCAAAAACAGGCCTCGTCTATCCGGTTATTAAGTTTTTCGGGGTGCTTTAACACCTATCTACCTAAGGTCTCGTGATCTGGGATAGAAGACCCAACACCGCTACAAGGATAGAGAGAAAAGTCTGGGGTACAGAAAAATAATGCAATTAAAAAAAATGTGTTTATATTGTATATACAATCTTCGCATTCAAAAAAAAAGATGAAAGTAATAAATTGCAATTTATATTTATAAACATGAGTACGTGGTGTTGAAAGGTATTGCGGAATAAGGCATTACTTCACACCCCTTGTCATCCCGGGTTAGAGAATTGAAATTGGTTGAAAATCCCAGGTTAATCTAACTTGTTTTCTGCAGTCTAGTTTTTCTATGCTTTTATTAAATTGTTCTTCTACACTGTTTGCAAAAACCTACTTCTCAGAGCAGAATTATTCTTTTAATTGTCACTTTGTCTAATTCCCTTCTACACTTATTTAATCTTGTTTTATATTATGGCTTAGAGATAATTATATTCCTTATTTTGCTTGAGGACAAGCAAAAGCCAAGTGTGAGGAAGTTTGATAAGTGCAAAACATATAGACTTATTAAGGTTTAATCACCTTATAATTTGTAGCATTCTTAGTAATGTTTCTCACTTATCTTGGGTTTTTCCTATAATTATGTTGTTATATTAACTGATGTATTATATGTGTTAAAATGTAGGAAAAATGCCAAATAAACACACATATTATAAGGGATTAAAAAGAGTCACGCGAGATGCGCAAGTAGGGCGTGTCCGCCCCTGTGTCCGCGTGGTATTAGGCGGACAAGACTGTGTCCGCCCCCGCATCTGCATGACTTTAGGCGGACAAGAGAGGAGAGTCCGCCCCCGCGTCCTCGTAAAACAATGCGGACAACTACAAGTGTCAACCGCATGAATTAATGCGGACAACTACAAGTGTCAACCACATGAATTAATGCGGACAACTACAAGTGACAACCGCATGAACTAAGGCGGACAAGAAATGGAGAGTCGCACTAAACAAAGCGGACAAGTCCAGGAGGACCATGAGACGTCCGTATAACTGAAGGCGGACATCTACACGGACGCGTGTAAATGTCCAGATCTGGAAATTAACGCAAATGGTTTTCTTCTTCGCCGACTGTCTTCTCCAACTTGCTTCTTCCTTTCGGCGCGCCTGCAACATTTCCATCTACTCCATTTAACATATCAGGCGCTTGCCTTAAATCACTCACGCGGTGTTCCCTCTTCTTCCTTTTCCTTCCTCTATAAAACTCACGTTTCATTCATCTTCTCCAGTGTCCTTTCGGAGGTTCCTTCCGTGGTTCCTTCCGGAGTTCCAATTCATCCAATCGATCCATCTTCGACCCACTACACCTCCATTCACTCGTTCATTCCATTTCTATTCTCCCGTCTTCTCCATTTGTTTTCTTTTCATTTCACTAGTCTCACCAATAGTCTCACGTATTTAAATAGCAGATCAACTATTTAATATGTTAGGCTAGAATTCGTATACTCTGGGAAGGATTATTATGTATTTGTATTAATTATGCAATATTTTTACTGGTTTTAATTTAAATTCAGTTTGTTACGATTAAAGTTTATCTCTCTCCCTTTTTACTAAATTTCATCGATTTATTAAAAAGCCTTACTAAATCTGTTTCTAATCTGATCGGTGACAAACAGATAGGTTAATTAAGCCGTAAAACTGTAGGAACTTATTTTCATCGGATAAGTTAGTACAAGTTGCAAGAATAAAATTCCTCACACTCCTATGCCGTCTACTAGTGCTTGCTTGAGTTTTCATCGGACCTTGCATTTCTGGAACGAGTTCTTATGAGTTTTCATCGGACCTTAAGATAAAAAAAGGAATCTTGCCAAACTATTATATTAAACCGGTAGAGATAGCATAATTAAGCAGATAATATTAACCTGAACCAGAGTCCCATTTAATTTATCCATTAGCTTAGTTTATTTAATCTTTCCTTTTTATTTATTAAGAACAAGTCAATTAATCCCCCCTTTTGTGACATGCTTAGGTACTATATAATTCCCTTAGTCCCACGGTTCGATATCCGGTCGCTTACACTTTACTATACTATTACGACCGGGATTTGTTTGCAGCCCGACGTTTATTTTGAGTTTTAATTTCTTTTCTTTTATTTTAATTACACCAGTTCTAACCACTCACGATATCACGTCTGCAACCACAAACCCTTCTTTTAAACCTTGAATTTTAAAACCAAACTATCGGATTTACAGTGAGTATCATAGAACGATACAAGAGGAGTTGACAATAGAATACTTCACCTAGGCGTGTGACGAACACTACGAGTGTACCCAAATACGGGATGTGGGACGACCGCACTCCGAAGGAGCTTGCGGGCCTTACATATAGTTAGGTCAGTGGTAACGTGCCAAGACGGTACCCCACGTATGTATACATGTAGTATACGAGACACGGGACGTAGTCAACTCTGTTCTACAGACCATAAGTAAATTTAAAACAGAACAGCTGGTTACCTCAACCGAACAAAGGAAACTCAGATAAGCTACAAGCTAAGGAGTCAGAAACTCACTTCAGGAGAACCATTAAGAGTTGAAAGTGCAAGAAGCACTAACAACGGGATAAGACATTGGATATGTCTCGAAGATATCTAAGTAAAGCATGATAACTGGAAGGAATACCCAGTCTAAGCACAGTAAGGCAAATGCCTAACATTAACACAGCAGTGTTCAATGAACGGGATAGAATTCCCAGAATAACGACCACAAAACACAGGGTGATGTTATAAGGTACCAGAAATACCATTCATCACTGGAAGGGATATCAAATCCGTTATAACACAAGGAAAAACACCAATGGTCTACCCTAAGAACGGGAGACGTTACAACCCTCAACAGATAACTCAGATCCAGAACCGCATGGTAGGACAATAACTGAACATACTCATAAATGTCAGCCAGATGCTACTATATAATCAGTACTACCCAGGAGTAATCCATAAAGGGTATCAAGTCAACACAGTTGAACGAGATATCGTGGTAAAAACACCACAATCGGAACGAACATCCTGTTAGAACACCGAAGGGATCCCACTTGATAGGGGATATCCCAACTTAATAAATAGTATCGATCAATACCAAGATACAAAAGGGTCTCCAACAAACGGAAGCGTGATGCGACGATCTTATCATGGAGCCCAGTATCACCTCCAAACCCAGCAATGTCTTATGGAGGAGTAACCACTTGTGAACGACCTATGATGAGCAGAGCTCTAGGCAACATGGCTAGTAAGCCATGAAACTATTACCACACAACCCAACGGTTGCAAAACCATTGTGAACCATATGGAAAGCTGTCAAGGACGGCACCGATGAAAGAGTAACAATCGATGAATGAGGATGCCCCTCATAAATGTGAGACCGCAAGAGCGGTGAACACATGGATCCCAAGAAGAGGATATCATCAGTAACTGTCGGGAAATATATCCCTTTCAGAACTACTAATGTAGTTAAGCTTGAGCATACAATGATTGCCAAGCAATATGAAATAAGCTTCAACAGCAATTGTTGACAACCAAGGAGTAACCGGTTATAAAACCAATGATGCTCAGGGAGCTCAGGAAAATAAAGGAATACCATATTCTGTATTTTCCAAATACATGGGGAACCATTGTATAAATGATAGAAATGCATGACCTGAAGCTAGCAACAGCGGAGGCCATGTAAATCAATACTGTAACTCAGTAAGAACACGGTGCGCAGCATGCGACCAGTCTAGGTGAATAATCACCCAATACCATGGAGTTGTTGATACAAGATGGTAGGTAGACCGGGCAACAAGCCAGAAGTCCTAACCAAATGATGAAGCGCCACCTGAAAGAGTAACGATCAGTCCTATTGCGATCTCATAAGAGTTACTGCCAAGGGTTCACGCCTCTGCACTCTGTAGGACTGTGTGTTTTGGTATTGCACTTGTGTAGTTAATGATCTAGTGGGATAGCTAGGAATATGGAAAATATAAGTAGTAGTAAATTCTTCCTTTCACCAGTGAACATGGTATAAACCAGCTAAGCAAAAGCTTAGAAACAAACCGTGCGGCCTAAGGCCAAAGAAGCACGAAGAGTGTGGAACACACCAACAATCACAAGATGTGAATTCCATTAGAATAAAAGTGAAAGGAGACTTAAGAAAGTCAAAAGGACTGACGCATTGAAAATGCAAGGTCATACAAGTAAAGAACACTTGTAATGAACCAGAGAAACTAGTATTATTCAGAAGCTACTAACAGTAGAGGAAGCACTACAACGAAGTAGTGACTTAACCTCACCCGATAATAAGCCAGAGGAACCAAGTGAATGATCACTACAAACACAACAATATGTATATAGACTGCCAAAGAGTTAGTAACAAATCCAAAACTCATTGAGTTCACGCACGGTAAAAGAATACCACGAGAGATGGAACAAACCTTATTCCCACAATAAAAGGGATAAAAAGGTGATGTATAACACATTTAAGATAACAAGAAGGACGTGTAACCCAAGTTATCAGGGTCGCGCAGCAGAAGCTAGTGGGCCCAAAATTCTAAGTGAAATACACCTAGTGAATAAAAGGTTAATCATCAATGCCTAAAAGCCATTTAAGCTAGAACCGAACCCGGTTAAGAGTTAAATAACTGTGATGAAAATTCTTGATGCAGGGACTAACCGGTAACACGGTTAAGAGCCATTAATCAAGGAACATTGTATAATAGACCGCATGGAAACTGAATCACTCCATGACGGCTAAATGCCTTCGACCAATGTCCAATGTTGACACATGGTAGATTACGTGGGCGTAATCCCTTTTAAGGGGGGTAGAGCGAAAACCGCGAAATGTATGTTTTACGTGATAGGTGCGTAAACTACAATGCACATAGCGCAAAAGAATTCGTTATGATGGTTGATACTTATGTTACATAAACATTTGTATTCACTTATCGTGTAATTGTAGTTATTTGAGAAGTAAGTATAGGAAAAGGAGTAGAGAAACTCCAGGGGAATGAGGACCCCGATTGGTAATAGTATGAGGAATGAGTATGTATGGGAGACTTGAGGAGTATAAATCGGTATGGAACCGATGTATGTAATGAGTATAAATCGGTATACAACCGATGTATTTTATGAGTATAAATTGGAGTATAGTAAATTAACGGGATATTATACCCATGAATTTCTTAAGTATAGTAGTTGGAGAAGATGCAGTAATAATCGATGAGATGATTAGTAAGTAAGTAGGTGAATTATATAAATTGGAAAATGTATGTGTGTGATTATGAGTAGCAAGATTAAAAAGATAGAAAGCGAAATAATGTTTGACGATCTGTCTGTTGTATTGAGGTGGGAAGTGGAACTTGATTTGCTAGCGATCAAGGGAAGCCGAACACAAATTGGGGTGGAAGGATAGATCAACACCAATGCTGATCACATTGGGGTTGAAGGACTCTGGAAACTCCCTTAAGTGGTCACAAAATAACACTAGTAATAGGTATAACATCATAAATGGTATTTTGGAGATGTATGCAAGTTTTCAAAATGAATTTCCAAAACTAATTTGGTACAATGTTTCTTCAAACTTGAGAATGAGGATCGGTTTTGAAACCGCTTCCACGGGCGCTAGTGGATCTTCCATGCCTAGGCACGGGTATCCGGTCGAAACCATAGGAGGTGAAGCTAGTTTTGAGTCTGTGGAAGTGTAGAGTAGTTTGAAACCACTACACCGTTCGTGCGGTGATAGTGTGTGTTTTGTATTTTTCCAAAGGGCACTGGGGCAGCGTAGTCCCGAGTAAGTATGAGTAAGTATGAGTAAGCAAGTATGAGTAAGTGCCTGAGGATCTCTATATGTGCAAATGAATTTGATCAGAACCAAAGGACCGTGGAGCCAGAAAGTGTAAGTGCTCAAGTCATGACGGCCGTGAACCAGAAAGCGTAAGTGTTCAACCGTGACCGGTACCTGAGGGATCACTCGCCATTGGGGGGGATTGTACTTAATTGTCTGCGGATGGACCCCCTTGGAGAGAAGTAAAACGAATATTTTTGATTGCTATGCATGCAGTGACATGCTGTTTGGATACGTAGTATGCATCATGTCAGACATTTGGAGTTTGACAAGTTATATGTAGAGGTCATAACCTTAGCATAGAGTATATGTACGAGTAACAGTATTAGATTCACCAACTTTGAGGGCAAAGTTCTTTAAGGGGGGTAGATTGAAATACCCCGAACTTAAATATGGTGATTAGAATATTTTAATATAGTATTTAAGGGCCTAATAGTGCCTAAGTAATTTTGGTAAGGAAAATAAATCCAAAAGAAATGAGAAAAACGCTTAGGAAGCGGGAAACACTAAAATAAGCGTTAAATAACCATAGGAGGTACGAGACCTCGGTTATAGTATCGTAAGGATTCCTAAGGCTTATTCATGCCTAATTAGTATATGGGAATGATTTCCGAAGAAAACGGATCCGAATAATGTATTAAAACGCTAATAGGGCTTTAGCGCACGTTTTTCAAGAAAACCCGAAAATGTGATTTTAAGTGGTCAAATGAACCCGTAAAAATTGTGAATGATTAAGTAACTATTATTAAGCATTAATGGAAGCTTAATAACCAATAAAAATTAAAGAAACGAGAAATTCCGGAAAACGGGCCCGGTTAGTGAATAGTAACTAAACCGGGTAAAATAATGAGTTTTCTGTAAAAGACGAAAAACGCTCCAACTAGTATAATTATGGGGGCCGGTTTTTACTAGTGTAAACAGCCTCTCACACACACACAAATAGCAAATAGGTAAATCAAAAAGCTAAAAGTAAAAAGTACAAAAGTAAAGGGGGACTCTCTCTCCTTCTTACTTTTCTTTTCCTCTCTCTCTCTCTTCCCTTCTCCTCCTTCCCAGCCGGCTGCAACTCCCTCTCCCCCTTGCTGGCGATTTTGAGAAGCTTCAACACCTCCCATGGCTCCTCTTCTTTCTCCTCATGCTCTAGCTCCATTTGAGCTCCAAATGTAAAATAAATTGCATATTTGAACTCCCCTCTTCAAGCTCTACATTTCTATCTTTTCAAAATCCGAAAATGAGCAACTTCATCTCCATGGGTTTTCCCCATTTGAAGAGAAAAGCACACCATTATGGAGCTTGGAGTCTACTCTTTCCAACAAGGTAAAAATCTCCATGAAAGACCTCACCTTTCTCCATCTCTTTGTATGGCCGATTTTGCCTCTCTCTCTTACCTTGTTTTTCTCTTGCTTTGGAGCATTGTTTCAACCATCCAATGGTGGAGTAACCCCCTTCTCGCTTCAAGGGTGAGAATCCCTCTCAAAGATCTCCAAAGGTAAAACCCTAACTTGTACTCTAAGCCTTTTTATGGAATTAGAATTCTCTAAGGGTTTAGAAGAGTAATTAAAATGCATTTTTGTGTTTCTTGGGTGTTGGGGTGGAGTTTGACAACTCCACTCCCATGTGACCGATTGGTACAAGAAAGAGAGGAAGGGAAGAATTGGAAAAGAGAAAAGGAAACATAAGCTCAAGGTAAGAGCTCTTCTTAATGCTTAATTTTAATGCATTAGTGTAATGGGAATGGGTAAACAAATAAAAGAACCCAAAACTATTGTGTTAGTAGTGTAGTTGTGGAAGTTTTTGTATTTGTGAGCAAGTATGTGAATTGTAGGCCTTGAAGGCAAGTAAATTGTGTATGAGTACTTGTATTGTTGTTTAAGGGAGTATTGATGTATTAAGATTGCCTTGTATTGCTGGTAGGACCCTTGTATGGGTGTGGCTAGATTAGGAATGAATTTGATGGAAAAGTATGTACGTGGAGAAGCTAGAATTGTAGGTAAACTATGGCAAAATTTTGGTAGGAATATGTACATTTATGGATGACTTGGTGAAAGGGAGAACCAAGGTGTGTGTTGGATTTAATAAAGGTGTTTAATAACCATGGAATGGTAGTTGTGGTATGAGAGTATTAGGATGTAAAATCTGTAGCAAGAGAGGTACCAAAATGCATTGTGGAACTAGGAAGAAATTGGTGTGCAGGATTTTGTAAAATGGGTGTTGGAACTTGGGTGTAGGAAGTGTAATGGCTTGGAAATGAATGGGCATGGTAAGGAGAGGTATTTAGAATGCTAAGAATGGCATTGGTTGAGGAATTATTGAATGGGAGAATTGAATTGTAAAATCTGTAGCATAGGTGTAACAAAAACTGTTACATGTGTTGTATAAGAAGTAAGAAAATTGTGTAAGCTGTTTGATGAATTTAGTAATGGATTTGGGGGATGAATTAAGGTATTTTAGGAAGCTTAATTATTGTTACAACATGTGGGGTTACATTTAGGAAGATTGGGGAAGAAATGGGTAAGAAATGGGTAAGAAAAGAAGTGAAAAACAAAATCTGTAGGTAGGTTCTGGAACGGTCCGACCCAGAGCCTGGGGAGGACGGTGGGTCGGACGGGAACAGACCACGGAACCAAAAACTACTGGAATGGTCCGACCCAGAGGTGTATGGGTCGGACGGAACAGTTTGGGTCGGACGGGACTTTTCAGAAGACGGAAAACTTACTGGAATGGTCCGACCCATAGGTTGGGTCGGACGGGACATTTTCAGAAGACGGAAAACTTACTGGAATGGTCCGACCCATAGGTTGGGTCGGACGGGACATTTTCAGAAGACGGAAAACTTACTGGAATGGTCCGACCCATAGGTTGGGTCGGACGGTGGGTCGGACGGCCCCAACTTATGAAAAATATATATATATAACAGTAGCAACATAGTAATCATATGTATGTACGTATGTAGGTAAGTACATAAATAAAGGACCTTAGTAACATGCCATTAATGTGATGCCAATGGTAAGGAAGTAAGTATGTGAGTAGGAAAACAAGTATGAAAGTAATTGAGTAGGTTGAGAGTATGAGAACATTAAGTATACCGGGATAACGGGGTAAGTACGGGAGTAGTAGTTATTTGTGTACCCTATGAACGTAGTATTAATAATCATGTTTGCAATATTATCAGTGGTACAAGTACGAACCATGGAACAAGGGAACACATGGTAGAGCTAACTCCGGTGGAAGGTATGAGTTTCTCATGCCCCGTATGCTAACCGAGTTACGTTGATCTGTGTGCTGTATGCGGCTAATCAAGACTAAAGCATGAAAACGGTTTATCGCCTTTCATTATATGTCTTGCTGTATGTTGTGTGAGCTAACCCTTCTTGATTGATTGTGTGGCTTCATTTAGTGCGTAGATCGACTCATGGATGAGTCTTGTTGTGTAGTGACTCGTAGCAAGAGTCATGTTGTGAATTAATGGAACCGTAGCAACGCACTAAACTAACGAATCAATAAACGATAACACAAACCAATGAACTCACTAGAATGTGAGAGAGTGTACGGGAGTAATAACCTTCCGATAACGTTAGGAGCACCGAAATGAATAATCCACAAATAACAAGTAGTGGAAGTATATAAGTAACCTCTATTAGAGGAATTAATCTTGGTGCAAGACATGAACCATGAGAGTAGTAAAGATGATGAGGGATCTCCAAACCCCTTAGCAATTAGTCGACCCATTATGAGAGGACCCGACTGATGTAAGTATGTCCCGAACATGAGAGTATTCGATACGTTGGGGAAACCGTTAAATCTGAGGATACTAGTCGGTTGTAATTCCCTAAGCTAGTGGATGTTATCAAGAGAGATACTTCTAGGCTAACCCATGAGATTGTATTATACTCTGAGAGGAGAGTGTTGGGAATTTGAGTAGTCCGGTAAGAACGGACATTGAGTATTTGAGGAGCTAAGTGTATAGCCCTCGTATTGTAGGTCCGCCGGCGAGTCTTGTGTATGACTCCGCCCAGAGGCCAAGTAATGAGTATTGAGTATTGCGTACGTATAAGTAAAGTAATGAGTATTGAGTAAGAAGCGAGTATGAGTATGTAATGAGTACCAAGTATCGAGTATGTATGAGTAAGCAGTGAGTATTGAGTACGTATGAGTAAGTATGGAGAAGTGAGTAGTGAGTATGCACAAGTATAGTAACGAGTACAGAGTAAGGATCATGCACGAGTAAGGTATTGAACATGGAGTGATGAGTATGCAAGAGTAAGGAGTAAGTATGAGTAGAGTAGCGAATATCGAACACAGTACGAGGAGTAATGAATGAATAACAAATACGAATGGTTGACTATCGATTGTCTTCCTTAGTAATTATTGAACTTGTATGTGTATGTAGGTATTGTTGAGTGTATTGTTGTAGCATGGGTATGTATGTATGCATGTAAAATGAACTCCATGTATATCCAACCCAAAGTAGTCGGCGTACCGCGGTTAGCACGCGGTATATGCGAAATTCATATTCAGCGTAAGCTGACCCCCTAGGGGGAACGTTTTTAGTGTGCAGGTACTCGAAGCTGACCACCGTTCGAGAGAGTAGGACGGGGACTGCTATGTAAGCATGGGTAGTTGTATAATAGGGATTGTATTTGTAATGTATTGGGAAATTGGGAGTTCCAAACTGTATCGGTAATTTAAGGATTGTAGTAGACTCGGTATAGTATTGTATTAGATTTGTATTTGAATTATGGTGGAGTATGCAAGGGAAAGTAATGTAATGTGTAGAGTACTCGGTATGTTCAATTCATCAGACCGATAGTATGTAGTATTGTAACTCACCTTGTTAGTCACGTGGGTGACTAACGGCATTGTACACCCGCCGTTGTGTATGGAGTATCCACTGCGAAGGCAAGTATTGTACAGTAATGATGGTATTAGTGGTAGGGATGTTACAGTTGTACTTGTATCCGTCGTTCCTCCGGTGTTCATAATTCGGATCCTATGATATACATACAATCGAGTGATTAATCTAACTATCATTAACTTAACTCGATTACCCTTACGTTTCCTAACTCATACTCACTAAGTCTTTGGAGTTCTTATACTTACACATTGTTTACTTTCTTTAAGCTTGTTTCCTTACTTAACACTAGTTTACTTACATATACGTACATATGTATATGTGGGTATACATAATATATATTATTATTTAATTAAATTTTTTTTGTATGACTTGACCGACCTTACCCAGGGTCGGTCCCAAGGTCGGTCGAAGTCAGTAGGGAAATGCGCTGGAAAATTTCAGGGCCGACCGACCTTGCAAGTCCGGTCGCAAGGTCGGTCCATTCCAGTGAGTTACAGACGGAAAATTTTTTAGCCCGACCGACCTTGCAAGTCCGGTCGCAAGGTCGGTCCATTCCAGTAAGTTACATCACGGGAATTTCTTCTGGCCGACCGACCTTGCATGTCCGGTCCCAAGGTCGGTCCATTCCAGAAGGTTTCCGTCCATTGTAAATCTGGGCTCGACCGACCTTGCAAGTCCGGTCCCAAGGTCGGTCCGGCCCAGTAATTGTATTTTATTTCTGTTTTCAGTCCCTCTTCTTACCCATTGCTTCCCATTGTTCCTACACCTAACCCCACATGTTTTAACACTAATTAAACCTCCTAATACCCCTTAGTTCATCCACCAAGTTCCTTACTAAATCCATCAATCAACTTACACAATTTCCTCATTTCCTTTCCACACTTACAACAGTTTTTCATCCTTCAATGCTACAGATTTTTGTTCCAACTTCTTACACTCAATACTCCTACTACCAATACCATTATTAGCATCTCAAATACATTTCCAAGCAATTACACATCTATACTATACCCAAGTCCAACATTCACTTTACTAGGTCTTATACTCTAATTCTTCCTAGTTCCTCCAATGAAATCCAATACTTCTTGCTACAGATTTTATACTCTCCTAATCACATACCACTACCTCCATTCCATGGTCATTAACATCTCTACTATCTCCCAATACCCACCTTGGTTCTCCCATTCACCAAGTCAACCATAAATGTGCATATTACCAAAATTTTGCCATAGTTTACCAACTTTTCTTACTTCTCCACATACACACTTTTCATCAAATTCATTCCTAATCTAGCCAAACCACAAAGGTTCTACCAGCACACATACAAATATAATTTCCTCCATACTTCCTCACAATTCCAATACACATACACATCACATTTGGCTCCAAAGCCTACAATTCAAATACTTGCTCTTAAATACTCAAACTTCACAATCCTCAATACTAGTACAAGGTTTTGGGTTCTTTAAATATTTTACCCATTCCCATTACTCTAATGCAATAGAATTTATCATTAGGAAGGAGCTCTTACCTTGAGCTTATACTTCCCTCTTTCTTTCTCATTTTTCCTCCTTCTTCCTTTCTTCTTGCCTCAAAATCGGTTATGTGGGGAATGGAGTTGCCAACTCCATTCCCATCATCCAAAGCATACAAAATAAGTATAATTAATATACTAACCCTTAGATTTATACTAACTCATTGAGATGTTTTAAACAAGTTTCTAGGGTTTACCTTTTGAAGCTTTTAGGAGGGGTTTTAGCCCTTGGTTCGAGAAGGTGAATCCACCACCATTGCAAGGTTGATATTATGCTCCAAAGAGAGAGAAAATAGAGCATTACAAATGGGGCAAAAATCGGTTATGAAGGAAGGTGGAGAAACTTGAATCTTTTATGGAGATTTTTACCTTGTTGGAAAGAGGAGACTTCAAGCTACCCATTGGTGTGCTTTTCTCTTCAAATGGGGAAAACCCATGGAGATGAAATTCATCCTTTTCGAATTTTAAAAAGAGAGAATGATAGAGGAGAATGAGGGGAGCCAGAATATGTATTTATTTTTGCATTTGGAGCTCACATGGAGGTGGAGCATGGGGAAGGAGATGAAGTTGCCATTGTTGTTGTTGGGGGAGCTCAAAATCACCCAAACCAGAAGAGAGAGGAGGGAGAAATCGGTGGAGAGAGGAGGAAAGAGATGAGAGAGTTGAAAAATGAGTGAGGTGAGAGAGTAAGTGGGGTAAAGTAGTTTTTACTTTATTAATTTGCTTTTTGGTTCTCTTTATTTGTTAACTAGTTACATGTGTGTGTGAGGGGTCATTTAACTAGTAAAAAAACCGGCCCCCTACAGTTACACTAGTTGGAGCGTTTTTCGTCTTTTACAGAAAACGCTCGTTATTTTACCCGGTTTAGGTACTATTCACTAACCGGGCCAGTTTTCCGGAATTTTCTCGTTTCTTTATTTTTATTGGTTATTAAGCTTCCATAAATGCTTAATAATTATTATTTAATGATTTATAATTTTTACGGGTCTGTTTGACCACTTAAGGTCACGTTCTCGGGTTTTCTCGAAAAATGTGCTCTAAAGCTCTATTAGCGTTTTAATTCATTATTTGGATCCGTTTTCTTCGGGAGTTGTTCCCATATATTATTTAGGTCTTATTAAACCTTTAGAATCCATATAATACTCTAACCGAGGTCTCATACCTCCTATGGTTATTTAACGCTTATTTAGCGTTTTTCGCTTTTTAAGCGTTTCTTTATTTCTTTTGGATTTATTCCTCCTCACCAATACTACTTAAGCATTATTAGGCTCTTGAACAAGTATTAGGATAATCTTAATCACTATATTTAAGTTTGGGGTATTTCAGGATAAAACAAAGAGACAAACCCGATGTGCCTCGAGGAAATCCGAATGACAAAAGGAGGAGAAATGGTGTAAAGGACGACTTCAAAAGTCCAAGTCCAGAAACTCGATACCAACGTCAACACGAAGCAGCTAGACGACTTCAAGACAAGGAAGATGATCCCGAGAGAAGACGTAAGGTGTAGCTTTGGTCACCACTTTAGCTCCACGTACCTAAAATATCCCTTCATGGTCCTGCTGTCACTCATCACACCCCATGGCCACGTTATAAGCTTTAAATACTTCCGACTTGATACTTGTGTGTCCAATCACGTGAAAGTAACAGATCAAATGCGTAAATCCATCAAATATCAAATTCAATGGTCTAGAAGTTATGACCTTAAGCGAGAAATGAGTGCAAACACCAAACACGTCGAGTGTAGGTTAGAAAGCACCACATCAAAACATAAGCCTTGGCCCTGTGAGGAGGAGACTCATTTGCATGTTTAATCAAAGAGAATACCGGGGGCAATCGATCGGAACGATCGATTGCTATGAACTCTAGCTCAGATTGTCCTAAGGAAAAATACTGAGGGCAATTGTTGGTTCTAACAATTGCTATGACAATACTAATTGGAACCTAAAGCTTAAACACCACTAATACCATCACCACCACACAGGCCCGTCTTGAGCCCTTACCTCCACATCATATCACACAGGACCACATAAGCCTTCACTTCACATAAATTCCATGGCCCGTCATAAGCCCTGATCACCACTTAAAAGATCTCCACATCAAACACCACACCCCACCGACGGCATGTTCATCTCCTAGGAGGCAAATTACAAGTCTGAAATCTCTAGTCAGGAAACGATAATTTCACTTTCCTTTTCAGTAGACAGAATTTTCTTTAAACATTGCCACGTTTGGCATCTTTTTCAGCAATTTCTTCAGTTTCATAAAACTCATCATATTCCTAGCAATTTCTTGCTTTGGACAAATCTGCATGATCGCCATGTTTGGCATATTCCTAGCAATTTCTTGCTTTGGACAAATCTGCATGATCACCATGTTTGGCATATTCCTGGCAATTTCTTGCTTTGGACAAATCTGCATCATCGCCATGTTTGGCATATTCCTGGTAATTTCTTACTTTGAACAAATCTGCATCGTCGCCATGTTTGGCACATTTCCAGTAATTTCTTGCTTTGAGCAATTTTTAAGCCACGTCTGGCACATTTTCCAGCAATTTCTTGCTTTAAACAATTTTCAATTCTCATCGTTGCCATGTTTGGCACATTCTCCAGCAATTTCTTGCTTTAGACAATTTTCAATCATCATCATTTGCTATGTTTGGCACATTTTTCAATAGTTGCTTGCTTTAAACAAGTATCTTACATGCAATATTGCATTTTACAAACTTTTGCATACACCTCATCATCGCCACATTTGGCCTTTTTACAATTAGTTTTCACCACATGCATTTGCACAAGACCATTATCTTTCTAACTCATTTTTCAGTGCGAGACCCACCATCTTCATTAGTGCGAGACCCATCATTTCCTTCAGTGCGAGACCATGCATCTTCTTCAGTGCGAGACCTATCATCTTCATCAGTGTGAGACCGAGCGTCATCACCCAGTGCGAGACCAGTACAAGACTTAGTATCATCTTCAGTGCGAGACAAGTACGAGACAGAGCATGATCTAAGTTGGCGGGGTAGAGGCAATAAGTTCCCATCTTCATGTCAACTTCTTGGGAGAAACAACTAGTGGGCAGTGGCAATAAGTCCCCTTGGTAATCTAGAAGTTATCCCAGCACCCCAGTTGGTGGGCAGAGGCAATAAGTCCCCATAGTATACCAACCAGGAGCATTGGAACTGGTTTCGGTCCCCAGAAGCATCCGAGCATCATCAACATATCATATCATCTTTTGCATGACATCTACATTTGCATTATAGGTTCCCAACACCTTAGAATGTTCGGCATACTTTATTTCACTTTAGGTAGTCAACGCCTTAGAATAGCTTGACGACATTTCATTCATCATAGGTAGTCAACACCTTAGAATAGCTTGACATCATTCATTCATCATAGGTAGTCAACGCCTTAGAATAGCTTGACATCATTCATTCATCATCGGTAGTCAACGCCTTAGAATAGCTTGACATCATCTCATTCATCATAGGTAGTCAACGCCTTAGAATAGCTTGACATCATATCCTCCTTATAGGTAGTCGGCACCTTAGAATAGTCCGACATTACTTCATTTTTACCTTTAGGTGGTCGAAGCCTTAGAATCGCTCGACACCCTTCCACTTTACTCATAGGTAGTCAGCGCCTTAGAACAGCTCGACACAACTTGTCAGATTTCAATTGCATGTGGGGTCTTTTAAGATCCAAATTTTGGGGTATCACTCAAGCATCAACTAGCCTTTTCATTTCCATTACAAAGTCTAGTTGACGGGGGGCAATCTGTTATACCCAAAATTTCAACCCCCGGAAGAGAGTCTCTACTAATAGGCTAGTTTGGTCAAGTAACGAGGGTTCCCAGTTCGATCGGCACATCGTAAACTATTAGAGACAGCTTAGTCATCACCAGGGGCATTTTTGTAATTTTTCAAGGCTCCTAAGCCCCCTATAGGCTTTCTCTCTCCTCTGAAGAAGGGTCAAATCAATTCAAAATGCTTTGAAATTTTAACCCATGATAGAGGATGACATTTTGGGCATAATGGCGTTGGAATTTTGATTTTTCAAATTTCCAATAATTTTCTAGCAATTTATAATTGAATCTGACGAGAAATTGAATTTAAAAATATTCCAATATCCAAAAAATCCGATTTCACTTTAGAAAAATCTGAAATACCATCCTTTATCCATGTTTAAAATTTCATAGTCAAATTCCTTTTAGAAGCCCTTGAGCTAAAACGTCGGTAAATCTCAGTTTTTACCGAATTTTTCTATCTTTAAGGAAGCCTATATAAGGAACTTTACCCCTTGATCAAATCAGAACCTCAAGAACCCTAAGCAACCAGAAAACCTAGCCGTCACAAGTCCCCCACGTTTTTACACATCCAAGCACCAAAATCACATCAAAAATCCCCCGAAATCACCACCTAAACACACTTTTCAACTCCCAACACATCAACGATCATCAACAAACAACCAAACCACCTCCAAAACGTGAAGAACATCATCAAAAATCAACAACCAGAAGCTCTGGTCGAACTCAATCTGGAACTGGCATCATCGGAGCCTCCGAAGAATCCCAACATGAAGAATCATCTTGAATTCGAAGGTAAAACAGGTTATAATTCTACTTTTCTAACTCCCCACAACCTTATTAACTCTCTGTTAAATTTTGGGCTCAAACCAACCTTTTCGGCTTCTGTATTGCTAATTGCTTTTGCTTCTTCCTTGTTACTTGTTTGTTAAGTTTCGTGCATAATTCGACTTCAAACTGCAATCTTTCAATTATTAACGTATTATATACCTGTCAGGTTACACGTACATAATTTTTTTAGCCGAAAACACCGTCGGGAACCACTAGAAAACCCCTGTCCGTGGGTGGTCCGGGACCTCGGAGCTATGGTCCGGGACCATGGGCGGCTTGTCCGTGGCCACGGACACCCACAGACGGCGGCGGGATTTTAAAATTTTAAAAATGTAGGTTTTGCCAAACTATGTCCGGGCCTACGGACATCCTGTCCGTGGCCCCGGACTTTTCAAATTTTTGTTTTCTGTTTAATTCGACTTTTATTTCCACATATATTAACTAGGGTCCGTGGGTACGGACATTATGTCCGTAGTCACAGACAGAAACAAAATTTGACCTAATTCTGCCTCTGAAACCCTAGTTTAGGTATTTTAATTTCCGCTTTAATTTTCTGTCAAAAAATATAAAAAATACAAAAAAAATCAGAAGCGCGCACTTAGGTTAAAAACGACTCGTAATAAGCCATAAATAAACTAGGTAGAGGAAAAACGCCTTCTAGGGGTAATGAAGGTAATTGAACCCTAATTAAGTCGAATATCAAGCCCCTGAACCTGAACTCTCCTTTCCTAATTTGATCAAGGTAAAAATTAGGTGGCGACTCATAATAGGTTCCAGTGAGCTAGCTTAGGTTTTAATAATCAATGTTATATGACATAGTTATTAATCTTAGGTTATAAGTGGACCTAAAACCCGACAAGATCCTAATCAACTTAATCAAAATAGGATAGGGTTTAAAAATCAAGGCTCACACTTTCATCCTTATGATTTCCTTAATCTTCCTCCCCTCCTCAAATATAAAGTTTCCTTTGAAACTTGATAACTAACCTCCACCAAAAGATGTGGGTGTTTTTTCCTCATTTTACTCTCTAGATCCTAAGTGGCTTCTTCAACACCACACTTCCGACGCGCCACTTTGATTCTTACCCATGCTAAGAGCTAAACTCTTTTAGGGTTTCAAGCTGGCCCCTTTTGGCCTCTCTTCATGTGTAGTCACCATTCTTGAAATACCCCGACCTTAAATTAGTGATTAAAATTATCCTAATCCGTATTTAAGAGCCTAATAACGCTTAAGTAATATTGGGGAAAAAATAAATCCAAAAGAAATAAAGAAACCCTTAAAAAGCGGAGAAATGCTAAATAAGCGTTAAATAACCATAGGAGGTATGAGACCTCGGTTAGCGTATTATATGGATTATAAAGCCTAAATAATATATGGGAACAACTCCTGAAGAAAACGGATTCAAATAATGAATTAAAACGCTAATAGAGCTTTAGCGCACGTTTTTCGAGAAAACCCGAAAACATGACTTTAACTGGTCAAACGAACCCGTAAAAATTATAAATAATTAAAATAACCAAATTTAAGCACTAATGGAAGCTTAATAACCAATAAAATTATAGAAACGAGAAAATTTCCGTAAAACAGGCCCGGTTAGTGAATAGTACCAAAATCGGGTAAAAAACGAGCGTTTTCTATAAAAGACGAAAAACGCTCCAGCTAGCATAACAGTAGGGCGCCGGTTTTTAATCAGTCAAACAACCCCTCTCACACACATGTAACTAGCTAAATAAGTAGGGAAATAAAAAAAAAACAAAAGTGATAAAGTAAAAAGGTACTTACCTTTTCTTTCACCTCCCATCCTCTCATTTCTTACTCTCTCTCCCATTCTCTTCTTCCCCCACCGTACTCTTTCCTTCCTCCTCCCTTCTTCCTGCGATTTTGGAGCTCCTAACAACAACAATGGCTCCTCCATCTTCTTCTCCATGCTCTACCTCCATGTGAGCTCCAAATGCAAAAATAAATATATATATATATATTCTTGTTCCCCTCATTCTCCTCTATACTTCTCTCTTTTCAAAATCCAAAAATGAGGAAGTTCATCTCCATGGGTTTTCCCCATTCAAAGAGAAAATAGCACCAATGGGTAGCTTGGAGTCTCCTCTCTCCATTAAGGTAAACTCTCCATGAAAAGTTCATGTTTTCTCCATCTCTCTTCATAACCGATTTTCTACCCTTTGTAATGCCCTGTTTTTCTCTCTCTTTTGAGTTTCAATTCAACCTTGCAACGGTGGTGGAATCACCTTGTTGAACCAAGGGCTAAAACCCCTCCTAAAACACTCCAAAGGTAAACCCTAAAATTAGTGTTCTAAACCTTACTATGAACTAGCATTAATTTAAGGGTTAGTATATTAATTATACTTGTTTTGTGTGCTTTGGGTTATGGGAATGGAGTTTGGCAACTCCATTCCCCACATAACCGATTTGTGCAAGAAAGAGAGGAAGATGAGAAATGGAAAAGAAATGAAGGAATTAAAAGCTCAAGATAAAAGCTCCTTCCTAATGTTAAATTTTAATGCATTAGAGTAATGGGAATGGGTAAACAAATAAAAGAACCAAAAATAATGTATTAGTATTTAGGTTTATGAAGTTTTGGGTATTTGTGAACTAGTATGCGAATTGTAGGCCTTGGAGCCAAGTATATTGTGTATGTGGCATTAGTATTGTGGTTGGGATGAGAAGTGTTAATGAATTGTATTATTATTGCTGGTGGTAGGCCCTTGTATGGGTGTGGCAGTTAGGAATGAATTTTGTGAGAAGTGTATGTGTGGCTAAGTAAAAGTAGGTGAACTATGACAAAATTTGGTAGGAATTGTGCATTAATGGATGACTTGGTGAATGGGAGAACCAAGGAATGTATTGGAGTCAGTAGAGATGTTTAGTAGCTATAGAGTAGTTTGTAGTGAGAAGATGGAAGGATGTAAAATCTGTAGCAAGAAGGGTGGAAATGTATTGGGGAAACTAGGAGAGTTTATGTGCAAGATCTAGTAAAATGAGTGTCAAACTTGAAGAGTTGAGATAATGCATTGTAGGCCTTGGAAATGGCATTAGGAGATGAAATATGTATGGATGAAATAAGAACCAAAATCTCTAGCAAAACACAACTAAGGAAAAAGATGTAAGTGTTGAAAGGAAAATGTAGAGAAATTTGTGGTGTAGAATATGAAAAAAGTAAGAATTTAGTAAGGGGGTTTGAGCATGTTTAAAAGCTTAATTAGGTGCTAAAATATGTGGGATAAGTGTAGGTACAATGGGGATTAATTAGGCAAAGTTTGGGCTGTAACAGATTAAGAGAAAAAAACTTAAAAACTGTAGAAATCTAGCAGGGTCCGGGACCTTAGTCCAGGACTAAGTCCCGGACCAATATACAAAAACACAACCGAGAGTAAAGGACAGTGGGTGGTCCGGGACTTAAGTCCCATACAAGGACCCGGACCACCCCTTGAAAAATGACCGAGAGTTTGCCCATGTCCTGGTCCGGGACTTGCCTTGTGTATAAGGTACCGGACCAGAATTAAAAACCATTCGAGACTGGACATACCTACTGGTCCGGGACTTGACCCCTGTACAAGGACCTGGACCAGGCACCAGATTGAACCGAGAGTAGTGACCATGTGTTGGTCCGGGACTTAAGACCTGGACAAGGTCCCAACCAACCAAAAATTTTAAAATTAAGCTTATTAATGGGGTATTAAGGTAAGGAAGTGAATGGTAATGATAGTATAAGATAAGTAGGAATTAATTAATGGTGTTAAAGGTCATTAAGGCCATGAACAAGTATGAAGAGTAATTAAGGAAGTTGCAAGTTTATAAACATTAAGATAAACAAACGACGGGACAATGGGGTAAGTATGGGAGTAGTAGTATTACGCATGTATTGTAATACGTAGCATTGATTGAACCATTTGGCATGTAGCCGAAGGTTAAGAATAGGACTCGAGGAACAAATAAGGACTGAGGAACAAGGAGACACCCGGTAAAGTAAATTGCAGAAAAAGGTATCATTTTCATGCTCTGTATCCTAACCTTGTTACCCGATTTGTGTGCTTATTGATCACCTAAATAAGATAAATGCATGAATCGGACTATATTGCACTTACTTGTGCTTGTTTATATTGTTCTTGGTATATTCCTCTTGAACAATAGTTTGTATAATTCATGAAATGAATGAATGATGATGAAGTGAATTTGCATCTTGTATTGTACTTGTGAATTGTATTGTATTTTGTATGGAGGTGTACCTTAGCAATGTATCTATGTATGTGGCTTGAATGAATGACTTCTACTATTCCTAACCACCTAACTTCTAACGTAAGTATTGAGTAAATTGGAATGAGTAGAAGTCCAATATAGTTTCGGCC
Organism: Limonium bicolor; assembly: GCA_023374045.1. Classification (NCBI taxonomy): domain Eukaryota; kingdom Viridiplantae; phylum Streptophyta; class Magnoliopsida; order Caryophyllales; family Plumbaginaceae; genus Limonium; species Limonium bicolor. The sequence goes on along the minus strand of CM041780.1, from coordinate 223,401,124 downwards.
ACGCGTGAGGATGAGGAGACACAAGAGGTTGGATCCGATTCCTGGTTCTTTAACTGGTCCACGGCCCAAACCCCTTAAATGGGTAGCATCCTGGATTGGTGAACAGAGTAAGTCCGGTGGTGGGACAGTGTAGTCCCTGCCCGGAGGTCCCGACGACTTGACTTGAGTAAGTAGTAAAGTAAAGTAATAGTATTCTATGTGTAATGGTCTTGGCTGGTGTAAGTCATTGACCCCGAGTAAAAGATAATCTCCACCCGATTAACCCGGGTGGACCAATGAAGCTAACAAGTACGGTGTATTGAGTATATATGGTGTATGTAATGCTTAAGTGTATTTCGGAGTAGGTAAGTATGTTTTGGATGGCTTATATTGTATTCCTTGTATGTAATGAAGTGTATGAATGTATTCCTTGCGTAAAGTATTGTAGTATTGTGTATAAGAGCATGTATGCATGTATGTTTGAATAAAATGAATTGCATGTATTCGACCAAGTGGTCGGCGTACCCTCGCTAGTACGCGGGGTATGCGGAAGTCATATTCAGCGTAAGCTGACCCCCTAGGGGAACGTTTTTAGTGTGCAGGTACCCGAAGCGGATATGGTCAAGGTAAGAGACCGGTGGCTACACTTGGATAGTTAGAAGTAGAATGTAGAAGCGTACTAAGTGGCACACCCCTTGTAATTAGAAAGTAAGTAGTTTGTGAGGAATGGGTAGTGGTTAGACTCTTAATGAGTATTTATGAAATTGAAAGAGGAGTTGTATTTGTATAAGGATCTTAGTAACTCGGTGTATTATTTTGTATTGAACTTATGGAGTATTGTAACAAATGGGAAGTTCTATTATTTGATTGGGTAATTGGAGTATGTGTTGTAAGTGTGTAGTACTCGGATATTCCGGTCCATCAGACCGATGCTGTATGTAGTAGTAGTAGTAGCCTTGTTAGTCACGTGGGTGGCTAACGGCATTGTATCACCCACTGTTGAGTATGTAAGTATCCGCTGCGTGAGTCTGGATTGTATAAGAAGATTTGACGGTAATGACAGTATTAGCGGTAGGGGTGTTACAAAAAGTGGTATCAGAGCGATACTTCGCTCTGATGACTGGAAATACCGAGTTAGGAATTAGAAGTTTAGGGCTAAGGGCTGAGTGTTAGCATTAGAGATATGCTAGTTAGGAACTCCTGGTGAGTACCAGATATCCACAATACCAGACCCGCCCTCCACAAACCCACTGTATAACTTGGGAAAGAACGCCAGAGAGAAGGAAAGTCCTCTCATACTCGGGGAAACCTGATCTGGCAGTTATGAAATAATCATACGGTAGACAAGTACCGACATGTAGTAGATACCAAGAACTGGAAGTCCCGGAGATGGATCCCAGTTGAACAACAATACCCGCATTAATGACAGTAGAATAAGAACTCCAACCATAAGGAGGCTACAACTTACAGCAGCATGGGACGACGTGCTTAGCAGTCGCGAGAACCTAGCTAATCAACCATCAACAGGAAAAGAAGCACTAAGCGTGTAGCAAAGCTGAAAAAGGAACAGTAACAAAACCCGAGACACCAGTCTACGGGCAATAATATCTAACTAATACCATCAACGGTATGCTAGCTGACTAAGGACATAGTCGGTAGTGATTAATTTCAAACCTGCAACGCCAAAAGGGTTATAATACCTGGCCAACATAGCTCAGACAGCTATAAGGATGTTCACGGGATACAATCCGACAGGACTACTAGAGTAGTGCCTAAATAAGCTAAGGCTCAATAACCACGGTAAACCAGTGGGAACGAGCAACAAGGCAAAAGATAAGACGAATAAATGGGGATCTCCAAGGATTGGAGAAGTACCCCGGTCAAGGACAATCATGTCAAGACCAATGAGAAGTTAACCGAAGGAGCAAGTATTCCCAAACCTAGATCAATAAGATCAAGGGAAGAGTCAACAAGACCATTAAATATAAGTGGAAACCATACCAAGATCGGTATAGGATTACCCAAGAACCAACAGTACCACGCACTTGCCACGGCAAGTGCAGTAAGAGCAGGGATATATAAAGGAACTCTAACACACCACAGGATCACAAATCCTGAAAAACTGGAAGAATGAAACCCTGGAAAGGCCTAGTGGCCTAACCATTGTATTAAGGACATACCAATCAGCAACAAGCTGGACTTGGTCAAGACCTCAAACATGGCTATGCCATGAAGAACATCTTTTAACACCGAACCGTTATTTTTTAGAACCGAGATTTTCTTTCAATACCACAACCTTTCTTTTAAACCTTGGATTTTAAACCAAACCAACATAATTACGGTGAGTATCATAGAATGATACAAGAGGAGTTGACAATAGAATACTTCACCTAGGCGTGTGACGAACACTACGAGTGTACCCAATTACGGGATATGGGACAACCGCACTCCAAAGGAGCTTGCGGGCCTGACATATAGTTAGGTAAGTGGTAACGTATCAACATGGTACCCCACGTATGTATACATGTAGTGCACGGAACACGGGAAGTAGTCAACTCCGTCCTACGGACCATCAGTAAGTTCAAAGAGCGCAGACTAATAAGTATAGACATTGGATATGTCTCAAAGACTTCAAACAAATACATGACAGCCGGGAAGTATACCCAGCCTGAACACAGTGAGGCAAATGCCTAATGTGGATACAACAATGCTCTACAAACGAGACAGAGTTCCCAAGAGCGATCATAAGATTACCACGAAGTATAATCCACCATTGAAGAGGATTTTAAACCTAGTCTTAAGCACTAGGAGCAAGTATAAACAGTCTACCCAAGAACGGGAGATGCTATAACCCAAAAAGGGAATAGCCCAAACAACAAGGCGGTATAGAAGACACGACATGTCACAAACATGAGCCGCATGTAACGGCATAACTAACAGCACCCAGGGGCAATCCTTGAAGAGTGTCTGGGATAACAACAGTTGAACAAGCATCATGATAAGAGCACATGAGCTAGAACGAACATTCGGTTAGGACACCAAAGGGATTTCACTTAACAAGAAATACCCTAAATTACCAGAAGGCTCGGATTAACACCAGATTGCCTAAAGGGTCTCCTATGAACGGAAGCGTGATGTCACGACTTACCATGGAGCCTAGTAATACCTCCAACCTATGGGGTATACAGGGAGTGGAAACATGTATAAGCAGCTTGCAAAGAGCATAGCTTGCAGCAATAAGGCTTATAAGCCATCAACCAATTATGTTATGTAAACCTTAACGGTTGCATAACCCATACCATTTGATAACAACACTTGCAAGAGATATTGTCTCATACGACAAAGAAATCAACAACTGGACCATCAATTCAAACTCAACATCCTGAGTGGCTTGGAGTAATGGCCAACTCAGTGTCACTGTCACTAGAGCATCAGTCTAGTATACAGTTGACAAGCTTTTAATTACCTTCATGCCTTCTGTAGCAATGGTAGCACCGAGGCATAAGAATCATGATAATGCCAACATTGGCCTAGTCCACATTTGGACACTACGGGAAACCAGAGGAAAAGTACCCCTCGTTAATCGAAGACCACCAAGGTGGTGAATTTAATACACTTACGCATTACATACACCATATATACTCAATACACCGTACTTGTTAGCTTCATTGGTCCACCGGGTTAATCGGGTGGAGATTATCTTTTACTCGGGGTCAATGACTTACACCAGCCAAGACCATTACACATAGAATACTATTACTTTACTTTACTACTTACTCAAGTCAAGTCGTCGGGACCTCCGGGCAGGGACTACACTGTCCCACCACCGGACTTACTTGGTTCACCAATCCAGGATGCTACCCATTTAAGGGGTTTGGGCCGTGGACCAGTTAAAGAACCAGGAATCGGATCCAACCTCTTGTGTCTCCTCATCCTCACGCGTGGCCGAAACTATATTGGACTTCTACTCATTCCAATTTACTCAATACTTACGTTAGAAGTTAGGTGGTTAGGAATAGTAGAAGTCATTCATTCAAGCCACATACATAGATACATTGCTAAGGTACACCTCCATACAAAATACAATACAATTCACAAGTACAATACAAGATGCAAATTCACTTCATCATCATTCATTCATTTCATGAATTATACAAACTATTGTTCAAGAGGAATATACCAAGAACAATATAAACAAGCACAAGTAAGTGCAATATAGTCCGATTCATGCATTTATCTTATTTAGGTGATCAAATAAGCACACAAATCGGGTAACAAGGTTAGGATACAGAGCATGAAAATCATACCTTTTTCTGCAATTTACTTTACCGGGTGTCTCCTTGTTCCTCAGTCCTTATTTGTTCCTCGAGTCCTATTCTTGAACCTTCGGCTACATGCCAAATGGTTCAATCAATGCTACGTATTACAATACATGCGTAATTACTACTCCCATACTTACCCCATTGTCCCGTCGTTTCGGTTTATCTTAATGTTTATAAACTTGCAACTTCCTTAATTACTCTTCATACTTGTTCATGGCCTTAATGACCTTTAACACCATTAATTAATTCCTACTTATCTTATACTATCATTACCATTCACTTCCTTACCTTAATACCCATTTAATAAGCTTAATTTTAAAATTTTGGTTGGTCCGGGACCTTGTCCAGGTCTTAAGTCCCGGACCAACACATGGTCACTACTCTCGGTTCAATCTGGTGCCTGGTCCAGGTCCTTGTACAGGGGTCAAGTCCCGGACCAGTAGGTATGTCCAGTCTCGAATGGTTTTTAATTCTGGTCCGGTACCTTATACACAAGGCAAGTCCCGGACCAGGACATGGGCAAACTCTCGGTCATTTTTCAAGGGGTGGTCCGGGTCCTTGTATGGGACTTAAGTCCCGGACCACCCACTGTCCTTTACTCTCGGTGTGTTTTTGTATATTGGTCCGGGACTTAGTCCTGGACTAAGGTCCCGGACCCTGCTAGATTTCTACAGTTTTTAAGTTTCTCTTAATCTGTTACAGCCCAAACTTTGCCTAATTAATTCCCCATTGTACCTACACTTAATCCCACATATTTTAGCACCTAATTAAGCTTTTAAACATGCTCAAAACCCTTACTAAATTCTTACTTCTTTTCATACTCATTCACACACAAATTCTCTACATTTTCCTTTCAACACTTACATCTTTTTCCTTAGTTGTGTTTTGCTAGAGATTTTGGTTCTTATTTCATCCATACATAATTTCATCTCCTAATGCCATTTCCAAGGCCTACAATGCATTATCTCAACTCTTCAAGTTTGACACTCATTTTACTAGATCTTGCACATAAACTCTCCTAGTTTCCCCAATACATTTCCACCCTTCTTGCTACAGATTTTACATCCTTCCATCTTCTCACTACAACTACTACTCTATAGCTACTAAACATCTCTACTGACTCCAATACATTCCTTGGTTCTCCCATTCACCAAGTCATCCATTAATGCACAATTCCTACCAAAATTTTTCATAGTTCACCTACTTTTCTTACTTAGCCACACATATCAATTCTCACCAAATTCATTCCTAATCTAGCCACACCCATACAAGGGTCCTACCAGCAATCAATATAATACCAATTCATTAACACTTCCTCAATCCACAATACTAATGCACATACACAATATACTTGGCTCCAAGGCCTACAATTCGCATACTAGTTCACAAATACCCAAAACTTCATAAACCTAAATACTAATACATTATTTTAGGTTCTTTTATTTGTTTACCCATTCCCATTACTCTAATGCATTAAAATTTAACATTAGGAAGGAGCTTTTATCTTGAGCTTTTAATTCCTTCATTTCTTTTCCATTTCTCATCTTCCTCTCTTTCTTGCACAAATCGGTTATGTGGGGAATGGAGTTGCCAAACTCCATTCCATAACCAAAGCACACAAAACAAGTATAATTAATATACTAACCCTTAAATTAATGCTAGTTCATAGTAAGGTTTAGAACACTAATTTTAGGGTTTACCTTTGGAGTGTTTTAGGAGGGGTTTTAGCCCTTGGTTCAACAAGGTGATTCCACCACCGTTGCAAGGTTGAATTGAAACTCAAAAGAGAGAGAAAAACAGGGCATTACAAAGGGTAGAAAATCGGTTATGAAGAGAGATGGAGAAAACATGAACTTTTCATGGAGATGTTTACCTTAATGGAGAGAGGAGACTCCAAGCTACCCATTGGTGCTATTTTCTCTTTGAATGGGGAAAAACCATGGAGATGAACTTCCTCATTTTTGGATTTTGAAAAGAGAGAAGTGTAGAGGAGAATGAGGGGAGCAAGAATATATATATTTATTTTTGCATTTGGAGCTCACATGGAGGTAGAGCATGGAGAAGAAGATGGAGGAGCCATTGTTGTTGTTAGGAGCTCCAAAATCGCAGGAAGAAGGGAGGAGGAAGAGAAAGAGTACGGTGGGGGAAGAAGAATGGGAGAGAGAGTAAAGAGAGAGAGAGAGAGGATGAGAGGATGGGAGGTGAAAGAAAGGTAAGTACCTTTTTACTTTATCACTTTTGTTTTTTTTTATTTCCCTACTTATTTAGCTAGTTACATGTGTGTGAGAGGGGTTGTTGACTGATTAAAAACCGGCGCCCTACTGTTATGCTAGCTGGAGCGTTTTTCGTCTTTTATAGAAAACGCTCGTTATTTTACCCGATTTTGGTACTATTCACTAACGGGCCTGTTTTACGGAAATTTTCTCGTTTCTATAATTTTATTGGTTATTAAGCTTCCATTAGTGCTTAAATTTGGTTATTTTAATTATTTATAATTTTTACGGGTTCGTTTGACCAGTTAAAGTCATGTTTTCGGGTTTCTCGAAAAACGTGCGCTAAAGCTCTATTAGCGTTTTAATTCATTATTTGAATCCGTTTTCTTCAGGGAGTTGTTCCCATATATTATTTAGGCTTTATAATCCATATAATACGCTAACCGAGGTCTCATACCTCCTATGGTTATTTAACGCTTATTTAGCATTTTCCGCTTTTTAAGGGTTTCTTTATTTCTTTTGGATTTATTTTTCCTCCAATATTACTTAAGCGTTATTAGGCTCTTAAATACGGATTAGGATAATTTTAATCACTATATTAAGGTCGGGGTATTTCAAGAATGGTGACTACACATGAAGAGAGGCCAAAAGGGGCCAGCTTGAAACCCTAAAAGAGTTTAGCTCTTAGCATGGGTAAGAATCAAAGTGGCGCGTCGGAAGTGTGGTGTTGAAGAAGCCACTTAGGATCTAGAGAGTAAAATGAGGAAAAAACACCCACATCTTTTGGTGGAGGTTAGTTATCAAGTTTCAAGGGAAACTTTATATTTGAGGAGGGGAGGAAGATTAAGGAAATCATAAGGATGAAAGTGTGAGCCTTGATTTTTAAACCCTATCCTATTTTGATTAAGTTGATTAGGATCTTGTCGGGTTTTAGGTCCACTTATAACCTAAGATTAATAACTATGTCATATAACATTGATTATTAAAACCTAAGCTAGCTCACTGGAACCTATTATGAGTCGCCACCTAATTTTTACCTTGATCAAATTAGGAAAGGAGAGTTCAGGTTCAGGGGCTTGATATTCGACTTAATTAGGGTTCAATTACCTTCATTACCCCTAGAAGGCGTTTTTCCTCTACCTAGTTTAATTATGGCTTATTACGAGTCGTTTTTAACCTAAGTGCGCGCTTCTGATTTTTTTTGTATTTTTTGACAGAAAATTAAAGCGGAAATTAAAATACCTAAACTAGGGTTTCAGAGGCAGAATTAGGTCAAATTTTGTTTCTGTCTGTGACTACGGACATAATGTCCATACCCACGGACCCTAGTTAATATATGTGGAAATAAAAGTCGAATTAAACAGAAAACAAAAATTTGAAAAGTCCGGGGCCACAGACAGGATGTCCGTAGGCCCGGACATAGTTTGGCAAAACCTACATTTTTAAAATTTTAAAATCCCGCCGCCGTCTGTGGGTGTCCGTGGCCACGGACAAGCCGCCCATGGTCCCGGACCATAGCTCCGAGGTCCCGGACCACCCACGGACAGGGGTTTTCTAGTGGTTCCCGACGTTTGTTTCGGCTAAAAAAATTATGTACGTGTAACCTGACAGGTATATAATACGTTAATAATTGAAAGATTGCAGTTTGAAGTCGAATTATGCACGAAACTTAACAAACAAGTAACAAGGAAGAAGCAAAAGCAATTAGCAATACAGAAGCCGAAAAGGTTGGTTTGAGCCCAAAATTTAACAGAGAGTTAATAAGGTTGTGGGGAGTTAGAAAAGTAGAATTATAACCTGTTTTACCTTCGAATTCAAGATGATTCTTCATGTTGGGATTCTTCGGAGGCTCCGATGATGCCAGTTCCAGATTGAGTTCGACCGAGCTTCTGGTTGTTGATTTTTGATGATGTTCTTCACGTTTTGGAGGTGGTTTGGTTGTTGTTTGATGATCGTTGATGTGTTGGGAGTTGAAAAGTGTGTTTAGGTGGTGATTTCGGGGGATTTTTGATGTGATTTTGGTGCTTGGATGTGTAAAAACGTGGGGGACTTGTGACGGCTAGGTTTTCTGGTTGCTTAGGGTTCTTGAGGTTCTGATTTGATCAAGGGGTAAAGTTCCTTATATAGGCTTCCTTAAAGATAGAAAAATTCGGTAAAAACTGAGATTTACCGACGTTTTAGCTCAAGGGCTTCTAAAAGGAATTTGACTATGAAATTTTAAACATGGATAAAGGATGGTATTTCAGATTTTTCTAAAGTGAAATCGGATTTTTTGGATATTGGAATATTTTTAAATTCAATTTCTCGTCAGATTCAATTATAAATTGCTAGAAAATTATTGGAAATTTGAAAAATCAAAATTCCAACGCCATTATGCCCAAAATGTCATCCTCTATCATGGGTTAAAATTTCAAAGCATTTTGAATTGATTTGACCCTTCTTCAGAGGAGAGAGAAAGCCTATAGGGGGCTTAGGAGCCTTGAAAAATTACAAAAATGCCCCTGGTGATGACTAAGCTGTCTCTAGTAGTTTACGATGTGCCGATCGAACTGGGAACCCTCGTTACTTGACCAAACTAGCCTATTAGTAGAGACTCTTCCGGGGGTTGAAATTTTGGGTATAACAGATTGCCCCCGTCAACTAGACTTTGTAATGGAAATGAAAAGGCTAGTTGATGCTTGAGTGATACCCCAAAATTTGGATCTTAAAAGACCCCACATGCAATTGAAATCTGACAAGTTGTGTCGAGCTGTTCTAAGGCGCTGACTACCTATGAGTAAAGTGGAAGGGTGTCGAGCGATTCTAAGGCTTCGACCACCTAAAGGTAAAAATGAAGTAATGTCGGACTATTCTAAGGTGCCGACTACCTATAAGGAGGATATGATGTCAAGCTATTCTAAGGCGTTGACTACCTATGATGAATGAGATGATGTCAAGCTATTCTAAGGCGTTGACTACCGATGATGAATGAATGATGTCAAGCTATTCTAAGGCGTTGACTACCTATGATGAATGAATGATGTCAAGCTATTCTAAGGTGTTGACTACCTATGATGAATGAAATGTCGTCAAGCTATTCTAAGGCGTTGACTACCTAAAGTGAAATAAAGTATGCCGAACATTCTAAGGTGTTGGGAACCTATAATGCAAATGTAGATGTCATGCAAAAGATGATATGATATGTGATGATGCTCGGATGCTTCTGGGGACCGAAACCAGTTCCAATGCTCCTGGTTGGTATACTATGGGGACTTATTGCCTCTGCCCCCACCAACTGGGGTGCTGGGATAACTTCTAGATTACCAAGGGGACTTATTGCCACTGCCCACTAGTTGTTTCTCCCAAGAAGTTGACATGAAGATGGGAACTTATTGCCTCTACCCCGCCAACTTAGATCATGCTCTGTCTCGTACTTGTCTCGCACTGAAGATGATACTAAGTCTTGTACTGGTCTCGCACTGGGTGATGACGCTCGGTCTCACACTGATGAAGATGATAGGTCTCGCACTGAAGAAGATGCATGGTCTCGCACTGAAGGAAATGATGGGTCTCGCACTAATGAAGATGGTGGGTCTCGCACTGAAAAATGAGTTAGAAAGATAATGGTCTTGTGCAAATGCATGTGGTGAAAACTAATTGTAAAAAGGCCAAATGTGGCGATGATGAGGTGTATGCAAAAGTTTGTAAAATGCAATCATATTGCATGTAAGATACTTGTTTAAAGCAAGCAACTATTGAAAAATGTGCCAAACATAGCAAATGATGATAATTGAAAATTGTCTAAAGCAAGAAATTGCTGGAGAATGTGCCAAACATGGCAACGATGAGAATTGAAAATTGTTTAAAGCAAGAAATTGCTGGAAAATGTGCCAGACGTGGCTTAAAAATTGCTCAAAGCAAGAAATTACTGGAAATGTGCCAAACATGGCGACGATGCAGATTTGTTCAAAGTAAGAAATTACCAGGAATATGCCAAACATGGCGATGATGCAGATTTGTCCAAAGCAAGAAATTGCCAGGAATATGCCAAACATGGTGATCATGCAGATTTGTCCAAAGCAAGAAATTGCTAGGAATATGCCAACATGGCGATCATGCAGATTTGTCCAAAGCAAGAAATTGCTAGGAATATGATGAGTTTTATGAAACTGAAGAAATTGCTGAAAAAGATGCCAAACGTGGCAATGTTTAAAGAAAATTCTGTCTACTGAAAAGGAAAGTGAAATTATCGTTTCCTGACTAGAGATTTCAGACTTGTAATTTGCCTCCTAGGAGATGAACATGCCGTCGGTGGGGTGTGGTGTTTGATGTGGAGATCTTTTAAGTGGTGATCAGGGCTTATGACGGGCCATGGAATTTATGTGAAGTGAAGGCTTATGTGGTCCTGTGTGATATGATGTGGAGGTAAGGCTCAAGACGGGCCTGTGTGGTGGTGATGGTATTAGTGGTGTTTAAGCTTTAGGTTCCAATTAGTATTGTCATAGCAATTGTTAGAACCAACAATTGCCCTCAGTATTTTTCCTTAGGACAATCTGAGCTAGAGTTCATAGCAATCGATCGTTCCGATCGATTGCCCCCGGTATTCTCTTGATTAAACATGCAAATGAGTCTCCTCCTCACAGGGCCAAGGCTTATGTTTTGATGTGGTGCTTTCTAACCTACACTCGACGTGTTTGGTGTTTGCACTCATTTCTCGCTTAAGGTCATAACTAGACCATTGAATTTGATATTTGATGGATTTACGCATTTGATCTGTTACTTTCACGTGATTGGACACACAAGTATCAAGTCGGAAGTATTTAAAACTTATAACGTGGCCATGGGGTGTGATGAGTGACAGCAGGACCATGAAGGGATATTTTAGGTACGTGGAGCTAAAGTGGTGACCAAAGCTACACCTTACGTCTTCTCTCGGGATCATCTTCCTTGTCTTGAAGTCGTCTAGCTGCTTCGTGTTGACGTTGGTATCGAGTTTCTGGACTTGGACTTTTGAAGTCGTCCTTTACACCATTTCTCCTCCTTTTGTCATTCGGATTTCCTCGAGGCACATCGGGTTTGTCTCTTTGTTTTATCCTGAAATACCCCAAACTTAAATATAGTGATTAAGATTATCCTAATCCTTGTTCAAGAGCCTAATAATGCTTAAGTAGTATTGGTGAGGAGGAATAAATCCAAAAGAAATAAAGAAACGCTTAAAAAGCGAAAAACGCTAAATAAGCGTTAAATAACCATAGGAGGTATGAGACCTCGGTTAGAGTATTATATGGATTCTAAAGGTTTAATAAGACCTAAATAATATATGGGAACAACTCCCGAAGAAAACGGATCCAAATAATGAATTAAAACGCTAATAGAGCTTTAGAGCACGTTTTTCGAGAAAACCCGAGAACGTGACCTTAAGTGGTCAAACAGACCCGTAAAAATTATAAATCATTAAATAATAATTATTAAGCATTTATGGAAGCTTAATAACCAATAAAAATAAAGAAACGAGAGAAAATTCCGGAAAACTGGCCCGGTTAGTGAATAGTACCTAAACCGGGTAAAATAACGAGCGTTTTCTGTAAAAGACGAAAAACGCTCCAACTAGTGTAACTGTAGGGGGCCGGTTTTTTTTACTAGTTAAATGACCCCCACACACACATGTAACTAGTTAACAAATAAAGAGAACCAAAAAGCAAAGTAATAAAGTAAAAACTACTTTACCCCACTACTCTCTCACCTCACTCATTTTTCAACTCTCTCATCTCTTTCCTCCTCTCTCCACCGATTTCTCCCTCCTCTCTCTTCTGGTTTGGGTGATTTTGAGCTCCCCAACAACAACAATGGCAACTTCATCTCCTTCCCCATGCTCCACCTCCATGTGAGCTCCAAATGCAAAAATAAATACATATTCTGGCTCCCCTCATTCTCCTCTATCATTCTCTCTTTTCAAAATTCGAAAAGGATGAATTTCATCTCCATGGGTTTTCCCCATTTGAAGAGAAAAGCACACCAATGGGTAGCTTGAAGTCTCCTCTTTCCAACAAGGTAAAAATCTCCATAAAAGATTCAAGTTTCTCCACCTTCCTTCATAACCGATTTTTGCCCCATTTGTAATGCTCTATTTTTCTCTCTCTTTGGAGCATAATATCAACCTTGCAATGGTGGTGGATTCACCTTCTCGAACCAAGGGCTAAAACCCCTCCTAAAAGCTTCAAAAGGTAAACCCTAGAAACTTGTTTAAAACATCTCAATGAGTTAGTATAAATCTAAGGGTTAGTATATTAATTATACTTGTTTTGTATGCTTTGGATGATGGGAATGGAGTTGGCAACTCCATTCCCACATAACCGATTTTGAGGCAAGAAAGGAAGAAGGAGGAAAAATGAGAAAGAAAGAGGGAAGTATAAGCTCAAGGTAAGAGCTCCTTCCTAATGATAAATTCTATTGCATTAGAGTAATGGGAATGGGTAAAATATTTAAAGAACCCAAAACCTTGTACTAGTATTGAGGATTGTGAAGTTTGAGTATTTAAGAGCAAGTATTTGAATTGTAGGCTTTGGAGCCAAATGTGATGTGTATGTGTATTGGAATTGTGGATTGAGGAAGTATGGAGGAAATTATATTTGTATGTGTGCTGGTAGAACCTTTGTGGTTTGGCTAGATTAGGAATGAATTTGATGAAAAGTGTGTATGTGGAGAAGTAAGAAAAGTTGGTAAACTATGGCAAAATTTGGTAGGAATATGCACATTTATGGTTGACTTGGTGAATGGGAGAACCAAGGTGGGTATTGGGAGATAGTAGAGATGTTAATGACCATGGAATGGAGGTAGTGGTATGTGATTAGGAGAGTATAAAATCTGTAGCAAGAAGTATTGGATTTCATTGGAGGAACTAGGAAGAATTAGAGTATAAGACCTAGTAAAGTGAATGTTGGACTTGGGTATAGATGTGTAATTGCTTGGAAATGTATTTGAGATGCTAATAATGGTATTGGTAGTAGGAGTATTGAGTGTAAGAAGTTGGAACAAAAATCTGTAGCATTGAAGGATGAAAAACTGTTGTAAGTGTGGAAAGGAATGAGGAAATTGTGTAAGTTGATTGATGGATTTAGTAAGGAACTTGGTGGATGAACTAAGGGGTATTAGGAGGTTTAATTAGTGTTAAAACATGTGGGGTTAGGTGTAGGAACAATGGGGAAGCAATGGGTAAGAAGAGGGACTGAAAACAGAAATAAAAATACAATTACTGGGCCGGACCGACCTTGGGACCGGACTTGCAAGGTCGGTCGAGCCCAGATTTACAATGGACGGAAACCTTCTGGAATGGACCGACCTTGGGACCGGACATGCAAGGTCGGTCGGCCAGAAGAATTTCCGTGATGTAACTTACTGGAATGGACCGACCTTGCGACCGGACTTGCAAGGTCGGTCGGGCTAAAAAATTTTCCGTCTGTAACTCACTGGAATGGACCGACCTTGGGACCGGACTTGCAAGGTCGGTCGGCCCTGAAATTTTCCAGCGCATTTCCCTACTGACTTCGACCGACCTTGGGACCGACCCTGGGTAAGGTCGGTCAAGTCATACAAAAAAAATTAATAAATAATATATATATAATAATATATATATATATGTATACCCACATATACATATGTACGTATATGTAAGTAAACTAGTGTTAAGTAAGGAAAACAAATAAAGAAAGTAAACAATGTGTAAGTATAAGAACTCCAAAGACTTAGTGAGTATGAGTTAGGAAACGTAAGGGTAATCGAGTTAAGTTAATGATAGTTAGATTAATCACTCGATTGTATGTATATCATAGGATCCGAATTATGAACACCGGAGGAACGACGGATACAAGTACAACTGTAACACCCCTACCACTAATACCATCATTACTGTACAATACTTGCCTTCGCAGTGGATACTCCATACACAACGGCGGGTGTACAATGCCGTTAGTCACCCACGTGACTAACAAGGTGAGTTACAATACTACATACTATCGGTCTGATGAATTGAACATACCGAGTACTCTACACATTACATTACTTTCCCTTGCATACTCCACCATAATTCAAATACAAATCTAATACAATACTATACCGAGTCTACTACAATCCTTAAATTACCGATACAGTTTGGAACTCCCAATTTCCCAATACATTACAAATACAATCCCTATTATACAACTACCCATGCTTACATAGCAGTCCCCGTCCTACTCTCTCGAACGGTGGTCAGCTTCGAGTACCTGCACACTAAAAACGTTCCCCCTAGGGGGTCAGCTTACGCTGAATATGAATTTCGCATATACCGCGTGCTAACCGCGGTACGCCGACTACTTTGGGTTGGATATACATGGAGTTCATTTTACATGCATACATACATACCATGCTACAACAATACACTCAACAATACCTACATACACATACAAGTTCAATAATTACTAAGGAAGACAATCGATAGTCAACCATTCGTATTGTTATTCATTCATTACTCCTCGTACTGTGTTCGATATTCGCTACTCTACTCATACTTACTCCTTACTCTTGCATACTCATCACTCCATGTTCAATACCTTACTCGTGCATGATCCTTACTCTGTACTCGTTACTATACTTGTGCATACTCACTACTCACTTCTCCATACTTACTCATACGTACTCAATACTCACTGCTTACTCATACATACTCGATACTTGGTACTCATTACATACTCATACTCGCTTCTTACTCAATACTCATTACTTTACTCATACGTACGCAATACTCAATACTCATTACTTGGCCTCTGGGCGGAGTCATACACAAGACTCGCCGGCGGACCTACAATACGAGGGCTATACACTTAGCTCCTCAAATACTCAATGTCCGTTCTTACCGGACTACTCAAATTCCCAACACTCTCCTCTCAGAGTATAATACAATCTCATGGGTTAGCCTAGAAGTATCTCTCTTGATAACCTCCACTAGCTTAGGGAATTACAACCGACTAGTATCCTCAGATTTAACGGTTTCCCCAACGTATCGAATACTCTCATGTTCGGGACATACTTACATCAGTCGGGTCCTCTCATAATGGGTCGACTAATTGCTAAGGGGTTTGGAGATCCCTCATCATTCTTTACTACTCTCATGGTTCATGTCTTGCACCAAGATTAATTCCTCTAATAGAGGTTACTTATATACTTCCACTACTTGTTATTTGTGGATTATTCATTTCGGTGCTCCTACCGTTATCGGAAGGTTATTACTCCCGTACACTCTCTCACATTCTAGTGAGTTCATTGGTTTGTGTTATCGTTTATTGATTCGTTAGTTTAGTGCGTTGCTACGGTTCCATTAATTCACAACATGACTCTTGCTACGAGTCACTACACAACAAGACTCATCCATGAGTCGATCTACGCACTAAATGAAGCCACACAATCAATCAAGAAGGGTTAGCTCACACAACATACAGCAAGACATATAATGAAAGGCGATAAACCGTTTTCATGCTTTAGTCTTGATTAGCCACATACAGCACACAGATCAACGTAACTCGGTTAGCATACGGGGCATGAGAAACTCATACCTTCCACCGGAGTTAGCTCTACCATGTGTTCCCTTGTTCCATGGTTCGTACTTGTACCACTGATAATATTGCAAACATGATTATTAATACTACGTTCATAGGGTACACAAATAACTACTACTCCCGTACTTACCCCGTTATCCCGTATACTTAATGTTCTCATACTCTCAACCTACTCAATTACTTTCATACTTGTTTTCCTACTCACATACTTACTTCCTTACCATTGGCATCACATTAATGGCATGTTACTAAGGTCCTTTATTTATGTACTTACCTACATACGTACATACATATGATTACTATGTTGCTACTGTTATATATATATATTTCATAAGTTGGGGCCGTCCGACCCACGTCCGACCCAACCTATGGGTCGGACCATTCCAGTAAGTTTTCCGTTCTGAAAATGTCCCGTCCGACCCAACCTATGGGTCGGACCATTCCAGTAAGTTTTCCGTCTTCTGAAAATGTCCCGTCCGACCCAGAACTGTTCCGTCCGACCCATACACCTCTGGGTCGGACCATTCCAGTAGTTTTTGGTTCCGTGGTCTGTTCCCGTCCGACCCACCGTCCTCCCCAGGCTCTGGGTCGGACCGTTCCAGAACCTACCTACAGATTTGTTTTTCACTTCTTTTCTTACCCATTTCTTCCCCAATCTTCCTACATGTAACCCCACATGTTGTAACAATAATTAAGCTTCCTAAAATACCTTAATTCATCCCCCAAATCCATTACTAAATTCATCAAACAGCTTACACAATTTCTTACTTCTTATACAACACATGTAACAGTTTTTGTTACACCTATGCTACAGATTTACAATTCAATTCTCCCATTCAATAATTCCTCAACCAATGCCATTCTTAGCATTCTAAATACCTCTCCTTACCATGCCCATTCATTTCCAAGCCATTACACTTCCTACACCCAAGTTCCAACACCCATTTTACAAAATCCTGCACACCAATTTCTTCCTAGTTCCACAATGCATTTGGTACTCTCTTGCTACAGATTTTACATCCTAATACTCTCATACCACAACTACCATTCCATGGTTATTAAAAACCTTTATTAAATCCAACACACACCTTGGTTTCCCTTTCACCAAGTCATCCATAAATGTACATATTCCTACCAAAATTTTGCCATAGTTTACCTACAATTCTAGCTTCTCCACGTACATACTTTCCATCAAATTCATTCCTAATCTAGCCACACCCATACAAGGGTCCTACCAGCAATACAAGGAAATCTTAATACATCAATACTCCCTTAAACAACAATACAAGTACTCATACACAATTTACTTGCCTTCAAGGCCTACAATTCACATACTTGCTCACAAATACAAAAACTTCCACAACTACACTACTAACACAATAGTTTTGGGTTCTTTTATTTGTTTACCCATTCCCATTACACTAATGCATTAAAATTAAGCATTAAGAAGAGCTCTTACCTTGAGCTTATGTTTCCTTTCTCTTTTCCAATTCTTCCCTTCCTCTCTTTCTTGTACCAATCGGTCACATGGGAGTGGAGTTGTCAAACTCCACCCCAACACCCAAGAAACACAAAAATGCATTTTAATTACTCTTCTAAACCCTTAGAGAATTCTAATTCCATAAAAAGGCTTAGAGTACAAGTTAGGGTTTTACCTTTGGAGATCTTTGAGAGGGATTCTCACCCTTGAAGCGAGAAGGGGGTACTCCACCATTGGAGGGTTGAAACAATGCTCCAAAGCAGAGAGAAAAACAAGGTAAGAGAGAGAGGCAAAATCGGCCATACAAAGAGATGGAGAAAGGTGAGGTCTTTCATGGAGATTTTTACCTTGTTGGAAAGAGTAGACTCCAAGCTCCATAATGGTGTGCTTTTCTCTTCAAATGGGGAAAACCCATGGAGATGAAGTTGCTCATTTTCGGATTTTGAAAAGATAGAAATGTAGAGCTTGAAGAGGGGAGTTCAAATATGCAATTTATTTTACATTTGGAGCTCAAATGGAGCTAGAGCATGAGGAGAAAGAAGAGGAGCCATGGGAGGTGTTGAAGCTTCTCAAAATCGCCAGCAAGGGGGAGAGGAGTTGCAGCCGGCTGGGAAGGAGGAGAAGGAAAGAGAGAGAGAGGAAAAGAAAAGTAAGGAGGAGAGAGAGTCCCCCTTTACTTTTGTACTTTTTACTTTTAGCTTTTTGATTTACCTATTTGCTATTTGTGTGTGGTGTGAGAGGCTGTTTACACTAGTAAAAAACCGGCCCCCATAATTATACTAGTTGGAGCGTTTTTGTTTTTACAGAAAACGCTCATTATTTTACCCGGTTTAGTTACTATTCACTAACCGGGCCCGTTTTCGGAATTTCTCGTTTCTTTAATTTTATTGGTTATTAAGCTTCCTTAATGCTTATAATAGTTACTTAATGATTCACAATTTTTTACGGGTTCGTTTGACCACTTAAAATCACATTTCGGGTTTTCTTGAAAACGTGCGCTAAAGCCCTATTAGCGTTTTAATACATTATTCGGATCCGTTTTCTTCGGAAATCATTCCCATATACTAATTAGGCATGAATAAGCCTTAGGAATCCTTACGATACTATAACCGAGGTCTCGTACCTCCTATGGTTATTAACGCTTATTTTAGTGTTTCCGCTTCCTAAGCGTTTTTTCATTTCTTTTGGATTTATTTTCCTTACCAAAATTACTTAGGCACTATTAGGCCTTAAATACTATATTAAAATATTCTAATCACCATATTTAAGTTCGGGGTATTTCAATCTACCCCCTTAAAGAACTTGCCCTCAAAGTTGGTGAATCTAATACTGTTACTCGTACATATACTCTATGCTAAGGTTATGACCTCTACATATAACTTGTCAAACTCCAAATGTCTGACATGATGCATACTACGCATCCAAACAGCATGTCACTGCATGCATAGCAATCAAAAATATTCGTTTTACTTCTCTCCAGGGGGGTCCATCCGCAGACAATTAAGTACAATCCCCCCCAATGGCGAGTGATCTCAAGGTACCGGTCACGTTTGAACACTTACGCTTTCTGGTTCACGCCGTCATGACTTGAGCACTTACACTTTCTGGCTCCACGGTCCTTTGGTTCTGATCAAATTCATTTGCACATATAGAGATCCTCAGGCACTTACTCTTACTTACTACTCATACTTACTCGGGACTACGCTGCCCCAGTGCCCTTTGGAAAATACAAAACACACACTATCACCGCACGAACGGTGTGTAGTGGTTTCAAACTACTCTACACTTCACAGCTCAAAA
Organism: Limonium bicolor; assembly: GCA_023374045.1. Classification (NCBI taxonomy): domain Eukaryota; kingdom Viridiplantae; phylum Streptophyta; class Magnoliopsida; order Caryophyllales; family Plumbaginaceae; genus Limonium; species Limonium bicolor. Next base: position 223,381,761 of record CM041780.1, on the reverse strand, counting down.
CTAGCTTCACCTCCTATGGTTTCGACCGGATACCCGTGCCTAGGCATGGAAGATCCACTAGCGCCCGTGGAAGCGGTTTCAAAACGATCCTCATTCTCAAGTTTGAAGAAACATTGTACCAAATTAGTTTTGGAAATTCATTTTGAAAACTTGCATACATCTCCAAAATACCATTTATGATGTTATACCTATTATAGTGTTATTTCTGTGACCACTTAAGGGAGAGTTTCAAGAGTCCTTCAACCCCAATGTGATCAGCATGGTGTTGAACTATCCTTCCACCCCAATTTGTGTTCGGCTTCCCTTGATCGCTAGCAAATCAAGTTCCACTTCCCACCTCAATACAAACAGACAGATCGTCAAACATTATTTCGTTCTATCTTTTAATCTTGCTACTCATAATCAACACACATAAATTTACAAGATATAATTAATATTATTCCCATACTTACTTACTAATCATCTCATCGATTATTACTGCATCTTCTCCAAACTACTATACTTAAGAAATTCATGGGTATAATATCCCGTTAATTTACTATACTCCAATTTATACTCATAAAATACATCGGTTGTATACGATTGATTTATACTCATTACATACATCGGTTCCATACCGATTTATACTCCTCAAGTCTCCCATACATACTCATCCTCATACTATTACCAAGGGGGTCCTCATTCCCTGGGTTTCTCTACTCCTTTCCTATATTACTTCTCAAATATAACTACAATTACACGATGAGTGAATACAAATGTTTATGTAACATAAGTATCAACCATCATAACGAATTCTTTGCGCTATGTGCATTGTAGTTTACGCACCTATCAAGTAAAAACATACATTTCGCGGTTTTCGCTCTACCCCCCTTAAAAGGGATTACGCCCACGTAATCTACCATGTGTCAAACATGGACATTGGTCGAAGGAATTAGCCGTCATGGAGTGATTCAGTTTCCATGCGGTCTATTATACAATGTTCCTTGATTAATGGGTCTTAACCGTGTTACCGGTTAGTCCCACATCAAGAATTTTCATCACAGTTATTTAACTCTTAACCGGGTTCGGTTCTAGCTAAATGGCTTTTAGGCATTGATGATTAACCTTTTATTCACTAGGTGTATTTCACTTAGAATTTTGGGCCCACTAGCTTCTGCTGCGCGACCCTGATAACTTGGGTTACACGTCCTTCTTGTTATCTTAAATGTGTTATACATCACCTTTTTTATCCCTTTTATGTGGGAATAAGGTTTGTTCCATCTCTCGTGGGTATTCTTTTACCGTTGGCGTGAAACTCAATGAGTTTGGATTGTACTAACTCTTTGGCAGTCTATTATACATACTGTTGTGTTTGTAGTGATCATTCACTTGGGTCCTCTGGCTTATTATCGGGTGAGGTTAAGTCGCCTCACTTCGTTTGTAGTGCTTCCTCTAATGTTAGTAGCTTCTGAATAATACTAGTCTCTGGTTCAGTTACAAGTGTTCTTACTTGTATGACCTTGCATTTTCAATGCGTCAGTCCTTTTGACTTTCTTAAGTCTCCTTTCACTTTTATTCCCAATGAATTCACATCTTGTATTGTTGTTGGTGGTCCAGTTACAATCTTCGTGCTTCTTGGCGCTTAGGCGCACGGTGTTGTTTCTAAGCTTTTGCTTAGCTGGGTTAACCTATGTTCACTGCGGGTGAAAGGAAGAATTACTACTACTTATATTTTCCCTATTCCTAGTAGACCACTAGATCATTAACTACACAAGTGCATACCAAAATAACACAGTCCTACAGTAGTGACGAGGCGTGAACCTTGGCAGTAACTCTTATGAGATCGCAATTGACTGATCGTTACTCTTTCAGGTGGCGCTTCATCATTTGGTTAGGACTTCTGGCTTGTTGCCCGGTCTACCTACCATCTTGTATCAACAACTCCATGGTATTGGGTGATTATTCACCTAGACTGGTCGCATGCTGCGCACCGTGTTCTTACTGAGTTACAGTATTGATTTACATGGCCTCCGCTGTTGCTAGCTTCAGGTCATGCATTTCTATCATTTATACAATGGTTCCCCATGTATTTGGAAAATACAGAATATGGTATTCCTTTATTTTCCTGAGCTCCCTGAGCATCATTGGTTTTATAACCGGTTACTCCTTGGTTGTCAACAATTGCTGTTGAAGCTTATTTCACATTGCTTGCAATCATTGTATGCTCAAGCTTAACTACATTAGTAGTTCTGAAAGGGATATATTTCCCGACAGTTACTGATGGTATCCTCTTCTTGGGATCCATGTGTTCACCGCTCTTGCGGTCTCACATTTATGAGGGGCGTCCTCTTTCATCGATTGTTACTCTTTCATCGGTGCCGTCCTTGACAGCTTTCCATATGGTTCACAATGGTTTTGCAACCGTTGGGTTGTGTGGTAATAGTTTCATGGCTTACTAGCCATGTTGCCTAGAGCTCTGCTCATCATAGGTCGTTCACAAGTGGTTACTCCTCCATAAGACATTGCTGGGTTTGGAGGTGATACTGGGCTCCATGATAAGATCGTCGCATCATGCTTCCGTTTGTTGGAGACCCTTTTGTATCTTGGTATTGATCGATACTATTTATTAAGTTGGGATATCCCCTATCAAGTGGGATCCCTTCGGTGTTCTAACAGGATGTTCGTTCCGATTGTGGTGTTTTTACCACGATATCTCGTTCAACTGTGTTGACTTGATACCCTTTATGGATTACTCCTGGGTAGTACTGATTATATAGTAGCATCTGGCTGACATTTATGAGTATGTCAGTTATTGTCCTACCATGCGGTTCTGGATCTGAGTTATCTGTTGAGGGTTGTAACGTCTCCCGTTCTTAGGGTAGACCATTGGTGTTTTTCCTTGTGTTATAACGGATTTGATATCCCTTCCAGTGATGAATGGTATTTCTGGTACCTTATAACATCACCCTGTGTTGTGGTCGTTGTTCTGGGAATTCTATCCCGTTCATTGAACACTGCTGTGTTAATGTTAGGCATTTGCCTTACTGTGCTTAGACTGGGTATTCCTTCCAGTTATCATGCTTTACTTAGATATCTTCGAGACATATCCAATGTCTTATCCCGTTGTTAGTGCTTCTTGCACTTTCAACTCTTAATGGTTCTCCTGAAGTGAGTTTCTGACTCCTTAGCTTGTAGCTTATCTGAGTTTCCTTTGTTCGGTTGAGGTAACCAGCTGTTCTGTTTTAAATTTACTTATGGTCTGTAGAACAGAGTTGACTACGTCCCGTGTCTCGTATACTACATGTATACATACGTGGGGTACCGTCTTGGCACGTTACCACTGACCTAACTATATGTAAGGCCCGCAAGCTCCTTCGGAGTGCGGTCGTCCCACATCCCGTATTTGGGTACACTCGTAGTGTTCGTCACACGCCTAGGTGAAGTATTCTATTGTCAACTCCTCTTGTATCGTTCTATGATACTCACCGTAAATCCGATAGTTTGGTTTTAAAATTCAAGGTTTAAAAGAAGGGTTTGTGGCTGCAGACGTGATATCGTGAGTGGTTAGAACTGGTGTAATTAAAATAAAAGAAAAGAAATTAAAACTCAAAATAAACGTCGGGCTGAAAACAAATCCCGGTCGTAATAGTATAGTAAAGTGTAAGCGACCGGATATCGAACCGTGGGACTAAGGGAATTATATAGTACCTAAGCATGTCACAAAAGGGGGGATTAATTGACTTGTTCTTAATAAATAAAAAGGAAAGATTAAATAAACTAAGCTAATGGATAAATTAAATGGGACTCTGGTTCAAGTTAATATTATCTGCTTAATTATGCTATCTCTACCGGTTTAATATAATAGTTTGGCAAGATTCCTTTTTTTATCTTAAGGTCCGATGAAAACTCATAAGAACTCGTTCCAGAAATGCAAGGTCCGATGAAAACTAAGCAAGCACTAGTAGACGGCATAGGAGTGTGAGGAATTTTATTCTTGCAACTTGTACTAACTTATCCGATGAAAATAAGTTCCTACAGTTTTACGGCTTAATTAACCTATCTGTTTGTCACCGATCAGATTAGAAACAGATTTAGTAAGGCTTTTAATAAATCGATGAAATTTAGTAAAAAGGGAGAGAGATAAACTTTAATCGTAAAAACTGAATTTAAATTAAAACCAGCAAAAATATTGCATAATTAATACAAATACATAATAATCCTTCCCAGAGTATACGAATTCTAGCCTAACATATTAAATAGTTGATCTGCTATTTAAATACGTGAGACTATTGGTGAGACTAGTGAAATGAAAAGAAAACAAATGGAGAAGACGGGAGAATAGAAATGGAATGAACGAGTGAATGGAGGTGTAGTGGGTCGAAGATGGATCGATTGGATGAATTGGAACTCCGGAAGGAACCACGGAAGGAACCTCCGAAAGGACACTGGAGAAGATGAATGGGCGTGAGTTTATAGAGGAAGGAAAAGGAAGAAGAGGGAACACCGCGTGAGTGATTTAAGGCAAGCGCCTGATATGTTAAATGGAGTAGATGGAAATGTTGCAGGCGCGCCGAAAGGAAGAAGCAAGTTGGAGAAGACAGTCGGCGAAGAAGAAAACCATTTGCGTTAATTTCCAGATCTGGACATTTACACGCGTCCGTGTAGATGTCCGCCTTCAGTTATACGGACGTCTCATGGTCCTCCTGGACTTGTCCGCTTTGTTTAGTGCGACTCTCCATTTCTTGTCCGCCTTAGTTCATGCGGTTGTCACTTGTAGTTGTCCGCATTAATTCATGTGGTTGACACTTGTAGTTGTCCGCATTAATTCATGCGGTTGACACTTGTAGTTGTCCGCATTGTTTTACGAGGACGCGGGGGCGGACTCTCCTCTCTTGTCCGCCTAAAGTCATGCAGATGCGGGGGCGGACACAGGGGCGGACACGCCCTACTTGCGTGCATCTCGCGTGACTCTTTTTAATCCCTTATAATATGTGTGTTTATTTGGCATTTTTCCTACATTTTAACACATATAATACATCAGTTAATATAACAACATAATTATAGGAAAAACCCAAGATAAGTGAGAAACATTACTAAGAATGCTACAAATTATAAGGTGATTAAACCTTAATAAGTCTATATGTTTTGCACTTATCAAACTTCCTCACACTTGGCTTTTGCTTGTCCTCAAGCAAATAAGGAATATAATTATCTCTAAGCCATAATATAAAACAAGATTAAATAGTGTAGAAGGGAATTAGACAAAGTGACAATTAAAAGAATAATTCTGCTCTGAGAAGTAGGTTTTTGCAAACAGTGTAGAAGAACAATTTAATAAAAGCATAGAAAAACTAGACTGCAGAAAACAAGTTAGATTAACCTGGGATTTTCAACCAATTTCAATTCTCTAACCCGGGATGACAAGGGGTGTGAAGTAATGCCTTATTCCGCAATACCTTTCAACACCACGTACTCATGTTTATAAATATAAATTGCAATTTATTACTTTCATCTTTTTTTTTGAATGCGAAGATTGTATATACAATATAAACACATTTTTTTTAATTGCATTATTTTTCTGTACCCCAGACTTTTCTCTCTATCCTTGTAGCGGTGTTGGGTCTTCTATCCCAGATCACGAGACCTTAGGTAGATAGGTGTTAAAGCACCCCGAAAAACTTAATAACCGGATAGACGAGGCCTGTTTTTGGCTAGAAAAATTCATAAACAGCGGAGTACCTTGTCTTTATCCTTTTCTTTCCTAACTTTCCACATATTTCCATAATCCCAAGCTAAACTAAATTGGTTTTTACAATCAGCAGATCTATCATATTTTGAGTGAAAATAGAGTATTTTGATGGAAAATAATTTTATACAAACTCCTTTAAATAAAACTATCTTTCAGTTGTCACTTGACATAATTTCAGACACTTCTACAATTATTTTATCTCATTTTTTTTCATCATTTTTTTATACTGGCAATTTAGAGTAGCAAAAAGCGAGTGTGTCATTATCGAACAACTGTCATATTTTCAGGGAAAGGTCTCTACTTCCTCAGACTTAAGAGGAGCAATGCCCTCATTGTTCAGAATTAATTCAAGAAAAAGGACCTTTCAAAATATGACAGACTCATAAAGGATTAATTTAATAAAGTAGGAATAACATCAGATAGGTTGAACATTAATATTATAGAGATAGAACTGAGACTCCCCTTATATTGTAGATTGAGGAAGGTGCCCTTCCTCACACTTAAAGCTTTGGTAGGGGTGAGACGTTCCTCACACTTAAATTCGCGCAAGTGTTCAACCGGAGATATCGAAATTTCCGAAGCAACTGAGGTTGCTTTCCATATGCGAGTTCAGCTATATATTCGAATATAGAATTTATTCTGAAAAGAAAAACAGTATAGCCAGCAGAACTCAAATTGCACCAAAATTAATAAAAGGCAAATCATAAATAATAAAGCATAAATAATAGAGCATTGCAAAAATAAAAGCATAAAGTAAACTGAACTGTTACCTTCCTGAATATAACAAAAGTTAGACAAGGCAAAACAGTAAGAGTCTACAAAAAGTTAGTTAACAAGAGAGAAATATAAAATAAAAATAACAATAAAATCACTGCGGTGGTGGTGGAGGCTGTGCTGATCCCTAGCCTATCTGAGCAAGGAGATGCTGCATGAGCTGAGCGGCCCGCTCATGCTGCTGCGCTTTCTGTGCATGCAACTCGTCACTCCGATCTAAGCGCTGAGTCATCTGTGCATACAACTCGTCACTCCAGTCTAAGCGTTGTGTCATCTGTGACTGCTCAGCCAGCATCCTCTGCTGGGTCTGCTCAAAGCTCTCAAACCGCTGATGCATCTGCTGCTGCATCTGATGGAAGGCCTAAAGCTGGGTCTGCAGATCTGTCGAGATAGGAACAGGGGCTGGAATCTGCATCACGGCAGTCGTAGGTACGTAGGGCTCCTCTCCCGCTGCAGTGTCAGTGGAAGGTGGGTCGGGATCAGCTGAAGGTGTAGCCCGTAGAAGGCCCTGCTGATGTGGAAGATGCAGTGGAAGACCGGGCAGCGCGACCTTTGACCCAGGTACCGTCATCTAAGCGCATAAAGCCCCAGCGCCGCACAGTCTGCAGTGTGACTGGGCGCTCTCTTGTCCGGAGCTCTAAACCTCGTGCGACTCTGCTGGGAGGACAGTGAAAAGGTGGTACCAGATGAAGAAGGGAAAAATAGGAGTGATCTTCTTCTTCTTCGTCCTCAGATAGTAGACCACCTTATGGAGCTGGCCGAACATGATGTGCGTGAAGAAGACGCGCTGAGTGGGTGGAGATGGCGAGAGGAAGTAGTCTAATAAAGCACAGTCCTCATCAGAAGCATCGTGCGCGCTATGAGGGCGAATCTGATGACTGAGGATCTCCAGGAGAAGCCTCTGAAGCAGTGTGGGGAAACTCGTGAAAGGAGGACATCCTTGTCCTCCTCCCCTCTATGTCGGGTCCTCCGACCTAAATCCTGAAGCCACCTCGACTTCGATCTATGCATGTGATCCTCTGTGAATCCTCGGATATCGTCAGGACTAACCGGGATCTGTAGGATAAAAGAGAATGTCACCGGTGTGATCTCTATGGGGTGATGGCGTACGAAAGAAGTAATGCTCAGATTGCCCGCCTGGGCATTCGCATAGAACCTCTAGCCAGCTCTGGACTAAAGAGTCACCCACCCGTCTTTAGGACCTTCGAAAGTCCAAATCCGGCAAACAGGGTGTCCACCCTGTAGCCTCTACACCTCAGGCGCAAATCGCCTCTCCATCACAAAATCCTTGCCTAGATCGTACCAGGCATGGGCCTCTGCCGAAACGAAACTGTCATCCCAAAGATCCGGATGGCGAGGAGGTGCAGAAGAAGATGCAAGGGGCAGTTGCCACCACGCATAGAGGCATACTAATAATTTTATAATTAAAAGTAAAGAAACATTAACAGCTAACAATTAATATTAAACAGAGTAATAAGAACATAAAAATTAATAAACAATAACAGCATAAAAATTAATAAAAATTAATAAACAAAAAACAACATAAAAATTAATAAACAAAAATAACATAGAAATTAATATTAATAACAACATAAAAATTAATATCAAACAGAGCATTAATATTTGACATAAACATCTTAGCAAATTAGCAAAATAGAAAACAGTAGAACAAATAATACAAACAAAAACAAAAATAAAATAAATAACGCAAATTCTACCGAAAATTCGACAGAGTCTCCCCTAAAAATCTTCGATTCTCCACAATTAATTCAGTCAAACTCAAGGTAACTCAATACCGTTATCACACAAATCCACATATAACATTCTATAATCATAAATTATTCGGTTAAAAACAAGGTATTATGTCTTTTGAGAAAAATTGCAATTATAACCATATTGCTCTCGTAACCCTCATACCTAAATTGGAATTCAATAAAAACTCCAAATAAGTGTAACAAGTGTAGATTTAACCTTGTGCATGTATAATATGATTTATAGAAGAAGAATTCGAGGACAAAAACACAATATAAGCTCGAAATTTTCGAACCTGTCGACTAGGGTTCGAAAATTCAGTCCCTAATTTCTCCTAGTGTAGTTGATAATTTGTGGATTTGAAGCTATAGAAATGTAGAGAATGTAAAAAATGAAGATTTTGGTACTAACCTTGCGTGATTCGGTGGAGAATTGAAGGAGTTTGAGCAAATTGAAGAGGGACTGGAGTCGCGCGCTGTTCTCCTTTCCCTGGTCTTCGTCGCGTTTGAGAGTGTTTGGAATTGGGGAAGAACAGATTGAAAAACGCGGCGTCTAGTTTTTGGGGACGTCCGCCTGTTGTCCGCGTCGTTTTAGGTGGACTCGCTGTGTCGTCGTCTCTGTCCGCGTAGAGTTAGGCGGACGCGCCTATTTCCTCTGCATGTCTGTCCGCATGCTATCCGCGTAGAGTTAGGCGGACGCGCTCTCTGTCTCTGTAAGTCTTGTCCGCATGCCTGTCTGTGTCGTTTTAGGCGGACGTGGCTTCTCCTCGTCTCTGTCCGCGTAAGGTTAGGCGGATGAGTGTCCGCATGCCGTTGGGGGACGAGTTAGGCGGACAGGCTCTGCTTCCTCCGTTCTTTTTTTTAATTTTAATTAAACTTATCAAACAACAACAAAATAAAATGTCATAAAATTACAAGTTAGTAGTTAGATGACAAAATTATAAGTTAGTAGTTAGTTTGCCGGAAATTAAATGTTAGAAGTTAGTGTACAGAAATTAAAATGTTAGGAGTTAGTGTACAGAAAATTAAAATGTTAGTAATTAGTTGATAGAAAATTAAATGTTAGAAGTTAGTGTACATAAATTTAAATGTTAGAAGTTAGATTAAACAAATATAATAATATAAACAAAATATAGTAAATAATTAATATTAACAATAAACAAAAAATTATAGACATAAAATTAACAGAATAAAGAGAAAAGAATATTTATAGTATAACAGGTGAATAATCCGGGGCTTAGGACTAGAATTAATCTAGTCCCCGGCAACGGTGCCATTTTGCAGACGTGATATCGTGAGTGGTTAGAACTGGTGTAATTAAAATAAAAGAAAAGAAATTAAAACTCAAAATAAACGTCGGGCTGCAAACAAATCCCAGTCGTAATAGTATAGTAAAGTGTAAGCGACCGGATATCGAACCGTGGGACTAAAGGAATTATATAGTACCTAAGCATGTCACAAAAGGGGGATTAATTGACTTGTTCTTAATAAATAAAAAAGGAAAGATTAAATAAACTAAGCTAATGGATAAATTAAATGGGACTCTGGTTCAGGTTAATATTAGCTTAATTATGCTATCTCTACCGGTTTAATATAATAGTTTGGCAAGATTCCTTTTTTTATCTTAAGGTCCGATGAAAACTCATAAGAACTCGTTCCAGAAATGCAAGGTCCGATGAAAACTCAAGCAAGCACTAGTAGACGGCATAGGAGTGTGAGGAATTTTATTCTTGCAACTTGTACTAACTTATCCGATGAAAATAAGTTCCTACAGTTTTACGGCTTAATTAACCTATCTGTTTGTCACCGATCAGATTAGAAACAGATTTAGTAAGGCTTTTTAATAAATCGATGAAATTTATTAAAAAGGGAGAGAGATAAACTTTAATCGTAACAAACTGAATTTAAATTAAAACCAGCAAAAATATTGCATAATTAATACAAATACATAATAATGCTTCCCAGAGTATACGAATTCTAGCCTAACATATTAAATAGTTGATCTGCTATTTAAATACGTGAGACTATAGGTGAGACTAGTGAAATGAAAAGAAAACAAATGGAGAAGACGGGAGAATAGAAATGGAATGAACGAGTGAATGGAGGTGTAGTGGGGTCGAAGATGGATCGATTGGATGAATTGGAACTCCGGAAGGAACCACGGAAGGAACCTCCGAAAAGACACTGGAGAAGATGAATGGAGCGTGAGTTTTATAGAGGAAGGAAAAGGAAGAGAGGAACACCGCGTGAGTGATTTAAGGCAAGCGCCTGATATGTTAAATGGAGTAGATGGATATGTTGCAGGCGCGCCGAAAGGAAGAAGCAAGTTGGAGAAGACAGTCGGCGAAGAAGAAACCATTTGTGTTAACTTCCAGATCTGGACATTTACACGCGTCCGTGTAGATGTCCGCCTTCAGTTATACGGCCGTCTCATGGTCCTCCTGGACTTGTCCGCTTTGTTTAGTGTGACTCTCCATTTCTTGTCCGCCTTAGTTCATGCGGTTGTCACTTGTAGTTGTCCGCATTAATTCATGCGGTTGACACTTGTAGTTGTCCGCATTAATTCATGCGGTTGACACTTGTAGTTGTCCGCATTGTTTTACGAGGACGCGGGGGCGGACTCTCTCTTGTCCGCCTAAAGTCATGCAGATGCGGGGGCGGACACAGTCTTGTCCGCGTAATACCACGCGGACACAGGGGCGGACACGCCCTACTTGCGTGCATCTCGCGTGACTCTTTAATCCCTTATAATATGTTGTTTATTTGGCATTTTTCCTACATTTTAACACATATAATTGAAATACCCCGAACTTAAATATGGTGATTATTATTCTAATATAGTATTAAGGGCCTAAAAGTGCCTAAGTAATTTTTGGTAAGGAAAATAAATCCAAAAGAAAAGAGAAAGACGCTTAGAAAGCGGAAAACGCCAAAATGAGCGTTTAATTAACCATAAGAGGCACGAGACCTCGGTTATAGTATTGTAAGGATTCCTAAGGCTTATTCATGCCTAAGTAGTATACGGGAATGATTCCCGAAGAAAACAAATCCAAATAAAGTATTAAAACGCTAATAGAGCATTAGCGCACGTTTCTCGAGGAAACTCGAAAACGTGATTTAAGTGGTCGAACAGACCCGTAAAAATTGTAAATCATTAAATAATAATTATTAAGCAATTATGGAAGCTTAATAATCAATAAAAATGATTAAACGAGAAAATTCCGGAAAACGGGCCGGTTATTGAATAGTATCAAAACCGGGTAAAACAACGAGCGCTTTCTGTAAAAGACGAAAAACGCTCCAGCTAGTATAACAGTGTGGGGGCCGGTTTTATTAGTGTAAACAGCTCTCTCTCACACACACATGTAACTAGCTAAATTAATGTAGAGTCAAAAAGCAAAGTAGAACAAAAGGACAAAAAGGCACTTACCTTTCTCTCTCCCCCTCATTTCTCTCTTCTCTCTCCTTCCCCTTTCTTCCCACCGATTTGCTCCCTCTCTCTCTGCTGGTGGCGATTTTGAAGCCCAAAGGAAGCTCCCATGGCTTCCTCACCTTCCTCCACAAGCTTAGCTACATGAGGGCCCCAAATGCAAAATAAATTACATATTTGTAATCCTCATCCTCCTCTACATTTCTATCTTTTCAAAATTCGAAAAGGATGAGTTTCATCTCCATGGGTTTTCCCCATTTGAAGAGAAAAGCACACCATTGTGAAGCTTGGAGTCTCCTCTTCCCTAAGGTAAAAATTCTAAAATAATTTCCTTCATTTTCTTGGCCGATTTTAGCCCCTTGTAATGCCTTGTTTTTCTCTTCTTTTGAGCATCAACTTCACCTAGCAATGGTGGTGGATTCTTCTTCTTGAACCAAGGGCTAAAACCCCTCCTAAAGCACTCCAAAGGTAAACCCTAGAAATTTATTTAAACACTTCAATGAACTAGCATAATCTAAGGGTAGTAATTAATTATGCTTGTTTATGTGCTTGGGGTGATGGGAATGGAGTTTGGCAACTCCATTCCCCATGTGATCGGTTTGAGCAAGAAAGAGAAGAAGAAGGATTGGAAAGGAAAGAAGGAAATAAAAGCTCAAGGTAAGAGCTCCTTCCTAATGTAAATTTATTGCATTAGTGTAATGGGAATGGGAAAATATTTAATGAACCAAAACTTGTACTAGTATTGAGAATTGTGAAGTTTGTATTTGAGTAAGTATGTGGATTGTAGGCCTTAGAGCCAAGTATAATTGTATATGTGTATGGTATTGTGATTGAAGGAGTATTGTTGTATTGGGATTGTATGTGTGCTGGTAGAACCCTTGTGGTTTGGGCTAGAATAGGATGAAATGATGAGAAAGGATGTGTGTGAAGTAAGAAAGTAGATGACTATGGCAAAATTTTGGTGGAAATTGTGCATTTAAGAATGACTTGGTGAATGGGAGAACCAAGGTGTGTATTGGGATTAGTAGAGAGGTTTAGTAGCTATGGAATGGTAATTGTAGTATGAGAAATAAGGAGTGCAAAAATCTGTAGCAAACTGTGTAAGAATACATTGAAGAAGTTAGGAGAATTTAATGTGCAGATTTTGTGAAATGAGTGTTGAGACTTGGGTATAGAAAGTGTATTAACTTGGGAATGATTTGGTATGGTAAGTAGAGGCATTTAGAATGCTAGGAATGACATTGGTTGAGGAAGTAATGGATGGGAGGATTGAGCTACAAAATCTGTAGCATAAGTGTAACAAAAACTGTTACAAGTGTTGAAGGGAAGTGAAGAAAAATTGTGTGTATTGATTTAGAAATGAGTAAGGTATTTGGGGGATGAACCAAGGCAAGTTTGAGGGCCTAAGTAGTGTTAAAATATGTGGGGAAGTGTTGGTAAAGATTGGGGAAGGAATGGGTAAAGAAGGGAACTGAAAACAGGATTTAAAACTGAAGTACTGGGCCGGACCGGACTTGCGACCGGACTTGCAAGTTCGGTCGGGCCTAGATTTACAAAGACGGGAAAGCTTCTGGAGTCGACCGGACTTGCGACCGGACTTGCAAGTTCGGTCGGACCAGAGAAATTCTCCCGTCTGTAACCTACTGGAATCGACCGAACTTGCGACCGGACTTGCAAGTTCGGTCGGCCAGAAAAATTCCCCAGATGTGAGCTACTGGAACGGACCGGACTTGCGACCGGACTTGCAAGTCCGGTCGGGCTAAAATTTTCAAATACGAAACTTACTGGAATGGACCGAACTTGCGACCGGACTTGCAAGTTCGGTCGGCCCTGGAATTTCACCCGATGTAGCCTACTGGAATGGACCGGACTTGCAAGGTCGGTCGCAAGTCCGGTCGAGTCAAAAAAAAAAAAAATGAAATAAAAATATTTTCATTGTATGATTATAACAAGCAGATGTATATATATATATGCCATACACTCATGTGCATATATATGTTGTAGTACACCATTAATGGAGTGGTAAAGGTAAGAAAGTAAGTATATGAGTAGGAAAACGAGTATAAGGAGTAACCAAGTAAATTGAAAGTATGAGAACACTAAGTACACCGGGATAACGGGGTAGTACGGGAGTAGTAATTATTTACGTATTGCAAGAGTATGGTATTAATGATAATGTTGAAACATTATCAGTGGAACAAGTGTGAACCAAGGAACAAGGGAACACACGGTAGAGCTAACTCCGGTGAAAGGTATGATTTTTCTCATGCCCCACGTGCTAACCGAGTTACATTGATTTGTGTGCTGTATGCCGGCTAATCAAGACTAAAGCATGAAAACGGTTTATTGCCTTTCTTTCGCATGTCTTGCTGTATGTTGCATGAGCTAACCTTTCTTGAATTGATTGTGTGGCTTACTTGGTGCGTAGGTCGACTCATAGATGAGTCTTGTATGTAATGACTCGTAGTAAGAGTCTTATTGTGAGACAATGGAACAATAACAACGCACTAAACTATCGAATCACAACGATAACGCAACCCATAAACTCACTAGAATGTGAGAGAGTGTACGGGAGTAACAACCTCCCGATAACGGAAGAAGAATCGAAATGAATAATCCACACACAATAAGTAGTGGAAGTAAGTAAGTAACCTCTGATAGAGGAACTAATCTTGGTACAAACATGAACCATGAGAGTAGTGAAGAATGATGAGGGATCTCCAAACCCCTTAGTAATTGGTCGACCCATTATGAGAGGACCCGACTAATGTAAGTATGTCCCGTATGTGAGAGCATCCGATATGTTGGGGAAACCCTTAAACCTGAGGATACTAGACAGTAGTAATTCCCTAAGCCAGTGGAGGTTATCGAGAGAGATACTTCTAGGCTAATCTGTAAGATTGTATTATACTCTGAGAGAAGAGTGTTGGGAATACGAGTAGTCCGGTAGTACGGACATTTGAGTATTTGAGGAGCTGATCGTACAGCCCTCGTATTGTAGGTCCGGTGGCGAGTCTTCAGTATGACTCAGCCCAGAGACCAAAGTATGAGTAACGAGTATTGCGTATGTATGAGAAGTAAAGAGTATTGAGTAAGAAGTGAGTATGAGTATGTGATGAGCACCGAGTATTGAGTATGTATGAGTAAGCAGTAAGCATTGAGTACGTATAAGTAAGTAAGGAGTACTGAGTAGCGAGTATGCCCAAGCATTAGTAACGAGTATGGAGTAAAGAGCATGTACGAGTAAGGATATGAGCATGGAGTGATGAGTATGTAAGAGTAAGCAACGAGCAACAAGTAAGAGAGTAGTAGGAGTAGTGTAATGAATATCGAACAACCCCGAAGTAGCAACGAGTAAGTAACTAGTACGAATGGTTGACTATCGAACTGTCTTCCTTGGTAAGTATTGGAATTGTATGTATATGCATGTATTGGTAGTATGAGTATGTATGTATGCATGTAAATGAACTCCATGTATATCGACCCAAAGTAGTCGATGTACCGCGGTTAGCACGCGGTATATGCGAATTTCATATTCAGCGTAAGCTGACCCCTCGGGGGACCATTTTTAGTGTGCAGGTACCCGAAGCTGATCACCGTTCGAGAGAGTAGGACGGGGACTGCTACGTAAGCATGGGTAGTTGTAGTAGGGATTGGTACTTGTATTGTAATGCGAATTTGGAAGTTTAAACTGTATCAGTAATTTAAGGTTGTAGTATACTCGGTATAGTATCATAATGGAGTTGTGTATGATTATGGATGAGTATGCAATGGGAAGTAATGTAATGTGTAGAGACTCGGTATGTTCATATTCATCAGACCGATAGTATGTAGTATTGTAACTCGCCTTGTTAGTCACGTGGGTGACTAACGGCATTGTACACCCCCGTTGAGTAAGTATATCCGCTGCGAAGGTAAGTATGTACGGTAATGACGGTATTAGCGGTAGGGGTGTTACAAAAAGTGGTATCAGAGCGAAGTATCGCTCTGATGGATGAAATACCGAGTTAGGAAAGTACCGAGTTAGGAAGTAGAGACTTAGGACTAAGGGTTGAGTGCTAGTGTGCGAGGACGCTAGATAGGAACTTCCGTGTGAACCGGAAACCTACAACAACCATACCCCGCCCTCCGCAACCCACGGTATTAAGTATGGAGAATAACGCCAGAGAGATGGAAAGACCTCTCACACTCGGGTAACACCCGATCTGGCAGTTGCAAGTAAACCTTTCTAGAAAGAGAACCTGTCTTGCGGTAGAGTCCAAGAACTGGAAGTCCCGAAGACGGTTCCCGTTAAATGACAAGGACCGCACTTAATGGCGGAGGAATGAAGATCCTAAACACAAGGATGATGAAATTTATGGCACCATGGGGCGACATGCTCCGCAGTCGCGAGAACCATGTGTAGCAGCAAGAAGAGAAGCACAGTGTGCAATGAAGCAAGGAAAATGGAGTAGTAACAAGCCGAGACAAGAGAGTCTACGGACGTAATCTTGATGATACCAACAACGGTATAAAACGACTAAGGATTAGTCGAGGTTGGATTAATACCAAACCTACATGCCCGAGCTGTAATAACCAACAACATAGTTCAGTGCATGAAGAAATCATAACACGACACCTATAGGACCACAACATGGTTCCTAAGACAAGTCAAGTTCGTTAACCACACTGAAGGTGTGAGACCCGGATGGCGACAACCATGTCAAGTATACCCTGAGAACGACTCAGGAGATCGATCACCAAGATCAAGGATCAAAGGAAGATCTAATAAGACCACCAATATGGATGGAAACGATGCCGTAACCGGTATACGTTAACTGAAAAACAACCTACCCGCGCACTTGCCTAGGGCAAGTGCAGCAACAACAGAACGGTTGGAATACTTTTACCAAACCGCAAATACTTACTACAGTACCGCTATGACGATGGAGCAAATGCAGGATCACCAATCCTAAGGATGTTGAATAACGAACCCTCGGGAAGGCCTAACGGCCCGACCATTGTATTAAGAGTACCAGTCAGCAAGAAGCTGAACTTGGTCAAGACCACAAACTGGCAACGCCATGAAGAATTTCTTTAACACCGAACCGTTATTTCAAAAGCCAAAATTTTTCTCCAAAAACCACAAACCTTCTTTCAAAACATTGGATTTTAAAAACCCAACGAGGAATATCGGTGAGTATCATAGAGTGATACAAGAAGAGTTGACAATAGAATACTTCACCTAGGCGTGTGACGAACACTACTAGTGTACCCAAATACGGGATGTGGGACAACCGCACTCCGAAGGAGCTTGCGGGCCTGACACGTAGTTAGGTAAGTGGTAACGTGCCAAGACGGTACCCCACGTATGTATACATGTAGTGTACGAAACACGGGAAGTAGTCAACTCTGTTCTACGGACCATAAGTAAATTCAAAACAGAACAGTTAGACACCTCAAACGAGCAAAGGAAACTCAGGTAAGCTTACAAGCTAAAGGAGTCAAGAACTCACTTTAGGAGGATAATTAAGAGTTAAAAGTGCAAGAAGCACAACAACTGAATAAAGACATTGGATATGTCCTGAAGATATTGAAGTAAAGTATGATAACTGGAAGGAATGCCCAGCCTAAACACTGCAAGGCAAATGCCTAACATTAACACTGTAGTGTTCAATGAACGGGATAGAATTCCCAGAACAACTACCACAAACAAACAGGGTGATGATCTAAGGTACCAGAAATACCATTCATCACCGGAAGGAATATCAAATCCGTTATAACATAAGGAGAAACACCAATGGTCTACCCTAAGAACGGGAGACGTTACAACCCTCAACGGGCAACTCAAATCCAGAACCGCAAGGTGGAATAACAAACTGAACATACTCATAAACATCAATCTGATGCAATAGCATAATCAACAATACCCAGGAGCAATCCATAAAGGGTATCAAGTCAACAAGGTTGAACGGAATATCGTGATAAGAACACCACAATTGCAATGAACATTCGGTTAGAACACCGAAGGGGATACCCCAAATTAATTAATGGTATCAATCAATACCAGGATACAAAAAGGGTCTCCAACGAACGGAAGCGTGACGCGACGATCGTATCATGGAGCCCAGTATCACCTCAAGCCATCATATGGGAGGCAGAGAAGTAACCACTTTGGAACGGCTTATGATGAGCAGAGCTCTAGGCGATATGGCTAGTATGCCATGAAACTATACCACATACAAACCAACGGCTGTAAAACCATGGTGAACCGTACGAAAAGTGGTCAAGGATGACACCAATAAAAGGCCATCAACTAACGAGCGAGGATACCCCTCATAAACGTGAGACCGCAAGAGCGGTGAACACATGCATCCCAAGGAGGGGACACCATCAGCAACTGTCGGGAAACATATCCCTTTCAGAACCATTGATGTAGTCAAGCTTGAGCATACAATTATGGCCAAGCAGTACGAAATAAATAACAACAACAATTGTTGACAATCAAGTAAATGACGCTCAAGGAGCTCAAAAGTATAAACACCAAACCATGATATAAAAGAAAGAAATGCATGAGCTGAAGCTGGCAACAGTGGACGCCATGTAAACCAATACTGTGGAATCCGTAAGAACATGGTGCGCAGCAGGCGACCAATGTATAAGAATAATCATCAATACTATCGACTTGTTAACACAAGATGGTGGACAGACCGGGCAATAAGCCAGAAGTCTGCACCAAATGATGAAGCACCACTTGAAAGAGTAGCAATCAGTCCTATTGCGATCTCAAAAGAGAGTTACTGTCAAGTGTTTACGCCTCTGCACTCTGTAGGACTGAGTGTTTTGGTATTGCATTTGAGCAGTAATGATCGAGTGGAATATGAGGAAAGGTAAATTGTGGTAAACTATTCCTTTCACCAGTAGACATGGCCTAAGCCAGTCAAGCAAAAGCCTAGAAACAAACCATGCGACCTAAGGCCAAGGAGACACGATGAGTGTCAGACACCAACAATCACAGATGTGAATTCCACAGGAATAAAGGTGAAAGGAGACTTAAGAAAGTCACAAGGATCGATGCATTGAGAATGCAGGGTCATACAAGTAAAGAACACTTGTAATGAACCAGGAAAACTGGTACAATTCGGAAGCTACTAACAGTAGAGGAAGCACTACAACCCAGTAGTGACTTAACCTCAACCGACAATAAGTCGGAGAAATCAAGTGAATGATCACTACAGACACACAGTATGCATATAGATTGCCAAAGAGCTGATTATAAATCTAAAACTCATCGAGTTCGAGCACGGTAAAGGAATACCACACTTGGTTAATAAACCTTGTTCCCACATCAAGGGGAACAAAAGGTGATGTGTAACACGTTAAGGATAACGAGAAGGGCGAATCACCTAAGTTATCAGGGTCGCGCAGCAGAAGCTAGTGGGCCCAGAATTATACACCTAGTGAATAAAAGGCTAATCACCAATGCCTTAAAGCCATTTAGGCTAGAACCGAATCCGGTTAAGAGTTGAATAACTCCGATGAAAATTCTTGATGCAGGGACTAACCGATAATACGGTTAAAACCCGTTGATCAAGAAACATTGCATAACAGACCGCATGGAAGCTGAACCACTCCTTGACGGCTGAACGCCCTCGACCAATGTCCAATGTTGACACATGGTAGATTACGTGGGCGTAATCCCTTTTAAGGGGGGTAGAGCGAAAACCGCGAAAGGTATGTTTTACGTGATAGGTGCGTAAACTACAATGCGCATAGCGCAAAGGTATTTGTTTTAATGATTGATACTTATGTTACATAAACATTCGTATTCACTCATTGTATAATTGTGGTAAATTGGGAAGTAAGTATAGGAAAAAGGAGTAGAGAAACTCCAGGGGAATGAGTACCCCGACTGGTAACAGTATGAAGAATGAGTATGTATGGGAGACTTGAGGAGTATAAATCGGTATGGAACCGAAGTATGTAATGAGTATGAATCGGTGTACAACCGATGTATTTTATGAGTATAAATTGGAGTATAGCAACTTAATGGGATGGTATACCCACGAATTTCTTGAGTATAGTAGTTGGAGGAAATGTAGTAATGACGGATGAAATGATTAGTAAGTAAGTAAGTGAGCAATATAAATTGGAAAATGTATGTGTATGATTACGAGTAGCAAGACTAACAAGATAGAAAATGAAATAATGCTTGACAATCTGTCTGTTTGTTGAGGTGGGAAGTGGAACTTGATTTGCTAGCGATCAAGGGAAGCCGAACACAAATTGGGGTGGAAGGATAATTCAACACCAATGCTGATCACATTGTGGTTGAAGGACTCTGGAAGCTCCCTTAAGTGGTCACAACAATGACACTAGTAATAGGTATAATCATCATAAATGAATATTGGGAGATGTATGCAAGTTTTCAAAATGAATTTCCAAACTATTTTGGTACAATGTTTTCTTCAAAATTGAGAATGAGGATCGGTTTTGAAACCGCTCCCACGGGCGCTAGTGGACCTCCATGCCTAGGCACGGGTATCCGGTCGAAACCATAGGAGGAGAAGCTAGTTTTGAGTCCGTGGAAGTGTAGAGTAGTTTAAAACCACTACACCGATGGTACGGTAACAGTGTGTGTTTTGTATTTTTCCAAAGGCACTGGGACAGCGTAGTCCCGAGTAAGTATGAGTAAGTATGAGTACAGTATGAGTAAGTAAGTATGAGTAAGTGCCGGAGGATCTCTATATGTGCAAATGAATTTGATCAGAACCAAAGGACCGTAGAGCCAGAAAGCGTAAGTGCTCAAGTCATGA
The DNA here is from genome assembly GCA_023374045.1 of Limonium bicolor. Taxonomy (NCBI): domain Eukaryota; kingdom Viridiplantae; phylum Streptophyta; class Magnoliopsida; order Caryophyllales; family Plumbaginaceae; genus Limonium; species Limonium bicolor. The sequence goes on along the minus strand of CM041780.1, from coordinate 223,361,283 downwards.
CGGCCGTGAACCAGAAAGCGTAAGTGTTCAAACGTGACCGGTACCTGAGGGATCACTCTCCATTGGGGGAGGATGGTACCTAATTGCCTTCGGGTGGACCCCCTTGGAGAGAAGTAAAACGGATTTTTGATTGCTATGCATGCAGTGACATGCTGTTTGGATGCGTAGTATGCATCATGTCAGACATTTGGAGTTTGACAAATTATATGTAGAGGTCATAACCTTAGCATGGAGTATATGTACGAGTAACAGTATTAGATTCACCAACTTTGAGGGCAAAGTTCCTTAAGGGGGGTAGATTGAAATACCCCGAACTTAAATATGGTGATTATATTATTCTAATATAGTATTTAAGGGCCTAATAGTGCCTAAGTAATTTTTGGTAAAGAAAATAATCCAAGAAAGAGAAAAACGCTTAAAGCGAAAACGCTAAATGAGCGTTTAATTAACCATGAGGTACGAGACCTCGGTTATAGTATTGTAAGGATTCCTAAGGCTTATTCATGCCTAAGTAGTATACGGGAATGATTCCCGAAGAAAACGGATCCAAATAAAGTATTAAAACGCTAATAGAGCATTAGCGCACGTTTCTCGAGGGAACCCGAAAACGTGATTTTAAGTGGTCAAACGAACCCGTAAAAATTATAAATCATTAAATAATAATTATTAAGCATTTATGGAAGCTTAATAATCAATAAAAATGATAAACGAGAAAATTCCGGAAAACGGGCCCGGTTATGAATAGTATCAAAACCGGGTAAAATAACGAGCGCTTTCTGTAAAAGACGAAAAACGCTCCAGCTAGTATACAGTGTGGGGGCCGGTTTTATTAGTGTAACAGCTCTCTCTCACACACACACAACTAGCAAATAAGTAAGTCAAAAAGCAAAAGTAAAAGGTACAAAAGCAAGGCTCTTCTCCTCTCATTTCCCTTTCTCTCTCTCCTTCCCTCCTTCCTCCACGATCCTCTCCTTCTCCCTGCTGGGCGATTTTTGAGAGCTCCAAAAGGCTCCCATGGCTTCTCTTATTCTCTCGCTCTACCCCATGTGAGCTCCAAATGCAAAATAAATTACATATTTGTAATCCCCTCATCCTCCTCTACATTTCTATCTTTTCAAAATTCGAAAAGGATGAGTTTCATCTCCATGGGTTTTCCCCATTTGAAGAGAAAAGCACACCATTGTGAAGCTTGGAGTCTCCTCTTCCTCCTAAGGTAAAAAGTTTCAAGAAAACCCATCTTCCTTCATTTTCTATGGTGGCCGATTTTTAGCCCTTGTAATGCCTTGTTTTCTCTTCTTTTGAGCATCAACTTCACCTAGCAATGGTGGTGGACTTCTTCTTGAACCAAGGGCTAAAACCCCTCCTAAAGCACTCCAAAGGTAAACCCTAGAATTTAATTATATTAAACTAATGAACTGTTAATAAGGGTTAGTGATTAATTATGCTTGTTTTGTGTGCTTGGGGTGATGGGAATGGAGTTGGCAACTCCATTCCCCATACGATTTGCAAGAAAGAGAAAAGAGAAGGAATGGAAAGAAATGAAGGATAAAAGCTCAAGGTAAGAGCTCCTTCCTAATGTAAATTTATTGCATTAGAGTAATGGGAATGGGTAAATATTTAATGAACCAAAAGTACTAGTATTGAGAATTGTGAAGTTTGAGTATTTGTGAGTAAGTATGTGGATTGTAGGCCTTAGAGCCAAGTATATTGTATATGTATTGGTATGGTATGTGATTGAAATGTATTGTGTATTATTTATATGTGTGCTGGTAGAACCCTTGTGGTTTGGCTAGAATAGGATGAACTGATGAGAAAGATGTGTGAAAGTGAGGAAAGTAGGTGAACTATGGCAAAATTTTGGTGGAAATTGTGCATTAAGAATGACTTGGTGAATGGGAGAACCAAGGTGTATTGGGATTAGTAGAGAGGTTTAGTAGCTATGGAATGGTAATTGTAGTATGAGAATAAGGAGTGAAAAATCTGTAGCAAAGGAGAAGACATTGAAGAAGTTAGGAGAATTAATGTGCAGATTTTGTGAAATGAGTGTTGAGACTTGGGTATAGAAAGTGTATTAACTTGGAATGATTTGGTATGGTAAGTAGAGGCATTTAGAATGCTAGGAATGACATTGGTTGAGGAAGTAATGGATGGGAGGATTGAGCTACAAAATCTGTAGCATAAGTGTAACAAAAACTGTTACAAGTGTTGAAGGGAAGTGAAGAAAAATTGTGTGTATTGATTTAGAAATGAGTAAGGTATTTGGGGGATGAACCAAGGCAAGTTTGAGGGCCTAAGTAGTGTTAAAATATGTGGGGAAGTTTGGTAAAGATTGGGGAAGGAATGGGTAAAGAAGGGAACTGAAAACAGGATTTAAAACTGAAGTACTGGGCCGGACCGGACTTGCGACCGGACTTGCAAGTTCGGTCGGGCCTAGATTTACAAAGACGGGAAAGCTTCTGGAGTCGACCGGACTTGCGACCGGACTTGCAAGTTCGGTCGGACCAGAGAAATTCTCCCGTCTGTAACCTACTGGAATCGACCGAACTTGCGACCGGACTTGCAAGTTCGGTCGGCCAGAAAAATTCCCCAGATGTGAGCTACTGGAACGGACCGGACTTGCGACCGGACTTGCAAGTCCGGTCGGGCTAAAATTTTCAAATACGAAACTTACTGGAATGGACCGAACTTGCGACCGGACTTGCAAGTTCGGTCGGCCCTGGAATTTCACCCGATGTAGCCTACTGGAATGGACCGGACTTGCAAGGTCGGTCGCAAGTCCGGTCGAGTCAAAAAAAAAAAAAAAAAAAAAATGAAATAAAAATATTTTCATTGTATGATTATAACAAGCAGATGTATATATATATATGCCATACACTCATGTGCATATATATGTTGTAGTACACCATTAATGGAGTGGTAAAGGTAAGAAAGTAAGTATATGAGTAGGAAAACGAGTATAAGGAGTAACCAAGTAAATTGAAAGTATGAGAACACTAAGTACACCGGGATAACGGGGTAGTACGGGAGTAGTAATTATTTACGTATTGCAAGAGTATGGTATTAATGATAATGTTGAAACATTATCAGTGGAACAAGTGTGAACCAAGGAACAAGGGAACACACGGTAGAGCTAACTCCGGTGAAAGGTATGATTTTCTCATGCCCCACGTGCTAACCGAGTTACATTGATTTGTGTGCTGTATGCCGGCTAATCAAGACTAAAGCATGAAAACGGTTTATTGCCTTTCTTCGCATGTCTTGCTGTATGTTGCATGAGCTAACCTTTCTTGAATTGATTGTGTGGCTTACTTGGTGCGTAGGGACGCATAGATGTCTTGTATGTAATGACTCGTAGTAAGAGTCTTATTGTGAGACATGGAACAATAACAACGCACTAAACTATCGCATCACAACGATAACGCAACCCAATAAAACTCACTAGAATGTGAGAGAGTGTTACGGGGAGTAACAACCCCCGATAAGGGAGAAGAATCGAAATGAATAATCCACACACAATAAGTAGTGGAAGTAAGTAAGTAACCTCTGATAGAGGAACTAATCTTGGTACAAACATGAACCATGAGAGTAGTGAAGAATATGAGGGATCTCCAAACCCCTTAGTAATTGGTCGACCCCATTATGAGAGGACCCGACTAATGTAGTATGTCCCGTATGTGAGGAGCATCCGATATGTTGGGGAAACCCTTAAACCTGGGTACTAGACAGTAGTATTCCCTAAGCCAGTGGAGGTTATCGAGAGAAGATACTTCTAGGCTAATCTGTAAGATTGTATTATACTCTGAGAGAAGAGTGTTGGGAATACGAGTAGTCCGGTAGTACGGACATTTGAGTATTTGAGGAGCTGATCGTACAGCCCTCGATTGTAGGTCCGGTGGCGAGTTTCAGGTGACTCAGCCCAGAGACCAAAGTATGAGTAACGAGTATTGCGTATGTATGAGAAGTAAAGAGTATTGAGTAAGAAGTGAGTATGAGTATGTGATGAGCACCGAGTATTGAGTATGTATGAGTAAGCAGTAAGCATTGAGTACGTATAAGTAAGTAAGGAGTACTGAGTAGCGAGTATGCCCAAGCATTAGTAACGAGTATGGAGTAAAGAGCATGTACGAGGTAAGGATATGAGCATGGAGTGATGGAGTATGTAAGAGTAAGCAACGAGCAACAAGTAAGGAGTAGTTAGGAGTAGTGTAATTGAATATCGAACACCCCAAGTAGCAACGAGTAAGTAACTAGTACGAATGGTTGACTATCGAACTGTCTCCTTGGTAAGTATTGGAATTGTATGTATATGCATGTAATGTCGTAGTATGAGTATGTATGTATGCATGTAAATGAACTCCATGTATATACGACCCAAAAGTAGTCGATGTACCGCGGTTAGCACGCGGTATATGCGAATTTCATATTCAGCGTAAGCTGACCCCTTCGGGGGACCATTTTTAGTGTGCAGGTACCCGAAGCTGATCACCGTTCGAGAGAGTAGGACGGGGACTGCTACGTAAGCATGGGTAGTTGTATAGTAGGAATTGGTACTTGTATTGTAATGCGAATTTGGAAGTAAGTTTAAACTGTACAGTAATTTAAAGGTTGTAGTATACTCGGTTATAGTATCATAATGGAGTTGTGTATGTATTATGGATGAGCATGCAATGGGAAGTAATGTAATGTGTAGAGCACTCGGTATGTTCATATTCATCAGACCGATAGTATGTAGTATTGTAACTCGCCTTGTCAGTCACGTGGGTGACTAACGGCATTGTACACCCACCGTTGAGTAAGTAGTATCCGCTGCGAAGGTAAGTATTGTACAGTAATGACGGTATTAGCGGTAGGGGTGTTACAAAAAGCACAAGGGTCAAATAACACAAGAGCCTAGAGAGTGATTCACCCTCATGTCAAGCTCGTTAAACACACTCATTACCGTTAGTTTGTTAGACGAACGAGTAACTTAAGTCACAGATGGTTCGGATTTAGCGACCCGAACACACCACACAAACACAGGTTCCCACTAAACCGATCATAAGTCAGAATAGGTAAGCTTTGGAAGAAGCTAGCGGGAGATCGAACGCCAAATTAAGGAGAACAATCTTAACAACATAAGAGTCGAATCTGATTCAGATATCTACTCTTAACTTACATGCATGACCGGACAACCGGATTCCTCACTTCCCAGTTAACACTTGTTAGAAGTTCATAGTGGAACTTAACATCCAACACACAGTAGTGTGTAAGTCATGTTAGACACACACGAGGGAAAGAGTCACAACATAACATAACATTAATATGAACAACTGTAAACTCATTACATGTTTAAATCTTATAACGTCATAAACACACAGAAAAAACATACAACACACAAACCGGTGTAAACCGCTAGACAACAGACTGCAAGAAAACCATACCTGGTCCTTGCCTCGTTTGGTTTCCTCCGTAGGTCACTCCTATACATAATTCAAGAACGTCGGTTAATTACTTACTTAACCTCCAAATTTACTAAGTGTTTAACATAATTGTATGACATGTTTTAATGTCTATCTCACCCTAGGTTACCTTCATTATACACCTAGGGTTAACTACATAAGTCACATTCTTTTCTTTTTTTTTTTTTTACAAGTTTTGGTCCGTCCGGACTTGCCGACCGGACTTGTCCATGTCCGGTTGATTCCAGAGAGTTTCTCCCCTTCGGAAATTTAGCCCGACCGGACTTGCCAAGTCCGGTCCTATGTCCGGTCGATTCCAGTAACTCAATCCGTACACAATTTACAAGCCCGACCGACCTTGCAAGTCCGGTCCCAAGGTCGGTCCATTCCAGAAGCCAATTCTCGCAGGGTAAACAGGTGCCCGACCGGGCTTGCAAGTCCGGTCGCAAGTCCGGTCTGCCCCAAATCTTTGTTTTCCTTTTTACATTCAACTCCAAACTTCACCCCACATAACCTAGTACCCCTAACCTCATTTGGGCACTTCAAACACAACTTAAGCCATCCTTAAATACTCACAAAACTCTTTTTCTAATTCCTTAAACCTTTACTTATTTCCTTGTAAATTCCTTAACACTTACAACATTTTACACGGTTTCTAAATGGTGTTTCTCACCTATGATAACTACTATCCCAAAATGTTTTTCCTTATCTTAACCTCATCTCCCAAGCATCATCTCTCACAACTAATTCCTTATATCCATCTTAACAATTCCTTTTTCAAGTTCATACTTTCTCCTTAATTTACCAAAGTTTGCCTAAGTCTTTACCTAAGTCCCAAAATGACTTTGGTACATACTAAATCTCAAGCTCATGCCTAAGTCCTTGTTACATCCTAAATCACCTTAATGCATGTTTCCTACACAAGAACAACACTTAACCATTTTAAATACTCCTTAACTTATCAAACTCATTTTAACACCTAGAACTTCACATTTGTTACCTAAATTTCGACATAGGTTCTCCTAGAACATTACTAAACCAAAACACATTGTTTTTACCAACAAACAACCAAGAACACTAAAAATCCATCAAGTACTTATTATACACAAACTTCACTCACAAAGCACTACATCACAATATAGTGCATAATTTAAATTGCATGGCACTTAGGCCCTTAAATGACAGCTCTTAGGCCCTTAAGATGCATAAATCATAAACACTGAATTTCCACAATATATTTGCCTTTAACCTGCAAATACACTCAACAACACATATGCCTTTTACTAAGCTCTTGAGAACACTTTACTAAGTCATTCACCATTTGCTCTTTAGGTAGTTTAATAAGCATTTATAAGCTCATTTCTCCTAAGGCATTTAAAACAACATTAGGTTAGTAGATTTACCTCTTTTGCAAAATAACTTCTTTCTTGTTTCCTTTAGAAAACCGTAGAGTACTTGATTCTTTGACAAGTTCTAAACAATATACAAACATTATAATGAGTATTCAAGCTATAAGCTCCATCTCATTGTAAACCCTAATTTTACATTGTTTCAAAAACATTAATGTAGTTGTTTTACCTTGCTCTTTGAAGAGAGTTTGAATATCTAGCAAGAGAGGACTCCACCTAGTCCATGAAGAGTTGGAATGAAGCTAGAACAAGGTCACACAAAGAGCTCCTTCAATATGTATTTTCGGTTACCACTAAAACATGAAGGAAATGAAGTTTTTATTTGAGATTCCTTACCTAGAAGCAAAGGAGAGTAACAATATGTGAAAATAACAAGTCAAGCTCCTTCAATGGAGGAACTCCATGGCACCGAAATGGTGGTCTTGGACTTTTAAGAAGATAGGAATGAAGAGCTTGAGGAGAGGAAGAAGATGGTGGTGTTTGTTTTTGATTTGGACAAGTGAGCAAGATTTAACAAGAGATCAAAGTGGGAGTTCTAATGGAGGTAGTAGTATTACCGAGAGAGAACAGCAAGAAGAAGGAAGAAGAGAGGTGGGAAACCGTGTGAGCAAGGAAAGAAATGAGAGAATGAGATAGAATTTACTTTTTGAAGATATTTATACTTTGTAAAGTAAAAAGGGTACTTAAGTAGTTTGTTTATTTTCTTAACAAGCTAACAAGGGTGGTGTGTCACCAACCTTAAAAACCGGCCCCAAATAGTAGTAGGAGGGTAATATAGTCTTTATTTGTCAATTAAATTACTTGTACAACATATGTTACAAAATAGCTTATAAAAATCACTATTCATGAAAACAAGGCACATAGAAGTGAAATTTTGATTTCCCATTAATATAGACACCCAAATGTGATATTATATAGTACACATATATATTTAAGAGTAATGATGGACATCTAGCCACTCAAAACTCATTTACAAGACAATTTTCAAAAATGTGCTTTAAGACTCCTTAAAGCACATTTTGTGTTTAAACTTGTTTCCAAGCTTGGTTTTCTTTGGTAATTGGTTTAATATGTTCATTAGTGTATAAATGAGGTCTTGGTAAGTTCATTAGGTCTTAACCAAGTTTATCCCAAGCTTAGAGCACATTTTGGCTCTTATTGACTTTAAAGCACATTTTGTGTTTCCTTTTGTTTAAATTTGTTTACTAATGTTTCTAAGACTCTTTTTAGTCTTAATACACCATATTTAAGTGTTTAAACAATATATTAAGGTTTGGGGTATTTCATTTCACCTCTTTTATAATAAGATAACGTAAACAAAACCAACTTAATATAACCCAGATTATCACTCCTCTAATGGAAGAAGAAGAGGAGGGGGAGGAAGAAGTATACATCTTTGGAAGCTCCCCGTCACCTCTAATGGCAAATTCTTCTCTCTTCACTCATTTTTTATGCTCTAATTAAGGCTTAACCGTCTTTGTACCTTGGGATGAGGATATTGCCCCAAAATACATGAAACTCCATTGTTGAATTATGAACTTGTTTAATGCTTTATTTTAGTCCTTATGCTTAATGAAAGATGTTATTGAGTGATTATGGCTCTTGAGCTTGTCTGCATTTAATAGGTGATTTGCTTTAGGTTTCGCTCAATTTATCATCTATGTGTTAGATTCTTTGGTTTAACATTGTCGATCAGTTTAGCATTAGTATGAGTTCTTATGAAGATTCTTTGAAAGTAAAAACATATACCGTTGGGGATTAAATCAGTGTACTCAATTCTTAAGGAAATTGAGATGAGACTACATTGCAACTTAGAGGGAACTTGTGCTTAGTGTTATCGATTAAGTCGAAGCTTGAATGTCTATCAGTTCCCAACTAAATTTGTTTAGGATTAGTAGGCCAGGGTTTGGCTGCTAATTAATTAAGTGTTCCAGTTGTTTAGCTATGAGTTCAAGACTCAATAATTGGTAGTAAATGGTGATGGGAGCAAATATCCATCCCAAGGTACATCTGTCTTCGATAGTTAGCTTAGTTTTACTGATTTTCTTTGTTTTTCGTTTATGAAACCAAGACACAAACCCCAAACAATTTACATTTATGCACTTTTATATATACTTATGCACATTTAATAAATTATAATTAGTTAGATAATTGTAAAGTTCTTGTGGATACGACTTTGTTGGACTACTACGATTGGGTTCCCTACCAATTAGTTAGCAATATATATTCATTTATATTTTGCACAATAACACACAAGTCTAATAATCCTGGGTCCGCTTCTATATCATGATGCTTGTCAGAAAGGTTCGCAAATCTCTTTAGGGGGTTGATAGGTGTCTACCTGGCCTGCCCTAAGGCAACCATACTGCTGCGACCCAGCTAGGCATGCGAGTGTTCGAGGGCCCCAATGGTCGTATTAGACTAAAAAAAGGATGTTGGGACGCATGGATACTGTGGCGAAGGTGGGTGAATTATCCACTTGGAGCTATCTTTCGACCACACTTTGTTAAAAATATTAATCCCTAGAATAACATTCTTGAAATTATATTCTTGCAAAAAGATACTCCCATGTTCAGTTATAATTAGGAAAACTTTAGGAGTTAGCTGTTCATTTGTTTAACTGATTGAATAATTTTAACAATACATTTACATAAGGCAGCAAATTTAGTTCATTTATCATAATAAAGATATTGAATCATTAAAAAAATATTTTGATTTCAACCGATCTTAGGTAATATATTCAATAAAAGTAAAAAACTTTAATCAATCTAAAACAAGTTCTAGACTTACTATACTAAATTGGTTAAAACTTTGTTACTATACTATAATTGTTAAGTAATGATTATTTCTAGAAACTATTATATTTTAACTATATATCATGGTTTTCATAGAAGTTATATATAGCTCAAAATTTTAAAAATAATTTTATATGCTAATATATATTAGTATCTTTTAAACTTTTATGGTGTATATTTGTAGTTTAAATTAAGAGTAATATTTTATGTATTCTAATATATTTACTTTTTTATAGTTAATAATATATAGTACATAATTGATAGAATAATTGGATAATTAAATATTTATTTTAATGTATATATAACATCTAATATATTGTTTCTTAATGAAATAATCTTTTAAGTGTTATTTTATGTATATATGAAAATTATATAATTTATAAATTAATGTATTTATTATTAATTATTTACATAACTTGGTCACCCACTTAAAATAGTAATTTCCATATAGGAGTTCATTACAATCTGGATCCGTTTGTGGACCTTTTTTACTTTTGTCAGCTTTTGCCATCAATTTCACAATTTCTTCTCTGCTTTATTCAAACACCTGCTTTTGAAAACTGTTTTGACAACTAACGTCAATTTCACTGTCGCTCCCAATTTCTCCTCTGTTTTATTCTGACAGCTGACCACAAACAGATGGAGAATTGGACAGGTGAAGGTAGGAGGAGGAGGAAAAAAAAGGGTACTCTTTTTTTGAAACAAATTTTTTATACCTCATCCTCACGTGATATTATTACGATATAAGTCATAAGTCTAAAAACTTTTCTCTTATAACATTCAGTCCATCTTTCTGATAAACAAACGTTAATTTCATGAAATGTCACTATATTTTTGACTAATTCATAAAATGACACTAAAAAAAAGAAAGTCACAAAATGCCACTATATTTTTGCAAAAGTCCATAAACTATCACTATGTCATTAACCAGAAACAAAAAAGATAAAAATACCCCTACTGGTTAACAAAATACTTTTAAAGTTCACAATATGCCACTAAGTGTTAAAAATTCACTAAAAATTAAAAATACTATAAATATATAAATAACTATAAAAAATAGTTACATATTACAAAAAAAATAGAGAAATAAAATAAAAAATAGAGAAATTTCATGAAATGTCACTATATTTTTGGCTATTCATGAAAAGCCACTAAAAAAAAGAAAGTCACAAAATGCCACTATATTTTCATAAAAGTCCATGAAATGCCACTATAGTCATTGACGAGATGGAAAAAAGACAAAAATATCCCAACTAGTTAACAAATTACTTTAAAGTTCACAATATGCCCCTAAGTGTTAAAAAATTCATAAAAAGTCACACAAAATTCAAAATTCAATAAAAATATAAAACAATATATAAACATTGAAAAAAATTATAAAAATTGAAAAAAAAATATCATAAATATTAAATCTAATAATACTTCATTTTTTAAAATTTATTCGGTACCATAAACATAATATTGTTTCAAAACAGATAGTTTATACCAATTTTTCTACCGATTAAGTACCATAATTTTTACCAAATAAGTACCATATTTTATCATACATTTCTTAATTCTTATTTTCTACCAGTTTAAATTATTTCTTCAAAGTAAGTTATTTATATTTTCAACTTATATTTAGAAATTTAGTTTTTGCATAAATTGTAAAAACTAAAATTTCTAAATATAAGTTAAAAAATATAAAATAATTCACTTTGATGAAAAAATTTAAACTGATAGAAATTAATAATTAAAAAATGTGGTAAAAATTATAGTATTTAATTGGTATAATTAGGTAGAAAAATTGGTATAAATTATTTGTTTAGAACAAAATATTCTTTTTATGGTCCACAGGATAACATTGAGCTTTTACTTATTTCACCAGATAACATTATGTCCCATATTTTGCTTAATTCACGATATACCACTGTGATTTTAAAATTACACAGGATAACATTGAGTTTTTACTTATTTCACCAGATAACACTATGTCCCATATTCTGTTATATTCTTTGTTATTTTTCCTAGAAAATGACAAAAATACTCCTGTTATTAATTAATTTCCTCACAATGAAGTGTCATATTGATAAATACCATAAGATATCACCTTAGTTTGACTAATAATAGGGTAGTTTAGTCCTTTTTTCAAGGGATATTAATGAAGAAGTTAACGAAATATATGACAGAGTGTTATCTGGTGAAATAAGTAAAAACTCGGTGTTATCCTATGTAATTTTAGAAACACAGTGGTATATCATGAATTAAGTAAAAACTCAGTGGTATTTGGTGAAATTTCGCTAAATTTAAAAAAATCAAATATTTATATTTGTTCTAATATTTTATGATATTTTCATTTTTTCAATTTATATAATTTTTATATATTATTTTATATTTTCATTGTATTTTGAATTTTTGGTGAATTGTTGTTAATTTTTTAACATTAGGAGCATATTGTGAGCTTTAAAAGTACTTTGTTAACTAGTAGGGATATTTTTGTCTTTTGTTCATCTGTTCAATGACTATAGTGACATTTCATGGACTTTTACAAAAATATAGTGGTATTTTGTGACTTTCTTTTTTTAGTGACATTTCATGAATTAGCCAAAAAATATAGTGGCATTTCATGAAATTTTCCTAAAAAATATATTAAAATATCATAAAACATTGAAAAAGTAATTATCTTATATTTTTATAAAAAATAGGAAAATTTCATGAAATGCCACTATATTTTTGGCTAATTCATGAAATGCCACTAAAAAAAGAAGGGAAATTTCACCAAATACCACTGAGTTTTTGCATAATTCTTGATATACCACTGCATTTCTAAAATTACATAAGATAACACCGAGTTTTTACTTATTTCACCAGATAACACTTTGTCACATATTTTGTTAACTTCTCCATTAATATCCCTAGAAAAAAACGACTAAACTACCCTATTATTAGTTAAACTAAGGTGGTATCTTATGGAATTTATCAATATGACAATTCATTGTGAGGTAATTAATTAATAACAAGAGTATTTTTATCATTTCCCTGGAAAAATAACAAAGAAGTTAACAGAATATGGGACATAGTGTTATCTGGTGAAATAAGTAAAAACTCAATGTTATCATGTGTAATTATAAAAACACAATGATATATCGTGAATTAAGCAAAAACTCAATGGTATTTGGTGAAATTTCCCAAAAAAGAAAGTCAAAATGCCACTATATTTTTGCAAAAGTCCATGAATTGCCACTATGTCATTGACGAGAAGCAAAAAATAAAAAATACCCTTACTAGTTAACAAAGTACTTTTAAAGTTCACAATATGCCACTAAGTGTTAAAAAATTCACTAAAATTCATAAAAAATTAAAAATACTATAAATATATAAATAACTATAAAAAATATTTAAAATATTATAAAATATATAAAAATAGGAAAAAATAATAAATATCTTAAAAAATATATTTTGTAAAAGATTTATCTACAAATTAGACAACAATATTATGTCATAAAGTTATCTACATAATAGAATACAAAATTTTTAAAGCAGATTTTCAAAATATTAGTTGAAAATTTTATATTGAATAAATAAAAATAAATTATATTATAAAAAATAAAATTTATTTTGATTTTTATTTAACAAAAAAATTTGTAATATATTTTTTAAATAATATTGTTAAATTATTATAAAATTTCATTTTTTAGATAACTTTATGACATAGTATTTTGTAGATAATGTCATCTGCAAAGTAGAATATAAATTTAAAATAATCCATTTTCTAAATATTATTTAAAATATAAAATAATTTATTTTGAATGAATATTTAAATTGGAACAACAAAATAATTTTAAAAGTGTATGGTAAAAAATGATTGTAATTAGTTGGTATAAATTATGGTACTTAATTGGCCTAAATTACTAGAAAATTTGGTATAAATTATGTCTTAAACACTAAATATTTATAAAAATCTAAGAACTATTTACGTTTTTTCAATGTTTTATTATATTTTAATATATTTTAATTTTATTTTTCTATATTTTTATAATGTTTTGTAATATTTTAAATAGTTTTTATAGTTATTTATATTTGGGAAAATTACATCCCCCACCCATGACGTTTGGTGAAATTACACACCCCACCCATGAGGTTTCAAAAATTACTTTGCCCACCCACGTGGTTTCCTCTATTTTACATCCGACAACTTTTCTAATATTTGATCAAATTAAAAGATACTGAAATACCCCAAACCTAGATATGGTGTTTAAATGATAAACCAAGGTATAAGAAGGCTAAATAATGCCTTAAAACATTAGGAAGCAATATAATTAAAGAAAACACAAGGAAATACCATAAGAGCAATTTAAGCCAACATGTGCTCTAAGCTTGGAGTAACTTGGGTTAGCACCCAAATATCATTCTTAGACCTTAGTAACATCCTAATGGTCATGTTAAATCAATTACTAAAGAAAACCTAGCTCAAAAACAAGTTAAAACACAAATTGTGCTTTAAGGACTCTTAAAGCACATTTTTGAAAAATTGTCTTAGAAAGGGGTTTTATGTGGCTAAATGCCCATGATTACTCCTTAAACAACTTGTGTACTACTTAGTATCACATTAGGAAGTCTAAATCAATGGGAAATCAAAAATTTCACAAATATGTGCACTAGTTTATAAATAGTAACCAAATAGTGCCTAGTTTAGTCTTTAGTCAACTAAGGTTAATTAAATGGCCAAATAAGACCATGACTAGCCTTAATTAAATAAGGGGGCCGATTTTCTAAGGGGATGAGTCACCACATGAGTAAGCTAGTTTATAAAATAAGAGGGAAAAGTAAGTTAGTTACTATTTGCTTTTAAGAAACAAATATCTTACTTTTACATACCTCTCTCCTCACCTCTTCATTCTCTTCTTTTCCCACCGATTTCACCACCTTCTTCCCTTCTTCCTTCACGTAAAGAGCAGCCTCCATGCTAGCTCCATCTTCCTTTGCCCATATCTTGCTTATTTTAGCTCCAAAATCAAAACCAAGCACATATATCTCTTAGTTAGCTCAAGCTCCTTCTTTCTATCTTTCCAAAACTTCAAGAACTTCATTTTGGTGCCAAGACAAACCGCCATTAGAGGAGGAAACACAAGCTTGAGGGGTCCATTAGCTTCTCCATTCTCTTAAGGTAAAGAATATGTAAGAAAAATTAGGTTTCCACCATTTCTCCTCCATTACCGAAAATTTCTACTCATGGGGCTTCATTTTTATGCCTTGTTCTAGCTTGTTTTCTATACTCCAAGGGCTAGAGGAGGTCCTTATTGATTCATATCCAAGCCTACCTTAAGACCTCAAGGTAAAACATTCAATTTAATACCTTAAGACACATTTTTAACCTAGGGTTTGTTCCTTAAGGTTAGTATATTATCTAGCACTCATTAGAGTCATTGAATATTGATTAGAACATTGGCAAGGAGAATTTGGTTGGTGACCGAAATTGTGCAAGGAGAAGCCTAAGTGAGAAAGTTGGTGAAGCTTGTGAAAGAACAAGGTAAATGTCTTACCTTAAGGTTTTTAATGCATTAAGGGATGGGATTTGGATAGATGATGAGTTTAGCTTAGAGTTTACTTTAAAAAGGGTTATAAAACTTAGGAGAAAGAACACTATTATATTTGAGAACTTGTGATTAAAGAGCAAATGGGAAATGAGATAGTTAGGCATTTTAAAGGTGAATTACAAGAGCATTTATATATTTCAATGGGAGCCTTGTTGTGTGTATTTGCAGGTCAAAGGCAATGTATACTGTGGAAATTAAGTGCTTAAGATTTATGCATTCAAGGGCCTAAGTGCCAAGCAATTTAAGATTATGCACTATATTGTGATGTAGTGTAGTTTGGGTGTATATTGTGTGTTAAGATGTTGTAATGAGAATTGAAGTGTTCATGGTTGTTTGGTGGTGAAAATCTAAGTGTTTTGGTGTAGTAATATACTAGGGAAGTCATGTCAAAATTTGGTGAGGAAACATGATGTTTAAGACGTTCTAAGGAGATTTTATGACTAAGGAAGTGCTAGGAAACTTTAGGAGTTGTTTTGATGGAAATGAGTGAGTTTAAGGAGTTCTTGAGCGATAAAATGACTTAGGCATTATCTTGGAGAATTTAGGAATCAAATGAGTGTTTTGGGATACACCAAGGTCATGGTGAGAGTGTATTTAAGACTTATGCAAATATTGTTAAACAAGTAGAAAATAATGTCTTGTAAGGAGGAAGTATAAACTTGTGGAGAAACTTCACGTAGTTGTATAAAGAAATTTTCGATGGTGAAAGATGCTTGGGAGATGATGTTATGGTGGTGGGAAAACATTTTGGCATAGTGGTTATGATAAGTATGAAACACCACTTAGAAACCTAGTGAAGAACATTACAAGTGTTAGCATTTTTACAAGAATAAGTGTAATGGCTAAAGTGGATTTTGGTGAGTGATTTAAAGGGTTTAGTGGATGGTTTAAGGTGTGGTTGAAGTGCCCAAATGAGGTTAGAACATACTAGGATATGTAAGGTAAAGTTTGGAGTCAAATGTGCATTTTTAGACAAAGGTCTGGAGCAGACCGACCTTGGGGACCGGACCTGCAAGGTCGGTCGAGCCCAGTTTACCCAGCCAGAAAGCTCTCTGGAATGGACCGACCTTGGGGACCGGACTTGCAAGGTCGGTCGGGCTTGAATTTTGAGTACAGATTAAGTCTCAGGAATATACCGACCTTGAGACCGAACTTGCAAGGTCGGTCATACCTAAATTTTTGTACGAGAATTGGTCTCTGGAATCGACCGATCTTGGGACCGAACTTGCCAAGATCGGTCGGGCCTAAATTTTCAAAGGAAAAAACTCTCGGGAATAGACCGACCTTGGGGACCGGACTTGCAAGGTCGGTCAAGGTAGAATTTTCTGACGGTAATATGTTCTGGAATGGACCGACCTTGGGACCGGGCTTAGCAAGGTCGGTCGTAGTGTAAAATTTCAAACCCGAATGTCACTGGAATGGACCGACCTTGGGTAAGGTCGGTCGACCCTTAAGATTTAAAAAAAAACTCTAAGGATGTTGAGTGGTATTTAAGGTACCCCATTAAGAGGGCAATAATGGTTAGGAACATAAAGACCTAAGGGAATAAGTTAAGTATAAACCTTAATGTTTAAGGTTAAGTTTGTAAGATTAAGCTGTGCGAACCTAAGAAGTGTCAGATGGGGATCATTGAGGGTTAAGTAAGTTGAGTAAGTTAAGTAATGTGTGAGTAATTAATAATCTAAGTTGGATGAATATTTTAGGATTTGAAAGTTTGGAACCGGAGGAGAATTAAACGACCGGGACAATCGACGGTGAACGGTACAGTCTTTCTTGTGACCTGCTTGCTAACGAGGTGTCCCTCGGCTTGTGTGCTACCTGTTTATTTGCTATAACTAAGACAAGATAAAGCATGCAACCGGTTTTTATTGCTCTCGTTGTGTGTGTGTTATCTTTATACTAACCTACGAGACTTGAGAATAGCTACTAACTAAGCTTAGTACAAATGGGTTTGAGTTGAGGAATTATAATGTTTGACAGTGGCTAATACCCGAGAAGGTTTAGCTAACACTTGTTGTAAGATTTTCACCAACTGGAACTTAAGGGGGGAGTGAGGAATCCGGGACTGACTCCGGTCATGCATGTTAAGGAAAGGGGGTCGGTATATGAATCAGATCCGACTTCCGTTTGAGGACTTGTCTTCGGACTCGTTGCCTAGGGTCGAATGTCGGCTCAGCTACATTGGATTTCCAGTCCAAGGTAGGAGGCATTAAGATGGTGTGGTGGGATCTACCTAAATCCCAACTAATTTGAGAATTATTGTTCATTCAACCAATGCAGTTCTCGGCCGTTGGCTAGGGTCACCTTTGACCCGACAAAATGAACAATGGACTTTGAGCAACCGAATCTGATTAAGAACGGTTGACTTGTTTGAGTTGTGATTGTTCACTTAAGTGTGGTCAGATGTTTATTGCACTTCTTATTTATGTTGTGTATCTAATCAATCTCCATGCTATCGACAATTAGTCGTCGTAGTCCCGTTAGCTTGGGGGCCACGAGAGGATCGTACCAGCATTCTTGCTGACCCCCTTTGGGGACTGTTTTTATTCTTGCAGGTAAGCGTCCCATGAGGAGTCACCCTGAGAGTAGGGGTGGTTAGACTTAGGATGGATTTATTTTTGAGTACGTGTTGCGCTTGTGCGCCCGTCTGTTTATATTTAAACTGGTGAAAGTTATGTTATCACTTGAGATACTTGAAACTCGGTTGGTGGGTGTTTGGTTGGTATGTAAATTTTGGAAAAGCGTTGTAAATCTTTAAGGTTTGGTATATTCTATTTATCAGACCGTGGCAAGGTCCCGATGTTAGTTATTTCCGCTGCGACGATTGTGATTAAGTTATTAAGTTTTGCGATAACCACGATTGGCTTAGGACGGGGTGTTACATACTTAAATGTTGTCCAAAATTGATGAAACTTTACATGAACGATGCTAAGGTGTTATATTTTGGTCTAGCGTGAAATCCAAAGTTTTTTAAACTCATATGTGATCCGTGGGACCCAATGAAACATGTGACATGTCGACGTGTTTTCATTGGGTCCCACAGGTCATATATGAGCTTTAAAAACTTTGGATTTGGCATTGGACAAAAGTATAACACCTTAGCATCATCCATGTAAAGTCTTATCAATTTTGGACAATTTAAGTATCTTTTAGTTGATCAAATATTAGAAAAGTTGTCGGATGTAAAATAAAGGAAACCACATGGGTGGGCAAAGTATTTTTGAAACCTCGTGGGTGGGGTGTGTAATTTCACCAAACGTCATGGGTGGGGATATAATTTTTTGATAATATCTTTAGTTTTTTTTTGTGATTTTAGTAATTTTTTTAACACTTAGTGACATATTGTAAACTTTAAAAGTACTTTGTTAACTAGTAGGGGTATTTTTGTCTTTTTTGCTTCTGGTCAATACAGTGACATTTTATGGACTTTTGCAAAAATATAGTGACATTTTGTGACTTTATTTTTCTAGTCGTATTTCATGAATTAGCCAAAAATATATGGCACTTCATGAATTTCCCAAAAATTTAGTACCATAATATATACCCAAATTTTTCCAGTAATTTAGACCAATTAATTACAATAATTTTTACCATACACCTTTTTAAATATTTTGTTCCGCCCATTTAAATTATCTATTCAAAATGATTATTTTATATTTAACTAATATTTAGAAAATAGATTTTTTTTAATTTATATTCAACTTTGTAGATTACTTTATGACATAATATTTTTTTTATTTATAAAATACTATGTCATAAAGTTATCTAAAAAGTGAAATATAAATTTAAAATAATTTTTCAATTATATTAAAAAATTTTTTGTTAAATAATAATCAAAATCATTTATATTTTTTTAAAGGTATAATTATTTTTTATTTACTCATATAATTTATTTTTAATTTTTTGCCTAATGTTTGAATTTTTTTTTAAAAAATTTATATTCTATTATGTAGATAATTTTATTACATAATATTGTGGTCTAATTGTAGATATTTTTTTATAAAATATATTTATTTTTTCTATTTTTTGTATATTTTAAATGTTTTATAATATTTTAAATATTTTTTATAGTTATTTTTATTTTTATAGTATTTTTTTTAATTTTAGTGAATTTAGTGGTAAATTGTGAACTTAAATGTATTATTAACTAGTAGAGTATTTTTGTCTTTTTTCTCCTGGTCAATGACATAGTGACAGTTCATGAACTTTTGCAAAATATAATGACATTCTATGATTTTTTAGTGACATTTCATAAATTAGCCAAAAATAGCATTTCATTAATTTCCCTGTAATATATATAACCGTCAACCATAAAAAATATACCTCATGACATTAACTAATCCACGACTTAAATACGCTTATCCACACTGGGTAATTTCTTTCGCTGTGGTCGAGTCTTTGTTATAAAGTTTAAAACACTAGATAGGTAATAGTATGTAAAAATTATTAAACATCCTTACATTGCAGGTTCCAGAACTAGTCAATAAATCGGGTAATTGCTCATATCATTTCATTTCTCATGTTTCATAGTACTTTCATACATGTAAATTGTAATGTAAGCCTCAAATACAACCGACTATTATTCGACAAGTCTGCCTCATCCTCAAAGCTGGCATAGCAGCAGATTCATACTATTTTCTCAAAGTACAACAAAACAGAACCAAACAACACACAATAAGGGAAGTAAACACGCTCAAGAGCATAAACACACATTTGCCCAGACAGTCTTAATTCAATGAATTACTCTGCTTTCCAGGATTCAAAAGCAGGAGTCTCAGAATTCTGCCAAGTGGCGCCAGCGAATGCACCATACCTATCACCCTTAACATCCGCTTCACACACAAGGGCTTCAAGCTCAGCCATCTCCTCCGGTCTAATTTGATGGACAAAGCTGCAACGTTACTGTTGAAGTTGACAACTTTTGTGGTACCTGGAATTGGGCAGACATCCTCACCCTGGTGGTGAACCCAAGCAAGTGCAAGCTGTGCAGGGGTGCACCCTTTCTTCTCCGCAATCGCACTTACTCTCTCGAATATACGCTTGTTGTGTTCCAGATTCTCGCCCTGGAACCTAGGAAGATACTGAAAAACAGGAAGATTTCAAATATTAGAATAATGTACATGAGATTCAATTGTCAAGTTAATCAAATATCAATGGAGGAGGGAATTGAAAGACTACATTTCTGAAGTCATCCTTGGCTAGATTATCAACGATTGAGGGACCATATGATAAGAATCCACGTCCAAGAGGACTGTAAGCTACAATTCCAATACCAAGTTCCCTGACACCAGAAAGCAAAACACAACCTTATAAGCTTTGCCCAGAATTATAATCCAAGGAAAAAAAAAAATTCCAATTTCCATGAATGTCAAGTTAACAATATAGAAACATATACTACTCTATAGTATCTTGATCATTTAATTTCCTACCGGCAAGTGGGCACCACATCAGCCTCAACATCCCGGGTCCAGAGAGACCATTCCATCTCAACAGCAGTGATGGGGTGGACGGCATGTGCCCTTCTGATGGTTGCAGGAGATGCTTCAGATAAACCAACATACTTGATCTTACCCTCCTCAACCAGCTTCTTAAGCTCTCCCATGGTTGCTTCGATTGGGACCGTAGTGTCGATCCTGTGTACGTAGTAGAGATCTATACAGTCGACGCCAAGTCTCTTCAAGCTGGCCTCGCAAGCCTCCCTGACATATGAAGGTTCGCCTCTGACCGAGAATTGACCTTCTGGGTTCACATAGTTGCCGAACTTGGTCGCCAGTTCAACCTTCTCCCTCCATCCACCTTGTAGAGCCTGTTGGAAATTTCATCAAACACATGCAGGATTAGATCCGTTTCAATATCAACTTTCTTTTTAAACCTGCTAGCTGCAGATCAAACGATCAACTCCCGACTGTGATATTAGAATCATTCAATCGGCAGAACTCGTTACGGAGTTGAGAAATACATAAGTTGAATTCCTACTGAGCAGGTGACATCAAAATATCTTCGGAATTAACGGATGGACACCCACACACAGACACCCAAACACAAGAAATTAAACCAACATCCGGATCACAAATTACTGTTGACTTTATGATGACTCGGTCAAAATTATTTAGTCGAAGCCGGTCAGCACCCAGATCAAAAACCCATTCAAAACTGGAAAAAAGAGAAAAGTAGAGCATCTGAGTACGTACCTTGCCGACAAAACCTCGTTGGTGAAGGACCATAGATATCTGCTGTGTCAAGGAAGGTAATGCCAGATTCAATAGCGTGGTGGATGAGGGAAATCATTTCCTCCTCAGGCTTTGGTGGGCCATAGAAAGCAGACATACCCATAAGCCCAACCCCTGGGCTGATATCTCAAGACCTTGAGACCCTAATTCATTCTCCTCACTGGTGCCATATTTCTATGCTCTTGCTCTTAATTGTTTTCCTCGTACTAGTTCACTTACCACTGCTTTGATGTCAATCGGAATGTGTATTTGGAAATGCTGTGATCGATGAGTGTATTTATAGCAGAGTTTCGATGGACTTGTTTAAAAATTCATCTCCAAAGTCCTTAAGAAAGTGGCGTGCTGCTTCGTGTCTGAGCTGACAGAAGATAAAAGAAAAGTCCTGAATGGCTTACTTTATGACGCCGGACAATGATGGTGTGGAAAGAACTTCCAAGTCAAAATTGGGTGGCTCTAATTCTATTCTTTTACTATTAAAGATGTTTTTTTTTTAATTTATAGTAATAGATTTAAGGTTACTTTATATTAGTATATGAAATAATTAAAATAAAGGGAAAATACTGGCTAAACTATCGACATAATAATAGAGTGTAAAGGGTACCCAAGAATAGTCTCTACGAATGGAAGCTTCCATCTATATATCTGTTGGGCATGGCTGTTTTGGCGACATAAATACAGTATATTTGACAGAATACGCTGGCATAAATACAGCATATTTGCTGGCAGGAATGTGCTGGCATAAATGCAGCTGTTTTGAAAACTGTTGTTTGGCAGTGCAACATATAGCAGCATGTTTGGTTAAGTTAGTTATATGTAGTGCGTTTACCGTTTTCGTATTACAATTATAATTTATTATATTACACTACGTAACTTTATTTTGTTGGTAAAAATAAATAGAAAAATTCACAAACAATAAAATTTTTATTTCTATTATTTAAGCAAAACTTGTAACTCCTAAACAATATTTTTATTATCTAAATTTTTAATTCTTACAAATATAAAAGCGTAAAAAAGAGAACAAACGTTTCAAATTTTCTGATAATATTATGTGAATTTATTTAGTGAAATTATAACTTTTAATAATATATAATATTTTTGTAACTTTGTATGTTAATACATTTATATGCATTCATATTTCTATATACTATTTTAATATTTTAATTTATATATCAACAAGTGTGTATATTTATTGGTTTTTTTAATTTTTTATCTATGTGGTATTACAATAATATATTGTAGATTTGTATTATAAATGTGATTTTTTTAAAATTTGGCTAAAGATGTAGTACTATTTTTTATAAATTAGTTGAAGCATTATGTAATTTGTAACAAATAAAGTAACTTGTAAAATTTTTTTTTTAAAATCAATAGTCACAGTAATTGCATTATGAAGTGAGTAAAGAAACGGAAGTGAAAGCACGAAAACGAAAAAGTAGTATTTGCTGCGGGCATTTATACTGACATTTATGCTGGCATTTATGCTGACATTTATACTCTTTTAGGCGAACAACAAAAATAAATAAAGGAGTCCAAAACAGCATATGTTGTATATTTATGCTGTCAATTTGTGCTGTTTTTGGTTGAGCCGAACGCTCCCTATATTTTATAGTCGATGTTTAGCTAGGCAGACAGGATGCCGTGCATTTCCCCAAAAATTGTAACAATATATCTCTCCGTCCTCGTTTATTTGGAATTTGAGATACGTATCATATCGATATATACGGAATGGATTCGAGACCTTGGCGCTGCGTCAGGGTAGAATATGGTTCTCACGTGTCAGCATGTGTTGGGAGAAAAAGAAGAATAGAAAAAAAAGAAAAGACTAGTGTGTGTCATTGGTTGTGTGCAGGGGAGTTAGACTAGGAGAGAGAAGGGGAAAAAGAGAAATTGTTTTTTTTAATGTTATAACTCACAAAATATAAGTGTAAAAATAAAAAAAATATACCATTGTTCATCATTTTTCGTGCTCTTCAAAACAAGATGCATCATGGATATGTTTTGGTAAACTTAAAATTTTATGTTTTTAAAATAAGTATATATTAGGTATTTTTAAAGTGAATCTTACCCATTAGTAAAATGAATTTTCTTTAATACTAAAATGAATCATATTCATTAGCAAAATGAATCTTACCTCAAACACTCTAAAAACCACCATAGTAAAGTTAAAAACGTCGAAGACATTTTTATGGTTTGTAGTAACCCTAAACCCTAAACCACAAACCCTAAAAAACTGTCGAGTTAGTGACGACAATACAAAGTGTAGAACTAATGCCAAAAAGATTACCCTACCCCCAAAACACCCTAAAAACCACCCTCGCATAAGTTTGTGGTAGGATTAACTTTTACTAGTATTAAACAAAATATTCACTTTTCTTAAACCTTTGATTCACCTTTAAAAAATCTTTGATTCACTTTTCTTAAACCTCTTATTCACTTTTTTAAACCTCTTATTCACTTTAGTTAAAACAATCTCTATTTACCAGAATCACTTTTCCTAAACCTTTGATTCACTTTTCTTAAATGCATGATTCACTTTATAAAAACTTTTGATTCACATTTCTTAAACCTTTTAATCACTTTAGTGAAATAATCTATGCTTACGAGATTCACTCTTATTACTCTGATTCACTTTGTAACAACCTTTGATTCACTTTTCAAAAACCTTTGATTCACACTAGCCAAACAATCAGAATCACTTTAGTTAAACAATCTTTGTTTATGAGATTCACTTTTTTTAAACCTCTTATTCACTTTTAAGCAACTCTTTGATTCACTTTTTAACAACCTTTGATTCACTTTGTAACAACCTTTGATTCACTTTTTTAAACTTAAGATTCACAATGAATCTTAAAAAATATGTACATACAAAAAATAAAAATTTAAAATTTATCAAAACATATTCATGTTTGGTCTTATTTTGAAGAGCACGAAAAATGATGAACAATGATATAATTTATTTTATTTTTGCACTTATATTTTGTAAGTTATGACATTTTGAAAAAAAATAAATTTCTCTCTCCTACCCACCCACTCCTCTCCCCTACGAGTGACTTTCCCTCTTTATTCCCTCTTTTTTTTTCTTTTTCCTTTATTTCCCTCAAATAGTGTACTGACATGTAGCACCATCTCCCTATATTTTATAGTCGGTGTTTAGCTAGGCAGACAGGATGACATGCATTTCCCCAAAAATTGTAATACTATATCTTTCCGTCCTCGTTTATTTGGAATTTGAGATACGTATCATATCGATATATACGGAATGGATTCGAGACCCTGGCGCTGCGTCAGGGTAGAATATGGTTCTCACGTGTCAGCATGTGTTGGGAGAAAAAAAGAATAGAAAAAAGAAAAAAGAAAAAGACTAGTGTGTGTCATTGGTTGTGTGCAGGGGTTAGACTAGGAGGAGAGAGAGGGGAAAAAGAGAAATTGTTTTTTTTAATGTTATAACTCACAAAATATAAGTGTAAAAATAAAAAAATATACCCATTGTTCATCATTTTTCGTGCTCTTCAAAACAAGATGCATCATGGATATGTTTTGGTAAACTTAAAATTTTATGTTTTTAAAATAAGTATATATTAGGTATTTTTAAAGTGAATCTTACCCATTAGTAAATGAATTTTCTTTAATAATAAAATGAATCATATTCATTAGCAAAATGAATCTTACCTCAAACACTCTAAAACCACCATAGTAAAGTTAAAACGTCGAAGACATTTATGGTTTGTAGTAACCCTAAACCACAAACCCTAAAAAACTGTCGAGTCAGTGACGACAATACAAAGTGTAGAACTAATGCCAAAAAGATTACCCTACCCCCAAAACCCTAAAACCACCCTCGCATAAGTGTGTGGTAGGATTAACTTTTACTAGTATTAAACAAAATATTCACTTTTCTTAAACCTTTGATTCACCTTTAAAAAATCTTTGATTCACTTTTCTTAAACCTCTTATTCACTTTTTTAAACCTCTTATTCACTTTAGTTAAAACAATCTCTATTTACCAGAATCACTTTTCTTAAACCTTTGATTCACTTTTCTTAAATGCATGATTCACTTATAAAAACTTTTGATTCACATTTCTTAAACCTTTTAATCACTTTAGTGAAATAATCTATGCTTACGAGATTCACTCTTATTACTCTGATTCACTTTGTAACAACCTTTGATTCACTTTTCAAAAACCTCTGATTCACACTAGCCAAACAATCAGAATCACTTTAGTTAAACAATCTCTGTTTATGAGATTCACTTTTTTTAAACCTCTTATTCACTTTTAAGCAACTCTTTGATTCACTTTTTAACAACCTTTGATTCACTTTGTAACAACCTTTGATTCACTTTTTAAACTTAAGATTCACAATGAATCTTAAAAAATATGTACATACAAAAAATAAAAATTTAAAATTTATCAAAACATATTCATGTTTGGTCTTATTTTGAAGAGCACGAAAAATGATGAACAACGATATAATTTATTTTATTTTTGCACTTATTTTGTAAGTTATGACATTTTGAAAAAAAAAATTTCTCTCTCTCTACCCACCCCACTTCCTCTCCCCTACGTGACTTTCCCTCTTATTCCCTCTTTTTTTTCCTTTATTTCCCTCAAATAGTGTACTGACATGTAGCACCATCTCCCTATATTTTATAGTCGGTGTTTAGCTAGGCAGACAGGATGACATGCATTTCCCCAAAAATTGTAATACTATATCTTTATGTCCTCGTTTATTTGGAATTTGAGATACGTATCATATCGATATATACGGAATGGATTCGAGACCCTGGCGCTGCGTCAGGGTAGAATATGGTTCTCACGTGTCAGCATGTGTTGGGAGAAAAAGAAGAATAGAAAAAAAGAAAAAAGAA
The DNA here is from genome assembly GCA_023374045.1 of Limonium bicolor. NCBI lineage: Eukaryota > Viridiplantae > Streptophyta > Magnoliopsida > Caryophyllales > Plumbaginaceae > Limonium > Limonium bicolor. The sequence goes on along the minus strand of CM041780.1, from coordinate 223,334,966 downwards.
AAAGACTAGTGTGTGTCATTGGTTGTGTGCAGGGGAGTTAGACTAGGAGGAGAGAGAGGGGAAAAAGAGAAATTGTTTTTTTTAATGTTATAACTCACAAAATATAAGTGTAAAAAAAAAAAATATACCATTGTTCATCATTTTTCGTGCTCTTCAAAACAAGATGCATCATGGATATGTTTTGGTAAACTTAAAATTTTATATTTTTAAAATAAGTATATATTAGGTATTTTTAAAGTGAATCTTACCCATTAGTAAAATGAATTTTCTTTAATAATAAAATGAATCATATTCATTAGCAAAATGAATCTTACCTCAAACACTCTAAAACCACCATAGTAAAGTTAAAAACGTCGAAGACATTTTTATGGTTTGTAGTTTTATGGTTTGTAGTAACCCTAAACCCTAAACCATAAACCCTAAAAAACTGTCGAGTCAGTGACGACAATACAAAGTGTAGAACTAATGCCAAAAAGATTACCCTACCCCCAAAACACCCTAAAAACCACCCTCGCATAAGTTTGTGGTAGGATTAACTTTTACTAGTATTAAACAAAATATTCACTTTTCTTAAACCTTTGATTCACCTTTAAAAAATCTTTGATTCACTTTTCTTAAACCTCTTATTCACTTTTTTAAACCTCTTATTCACTTTAGTTAAAACAATCTCTATTTACCAGAATCACTTTTCTTAAACCTTTGATTCACTTTTCTTAAATGCATGATTCACTTTATAAAAACTTTTGATTCACATTTCTTAAACCTTTTAATCACTTTAGTGAAATAATCTATGCTTACGAGATTCACCCTTATTACTCTGATTCACTTTGTAACAACCTTTGATTCACTTTTCAAAAACCTCTGATTCACACTAGCCAAACAATCAGAATCACTTTAGTTAACAAATCTCTGTTTATGAGATTCACTTTTTTTAAACCTCTTATTCACTTTTAAGCAACTCTTTGATTCACTTTTTAACAACCTTTGATTCACTTTGTAACAACCTTTGATTCACTTTTTAAACTTAGATTCACAATGAATCTTAAAAAATATGTACATACAAAAAATAAAAATTTAAAATTTATCAAAACATATTCATGTTTGGTCTTATTTTGAAGAGTGATGGAGAAATATGTGACTACTTCTACCACATAGGCAGTGTACCTATCATTTTGCGGGTATAGTGATTAAATGGGGTTGTCGATCTCAGGGACCCTCGTATAATTAATTGACAAATATTTGATTAACCAGGAAATTAAGTTAAACTTAAAGAAACAAGAAATATCACTTTTTCGGTTTGAATGATTGATTAAAAAGAAACTAAACTACAAGGAGAAATAGAACATTTAAAAAGGTAAATAAACAAAGAGGGATTTAAAAGTGGTGAATGTGATAAAGAAAAGCGCAGCCCGGGTTGTTTGCTTACCTATTCCTTTTATATCTGTTACTAAATTCTTCCTTTGATTTTTACTGCAATAACTCAGAAACTTTAATTAATTCATTAACGACTAAGTATAATGAATCCTGACCAATTGTTAGATCTAGCAGCAGACTAATGCTCTAGACCGGACACATAATTTTGCATAAAGAGCAGTTTCTATTGGAGTCTAATTAACCTATAGGCGGGATCACGCTTCTAGCTGTTTAATTAGGTTCAACTTCCTTCGTCTCGTTATCTATCTCAGCTCTCGCATTTTAATAAAGATACTACAAGGGTTGTTCTAATTACTGGCCAAATAATTAAAACATTTGAAGGACATGAATTGAACTGTTGCAGTTAACAAAATTTATTTGAAGAATCACATAGCAGAATTCAAGAAATAGGTTCGCTTCCCAACCCGGGAAGCTAAAATACTTACTCGCTCATCGTTACAAAAACAACGATAACAAGAAGAGGATGCATTAAATAAATTAAGTAAGGGTAAGAGGTGACTCCAGTTTAGAAGTTCACTCTGGTTCCTTGCTTCATTGTCACTTGTCTTGCGTCCCGCCTGCTAACTTTATTCCTGTAAAGCTGGTGTTAACAGGAAAATAAAATGAAAAGTGGGATGTATGTGTTACGTGGGAATTTAATGGAGTGGATGGGTTGATGATTTCTAATAGGGGAATGAAGTGATGGAGCACGATCGTGGGAGAGGGAGTATGGCTTGATGATTTGTGGGGTCGATCGTATGATTTTTTCTGCACCAGAGTGTGGGTTTATATAGGCTGAGGAAATGAGAAGCAGACAACGGAGAAATCAGGGACGGTGCAGTTGGTGAGCAGATCCGTGAAAATTGGCAGTCAGAGATTTAATTCGCTCGCAACAATTGATTGCAGACAGAGCCGGCGTCACGCGTGAAGTGAATTAAGGTAGGCGCCGCTGGTATTAATGAAGGAGTAGTTCGACCTACGGGCGCCGCAAAGGAGAAGGAGAAGAAAAATCGTTCACGTCGAATTCAGTCACGTCCGCATGAGGATCCCCCCTGCGCTCGCCTAAACTCACGGCGGACATCACATATGTCCTCGCTGCTCTGTCCGCCCGGCTCTATACGGTTTTCTCTGTCCGCCGCCTTCTGTCCGCCCTCGTGTCCGCGCCAATTCATGCGGACGCACCTCTATCCGCGCCTCTTCATGCGGACGCAGCTTACGTCCTCATGCGGACACAGTCGTGGACAGAATGAATCGTTTTCTATTTCTTGCATCTGCATAAACTCAACGGCTCCAGATTCTTCGTTATAAGTCCTTTTTACTCGCCGTTTGTTGTGTTGGAAAGCCTTGTGAAATAAACTATTTGATTCCACACTTTTTCCTACATTTAACACATAAAATATATCAATTCATATCAACATACTCTAGGAAATCGTAAGATAAGTGAGAAATATTACTTGAAATACTGCAAATTATAAGGTAATTAAACCCTTAAAAGTCTATTATCGCACTTATCAAACCTTCCTCACACTTATCTTTGCTTGTCTCAAGCAAATAAGACAAACTTTCTCTAAGGTCACAGTATCAAACTCCGGGATTCAACAAATCGTGGAAGGAATCAAGCTAAATGGCAATCAAGAGAATAATCCTGCTCTAGATGTAGGTTTTTGTAAACATGAAACAGAAATTTTAATAAGAGCCTGATTAAAGTAGATTGTAAAAATTGAACATAGATTAGCTCGGAACCTTCTAACCAATTTCTTTCTCTTAACTCTTTGGATGACAAGGGGTGTGAAGTAATGCCTTATCCGCAGCATACCTTTCAACACCACATACCTGATCAAAATATGAAAAATGCGACAATCATTCAGCATTAAGATTTTGCAATGTTCATTTTTTTTCTTGTTCGCACTAATTTGTTTCATATCCCCCAGACTTTTCTCTCACCATGTAGCGCTTGGCCTTCTATCCCAGATCTCAAGACCTTAGGTAGATGGTGATGAGGCAACCCCAAGGACTTAATAACCGAATGAATAGGCCTGTTTTGGTTCAGAAAACTTCATTATATGATTAGAGGTGTACCTTGCCTTAATCCTTTCCGTACCAAACTTTCACTTAGTTCATGATTGCCAAGCTAAGGTAGTTCAATTTCCAAAATCAGCTTATCCACCTGATTTCAGTGAAAATAGATTTAACTCAGAAACAAGATTTGATACATACAAACAACGTCAAGCAGAACGATTCTTGAGGTTGTCATCGGCTTGATTTCAAAAACTTCCACAAAAATTTTAGCCCGAAAATTCAACATGTATTGGCCTTAGAGAAGCTTACTATCATAATCAGAGACAATAAAATCAAGTGTGGCATTAGGTTAGTACTGGCATATTTTCAGGGAAAGGTCAAAACTTCCTCACACTTAAGAGGAGCAATGTCCTCATTGTTCATAAATAATCAAGAAGACTTTCAAAATATGCCAGACTCATGAAGGATTCATTTAGGGACGCGATGGACTTATCAATCAACAGTTAAAGCACGAGTGACTGAAATAAATATTAAAAATAAAGGAACTGAGACTCCCCTATATCGTGAGATTGAGGAAGGGCCCTTTCACACTTAAGCATTGGCGTGGAGTCGATGATCCTCCTCACTTGAGTCTAAGCCAGGGTTCAGCTTGGAGTGATGCAAAACGGTTTACCTTACACACACTGTCGAATACCAAAAGAACGCTAGGAAGTGTTGCGTTAATAGCACAGGTACAATTACCAATCCCTCCTCTCCTCGCTCTCTTTCTTCTGCTCCGTTTTTTTTTATATATATCTAGCTATATATTAGAGAGAAATATATGCGTAGCTTAAAACATGAATTGAAAAGTACCCCTGGGTTGCCTCCCATCAGCTGCCTCTTTATAGTCATTGGCTGACTTTGTGGAGTAGCTAACCTGCAATTGGATCTTTAAGAGATACTTCATATGTAGCAGCTTGATCTAGTTAGTACCCAGAAATTTCTTAACTCTTGACCCATTGACTTAAATGTTTCCCCGTCTTGCATTGGCGGTTCAACGCACCGAATGGGGAATGCTAACAATAGGGTAAGGTCCTGACCAGTATGATTTCAGCTTACCTGGGAAGAATTTGAGCCTGGAGTTGAAAAGGCAGGACTTGGTCCTCCCCCACCTTAAATTCTCGATTGGTGATCATCTTGTCCATGCCAGCGCTTGGTACGTTCCTTATATATTACAGCATTCTCGTAGAGATTCGTTCGTGAGTTTCCTCCAACTCTGTCAACTGGAACTGCGTTTATCACCCTGGCTTGCTGTAGGTCAAAATTAAGAGCTTCAAGGCCCCAATATGACTTGTATTCCAATTCCACAGGCAAGTGGCATTGCCTTCCCAAAACAAACTTGTAGGGAGACATGCCAATTGGGCGTTTTGAAAGCAGTGGGCGGTAGGCCCAGAGCGTTCACATAATCTAAGTGACCAATCCTTATTACGGGAAGAGTTCAAGTCACGCGTCTTTTTAAGATCCACTTGAGCTCTCGTTTGTCACTTCGCCTGCCCATTGTGTTTGAGGATGGTAGGTAAGGCATACTTATGTCAAACCCCATACTTCTTTAATAGTGCTTCAAACTGGAGGTTACAGAAATGGGAGCCACCGTCACTGATTATGGCTCGAGAACACCGAATCGAGTGAAAATATTTTTCTTGAGGAACTTCACAACATTTTAGCATCATTAGTAGAACAGGCAAGGGCTTCCGCCCATTTTGAAACATAATCAACAGCTACTAAGATGTAAGATTACCAAAAGAGTTTGGGAAGGACCCATAAAATCAATACCCCAGACGTCAATAGCTCAACTTCTAACATTTATTCAGTGGTAGCTTTATTCCGACGAGATAGATTACCTTGCCTTTGACACCGATCACATGTCGAAACAAAGCATGACAATCCTTGTGAAGGTGTTCCAGAAAAAACTCTGATCTAGTATTTTTGCGGCGGTTCGAGTGGCGCCATGATGTCCACCGGCTTCTCTGGAATGGCAATGGAGGAGAATGTTTCTGACCTCTGACTTGGACACATCTCCTAATGATCCATCTTGCACAGACTTTAAACAGATAAGGGTCATCCCAAAAATAATGTTTGGCAATGGAAAAGAACCTCTTTCTTTGTTGATAAGTCATATCAGCTGGAACAATCTTCTAACAAGGTAGTTAGCGGATATCAGCAAACCAGGATCCTCAACATCTTCTGCTGCAAATGCTGACTCATCAGGGAAGGACTCGTTGATGGGAGTCCCATCATCATCTCCTCCATTCTGGACAGATGATCAGCTACCACTTTTGTGTTCCCCTTTTGTCCCTGATCTCAATCAAATTCTTGCAATAGGAGAACCATCTAATTAACCTGGGTTTTGACTCTGCCGTTAGCAAACAAACTTAAGAGAGAGTGGTCCGTATGTCAATAATTTTACCACCCAGTAAATAAGATCGAACTTATCTAGAGCAAAAACTACAGCTAGTAATTCTTTCTTGGTTGCATAATTTTTCTGGGCATCATTCAAAGTTCGGCTTGCATAATATACTACCCTAAATTTTATCAATCTTCTGACATAACACGGCTCCCAAGCGTAATCACTAGCGTCACACATTATCTCAAAAGGGAGTGACCAATCCTCAGGAGACACAACGACAGGTGCAGAAATTAGCTTTTCTTTTAATAAATTAAAAGCTTTAGACATTCTTCAAAAATGGAACTAACATCTTTTGCGAGTAGATCACACAGAGGTTTTAGAGATTTTGGAAAAATCTTTAATGAATCTTCTATAAAAACCTCGTGTCCAAGAAAACTACGAATATCTCTAACAGAAGATGGTGTGGGAGCTTTTCAATTACCTCTCGACTTTAGCCTGGTCTACCTCAATCCTTTTGAAGAAATCTTGTGGCCCAGGACGATTCCTTCTCGAACCATGAAGTGGCATTTTTCCCAATTTAACAACCAGATTGGTTCTTCACACCTGGACAGTACAAGATCAAGGTTTTCTAGACAGATTTCAAATGTTAGACCATAACAGAAAAGTCATCCATAAAAACCTCAATGCACTCTCAATATATTCAGCAAAGATGGGCCATCATACAACGTTGAAACGTGGGCAGAGCATTACATAATCCAATGGCATTCTTTTATAACTATAGGTTCCATACGGACAGGTAAAAGTGTCTTATCCTGATCCTCATGAGCTATAGGGATTTGAAGTAACCTGAAAAGCATCCAGAAGAGCAGTAGTAGTCATGGTCGCGCTATCTTCGTCCACATTTGATCAATGAAGTGTTGGGATATAATACTACGCTATAATAACTATAAGAATTATAACAAACTAATAGGCAAGTGTACCTATTCGTAGTAGTAAAACAAGTGTCGTATCCACAAGGATTGTTCAATTATCCTAGTTTTGGTAGTTAATTAAAAACTGTAAAAAGGGGTTTAGCCGGAGGCAAGCTTGATTTGTTGTTGGATTATTAAAGAAATAATAAAAACAGTAAAAACTTTGTAATTAAGTGGATGGTAAATGTGCTAAGGAAGGTGACATCGCCCAACTCAGATAAAATGATCCCTAGTTTGCCTCTTATTTGTCTGTTAAGAATTTTATCTTGTGGCCTTTCTAAATCATAGATAAGGACAGCTCTTAATTAATTCATTAAACTTCTTACAATCAGAAAAAGTCTAAAATCATTAATTAGCTTTAAGTGAGAATTCTTTTATAACAGCGATGGATTTTATCTGCTAATCAAGGAGATAATATCTAACGTTTGTCTCTCTTTGTGTCTATTCTCTAATTTTACAAAATCATTGAAATTAGAGAAACCGTAAATGAGTAAAAATGATCAGTTCTTAAACATTTAATAATAGAGAGAGACAAAACAAATATTTATAAGCAAACTCGGTATTATAAATACGCTGAGTTATTTTGGGTTAAACACCCATCCTAAGCACAATTATGAGATTACTCAGACATTGACAGAAATAAAAACAGAGTAGAGACTGAAATATTCATTACTCAGGAACTGCCTGCGAATAACGGGTCTGCACTCGCCTGCCTCTTTTCTCTCTTTGTAAAATACTGCTTCTGTTTGAGTGTTTGAGTACGTACGTGAATGTGGTGAAATGGTGAGAATAAATAAAAGATGGAGAATTGTGGTGCTACGGGAGGAATTAATTGGAAGAGAATGGAGTGTGGTGTTGTTTGATTTCTTCAGCCTGTGGACGTACGTGGTGTGTGTTTTGCAGTATATGGTGTTGGTTTATATAGAGGATTGAGGAGGCAGATCCGTACATATTGATTGCAGTTGATTGCAGTCTGAGTGCTTCATTTATTGCAGAGGGGACAGAGAGCTGGAGTGATTTAAGGTAGGCGTGCGGCGGAGTAGATGGATAACAGAATCCATTTGCAGAACGACGCGAGGAAGAAGGAGACAGGCGCGTCTCAGATCTGGAATTTTTACACGCGTCCGCGTGGTGTCCTCCTGAACAACCGCCTCATATACACGCGGTTGCTTACTACTACTCCCTCACGTCCGCCTGCTGGTCCGCCTGGCTAACAGGCGGTTGCTTGTGTGAGTCCGCTCGTGTTGGTGGCCGCCTGTACGTCCGCCTGGCTAACAGGCGGTTGCTTGGGTGAGTCGTCCGCGCCTAATATAGGCGGTTGCCCATGCATTGACCTATTTTCCTTCCAACTTTGACCGGCTCTAGATTCTTCGTTTGGGCTCCGTTTTTCGAGCCGTCTGCGCCTATGCGTTCGTCTCTTCTGTGTACTCTGCTCCTAGCTTGGTTTTCCGTTAAACCAATAATAGATAAACATAAAACTAGAGGAAAACATACGATAAGTGAGAAATGAGCAGAAAAGTGCTGATATAATATATGAAATACACCCATAAATCATGCTCATTTAGACACTTATCACACCCCCACACTTACCTTTTGCTTGTCCTCAAGCAAAACCATGTACCCAAGCAAGTAGGGAATGCTCAATAAAAAATACTATTATGAAGGGTAGGATAAAAAGTCAATAGTACATGATCTTAAACTTTTTAGAGGAGTGTGATCCATCACCTACTGGTGGCATAGGTGTACTCAGGGCAAAAATAAAAATTAGAGTTTCGGGGTATGATCCGGAGTACTTCAATGCTTCTTGTTTTGGTGACTTTGAGAACTTTTACCATGGCCAACTTCTCTCAAGAATGGGCATTGAGGAGAAAACAAAAGGAAAAATAGATTTATGCATTTGTTTCACTTTTGCATAAGAGATGAGAAGATAATATGTAGGCATTAAGCCTTCGTTTTTAAGAACACTCAACTCTCTTTGTTGGTTACCAATGGTGTCTCGAAAGTCCCTTATTTATTTTTTTTTATTTTTGACAGAGAAGCACCCCTTAGCAATCCCTAAGAAAGAAGACAGAAAGAACCCCTGAGTAATAAAAATCCATCCATTTCAGATCATTTGGTCACACCGCATAAAAATGCTCCTCAAAAGTAATCAAAATTTTAAAATTTTTGTACATTTTATACCATTTATCCCACAATTCATAACAATATTTATTCCTAAAGAGAACAACCCACATAAAGGGTCCACTATTGAATTTGAACAAACGCAAGATAAGCAGAGAGATTAAGCATTTAAGCACAAAATGTCACCGAAAAGGCACACTCCCCCACACTTAATTTGAACAATGTCCTCATTGTTCACAGAAAAAGGGAAAGTTCAGAAGGCCTTTTCGGTAAGTAGATAAAATAGAGAGAACACGAAGCTCACAAATCATTTAAGCATATAAATCTCCTCTGCATATTTTATTTAAATAAAAGCATAATTAAAGAAACTGGTACTCCCCTGAGATTATTTTTGCTGCGTTATTGGTTCCCCCACACTTGAGCTTCAGCCTCAAGTAGCGTAGCTTGGTTGCGGTGTAGACATGAAATTGCACCTGCATAAGACACCAGAAGCAACCATACTAAAACGGGTTAAAAGTTTAGCAAAAATAAAATTGAAAGGAACTGAAAATTAAAAAGCATAAAAGCATATAAAAAAAGTTTCCGGGTTGCCTCCCGGAAAGCTGCCCTTCTTTAACGTCTTTGGCTAGACGCTTTGAAGCGTACTCAAATCTGAGTATCATGTAGGTTTATTGTACGAGCATCAACTGTCTCGAGATTACCACCCTGGTAATGCTTTAGTCTAGATCCATTGACCATGAAAGTGTGTTTTTTAGAATCCACCAACTCAACGGATCCATACGGGGTGACCTTGGAGACAGTAAATGGTCCAGCCCAATAGGATTTAAGTTTACCAGGAAACAACTTCAACCTGGAGTTGTACAACAGAACCAAATCTCCCTCATGAAACTCCCGCTTAAGGATCATCTTGTCATGCCACTTCTTGGCTTTCTCCTTGTAGATTCTTTTTTTCATAGGCATCCTCTCGAATTCCTCTAATTCAGTGAGCTGGAATTTCCTTTTGTCACCTGCTCTCAGTAAATCAAAGTTGAGGGCTTTCACCAGGCCCAGAATGATTTGTGCACAAGCTCGACTGGTAAATGACAAGCTTTGCCGAAGACTAGTCGATATGGGGACATGCCGATAGGCGTCTTGTAAGCTGTTCTATACGCCCAGAGTGCATCATCCAGCTTCAGGGACCAATCTTTTCGGGAAGAATTAACCGTCTTTTGTAGGATCCACTTCAATTCTCGGTTAGAGACTTCAGCCTGGCCATTCGTTTGAGGGTGATAAGGCAAGGCTACCTTATGTCTCACTCCATATTTGGTCATCAAGGCTGTGAACTGCTTATTGCAGAAGTGGGATCCTTGGTCACTGATGATAGCACGTGGGACTCCAAATCGTGTAAAGATGTTCCTCTTCAAGAACCTGAGTACTACCTTTGCATCATTTGTGGGAGAGGCGATAGCTTCCACCCATTTAGTGACATAGTCGACTGCCACCAAGATGAAAAGGTTTGAACAAGACGAAGGAAAGGGACCCATGAAGTCAATGCCCCACACGTCGAAAGGTTCCACCTCGAGTATGATGTTGAGAGGCATTTCGTGTTTCCTGGAGGTGTTCCCAAGTCTTTGGCATTCATCGCAGGAGGCTACAAAGGAATGACAGTCTTTATGTAAGGTTTTCCAAAAGAAACCTGATTGAAGTACCTTAGCCGCTGTTCGAGCTGGCCCATGATGTCCTCCTGCTTCAAGAGAGTGACAATGTCGTAGAATGCTGTGATTTCATCTCGGGGCACACATCTTACCATCCCGTCTGCACAAACCTTGAAAAGGAGAGGATCCTCCCAGTAATAATGCCTTATCTGAAAAGAACTTCTTTTTCTGTTGGTAGGTTAGCCCGTGTGGTATTACTCCTCGTGCGAGGTAGTTGGCCATGTCAGCGTACCATGGATCACCGGTGTCACCAATCATAAAGACGCACTCATCTGGAAAGAATTCATTGATGGAAGTGCCATCACTTGGTGCCTCTATGCGAGATAGGTGGTCTGCTACTACATTCTGCACTCCTGGCTTGTCTCTGATTTCAATCTCAAATTCCTGTAGTAGGAGTATCCACCGGAGGAGTCGGGGTTTGGCATCTTCTTTGGCAAATAGATACCTCAGAGCGAGTGATCGGTGTGAATTATTACTTTGCTTCCCAAGAGATATGATCGGAATTTATCCAGCAAAGACTACTGCTAGAAGTTCCTTCTCAGTAGTTGAATAATTCTTCTGAGCGTCGTTGAGGGTTCTACTTGCATAGTAGATGGTTCTCAAGATCTTCTCCTTCTTTTGGCATAAAGCGGCACCCACGGCATAGTCGCTGGCATCGCACATAATTTCAAACGGAAGGCTCCAATCTGGTGATATCACAATGGGGGCAGAGATGAGGCATTCTTTTAGTGTATTGAAGGCTTGTAGGCATCTGTCAGTAAAGTCGAACTTGACGTCTTTAGCTAGGAGTCACATAGAGGTTTTGAAATTTTGGAGAAATCCTTGATAAACCTTCTATAGAACCCAGCATGGCCAAGGAAACTCCTGATGTCTTTTACCGTCGATGGTGGTGGTAATTTTTCAATAACTTCGACCTTGGCTTTGTCAACTTCAATGCCTTTTGAAGATATTTTATGCCCAAGAACTATTCCTTCTTTAACCATGAAATGGCATTTTTCCCAGTTAAGCACAAGGTTAGTTTCTTCACATCGGGCGAGGATGGCATCCAGATTATTCAGACAGGATTCGAAAGTGGGACCAAAGACAGAGAAGTCGTCCATGAAGACTTCGATGCTCTTCTCAAGATAGTCGCTGAAGATTGCCATCATGCATCTTTGGAATGTTGCTGGGGCATTGCATAGACCAAAAGGCATCCGATTGTATGCAAATGTCCCGTACGGGCATGTGAATGTGGTTTTGTCTTGGTCTTCAGAAGCAATGGGTATTTGAAAGTATCCTGAATAACCATCCAGGAAGCAGTAGTAATCTTGCCCAGCCAATCTTTCAAGCATCTGATCGATGAAGGGTAAGGGGAAGTGGTCCTTCCGCGTTGCGCTGTTCAGTTTCCTGTAATCGATGCAGACTCTCCATCCCGTCGTGGTTCTCTGAGGAATTAGATCACCTTTGTCGTTGGGGACCACAGTGAGACCTCCTTTTTTCGGGACCACTTGAACGGGGCTCACCCATTTGCTGTCGGAAATGGAGTAGATTATCCCGGCGTCGAGAAGTTTGAGCACCTCTTTCTTTACTACTGTCTTTCATGTTGGGATTCAGCCTTCTCTGTGGTTGGACTAAAGGCTTGTAGGTATCTTCCATGTATATGTGATGTGTGCAGAAATGGGGATTGATACCTTTAATGTCCGAAATGGACCAGCCTATTGCCTTCTTGTGGCTCTGAAGGATCTTCACAAGCTGTTCTTCCTGTGTACTTGTTAGGGATGAAGAAATAATAACAGGCAAAGTACAAAAATCAGAAAGATAAACATACTTCAGATGTGATGGCAATTGTTTCAGATCTACGAGAGGGGGTTGTTCAATGGATGGTGGTAACTTCTGAGTGGAGAGCTCTAATGGTTCTGGTGGTGGGTAGCGTGGTTTCTTGTATGATTTTATTCTATCCAGAGCTGCTACCATTTGGATTGTGTCAGGGTATACTAATCGGTTATCACAGATTTCAGACAAGCATTTTCAAGAGCGTCATTACGGATAATAGCAGATAAATTATCCTGCACAATAGAGTCGACAACGTATGGAAAAGGTATCTTCTAAATGAGCGGGTTTCTTAAACCTTGGACATGTCGTATTCTAAAGTTTCGTTATGCAGCCTTAAAATGATTTTTCCTTTTTCAACATCGATTAGTGCTCTTGCAGTTCTCATGAAAGGTCGTCCTAAGATTAAGGGCACCCTAGTGTCTTCTTCCATGTCAATTACAATAAAGTCAGCGGGGAACACAAAGGTTCCTACAGTAACAATCAAATCTTCTATTATTCCTTTTGGGAATACTAAAGATCTATCTGCTAATTGTAATTGAATAGAAGTTGGTTCGCATTTACCAATTTTAAGTTTGTTGAAAGTTGACAGTGGCATTAAATTGATACTAGCTCCTAGATCACATAACCCACTACCACAATCAACATTATCAATTGAACATGGAATAATTGGCAAACCTGGGTCTCCAAGTTTCGGAGGGAGACTCTTGAGAAGTACTGCTGACACTTCCTGTGTAAGGTGTACAGTTTCCACTTCCTGCAACGATCTTTTGTTGGTGATGATATCCTTCATGAACTTTGCGTATATTGGCATTTGTTTTAAAGCATCGGCAAAAGGAATATTGATCGTCAGTTTCTTGAAGTGAGATAGAAACTTTCCAAACTGTTCATCTAAATTTTTCTTTCTGATTCTGTTTGGAAAAGGAAGTGGGGGAAGAATTTTTGTGAGAGGGGAAGGAGTAGATTCAGGAGACTCCTTCTCCTTGGAAGTATTTTTTGTAGGAGGAGGGGCTTCTTCAGCATCTTTCTGTTCTTCTGCTGAATTTTCTTGAGGTTCATGAGCTTGCTGCTCTTGATTATCAGTTTCATCATCGGGGAGGAGATGAGTTGAGCGGCCTACCACTTCTTAACGTCACTGCCTTGGCCTGTTCCCTTGGATTTGGATTTGGCTGACTAGGGAAGGCACCAGGTGGCCTTTGTGCAAGCTGTTGGCTGATTTGTTCCAACTGTTGGTTGGTTTGTTGTATCTGGGCTTCAACCCTTCTGTTAGTGGCTTCTTGATCCACGAGTCGGGTATGAGTCGTAGTCATGAATCCTTTCATTAAGTTCCTGAATTCCTCATTTGGATCAGAAGAGGTTGACGATGGTTGTTGTTGTTGCTGGAAACCTGGAGGGGCACCTTGTGCTCGATAACCTATATTAGAATTTGGTTGGGGTCTGTTCCCCTGATAGGTATTTGAATTGTTGTTCTGACCTCCTTGGTTTTGATCATTATTCTTCCATGAGAAATTCGGGTGATTTCTCCATGGATAGTTGTTGTTGAAGTTGTTGTTGTAGGAATTACCGGGACGGTTTCCTATGAAGTTTGCATCCTCGTACTGTCCTTTACCTTCGCACTGAGGGGTTTCATGAGGACCGGCGCATATGGCACATCCTTCTGTAGGTGGAACTGACGATGAACTTGTAGGTGGGGAAGCTATTGTTTTTACAATTTCGTTTTGTGATGTCGTTAGCTTTTCCACCATCTTTGTAAGGGACGAGATCTGAGCCGATAAATGATCTGTAGGCTCAACATGGAGTAGGCCTGCTGCTCGTGGTGTTCTTTTGGATCTCGTCCACTGTCTCGTATTGCTCGTCATGGTTTCGAGAAGGTCCATTCCTTCTTTAGGAGATTTCATCATGAAACTCCCTCCTGCAGAGGAATTGACAAGTAGTCGGTTCCCATCATCCAGACCGTTGAAGAATGACAGGCAGAGGGATTGATCGTCAAGACCATGGTGAGAACACTTCATTAGCATATCTTAAACTGTCCCATGCGTCGTACAACGTTTCGGCTCCTGACAGAAAGTATTGATTTCACACGATCAATTGCCTCGTTCTACTGGTTGGGTAGTATTTGGCAAGGAATTTTTGGGCCATTTGAAGCCATGTGGTGATTGATCGGGAGGGAAGGCTTCGATACCACCTGTTTGCTGAATCCGACAACGAGTGAGGGAAAAAGTTGTAGACGGATTCTTTCTTTGACGTTGCCGGTTTGACAGGAATTGCAGAAGTCTAGGAGAGACTCAGATGATTTGGGGCTTCATCTGGTTCGCTCCACTAAACTTGCCTAGATCCCGGACGGCGGTGATGTAGTGGGTTTTGAAAAACCCATCGTCCGGCTTCTTCTGGTGTTAGTTCGGGGAGAACTATAGCTGATGCTCTTCCTTCGGTATTCGGTTGGTGGTAGTCAGAGAGAGCACGGTGTTCTGGTGGATTTGCATGGTCAATTTCATTTATAACTTCGTTATTGGCCATGGCTTGGTTTCTCAGGTTTCTTTGTGCTTGTAATAAAGTGCGCTCGGGTTCGGGGCTCGGGCTGATTGGTGGAGAGCCTCGGGTTCGAGTATTTGGCATGCACAGAAGATAACTTTGTGGTTTGTGAGAAACTGCAAAATTAGTTAGTAAATAAAATAAGAAAGACAGAAATATTGGTTAGGCTGATAAACGTTAGGAGTTAGTATACAGAAATTATAAGTTAGTAGTTAGTATACAATGGAAAGAAATGTTAAGGACAATGGAAATGAAATGTTAAGGACAATGGAAATGAAATGTTAAGGACAATGGAAAGAAATGACAATAATATTAAGATGTTAGAACTTAGTTGTCCAAAGTCCGAAGTCAAATGTCCAAGTCAGGTCCGAAGTCCGATGTCCAATTCAGATGTCCAAGATTAACAATTTAATAGTATTAACAGATTATTACTATATAGCGAGTGAACTACCAGAAACTAGGGAAATTGATGGAATCAATCTCCCCGGCAACGGCGCCAAAAACTTGTTGGGATAAAACTAACTATAATAAATATAGAATTATAACAAACTAATAGGCAAGTGTACCTATTCATAGTAGTAAAACAAGTGTCGTATCCACAAGGAGATTGTTCAATTATCCTAGTTTTGGTAGTTAATTAAAAACTGTAAAAAGGGGTTTAGCCGGAGGTAAGCTTGATTTGTTGTTGGATATTAAAGAATAAAAAAACAGTAAAAACAGTTGTGAATTAAGTGGATGGTAAATGTGCTAAGGAAGGTGACATCGCCCAATTATAACTCAGATAATAATTATAATCCTAGTTTGCTCTTATTTGTCTGTTAAGAATTTTATCTTGTGGCCTTTCTAAATCATAGATAAGGACAGCGCTTAATTAATTCATTAAACTTCTTACAATCAGAAAAGTCTAAAATCATTAATTAGCTTTAAGTGAGAATTCTTTTTATAACAGCGATGGATTTTATCTGCTAATCAAGGAGATAATATCTAACGTTTGTCTCTCTTTGTGGTCTATTCTCTAATTTACAAAATCATTGAAATTAGAGAAACCGTAAATGAGTAAAAATGATCAGTTCTTAAACATTAATAATAGAGAGAGACAAAACAAATATTTATAAGCAAACTCGGTATTATAAATACGCTGAGTTATTTTGGGTTAAACACCCATCCTAAGCACAATTATGAGATTACTCAGACATTGACAGAAATAAAAACAGAGTAGAGACTGAAATATTCATTATTCAGGAACTGCCTGCGAATAACGGGTCTGCAATCGCCTGCCTCTTTTCTCTCTTTGTAATTTACTGCTTCTGTTTGAGTGTTTGAGTACGTACGTGAATGTGGTGAAATGGTGAGAATAAATAAAAGATGGAGAATTGTGGTGCTACGGGAGGAATTAATTGGAAGAGAATGGAGTGTGGTGTTGTTTGATTTCTTCAGCCTGTGGACGTACGTGGTGTGTCTGTTTTGCAGTATATGGTGTTGGTTTATATAGAGGATTGAGGAGGCAGATCCGTACATATTAATTGATTGCAGTTGATTGCAGTCTGAGTGCTTCATTTATTGCAGAGGGGACAGAGAGCTGGAGTGATTTAAGGTAGGCGGTGCGGCGGAGTAGATGGATAACAGAATCCATTTGCAGAACGACGCGAGGAAGAAGGAGACAGGCGCGTCTCAGATCTGGAATTTTTACACGCGTCCGCGTGGTGTCCTCCTGAACAACCGCCTCATATACACGCGGTTGCTTACTTACTCCCTCACGTCCGCCTGCTGGTCCGCCTGGCTAACAGGCGGTTGCTTGTGTGAGTCCGCTCGTGTGGTGGCCGCCTGTACGTCCGCCTGGCTAACAGGCGGTTGCTTGGGTGAGTCGTCCGCGCCTAATATAGGCGGTTGCCCATGCATTGACCTATTTTCCTTCCAACTTGACCGGCTCTAGATTCTTCGTTTGGGCTCCGTTTTCGAGCCGTCTGCGCCTATGCGTTCGTCTCTTCGTGTACTCTGCTCCTAGCTTGGTTTTCCTCATACAATAAAACATAAACTAGAGGAAAACCATACGATAAGTGAGAAATGAGCAGAAAAGTGCTGATATAATATATGAAATACACCCATAAATCATGCTCATTTAGACACTTATCAGAAAGGTAATGGAAAATGGTCCTTACGAGTGGCGTCATTTAACTTTCTATAATCAATACAAACCCGCCATCCTGTAGTGGGGCGCTGGGTAATCAGCTCACCCTTTTCATTAGGAACCACAGTTATTCCTCCTTTCTTTGGTACTACCTGAACTGGACTTACCCATTTACTGTCTGAAATAGGGTAAATAATGCCTGCATCGAGTAGTTTGATTACCTCTTTCTTAACTACCTCTTTTAGGACTGGGTTAAGACGCCGCTGAGGCTGAGCCAATGGTCGGTAGTTATCTTCCATATAGATTCGGTGAGAACACAACTGAGGGCTGATTCCTTTAATATCTGCTATCGACCAACCAATAGCTGATGTGTGATTGCGCAATACCTCCAGTAGTTGCTTCTCTTGAGTTCCTGTCAAGTCAGAAGAGATTATAACAGGTAATTCCGATGGTTCATTAAGAAAGATATTTCAAGTGAGAGGGAAGGGTTTCATCTCCACTGTAGGAGGTTTCTCAATAGATGGTCTTGGTCGGTCAGCACTCCGCTCGACTTTTCAAATTGCTGCTGGTACTTGTGGAAGTGTGGCGCCTTTTTTTAACCTCAGCCATGAGGGCCATATCTGGATCCTCATCATCAGCTTCACAAGATCCATAAGACATCTTTCCAGGATTTCCTCTTCTTCCTGCTTAAAATAGTTTCCTGCACTAAAGAGTCAACAATATCTACTGAAAAGCAGGATTGAACAGCGGCAGGACGCTTCATGTTGCGTGTCATGTCGAAAACAACCTGCTCATCATGAAATCTTAGAATAATCTTCCTCCTTCACATCAATGAGAGTGCGGGCAGTTCTCATAAATGGTCTACCCAAAATTAGTGGTACATCTGTATCTTCCTCCATATCAATGATGATAAAATCAGCAGGGAAAATAAATTTATCGATAGAAACTACCAGGTCCTCAACTTTTCCTTTAGGATAATTATGGAACGGTCTGCTAGTTGTAATTGAACAGAAGTGGGAGCACATTGACCTACGCCTAATTTCTTGAAAATAGATAAAGGCATCAAATTAATACTTGCTCCTAAATCACATAAACCGTTACCACAATCTCCACCTTCTCGATAGCGCATGGAATGATGGGAAGACCTGGATCTCCTAACTTGGGTGGCAGTTTCTTCAGGAGAACTGCAGATACTCTTTCTGTCAATTTGACTGTGTCAGACTCTAGCAAAGAACGCCTGTTAGACAAAATATCCTTCATAAATTTAGCATACATAGGCATTTGAGACAAAGCATCAGAAAAAGGGATGTTAATAGTTAATTTCTTAAAGATATTAAGAAATTTCCCATATTGCTCGTCCAGTTCTTTTTCTTTAGTCTGTTAGGGAATGGAATAGGAGGATTATAAGAGAGTTGAGAGGGTTTAATAGTGAGAGATTCAGGAGACTCCTTCTCCTTGGGATTTGTTGTTTCTCCACTTCAGGTTGAGATTCAGCTGGTTTATTAAAATCTTCTTCAATTTCTGGAACATCAGAAACTAGTTCCTTGCCGCTTCTCAGAGTTACTGCTTTTGCGTGCTCCCTTGGGTTAGGGTCAGGCTGACTGGGAAGTGACCCCGTTGGTCGCTGTGCCAGCTGTTGTGAAATTTGACTCATTTGCCTCTCTAAGCTTAGGTTGATAGAAGCTTGATCAGCGTTTCTAGCGGCTGTTCAGAAAGTTTAGCTTCTATTTCGGCAAACCTGGAGTTTGTAGTTTGGCCTTGTTTAAGGATTTCTGCCAGCATATTCTCAATTTTACCACTGCCTCCTTGAGAATTTTGGGATTGCTCCTGCTGTCTAAAGTAAGGTGGTCTATTTTGGTTGAACCCAAAATTACCTATAGACTGATCATTACCCCTCCATGGAGGTTGTTGATTGTTCCTCCAATTATTCTGATTGAAATTGTTAGGATAAGGGTTACCTGGTCTGTTGTTGATCGATTTTAACTCTTCGGGGTTACCTGCATAGCTAGGACCTTCACAGTTGAACGTTTCGTGGGCTCCTCCACAATTCTCACAGCAAGGATTCAGGAAAGGCGAAGAAGTAGCTGCCTTCGCGGTTTGCTGTTGCGTCTGGTTTACAGCTAACTTCTCCACAACTTTAGTAAGAGCTGCTAGTTGAGCGGATACATGATCCTGTGGGGGAATATTATACATACCTGCTTTTGGCTCACCTCTCCCCTTGTTCTTGCACCACTGTCTGGTACTAGCGGTCATGGTGTCCAAAAGCTCCATCGCTTCATCCCCAGTTCTTGCCATAAAGTTTCCTCCAGATGAGGAACTTAGTACCATCTTGTTTGAATCGTTCAATCCCTTAAAGAACGACAGTACTAGTTCTTCGCTACTCATACCATGGTGTGGGCATTGAATCTGCAGCTCCTTGAATCTATCCCAAGAGTCATACAGGGACTCACCTGGTTCTTGACAAAAGTTTGTGATTTCAGCGATCTTCTCCCTTGTCTTTGACGGTGGATAGTACTTCGCCAGGAACTTGTTTGCCAAGTCAGCCCAAGTGTGGATGCTACCCGGTTGCAGACTCCTGAGCCACCTGGACGCTCCGTCTTTCAGAGAATAGGGGAACAGCTGTAGACGAATGCGCTCATTCAGGTTCCCCGTCTTGTTGAATGTATTGCAGAAGTCCAGGAATGCAGAGATGTGGTGTGGGGCATCATCTGAGTCAAGCCCGCTGAATTGTCCCTGGTGGTACAAAGTGGTGATGAAGCTCGTCTTGAATTGCCAGGCGTCGAGCTCAGCTTGCGTCACTTGAGGGAGGACGATAGCAGAGGATCGTCCTTCTACTGATGGTTGCTGGTACTCCCCCAGAGTTTGTCTGGTCGTCATGGCAAACTGCAGTTGTCGCCTGCTGTGGAGAACTCTTTCGATTTCTGGCTGAAATTCAGCTATAGGCTCTCCTGCAGATCGAGTCCGACGCATAAGGGACGAGTTGGTATGAATATGGAAAAACTAGATTAACTATATACGTGGAAAAATAAAGAGAAAATAACAGACAAAAAATAAGAAAAATAAAAGAATGAAAAATTGAACTTATCCCAATTAAACAACAATTGTCAATTAACCGTGCCGGAGGTCCCCGGCAACGGCGCCAAAAACTTGATGGAGAAATATGTGACTACTTCTACCACATAGGCAGTGTACCTATCGTTTTGCGGGTATAGTGATTAAATGGGGTTGTCGATCTCAGGGACCTCGTATAATTAATTGACAAATATTTGATTAACTGGGAAATTAAGTTAAACTAAAGAAAACAAGAAATATCACTTTTTCGGTTTTGAATGATTGATTAAAAAGAAACTAAACTGCAAGGAGAAATAGAACAATTTAAAAGGTAAATAAACAAAGAGGGATTTAAAGAGTGGTGAATGTGATAAATAGAAAAGCGCACCCCGGGTTGTTTGCTTACCTATTCCTTTTATATCTGTTACTAAATTCTTCCTTTAATTTTACTGCAATAACTCAGAAACTTTAATTAATTCATTAACGACTAAGTATAATGAATCCTGACCAATTGTTAGATCTAGCAGCAGACTAATGCTCTAGACCGGACACAATTAATTGCATAAAGAGCAGTTTCTATTGGAGTCTAATTAACCTATAGGCGGGATCACGCTTCTAGCTGTTAATTAGGTTCAACTTCCTTCGTCTCGTTATCTATCTCAGCTCTCGCATTTACTAAGATAACTACAAGGGTTGTTCTATTACTGGCCAAATAATTAAAACATTTGAAGGACATGAATTGAAGTTGCAGTTAACAAAATTTATTTGAAGAATCACATAGCAGAATTCAAGAAATAGGTTCGCTTCCCAACCGGGAAGCTAAAATACTTACTCGCTCATCGTTACAAAAACAACGATAACAGAGAAGGAATGCATTAATAAATTAAAGTAAGGGTAAGAGGTGACTCCAGTTTAGAAGTTCACTCCGGTTCCTTGCTTCAACTTCGTCTTGCGTTGCCCCGACTGCTAACTTTATTCATGTAAAGCTGGTGTGTAACAGGAAAATAAAATGAAAAGGGGATGTATGTGTTACGTGGGAATTTAATGGAGTGGATGGGTGATGATTTCTGATAGAGGGAATGAAGTGAATGGGGCACGATCGTGGGAGAGGGAGTATGGCAGATGATTGGGTAGATCGATGATTTTTTAGCAATCAGAGTGGGTTTATATAGGCTGAGGAAATGAGAAGCAGACAACGAAGAAATCAGGGACGGTGCAGTTGGTGAGCAGATCCGTGAAAATTGCAGTCAGAGATTTATTCGCCGCAACAATTGATTGCAGACAGAGCCGGCGTCACGCGTGAGTGAATTAAGGTAGGCGCCGTCTGGTATTAATGAAGGAGTAGTTCGACTGCGGCGCCGCAAAGGAAGAAGGAAGAAGAAAATCGTTCGCGTCGAATTCAGTCACGTCCGCATGAGGACGTCCCCTGCGTCCGCCTAAACTCACGCGGACATCACTATGTCCTCGCCTCTGTCCGCCCGGCTCTATACGGTTTTCTCTGTCCGCGCCTCCGTCCGCCCTCGTGTCCGCGCCAATTCATGCGGACGCACCTCTATCCGCGCCTCTTCATGCGGACGCAGCTGACGTCCTCATGCGGACACAGTCGTGGACAGAATGAATCTGTTTTCTATTTTCTTGCAATCTTCAACCGGTCCAGATTCTTCGTTATAAGTCCGTTTTACTCGCCGTTGTTGCGTTGGAAAGCTTGTGAAATAAACTATTTGATTCCAACACTTTTCCTACATTTAACACATAAAAATATATCAATTCATATCAAAACATAAATCTAGGAAAATCATAAGATAAGTGAGAAATATTACTTGAAATACTGCAAATTATAAGGTAATTAAACCCTTAAAAGTCTATATATTCGCACTTATCAAAGAGCACGAAAAATGATGAACAATGATATAATTTATTTTATTTTTGCACTTATATTTTGTAAGTTATGACATTTTGAAAAAAAATAAATTTCTCTCTCTACCTACCCACTCCTCTCCCTACGAGTGACTTTCCCTCTATTCCCTCTTTTTTTTCTTTTTCCTTTATTTCCCTCAAATAGTGTACTGACATGTAGCACCATCTCCATATTAGAATATAGCACAAGAGCCTTCTTCGAAATCGCCGATATATATTACTCATTTCTATCCAAAATATATCGTTTTAGATATGTATCCCACCTCAATTTGTTGAGATATAAAATGACATATACTGAATAGAATTATAACTGTTGGAGACATTATATATAATAGGTCCATTTATAGTTATATATTAAATATAGGGAAAATTCACGATATACCCCTGTTTTCTTTCGTAATTCACAATATACCCCTGTGATTTTCGTAATTCAACTTTAAATATGCTTAAATGTTGTCCAAAATTGATGAAACTTTACATGGACAATGTTAAAGTGTTATATTTTGGTCCAATATCAAATTTGAAGCTTTTAAAACTCACCTGTTCATTGGGTCCCACAGGTCACATGTGAGCTTAAAAAACTTCAAATTTGATATTGGACCAAAATATAACACTTTAGCATCGTCTATGTAAAATTTCATCAATTTTGGACAACATTTAAGCATATTTAAAGTTGAATTACTAAAATCATAGGGGTATATTGTGAATTACGAAAGAAAACAGGGGTATCTCGTGAATTTTCCCTTACATATAACTGTAGGATCGACGTTCAAATTAATATGTATTAGCCAATTTAGCCAACTTTTATAAAATAGATGAGCATTCATGAAATTGATAAGAAAGACTGACCCACAAACACAATTATGAGCCGTGTGTAAGTCATTTGTTATCAAGTTCGTTTTATGAAATAATTATCATATTTATTAGAAAAACTGTAAAAAAAGTCACTCAAAAATTAATCCATAATGAGCCATAATATCATATTTGTAGTGATTACGACCTATATATTAAATCATGATTTTATTTTTATTTCAGGTTTAATAATATATGTCGTTTTATAAATTTACACATAGTTAAAAAGTGTTACATTTAATTGTTTATTATTTTATTTATAATAAGGATAAAAATCAATTTTTTTGTTATAAAACTAAAATAATTTATATTATTAAACAGATATTATTGAACGGGATAAAGTTAAAATAAACTTGGAGGAAAAAAAAAAGAGAATTGTTCACTTTGTATCTCTATATTGAAATCACTCACCTCCTAAATACTTTACTACCTTGGACAATTGACTTGTGAATTACCAATTACACAATTAATTAGGATAGTTGCGGAAAAAGAGGAAACCTCGAACTTTTAGAATTACCAACGACAAGTCAACAAGTTTCTAGAAAGAAACTCATCACATTGACCGATTAAAGTATATGCTTATTATTTATAATTATTTTACTATAATTTGCAACAACTTGAAAGGAAATCATTAAAAATACTCTCATTCATTTTTCTTTTGTTTTCGTGTTCCTAACGTTTTTTCTGAGATTGATTACGTCGTTTGAGGTGATTTTTTTATTCCAATCTAGATTGAGGAAAAAAAAAATCCAAACAGTAAAATAAAAAATGAAATGAAATTTCATAAAATGTCATTATATTTTTTAATTTATAAAAATGCGATTAAAAAAAAGGTCACAAGATATCATTATATTTTTATAAACATCCATGAAATGTCATTATAGTCATTGACTATATGAATAAAAGATAAAAATACCCCTACGAGTGAACAAAGTATTTTCAAAGTTCACAATATGTCCCAAAGTATTAAAAGATTTACTAGAAAAATACAATAAAAATTAAAAATAATATATAGAAACTTTTAAATTTTTAAAAATGAAAATATCAAAAATATCAAAACAATGAAATATTTCATTTTTTAAAAATTTATTCAGTACCATAAAAAGAATATTGTGTTCTAAACAAATAATCTATACCAATTTTTCTACTAATTTATATCAATTAAGTATCATACTCCCTCCGTCCTGAATTGACCGCCCTGTTTACTATTTGGACATGTCGTTTGACTTCAACTTTTAACATATAAGATAAATTAATTTTGAAAATTTAAGTTTTGCATATGATTCCTTACATGATAAACTATATGTTACAAAATTAAGTTTTATAAAATTATTTTATCTTATATGCTTAATATTGAAGTGGAAAAACGTGTCATAAAGCAAACAAGACGGTCAATTCAGGACGGAGGGAGTAATTTATACCAAATATGTACCATACTTTTTTAAATTATTATTTTCTATCACTTTAAATCATTTCTTCAAAGTAAATTATTTTATATTTTTTATCTTATATTTAGAATTTTTAGTTCTAAAATTTATGTTCTATTTTGCACATAACTACAAATATTATGATGATAAAGTTATCTGCAAATTGAACATAAATTTTGAAAACTAAAATTTCAAAATATAAGTTGAATAACATAAAATAATTTACTTGAAAGAAATAATTTAAATTGATAGAAAATAATAATTAAAAAAAGTATGGTATTATTTGGTATAAATTATGGTACTTTATTGGTATAAATTGAAAAAATTGGTATAAATTATTTGTTTAGAACACAATATTTTTTTTATGGAACTGAATAAAATTTGAAAAATGAAATATTATTTGTTTTAATATTTTATGATATTTTGATTTTTTTTCAATTTTTATATATTATTTTATGTTTTTATTGTATTTAAATTTTTTGTGAAGTTTTGTGAATTTTTTAACACTTAGGGGCATATTATGAATTTTAAAAGTACATTGTTAATTAGTAGGGGTATTTTTATCTTTTTTCCATCTGGTCAATAACTATAGTGATATCTTATGGACTTTTACAAAAATATAATGGTATTTTATAACTTTCTTTGTTTTTAGTAACATTTTGTGAATTATCCAAAAGTATAGTGGCATTCCATGAAATTACCAAAAAATGAAAGACAATAAAAAACGGCCATAGACAGGACCGTTCAACCCTCTCGGCGGCTACCCATTAAGCAAGGGAGAAACACAGCCACCTAACCCTGTGTGAACACAGACTGTAGATCGTACAGGATGCTCACTCCTAATATGGGTGTGGCTGTTATGTGGCAGTCCAATCAGCTTGCTGACTGGACTGCTTATGTGGCATAATAAATAATGTTAATATTTGTACTAAGTTTAAATAGTCATAACTTTTAAAATATAAGTCCAAATTAAAAAATTTTGCACCGTGTTCATCTAAATTCAAGCTCTTTAAAACAAGACCAGTCATGGATATGTTTCGACAAGTTTAAAAATAGTTAGTATATGTACATATCAACATATATCAACTTCACTTATGATTCACCACATACAGTTTAGAATACACCATATAACATTAATAATACACCACAAAACAATAATGATTCATTATTTGTTCCGAATTTTGTTATCTAATCACCACTTATTAGTTAATGAATCATAATACCAATTTCAGTGAATCATAATATCAAATTTAATGAATCATAACATCATTTTGGTGAATCATCAGTCACATATAACAAGAAACTTTAAACAATAATACTACACAAAACAATATTTGGTACGTAAGAAAAATACATCATTCACTATATAAGGTTTAAAATTTATTACAATACAATAATAATACACTAAAAACAATAATAATTTTTTATCGGTTCCGGAGTTTGTTATCTAATTCACCACTTATTAGTTAATGAATCATAATACCAATTTCAATGAATCATAATATCAAATTTAATGAATCATAACATCATTTTAGTGAATCATCAGTCACATATAAAAAGAAAATTTTTAAACAATAATAAACACAAAACAATATTTGGTACGTAAGAAAAATACATGATTCACCGTATAAGATTTAAAATACACCATACAACAATAATAATACATTACAAAACAATAATGATTTTTATCGGGTTCAAATTTGTAATCTAATTCACCACTTATTAATTAATGAATCATAATATCAATTTTAATGAATCATAATACCAATTTTAATGAATCAGAATATCAAAACTAATGAATCATATATGATTTTAGTGTATCATCATACACATGTAAAAATAGGTTTTTTTTAAGTTGTCAAAACATATCCATGACTGATCTTATTTTGAAGAGCTTGAATTTAGATGAACGATGATATAATTTTTTTTCATTTTGGACTTATATATTGAAAGTTACAATAATTTAAACTTAATATAGTAAAAAAGTAACCCAATCCATAAAATAATCCCAATCAGCTGCTGACTGGGACTGCCATATTAACAGCTCGCACAAAAAGTTTGTGCGGATAGTTCGTCAGCTCGAATTTGCGGTGTGAACACGTCCTCCTCGTGTCAGCGGCCGTTAGGCAATCGCCTACTGCCGAGCATGGCACCATGCTGACATCACACATTAGACCTTCATATTGTATTAGGGTTGGGTATGGTAAGTTATCCGACCGGTCATCATTCTATTTAAATCGTTTAATCATTTATTTCGGTTTTTAAAAACTTGATTCTATTACCGTGTCGTTTGTAACAGTTAATCTTTAATTAGGTACAGTTTTTCCGGTTAACCGTATAACTGAATATATATTTTTTCTTACCATAACATCAAACAATTAATTTAACAATAACAAAATAAAAAATGTACCCATTTGTTAAAAAAAAAAAAAGCTAAACTCACATCCTTGCTATCTTCAACTTGCTACCCTATGATAGTTGGAAAACAAAAAGCAAGACCTTAAATCTTCCTTAACCCACATCAATTAGAACATTGTAGTTAATGGTGGCCACGGGTCCGGTTCCACCGGTTCCGGTTCCGGTTCCACCGGTTCCGGTTCCGGAAAATGTGTATTCGTATTCGGAACCGGTCTGGGCGGTTCCGGTCCCGGTTCCGGTTCCGGTTCTGAAATCTGGATTCGCTTCGGATTCGGTCAAAAAACCGGTTCCGGCCGGTTCCGGTTCGAATCGGTTCCGACCGGTTCCGGAGCGGTTCCGGAAAGATTCGATAGGCTCCAGTTGCTTCGTTTTAGCTCCGATTTGAGATCCGTTTGAGCGCACACGTTGCTCTTTTCATCCACTTTACTCCAAGATAGGTTATTCTTCAAGTTTATAATCTTAAATATGTAAGAAACAAAGACTTAGGAATTTTTATTGAATTTACAAAAAATAAGAAACAAAGAGAATTTTATATGATTCACTGCCTCATTAAAACCTATTAGGTAAAAACCCATTGGGAAAACCCTAATAAGGAAAAAGAGTACAACTATTTTCTTCAGAGGAGCGCGCGCCCGAGACCCAAAACGACGTCGTTTTGGCCCGATTCCAACGGTAACTTCAACCGGTTCCGTGGCGGTTCCTGTTCCGGTTCCACCGGTTCCGGTTCTCGGTTCCGAATCCGACTACGGTTCCAGGCGGTTCCGGTTCCGGTTCCGGGCCCGGTTCGGGCCCGAATCTCAAAACATGTATTCGTATTCGGAACCGGCTGAGGCGGTTCGGTTCCGGTTCCGGTTCCCACCGGTTCCCGGCCGGTTCCGGTTCCAATCGGTTCCGGGTAGAACCGCCGGTTCCGGGTAGAACCGGACCCGATGGCCACCATTAATTGTAGTATCAAAAATGGGAAAACAGCAATCGAATGCTCATAGTCACACAAAAACTGCAGTTGAATGTCGGTGGATGATGCCAAAAAAGATTTGAAGAACCTGCGGTTGTGAAATACCCCTAACATTATAAAATTTTAATTAAAGGAAATAATCCCGTAATAAGTGAATTAAGGAACCTAAAAATAATTAGGGAGCCATATAACTCCTAAAAGATTTATGTAACATATAATAAGTTATTAAATTCAAAAAGAGCAAACGTTTGTGACCCTGGACAGACCGGCCGTGGCCCCGGACGTGCTGTGAAATACGGGATTAACTCTCGGCTTTGGACCGACCCAAGATAGTGGGGCGGTCTGGATGTCTGTGGTCCCGGACACCTACGTCCGTGGCCCCGGACACGTTGAAAATTTAGAATTTTGGAATGCGGTTTAGGGGAAAGTTGTATGATGATCCAAGACAGACATAGGAACTCATGGATGGTCAAAAACATTATTAAGGAGAAAGCAACTACTAAATTTAATAACACATATAACGTATTGGTACATGTATTAAATACCACCAATACCACTCAATAAATTATATAATTCTTTGTATAGTCTAAACAATCATAGTTACAATATATACTTATGTATATGCATTTTAAAACCAAAATACTATAAGTCACTATGTGACACATAAATATAGTCACATATACATATGGACACAATTTATGTCACAATATTAACTAAAGGAAAAGTTCAAACTTTCCATCCAATTCATTTCTAGCCGATTACCTACATGAGAAAAGAGAAAGCAAGACATCATTAGAGAATAAAAAAACTAGCAATAAAGTACAACAAGTACAATAATAAGCTTTAACTTTTTCCCTCCTACCATGCTTACTCCATCCTTCTTCCATGCTATGTCACGACAGCACACCTCTATATCAGTCCACCCTTCCTTCTTTCCTGCTGCAACCAATGACATCAAGCTGCCCCCTCCTATAGACACCAAAAATTCTCACCCATAAAGCAGAATTCAAAAAAAGTAAATAAAATAAGAAGGTCGTCGTCTTTCTTATCAAAACTTATTCATGTGCATACCAAAATGAAACTATCACTTTATGACAAAAAAAAAATCAATTTTCAAAGCATCAGTTTTCAAACCCATCCCTTTTTGTTATTTACTTATCTTACCATTTTTATTTTTAATTTATTTCATGTTAGTCAATGCTGTTTTATTCACGCATTCATTTGCCTTGTCATTTTCATTTTGGTTCATGCTATTTTATTACATGCTTATTTTTATCTCATTTCATTTCATTGATGCTTTTACTTGTACTATTTTCATAATTATCTTTGTCACTTGTTACTTGTCATTATCATTGTTATTGTAGAATCGTTTTCATCATTTTATGTACATTTTTATATCTCATACCAGTATACTTCGTTTTGTCACTAATTCGATTAAACTCACTCACATCTCATTTTATTTTGTTATTTCTCCTTTCTATCTTATTCACGTGTCACTCGTACATATAT
This sequence comes from Limonium bicolor, assembly GCA_023374045.1. Classification (NCBI taxonomy): domain Eukaryota; kingdom Viridiplantae; phylum Streptophyta; class Magnoliopsida; order Caryophyllales; family Plumbaginaceae; genus Limonium; species Limonium bicolor. The sequence continues at coordinate 223,305,764 of CM041780.1, read as the reverse complement.
AATTCAACTTCTATTTTAAATACATTCACTTGTATTTTTAACTATCATTTTTGGTCAAATGACCAGTCAATTCTGGTCAACCTTGAACTCGGTCCATCGGAGGCCCAACACAGCCCACTGCCTTGATCCACTCGTCGTCCCAATCCATTCAAGAAACAAAAAATCAAACACTAGCTAATCAGCTAACACCTACCCATAGAAACCCTACTGTTCCATTATATAACAGCATCAATCCCACGAAACCTGGCAGTAGCCGACATGAGTCACCAATCCCAAAACCCTACAGTAATCGCATCCCATTCCCGATTTTTTTCCTCACCTGAAAACTCTATAGTGCTCCTTCCAAGAATCAACAATCAATAACCGTCTCCAACCTTTCTCCCTACTGATCGGCTCACTCACCCTCGATCTCCCAGTTCCCTCCTCTCGAAAAAACACTGAAAATCCAAACCAGAAAAGAAGCAAGCAGCAGCCAACGGTGAACAACAGCCGACATGCTCCCGGATCGACATTTCATTCTCTTTCATTACGTTTTTCAAAAAAAACAAACAGAAACATGGGGATCTAAAAACCGACATACATGCTCTACCCAGCTCCATTCCTCTTGTTCTCTTCATAATCCTTGTAAGCTCGCCTGGCTAAACAAGGAACAATATGCACTGCCTCATCTTCATTCTCTTCAACACGGTAGTGCAACGTTGCGAGCAAGGAGCATAAACATTTGTAATCTTCTTCAACCTCGCAAGTGAAACAAGGAACATATGGCTCTGCTTTTATTTCCTTTCTCGGACATTGTCAACAGATTACATACATGCTCTCACCCTCTTCATTATCTTCAAACCTTCGAACCAGAAAAACAGCCGCTCTACAGCTCCAGTTTTCTTCAGTCTCTTCACGTCATTAACGAGCAGGAACCATACTACTCTGCACCATCTTCATCCTCTTCACCAGCAACAAGGAACATAATCTCTGTCCTCTCATCATCTCTTCCTCACGGTAATTTTGCAAACACGACTGGCAAACCAGGAACATACATACCCATCCCGCCACCGTCTTCACCACTGCTTCTTCATCACCCAAACAACGACAACCATCCCCTGCTACTACGCCCTCTTCACCTCCACTACAACAACAGAAACCTTAAACCTAGACTCGATTGACATCAGCTCCCACAGGCTCTCTCCATTCCCTCAGTCACGTATTCCCTTCAGAGACAGTAATTTTGCAACCTCGCTGGTGAACATGGAACACCAGCCCTGCGCGTTCTTCATGGTCTTTACCACCGACATTTTTGCAATTGACTGGCGAACAAGAACATGCGGTTCTGTGAGTCTTCATTCTCTTCATCCTGGCCACCGAAATTAATTTTGAAATCGGAAACCCAGTTGCGTCGATCCGACGGGAGTTTTTGATTCAAAGTCCGCTTGTCGGCTTAAAGTGGTTTTCGTTCTGGAAATTGACTATAAGGATTGCAACCAAACTGACGAACAGGAGCGTATCTGTTCTACATCTCCTTCCCTCTTTCACTTTCGTAATTTGCAATCCCACTGGTGAGCAATTGAGCATACATATTCTGCCTATTACCTTTTCTTCACTGTTGATACTGTCTGTGATTTCAATCGGGGAACAATAGATATGCATACTCTGCCTCTCATCGTCTTCAGGTCGATAGTTTTGCAACCAAACTGACGTATATGTATATGCTGTGTTTTTTTTTTCATTCTCTTTACACCAGTTAATTCCATTGCCATACTGTCGAACAAGGAATAGACATACTTTACCAAGATTTCTCTTCAGTCGCGTTGATTTTGCACTAAATTGTCAAATAAGGAATATACCTGCCACATCTCTTTCATTCTACTCTTTTCTGGCAATTTTACAAACTACCTCTGGCAAACAAGGAAAACCCATTTGCAAACTCAACAGGTGAGCAAGGCGCTTCGGCCACCTGCTCTATCTATGTTTTTCCTGTCGAAATGTCTCTACCTTGAGGAGTCGATGATTCTGTTTACAAAGTCTGGGATCTGCTTTTTGAATATATTTTCTTCTTCTCACATCCCAGTTTCTTCTGAAGTGATGATACAGTTTTGATTCCTTTCAATTTTGTATTGTCCGGAAACTGTACCCACCGGGTTATCTATCCCCGTCTTCTCATATTTGACCCATGAATCCGACTTGATAGGTTTTGCCTGGCTATTATTCTAACTTAATTGTTGAAGTTGGTCTTAGGATAGGAACGTTATGCATCCTATTTCATCCCATGACGACTGACATAGGTCGGGATGGATTTATCCCCCTTGAAGTTTAATATCAGATTTTGTGCTGAGATACTCGTTTGGTCCTCCTTTCTTCATATTTGTTGGCGGGCATATCACCGTCTCACTTGTTAATTATTGGTCTTAGCTTCAGATTTGAGCATTCGATTTCATTTCTGGTCATTAGTGGAGTTTATTAAATAATTCGATATCAGCAGAATATTATTCTCTTGCTTGTTATTTAGCTAAGAGATTATATTGTCTCGCCCTTGTGCACTGATGTTTGTCCGAAAGTTATATTGTTTCTATCGCTGCTTGGTCTCGTACGGATTGACATTTGGCTAGGAAGTCATATTGTCTCTTTGTGATATTTGCTTGATTCAATTCATTCCTTATACATTGGTTTCATGTTTTGGACGAGGTACATGTAAAAACCGATAGACTTCAGCAAGATTTGTTTGGCTTGGAGCTTACTGTGGACATTTCACTAACGAATCATGCTGTTGGTTTTGGGGATTGCTATGACGGGATTATGAACGTTTGACTGCGGATTCGATTGGGATCTCTTTGTTGTATATTGGATTAAATAAAAAACCGGGGGCAGGCCACCCCGTAGGTTGGTTTTCTATTACCTATATCTCTCCTTGATCATGACCAACAACATGTTTACATTTCTAGCATCACTGTTTGCCCCTTGTGTATAGATTCGATTTGATAAATTGATTCAAAGCTTGATTCTGGTTTGATCTTCACTTGGGACCGATTTATTTAATTGCTAAATCTTGTTTCATTATGCTACTTTTGTTTTTTGACATGTCTAGGATTGTTATGTTTCGCTCCTTGAGCATAGATTCGATTTGAGAAATTGATTCAAAGCATGATACTCATTTAGTCTTCACTTGAGTCCAATCTGTTAAATTGTAAAAACTTGTTTCATCCTACCACTCTCATTGATGTTTTGACATGTCTACGTCAAATTTTGTATGATTGTTCTGCTTGGCATTTGTTTCTCTTTTGTCGTTTCTCCCTTCAATTGTTCAATCTGCATTACAAGTGACCTTAGAATGCTTATTAGGTTGCCCCTTTTGTAGAAAAGCTTTAGGTTTGGGTATCCTCCATGCAAACGGGTCCTAGACACGGCGCATGTGAGCAATATCTATTTTCTTTAAAATTTTCCAAATCATCCATAATGTCAGAATAAAATCCACAATCAATAAAAATCCAATTCAAAATTCAATTTCAAAATCTAAACATCAATTCAAATGCCAAATAAAGCCCAACATCCAAAATAAAAAGGCCCAAGGCCTAAATCAGTCCAAAAGGCCAATTCAGCCCAAAAATAATTTTCAGCCCAATCACAAACAAAAACAATTCCCGGCCCACTTCTCCGAGGCCCAATCTGGCCCATTTTCCAAAGCCCAGTTCGAGGCCCATTCCAAAGCCCAATTTGAGGCTCATTCCAAAGCCCAATTCGAGGCCCATTTCAAAGCCCGATTTAAGGCCTAATCCAAAGCCCCATTCAAGGCTCATTCCAAAGCCCAATTCGAGGCCCATTTCAAAGCCCCATTCAAGGCCCATTTCAAAGCCCATTTCAAAGCCCAATTTGAGGCCCATTTCAAAGCCCAATTGGAAGCCCATTTCAAAGCCCAATTTGAGGCCCATCAAAGCCCCATTCAAGGCTCATTCAAAGCCCATTCAAGGCCCATTTCAAAGCCCATTTCAAAGCCCAATTTGAGGCCCATCAAAGCCCAATTCAAGGCCATTTCAAAGCCCCATTCAAGGCCCATTTCAAAACCCATCTAAGGCCCAATCTAGCCCAAACCTTGACCAATGCCCAATCCGGTCCAACTTTGACTCGACCCAACATTGACCAATCCAACTTTGACCTGAGCTTTGACCAAGCTAACTTCAACCCAACTTCGACCGGCCCACTTTGACCCGACCCGTCTTCCAATCCGGGCCCAAATTCAATTCAATTCAAGCCCAATCCAATTCAATTCAACTCCATACTCATTCAAATCCAAATTCAATTCAACTCCATACTCATTCAAATCCAAACCCAATTCAATTTCAAACTCATTCAAATCCAAATTCATTTCAATTCCAGTTCAAATCAACATTCATTCAATCCCAAATAATTCCAAACCTCATAAACTTTGAAGTCTCAAATACCCCAAACTCCAAATATCTCATGGACTCGAATCATCCCTCAAAATCCAATTACCCCGCACATTCGAATGTCCCACAGACCCGAGCGTCTCACAGACTTTGTTATCCCAATGATTCGAATATCTCACAGACCAGAGCATCTCACAGACCCGAGCGTCTCACAGATCCGAATGTCTCACAGATTTTGACATCTCTAGATTTCAAATGTCTCATAGACCCGAGCGTCTCAAAGACTACAACACCCCACACATCAAACATTTCTAAAAACCCTCAAACATCAAAACTTCCAATCCCAAAATCTGAACTACGTAAGGTCTGATCTCAACAGGGAGTTGAGTACGTAGGCAACCCACACAGGGTGCGACCCCACATCAATCAAAATGCCATTTTTCACTCGGCCATCTCACCTCCAAACAACCCCGTATTATCTCACAGACCCGAGCGTCTCACAGACTTTGCTATTCTAATGATTCGAATATCTCACAGACCAGAGCATCTCACAGATCCGAGTGTCTCACAGATCCGAGCGTCTCATAGATTTCGACATCTTAAGATTTCAAACGTCTCATAGACCCGAGCGTCTCATAGACTCAAACATCTCACGAACTCGAATGTCTCACAGACCCGAGCGTCTCACAGACTCCATCATTCTGAGATTTTAATGTCTCACAGACCTAGGCATCTCACAGACTCTAACCTCCCAAAACCTGAAACTTCTTGAAACTTCGAACCCTTCTAAATCTCAAACACTACAAATATCCTCAAGCTCCACAAACATCAAAACTTCCAAAAGCTAAAACATCTGAACTACGTAAGGTCTGATCTCAGCAGGGAGTTGAGTACGTAGGCAGCCCATCTAGGGTGCGACCCCATCCCAAATAAAAAACCCTTCCCCCTCTAAGGTGTCTTCATACCTCTCGAAACTCTCAACCCTTCAACCAAACTAACTCCAAGACCAGCCTATTCTTCAAATCTTCTAAATCATCCAATCCTCAAACCACACTCAATCCTATCCTTTGGCTTTTAAATGAATCACTCTAAAAGGTTTTGAAAGAGGGTAATCCCGACAATTGGAGACCGAGGTTTCCTCGGGCACCAATCCGAAGTCGTGGTCGTTGCCACTTCTAAGGGGTGTAACCCAGTACGAACCCACAACAGAATCTCTGATCTGACCAGATAAGTCCTATCCATAAGCAACAAATTCAGAGTCAATCAACGGTTCTTAGAACCCTTCTCCTCCCTTCCTAGTTCCTTAGGTCAAACTAGGTGGCGACTCTAGTCAATTCCGCCTTATAGAGGCATAAGTCCGCGTGGAGCCCATCGAGAGCGGGTGTAGTGCACACTTGCACTCTCCTTTATGCTTTCTGGGAAAGACGGACGATTTAGTAGGTATTGAGGGATGCCAGAATAACGGGTTTTCACCCTCCACAGAATGGCAGTTTTTGATCTAGGCTTCTCAGTCATATCATATTTAGATAGACCCCTCATACCGAAAAATCACCCTCCACAGTATTCTTTAGGATTAAATACAAGAATTCCCTAATTTAATTTTCAAAATTCCATATAATAATTTAATATTCATAATTCCATACAATAATTTAATATTTAATAGTATTATTTATGGTTTAATAAAAGAAATCCCCTAAATTAATTTAAATAATTTAGGGGTATTTCAGAAGTATCGCTCTGATGATTGGAAATACCGAGTTTAGGAATTACCGAGTAGGAATTAGAAGCTTAGGGCTAAGGCTGAGTGATAACATTAGAGAGATGCTAGTTAGGAACTCCCGGTGTGTACCGGATACCTACAATACCAGTCCCACCCCCCACAAACCCACTGTATAACTTGGGAAAGAACGCCAGAGAGAAGGAAAGACCTCTCATACTCGGGGAAACCCGATCTGGTAGTAGTGGGATATTTTTGTTAAGAGGAAAGAACCTGACACATAGCAGATTCCAACAATTGGAAGTCCAGGAGATGGTTCCCGGTTGAACAACAATACCCGCGCTTAATAGCGGTGGAATGAGTACCCCAACCACAGGGAGGCTATAAACTTACAACAGCATGGGGCGACATGCTTAGCAGTCGCAGAACCTAGCTAACCAATCAGCAGCAGGAAAGGAAGTACTAAGCGTAACGGAGCGGGAAGAAGGAACAGTAACGAAACCCGAGACATAAGTCTGCGGGACAATAATAGTTAGATAATAACACCAACGGTATGCTAACTGACTAAGGACATAGTCGGGAGTGGTTAACTCCAAAACGACAACGCCAAGAAGGTTACAATACCTGTTCAACATAGCTCAGACAGCTACAAGTACATTCACGTGAAGTAATCCGACAGGACTACAGGAGTAGTGCCTAAACAAGCTATGGCTCAATAACCACGGTCAATGTGTGGGAACGAGCAACAAGGGAAAAACAGAACAAATAATTAGGAATCTCCAAGGATTGGAGAAGTACCCAGATCTACTACAGCCATGTCCAGATCACTGAGAAGCTACTTAAAGGATCGAGTATTCTACAACATAAATCAACACTTCAAAGGAAGAGTCGACAAGACTACCCAAATACACGCGGAAACCATACCAAGACCGGTATAGGATTACCCAAAATCACCAGTACCACGCACTTGCCACGGCAAGTGCAGTAAGAACAGGAACATGTAGAGGAACCCTAACACACCACAAGTACATTGTAATGTACTGTGGCCGTAATGGAACAACTACAGGATCACACATCCTAAAAACTGGAAGAACGGAACCTTGGAAAGGCCTGACGGCCTGACCATTGTACAAAGGACATACCAGTCAGCAAGAAGCTGGACTTGGTCAAGACCTCAGACATGGCCATGCCATGAAGAACCTCTTTTAACACCGAACTGTATTTTTAAAACCCTAACATCTTTCAAAACCACAACCTTCTTTTAAACCTTGGATCCTAAAACCAACCAACAGAATTACGGTGAGTATCATAGACTGATACAAGAGGAGTTGACAATAGAATACTTCACCTAGGCGTGTCACGAACACTACGAGTGTACCCAAATATGGGATGTGGGACGACCGCACTCCCGAAGGAGCTTACGGGCCTGACAGATAGTCGGGTAAGTGGTAACGTATCAATAAGGTACCCCACGTATGTATACATGTAGTGTACGAAACACGAGAAGTAGTCAACTCCGTTCTACGGACCATGATTAAGATCAAACTAGAACCGCTGGACACCTCAGACGATCAAGGAGAAGGAACACAACTAAGTAATAAGCATAAAGGAATTCAGAGAACCCATTTGAAGATAAGGAAAGAGGACTAGGAAGCGCAATGAGCGCAGACTAGTAGGTATAGACATTGGATATGTCTCAAGGACTTCAAACAAATACATGACAGCTGGAAGGGATACCCAGCCTAACCACAGTAAGGCAAATGCCTAACGTGAACACCACAATGTTCAACAAACGGGACGGAGTTCCCAAGGACAAATACAAAACTACCAGGGAGCATAATCCATCATCGAAGCGGATATTAAACCTAGTCTTAAGCACTAGAAGAAAGTATAAACAGTCTACCCAAGAATGGGAGACGTTATAACCCTAAAAGGGATAGCTCAAATACAATACCACAAGGCGGTATAGTGGACACGACATATCATAAACACTAGCCGGACGTAACGACATAACCAACAACACCAAGAGCAATCCTTGAAGGGTGCATGAGTTAACAACAGTCGAACAAAGCGTCATGATAAGAGCACGGGAGCCGGGGCTAACACTCGGTTAGAACACCGAAGGGATTTCACTTAACAGGAGATACCCTCAACCACTGAAAGGCACTGATTAGCACCGGATTGTCTAAAGGGCCTCCTATGAACGGAAGCGTGATGCCACGACTTACCATGGAACCCAGCAATACCCCAACCTATGGGTATACAAGGAGTGGAAATATGTATAAGCAGCTTGCAAGAGCATAGCTTGCAGCAATAAGGCTTAAAAGCCATGCACCTACACCATTAATAACACGAATTACAAGAGATATTGCTTCATACGACATATAGATCAACAACTGAACCACCCAATATGAACTCAGCATAATGAGTGGCTTGGAGTAAAGGCCACCTCAATGTCACTGTCACTAGAGCAACAATCTATATATAGCTGACGAAGCTTTTAATTTCCCTTCATGCCTTCTGTAGAAATGGTAACACAGAGGCATAAGAATTATGATAACGCCAACATTGGCCTAGTCCACACTTGGACACTACGAGAAACCCAAGGGAAGGTACCCCTCGTTAGCCAAAGGCCACCAGTGTGGTGAAGATGTTAACCCTTAGAAAAGGCTTCCATCAACAATAACAACAAAGCATGTGCATGTAGATATTGCCAAGAGGCGACTGAGCAAACAATTACGGTCTAAATGAGTAAGTATACTCCATATGCAGTACATAAACAGATATTAACATAGTAACCTTGCCATGAAGACTTATGAGTGGAGATAAATCCCTCAACAAGAACTTTCATTTACCAATGACAGAGTACTCTTCAATTGGAGAACGGGACCAGAAAACCCTTGAAGTTTCTTGGGATGTCCCGGTGATGTACATACAAGTAGAACTACAAAGCTTAACCTATAACCAATGCTCAGCATTGGAAGACAGTAATTGTCAAAAACAATCAACGTGAATGCACATTGCACACCATGAATGACCGACACTCAAGAGAGCTTGTAACCTGACAAATTACTTCATCCAGTGTCAACCGAGATACTTGGTAAATTGTATCATAAATTATGAAGTAATGTGAGGTAAGCCAACCTACACATGAAACCTAAATTGGAATAAAACATTCCCACATTGGGAAGATAATAACATTGCGGTATGCTACAACAACCGTCATACATGAACATAGGAACCCTCAGTGTATTCTCACCATAAGGAAATGGTGCCAACAACAATGGCAATGAGTAAAGATAAGCTACCACAGTAACGGAGACAGTAAAAACGATGTTGTATAATGAGTAAGAATACGGTGCGCAACAAGTGACCGCAATGAGGAAGTAGTTTGACAATGATACGGAGTAGAGTAGTAAGATGACAGGCAGAATATTCATTCCTATCACATAAGTGATTTACTGTCAAGCGTTTACGCCTCTGCACTCTGTATGACTGAGTGTTTTGGTATTGCACTTGTCAGCTAATGATCTAATGAGATAGCTAGGAATATGGAAAATGTAAACCGTTTTAAACCTTTCTTTTCACCAACGAACATGGCATAAGCCAGTTAGGCAAGCTTAGCAACAAACTGTGCGGCCTAAGGTCAAAGAAGCACGAAGAGTGTAAAACATACTAACTATCACAAGATGTGAATTCCACTGGAATAGGAAGTGAAAGGCGACTTAAGAAAGTCATTGGGACCGACACATAGAAAATGCAAGGTCATACAAGTAAAGAACACTTGTACTGAACCAGAAGAACTGGTATAATTCATAAGCTATTGACAACAGAGGAAGCACTACAGTCAAGTGGTGACTCAACCTCGCTCGACATTAAGTCGGAGGAACTTAGTGAATAATCATGGGAGTACGAATAGTATGTATAATAGATTACCAGAGAGCTGGTTACAATCTAAAACTCATTGAGTTCAAGCACGGTAAAAGAATACCACACTTGCTAGTAAACCTTATTTCCCACAATAGAGGGATAAAAAGGCGATGAGTAGCACATCTAGAATAACCAAAGAGTGAATTAAGCACTAAGGCTATCAGGGTCACACAGCAGAAGCTAGTGGGCCCTAGCTAAGAAATTTAATACACTTAGTAAGTATGAAAGAATGGATATCAAAGCCTTGAAGCCTAATAGGCTGGAACCGAATTGGTTATGAGTTAAATAAACTCCAATAGGAATTCTTGGTGCAAGGACTAAGCCATTAGTATGGTTAAGACCCTTTGACCAGAGTATATTATATAAAACCGCGTAGTGAAGCTAAATGCTTCAGAGTGCCCGAATTGAGTAAACCAATGTTCAATAATAACATATGGTAGATTACGTCGTGGGCGTAATCCCTTTTAAGGGGGGTAGAGCGAAAACCGCTTAATGTAGGTTTCATGAATAAAACACTTAAACTATAATGTGCATAGCACAAATGAGAATTTATTTGATGACGGGTACCTATGTTAAATAAACATACGTATTCATTCATAGTGAAATTGTGGTAACTAGGCATGAGACATGCAAATACCATAGGGCGAATATACCCATCTTGTAACCCCAGTGTAAGAGTATTGGTAAAGAAGAGTAATGAGTAGTGGACAGAGTTCCACAAGTATTATATTCCTTAAAGAAATAGTACGAAATGATTGAGAGTAGTAGATGAATGAAGTCTAGGAGTAGTGTATCCCTAGGTATATTATTGGAAGTAAATTGAGGACGACCGGATTCAGTAGGTATTGTATTCCTTAGTTAGAATATTTGAGATAATGGAGAGTAATGGATAAAAAGTAGCGAAGGTTGATGAAATGAGCACTTAGGCTTGAATTTCGAGGTAAGTATTTGGGAAGTAGATTGAGGATGATTGATGGACTGAATTCCATCCTTTGGAGTTGTATGAATTTGTAATTATGACTAGGAAGAGTAAAAAGATAGAAAATGGAAATAATGGAACTATTTGATTGTTTGAAACTGATGTGGGAAGTCGAACTTGATCCTGATCAGATCAAGGGAAACCGAACACAAATTGGGGTGGAAAGATAGTTCGACACTGATGCTGATCACATCAGGGTCGAATGATTCTTGAAGCTCCCTTCAAGTGGTCATAAGAATCACAATATGATAGAAGTAATGAATTTAAATTGGAATTTGGAGTTGTATGTTTTAGAAAGATTTCTAATTAGTAGTGCGAAAGAATTTTCCTTAGACTGGAGAATGAGGATCTGTTGGATTTATACCGGAGAACGGTGGCAGTGTACCTTATTGTGTTATTCCAAGGGCAGCGGGACATAGAGGAGTCCTGTGTCGAGATGACATGAGTGCCTGCGGGATTGTAATGTGTATTGCATTGCTTTGGGATAGCTTTTCACTGTATATATGTATAAATTTTGTAATGAGGAACCGGATGGTTGGTAGTAATGCGGATTGGAGTAATTATTGTACATTGGTATGGTATGGTATGATATGTAGGAACCTTGAGTAACGGATTTGGGATTTGTAAGGAGGAGGAATGTATGACTTTGGTATTAGGCATGTAGGAATGAGTAAGTATAGTAATCCTATAACTTTGAACAACTTTGAGGACAAAGTTCTTAAGGGGGGTAGATAGAAATACCCGAACTTAAATATAACAATTAAAATAATCCTAATATGTATTTAGGGCCTAATAGTGCCTAAGTAATTTTGGTAAGGAAAATAAATCCAAAAGAAATAAAGAAACGCTTAAAAAGCGAAAAACGCTATATAAGCGTTAAATAACCATAGGAGGTACGAGACCCCGGTTAGTGTATTATATGGATTCCTAATGCTTAATAAGGCCTAAATAATATACGGGAACAACTCCAGAAGAAAACGGAGCCAAATAATGTATTAAAACGCTAATAGAGCTTTAGCGCACGTTTTTCAAGGAAACCCGAAAACGTGACTTTAAGTGGTCAAACGAACCCGTAAAAATTATAGTTCATTAAATAACTATAAATAAGCATTAATGGAAGCTTAATAATCAATAAATTAAAGAAACGAGAAAATTCCGGAAAACGGGCCCGGTTAGTGAATAGTACCGAAACCGGGGTAAAATAACGAGTGTTTTCTGTAAAAGACGAAAAACGCTCCAACTAGTAATATATGTGGGAGCCGGTTTTTTTAGGGATTTATTAACCCCTCTCTCACACACACACACAACTAACTATTAAATAAAGCAAAAAGCAAAAAAAGTAGAAAAGTAGAAAAAGTAAGAAAATTCTCTCACCTCTCATCTCTCTTCTCTCTCCCCTTTCTCTTCTTCCAGCCGATTCCCTCTCCTTCTCCCCTTGTGGCTGGCGATTTTTGAGAGCTTCAACAACCATCCATGGCTCTCCACTTTACCTCCATGCTCTACCTCCATGTGAGCTCCAAATGTAAAAATAATTACATATTCTTACTCTCCTCATCATCCTCTACACTTCTCTCCTTTCAAAATCCAAAAATGAGTAAGTTCATCTCCACGGGTTTTCCCCATTCAAAGAGAAAATAGCATCAATGGGTAGCTTGGAGTCTCCTCTCTCCATTAAGGTAAAATCTACATGAAAAACTCATGTTTTCTCCATCTTTCTTTACAACCGATTTCTACCCCTTTGTAATGCCTTGTTTCTCTCTCTTTTGAGCATCAATTCAACCTTGCAATGGTGGTGGAATAACCTTCTTGAACCAAGAGCTAAAACCCCTCCTAAAACACTCCAAAGGTAAACCCTAGAAATTGTGTTTTAAGCATTTCAATGAACTAGCATTAATATAAGGGTTAGTATGTTAATTGCACTTTTTGTGTGCATTTGGTGATGGGAATGGAGTTTGGCAACTCCATTCCCCACACAGCCGATTTGTGCAAGAAAGAGAGAAGGAGGAGAATTGGAAAAGAAAGAAGGAAATTAATGGCTTAAGGTAAGAGCTCCTTCCTAATGTTAAATTGTTATTGCATTAGAGTAATGGGAATGGGTAAACTACTTAAAGAACCCAAAATCTTGTATTAGTATTGAAGTTTATGAAGTTTAAGTATTGGTGAGCAAGTATGTGGATTGTAGGCCTTAGAGCCAAATTATTGTGTATTTGTATTGGCATTGTTGTTTGATGGAGGTATTGGAGTATTGGTATTGCCTTGTGTGCTGGTAGGACCCTTGTATGGGTGTGGCTAGATTAGGAATGATTTAGGCAAGAAAGGATGTATGTGGCTAAGTAAGAAAAGTAGGTGAACTATGGCAAAAGTTGGTAGGAATTGTGCATTTATGGATGACTTGGTGAATGGGAGAACCAAGGTATGTATTGGGGATAGTAGAGATGTTTAATGACCATGGAGTAGTAGTTGTAGTATAAGAATGAAAGGATATAAAATCTATAGCAAGAAGTGTAGTAATACATTGTAGAAACTAGGAAAAATTAGTATGCAAGATTTTGTAAAAAGAGAGTTAGACTTGGGTATAGGTAGTGTAGCTGATTGGGAATGAATTGGAATGGTAAAATGGCATTAGGACAAAGTGCAAAATGCAAAGAGAAGTGTAGGAATGCACAAGTGTGCAAAGTGTGAAAATGAGAATGGAAATTTGTGGAATTGAGCAAGAAGTTGAGTAGGTATTGGACAATGAAAAATAGGCCGAGAGTAGAATCTGTGTATGGTCCGGGACCTTGGGTCCGGACCAAGTCCCGGACCACCCTGAAATTGTTGCAAAATGTGATTTTAAGGGTTCTAAACATGGAGGATTGATTGGTAATGGTTTTAGAAGTTGTTAAGGCCTTGTTTGGTGACCTTTAACGGCCCTAAGAAGTGTAAACAAGTTTGAGAAGTAATTAAGAAAGTTGTAAGTTTAAGAACATTAAGTTAAACCGAAACAACGGGATAACGGGGTAAGTATGGGAGAGTAGTAATTATGTATGTATTGTAATACTTAGTATTAATTGAACCATTTGGCATGTAGTCATTGGTTCGAGACTAGGACTCGAGGAACAAGTAAGGACTAAGGAACAAGGAGACTCCCGGTAAAGTAAATTTCAGTAAAAGGTATGATTTCTTCATGCTCTGTATCCTATAACCTGGTTACCCCGATTTGTGTGCATATTTGATCACCTAAATAAGATAAATGCATGAATCGGACTATATTGCACTTACTTAGCTTGTTTTAAATTGTTCTCGATATATTTGTCTTGAACATTTAGTTTGTATAATTCATGAAATGAAAGGATGATGATGAAGTGTGTATGTACCTTGTAGTGTATTTGTGTAATGTATTATACCTTGTATGTATGTGTATGGAAGTATTGAATTATTGTGTGGCTTAGATGTGAATGACTTCTACTAATTCCTAACTACCTAACTCCTAACGTAAGTATTGAGTAAATTGGAATGAGTAGAAGTCCGATATAGCTTCGGCCACGCGTGAGGATGAGTAAACACAAGAGGTTGGATCCGATTCCTGGTTCTTAAACTTTTCCACGGCCCAAACCCTTTAAATGGGTAGCATCCTGGATTAGTGAACCAAGTAAATCCCGGTGGTGGGACGGTGTAGTCCCCGGGCCGGAGGTCCCGACGACTTGACTTGAGTATGTAGTAAGTAAGTAAGTACTGTATGAGTAATGGTCTTGGCTGGTGTAAGTCATTGACCCCGAGTAAAATAGTAATCTCCACCCGATTAACCCGGGTGGACAAATGGAGCTAACAAGTACTGGGTATTGCGTATGTATTGTGTATGTATTGAGTATGTATTGTGTATGCGTATATCAGGAAAGGTAAGTAAGTATCAATTGGCTTGTATGGACTACCTTGTATGTATTGAAACATATGTATGTATTACTTGTGTAGTATTGTATTGGTATGAATGGAAGCATGTATGTATGCATGTATTTGTAAAATGAATTGCATGTATTCGACCAAGTGGTCGGCGTACCCTCGCTAGTACGCGGGGTATGCGGAAGTCATATGCAGCGTAAGCTGAGCCCCTAGGGGCAACGTTTTAGTGTGCAGGTACCCGAAGCGGATATGAACACAGTAAGAGACCGATAGCTATGTTTGGATAACTAGGAGTGAAATGTAGATAGTAGAGAATTGTATAAGGCTTGTAGCCTTTGGTGTAGAAGTGTACCAAGGGGTACACCATATGTATTTGGAGAACATGTAGTTGTGAGGAATGGGTAGACGTAGTCTCTTAGTGAGTAAGTATGAACTTGAAGGAATTGTTGTATTTGCATTTGTATTTGGAACTTAGTTAACTCGGTATGTTATATTGTATTGTATGGCATTGTAAGGGAGTATGTATTGAATGGGAAGTTGTAGGACCCGGTTGTAATTGTAGTAAGGATTGTATTTGTGTAGCACTCGGATAGTCCGGTCCATCAGACCGATGTTGTATGTAGTAGTAGCCTTAATAGTCACGTGGGTGGCTAACGGCATTGCATCACCCGCCGTTGTGTAAGTATGTATCCACTGCGTGAGTATGGATGTATAAGGAGATTGGACGGTAATGACAGTATTAGCGGTAGGGGTGTTACAGCATTGGTAGCGGAGCTAGATTTGGAACTAACCCAACTCGATGTAAAGACCGCGTTCTTACATGGCGATCTGGAGGAAGAGATCTATATGTCTCAACCGGAAGGATATAAGGTTCGAGGTAAAGAGGATTGGGTTTGTAGGTTTAACAAAATTGTACGGGCTGAAGCAGTCTCCAAGGCAATGGTACAAACAATTTGATTTGTTTATGAAAGGGCAGAGGTACACAAGAAGCAAATATGACCATTGTGTATATTTGTGCAAGCTACATGATGGGTCTTACATCTACCTACTCTTGTACGTTGATGACATGCTAATAGCTTCAGAGAATCAGTCAGAGATTGATAGATTGAAGGCTCAGTTAGCACAAGAGTTTGAGATGAAAGACTTAGGAGAAGCCAAGAAGATTCTCGGGATGGAGATTAGCAGAGACAGAAGGAGTGGCAAGCTCCAATTAACTCAGAAGCAATACTTGAAGAAGGTGCTACAACGTTTTGGCATGCACGCTGATTCAAAGGTTGTGAGTACCCCGCTTGCACCTCATTTGAAGCTAAGTGCCCAGTTATCTCCTAAGATCGAAGAGGATCGAGAATATATGGCACGAGTCCCATATGTGAATGCAGTTGGTAGCTTAATGTATGCCATGGTGTGTACGAGGCTCGATATTTCACAAGCAGTTGGAGTAGTGAGCAGGTATATGCAGGACCCTGGCAGAGGTCATTGGCATGCTGTGAAATGGATTCTACGGTATATTAAAGGTACTATAGATGTTGGCCTGCTATTTAAGCGGGATGTTAAAGGTAGTCAAGATATGGTTGGGTATTGTGATTCCGACTATGCTGGTGATATGGATAAGCGACGATCAACTATTACTTGTTCACTTTAGCTAAGGCGCCAGTAAGTTGGAAATCTACCTTGCCTCTACAGTTACTTTGTCTACGACTGAGGCGGAGTACATGGCTCTGACAGAGGCTGTGAAGGAAGGTATTTGGCTTCATGGGTTGCTTAAAGACTTGGGAGTTGGTCAGAGGCACATCACGGTGCATTGTGACAGTCAGAGTGCTATTCATTTAGCAAAGAATCAAGTCTATCATGCAAGGACGAAGCATATGATGTTCGCTATCACTTTGTGCGGGAGAAACTCGAAGAAGGGGATATTCTTGTTCACAAAATCCAGACGACTGAGAATCCTGCAGACATGATGACCAAGGTGGTGACCGCAGTCAAGTTTAAACATTGCTTGGACTTGACCAACATCCTCCATATTGAAGATGGCGCCTAAAAGCGCAATTGTAGACACTACACGTAGGTTTGAAAGAGAGTTTGGTTTTTGTTAGTGGGATAAACCAAGGTGGAGAATTGTGAAATGGTGGTTTCATCCCACATCGAGGGTGAGGAAAACAAAGGGCACTTCCTTTGTTATAAAAGGAAGTGTTGCTCACCTCACTTCTTAATCATCCCAACATTTTGTAACTTCTTCTGAATGCTAAATTGTAATCTCTTCTCTCTATATCTCTTAAAGGATAAATAAGAGATTTCTGGTAGTGTCCGAGGAAGTAGGCAAATTGGCTGAACCTCGTAAAATTCTGGTGTCCCTTTTATAGCTTTATTTAGCAGCTATTGTGGGTAATTTTGTAGGCTTTATTGTGCTAAGAAATTACAGTCAGGAAATTCTGTCTAAGGAAGTGGTTCTTAAGCGGGACCATTGTGACCCCACCACGACCTGGGAATTTTCCAGTACGGAGTGATTTTCTAGTACAATAATTTACTCTCTTACCCAGTCGCTTCCGCAACATCCTCCCCTATTTCCTAAACATGCACCTACACCACCTCCTCCACCCTCACCCACCTTATCTCTCTCGTTTGAGTGTTTCTTCTTTCGGCGAGGTGTCATTTTCCTTCGGTGGGAGAGGACTTTTGGTATTTCAGCTAGTGTAATGATTGTGAGTTGTGAACGATCGGAGCATGTTAGATTGGTAGAGGTTTTGAAGCTGTTGGAGCTAAAAGTGAGATCAATTGCTGCTATGTATTATTGAGCTCGTTTGATGTTGTCACTAGGATTGTTTGTTGCCATTCACTAAGACGATGAGCACTGGACGATTTTACTTGATTGGGGCAATCACGACGGGTGATAGTATGAGTAGCAAAGAAGTCTCCAATAGATGTTACATGCACCAGTTGGTCATATATTTTTACTTTTAGATTGCATTTGGTTTTTTGGTTGTCTACGTTACAGGGTTTTTAGTTGTTTGGATTTATCTAGTTATTACTTTATCAACCTATGAAGCCTTTGTTGTTACAGTAATCTTATCTTCTCTCAAAACACTTGATTGTAAGTTTAGATGCGATATCAAGTAAAATCTAAAAAACATTCTACACGAGACAAGAGGGAGTGAAAAGAAAAAAAGCAATTATAAATCCCCTTTCATAAGGGGCAGTGGCACGGGTCCGTACCCCAACCTTGGTTAAATCGAAGCCATCAGTTACTTGATTAGTCTAATTGGAAATCAGATTTTGATCAGCCTAAAAGGATAATGGGAGGGATGAGGGATCCACGTAGCAGTGCGCCATGATTTGATTTTCTAGATTCTTTTAATCATGATGATAAGATCGAATATAAATAATCACATGATGAGATGAGATGAATACGATGAATGCGGGTTCTAATAAATCAGCGTGGCGCAACAGATGACTTGGGTAGGATAGTGTTAGCCAGGCTTTGAGTTGAAAAAGGATCATCCATTCTTTTGTCCAGATTTAAGGTGGTTAGATGTGAACCCTACACTACAAACTCTAAAAGTGTCTTTGACGATTTAAATTTCATAGGATGATTTTTAAAGTGTTTGGGGTAAGATTCATTATACTAATGAATATGGTTCATTTTATTATTAAATAAGATTCATTTTACTAATAAGTAAGATTCACTTTAAAAATAGAATATATACTCATTCTAAAAAACATAAAATTTAAGTTTATCAAAACATATCTATGATACATTTTGTTTTAAAGAGCACGAAAAATAATGAGCAATGGTATAATTTATTTTAATTTTTACACTTATATTTTGTAAGTTATGACATTAAAAAAATCTCTCTCCTACCCCCAACAACTCCGGTACGTGTGAGTCTTTTTTTTTCTTTCATTTATTCTCCAATCAAATGTTGACAAGTGCAGCCAAAAAAAATCAGGACTTTTTCAGGTAAGAAGGCCGATAATTTATTGCGTCAAAATATTATAATTACATAACGACGGGATTTAACATTCGCCGAACAGTTGACGGTTTTCTCGACGTTTAATTAAGACCGCGTCAAACATCTCTATTACCATATTTTTTATATTTTCCTTGCCCCGTTCTTCTCTTCTATCTCCTTTTCAAGAAAAAAAAATCTCCGTCTTCTCCACCGCACCAAACTACCAAATTGACATCTCCTATCTCATTCTCAAATCGCCTTCCTCCCCTGCCGAGTGTCTCACTGTTATCGTTCTCGTCTGGTCCCTGGCCTTTTTGTCCACTCATATTAGGGCTCTTCTCCACTCGCCCCTTTCGTCTGGCATCGCAATCTCAGACATCACGCTATCATCACCGGTGAAGACTGTATGTCGCTTGGCTTGGATGATCAGATTCCACCACCAATTGTTCCCTCGCACAGTCCTTCAATTTGTATCTCCTTCCCCTACTTTTCTCATGTTATTGTTCCCCTTTGTCGTTGCCACTGAAGCCATCATTAGGGTTTACGTTAGTGAATGGGTTATATAGACACTAATATTCCTCGTCCTTCATGGCAAATGAATATAAACAGTGGGTGAGAAATGTTCTTCTCTCTTGACAAGGGACCTAAGTAGTGTACTTTTGATGAGACTATTTTGCATTCATATTTTACACCTTCTCCCTCTAAGACTAACAACTACCAATTTATGAGTTAGATCACTATGTTCCGGATTCGGGAAATTCTCTCTTTGCTTATTAATTAGATTTGTCCATCCGCTTCTAATCGACCAGTGATGATGATATGGAGGACTTCCATCGACCACAGGTCATTTACTATATTATGGATTTGAGAAATTCTCTCTTTGCCACTTATAACTCTTTGTTACTCAAAAGTGTTGTGATAATGTCTTGAATTGCTATCTAGTTTGCACTTGTGTGCAAAACTTGGTTGTTGTATTCTTGGATCTTAGGGTTCTTTAGTCTTAATCATTGGAGTTGTATTTAGACTTAGCAGATATGTTGGGATGATTACTTCATTTACAATCTTTAAATGTCCTAGTTTTTCACTAACTGGAAGTTATCCTTTCGGGTAATAAACTTTCTGTTGGTGGTAATATCTTTTAGTACTTGCTTGCAGTGCCAGTGGGTCCTTCTACTATGAGGATCATATACTCTGCTCTGATCTTGATGCCAAATTTTATACTTATACAAGCAGGTAAATGCTTTTCATTTCCATTCCTAATGGCTTACTATAGTATATAGGGGTACTCATGTAGTAGTTCGATTATGTTTATGTTGGACCGTTGAATGTCATAGCATTCCCGCTGCTTGACATCTATCAACACAATTAGTTCAAATCTCTATCGAGTTTTACAATGAGTTAAATTGCAATGCAAGGAGCTAGATATCTCTAACTGCTCTGCTTATTAGCAGTTGATGACTTAATTCTTCATACAGGTGTTATATATAAGTAACGTGTACTTGTTGCTGATTACTCAAAGAGAGTTTCATTGGTCTTCCAGAGTATAGTTTGAGAGCTTGCTTGAGCTTCAATGTAATTTCTGCAGATGACCCCATTTGGGTCTTATAAATTCTGTAAAAACATGACAGTTTACCTGCCATTCTCATTGCAGGGGACTTTTGTTTGAATTCAAATCCTATTTGTAATCGTTCTTATGATGAGACAGGTATCACTAATGTAGTGAAGCTTCTAAATCTTTATTCTTAAAAGTTTCTTTCTGTTATAGACTACTATTTTTTAAATCTGTTTCCTTCACTACAATAGAATGACAAAATTAAATAATCAAATTCTTATGGAATTTATCAGTAATGGAATGATTGATTTATTTTTGTTAAAGCTTGTTATATAATGATCCACTTGAGCTTGAGATCCATTGACTGTCAATCCTTCAAGAGAGTACAAGTTCAAAATCAATCTTGAATGACGCCATCAAAGCATATTTCCATTAGAACTTTAAGAGCTTAAGCTCAACTCAGGTAATTGGTGAATTAATGGTGTTAATTTACATATTTAAAAGTGATATTTCTAGCTATGTTTATGTTTTTAGCATGCTTTAATTGATGTTTTTTGGACAATAGGACCACAATTCTTTTTCTTGTTATTTTTTTATCAGTTTTTTTAATTTACCTGAATATTTCCTTTTCGGGTAGTATTTTCTTTTGTTTCTTAATTTGGCAATTACTTGTTAAGGTTTGTTTTTGGTCAAATAAAGATTAAGTTAATTATGTTTCTCAAAATAAGTATGATGATGTTAGTTACAGGTTGGTAGTATGTTGCCATGATCACGTTAATTACTTGAGCTTGTAGAGTTTTTCTTAATTTATTTTTCTCTTCCAGGTTATCTGGTTAAATTTCTGTCTGATATATGGTGCTTATCTAACTTGTTTTTCTTTTAAGATTGGTGTCAGTTGATTCTCAAGTACTGGATACTTCAAGCTCCAATGCCATCCCAAACATGCTGGATCATGATCTTCGTTTACACAAGTCACATGAATTGTGAGCATAAATTGCTTGGTATCTTTCAGTTTAAGCTCTATTTGTTCATATACTGATGATGTACGTTTAAGTTTTCCTTGACATTAATTTTGTGCTGTAATTTCTGCCTTAGTAGATAGCCAACTACAAATGTACTTCTATCATTGAAGTTCCTTCCATCTCTCCTCATCCTGTAGCAGGGAGAAAGGTACTTCTTGAGTGATTAATTTTTTCTTTTCTTTTATTCCAATTCAAACATAATTTTAACACATACTGACTGAATGTTGGCTGATCTTGTACTCACCCCTCTGTTCACAAGATTTTTGACGTATCCATTCTTGGACTTTTGTTTGAATGCTATCTCAGCTTGAATGGATTCTCTCCTCTCCCACCACAAATTTTCAAGAGGCACCAGCACGTGAGAAGCCATCCCCAGTGACTGTAGATATGCATTGGAGGTATTGCTAAAAAATTATGCTCCTTATGTGCTACAGGTTAGATACAAAATATATTATTGATGTTAATTCAAGTGCTTGGTAGTGTACTCTCTCCGAACCTTCATAATAGAGTACTGTCTACAAAGTTAAATTTTGTTATTGTCAAATTCTATGCTCGGTAAAGTTAAAAGAAAAAGGATACATCAACTAGCAGTTTTGTAGCATGAGTTTAATCCATCTTGATTGATTTGTAGTTATCACAAGTTGTTAATGTTATACAATGGGCTTTCATTTTCATTGATTTTTGAAACTGTGTATATTTTTTCTAGCCTGACTTAGTTGCACATCTTATTGATTTGTGATGGTAAGGAATCTTTGTTATAGAAGTTGTGTTTTAGATTGATCAACTGTTTGATTCAGTGATAGCATTTCGTTAAACAACAGTTTCAATCATTTAATTTTGCTTAACCATTAGGTATCTCTTTTGATTTTACACACTCATTGTCCATCTTGAAGACTGATAACATCTTTTGCTTATTCAAAAATAAAACTAGAATCACCTATTGATTTGGTGCTAGCATTTCGTTAAACTTGATTAAATGCTAGACTTTTCCCAAACTGCAATGGTTGGTCTAACAGATTCACCGCATCAGCGACACCGATCGAGGTCGTCTCTTGAGTTAGCTTTTTTATGTTAGGAGTGTCAAAGATTCACCGCATCATTGACCCTATTTAACTTGAAGCTAGCAGTCATTAACTTTGGTTTCAGAGATGGAGGTCAAAATATATGGATACATTCTCAATATTGATGGAGCTAGGACTGATGGAAGATCCCTTGTGGAAAAAATTGATTGCCACTCAGCACGCCCAAGTAGGGTCATTAGCTTCTCGAAAGGATGAAAGCTACTCCTGATTCAGGTAATTTTATGTTCTTTTTCTTTGTCATTTAATATTGTCAGTTGCAAGATTTTGAAAGTATAAAAGTGATGATGCGAGAAAAAGCATTGTGAAAGGGCTGAGGGCTGAATGCGAGACAAAGTAGTGTGAAGGGATGATATGAGAGAAAACTTTACTGAATAGCTACCGTTAGTTTAAAATTTATTAAAATCGTGGCTGATAGTGTAGTGTTAAATTCTGTGATTTTGTAATACAGTTTTTGGGATTATGGATGTTGTAATGCAGTTTTTGGGATTAGGATGTAATGCATCGTATACAGATGCTAGAATGCAGTATGGATGATATAATTTAGAATATATAATAGTACCACCATTGATATGTGAATTGTTTCTATTATTTTTGTTTTGTATTTTTTTAAATTTGGCATGAAATTTTCGACGCAACTGTGTATCATATCTGCGCAATGAATGCGTCGAAAAATGTAAAATTTGACGTAATAGTCACGTCGAATTTACACGGCAGTTGCGTCGGAATACTTTTTGACGGTCAGGTAGGCGACGCGAGTTTGTCTTGTGGATATCTTATTTTTCGACATGAAACTTGCGTCCAAATTACGTTTGCGTCGAAAACTTAACGTTTTTTTGTAGTGGTGGCAGCCGCCATAACGTCAGGATCTCCATTTTGTTCTAGTTTGAAGGTTACTCAAATTAAATTATTGATTGTTTATATTGATGTGAAAGTTATATATGTTATTATAAAGGGAAAATTACATGTCTCACCCACGACGTTTAGCGAAATTACACACTCCGCCCATGAGGTTTCAAAAATTTCATTCCTCACCCATGTAGTTTCCCTCGTTTTACATCCAGCAACTTTTCTAATTTTTGTTCAATTTAAAAGATGCTTAAATATTGTCCGAAATTGATGAAACTTTACATGGATGACACTAAAGTGTTATATTTTGATCTTATGTCAAATCCAAAGATTTTTAAGCTCACATGTGACCCAATGAAATATGTGACATGTGAGCGTATTTTAATTGGGTCCCACAGATCACATTTAAGCTTAAAAAACTTTAGATTTGTCACTAAACCAAAATACAACACTTTAGCATCGTCTATATAAAATCTCATCAATTTCCGAACAACGTTTAAGCATTTTTTAAATTGAACAAAACATAGAAAAGTTGATGGATATAAAACGAAGGAAACTTCATGGGTGGGGAATGTAATTTTTGAAACCTCGTAGGTGGAGTGTGTAATTTCGCCAAACATCATGGATGGATAATATAATTTTTTCTATTATAAATATTGTTCAGTTTATATGATGATTATTCAAAATAAATGTGAAGGTTGTTTAAGGATCGTTATACGTGATTTTTGTACTACCGATAGCCGCTTCGACAACTAGTCACTCAAGTTCGGCAAAGGAAAGAAGTAAAGGAATAATAAATTAGACACCATTACATTACAAGTTAGGTGTCCATTATGCTGTCTGGGCATGACACATACAGTCCAAATTTAAAACGATATGATTAGTGTGCTATTTAGCTGGTAGATTGATTTATGAGCTATGTACCCCATTAATCACTTTAAGCTTGTTGTAATTCAAAGTGGTTGGCGTCTAGCTGATCTGTCTCATGAGAGGATGGATACGAAGGTGGAAGAAGGGATAAGAATTACACAATTGAACGTTGCCTTATCTGTTTCCTTATCCATCTTTATATTTGTTTTCTTTTTGTTATACGATGAATCATCATTTATTGTCGTCTACTGTTCCAGGGCATACCACATCACCATACATCTAGTAATCCCCAACCCATCATCCACAATATACATGATCACATAATGTCACATCGCAAATCTCCGCCATGAATATCGCACCAATGCGCTCAAGACAGAAGCTTATACTATGAAAGGAGTTTAACTTTAGATTAGAAGGGAACAAAAGTTTCAACAGATGCATGCATGCATGCATGATACGCATGGAGCTTGTTTTTATGCCACACAAAATTTGAAAAGTTTCTCACCCTTTCTGAATTAAAAGTTCGTTACCGCTTTAAGATGTAGTCATTCGTCAACACATGGCGACAGTGAAAGCACACCTGTTGCTGTTGTGCGCTCTCGCTCCTTCGTCAAACTCAGAATATAAGAGGAAATCCCTTAACATCTGTCGCGCCCTCACAAACATTAAACAAAACTCTTCAAGGCTGTCGTATTGATTAGCATGATGAATTCAATTACTTTGAATTTAAAGCAGAGTTTAAGCATTTGAAATAACACTATTAATATAAAATTTAGATTAAAATAATTAATATTAAGTAAAATTAAAATTAAAAATTCAACTAATTACATATTAAGAATATTACAATTTTGAACAATGGTTTAACAAAGACATTGAATAGTATTTTTTTAAAAAAAGAAAATTAAATATGTACTGCTTAAAGCATTCAATAGTATTCACCGCACTAACATGTTTTTTAAACCAAAACAACCGACAAAAATTATGTCTCATTATCCAAGTTACACGCAACTTGGACACGAAAAGGAACATACAACCCTTTCCAAATCTGAATCTTGTCAAAAACACTATTAAACATCTTAGCAACAAGATAGGTAGGGTGATTGAAAGTTTCAAAATTTGAACTCCAGCTACAACTATCTAAGGAATAGCAAAGATTTTTGAAAGCTACCAGTCTCCCACCTTCTTCAATCTCTTCAAACCCAAAAATTCTGTGCTTCATCTCTTCACGAATATTATCAAATTTACTTAGATTCTCTAAAACAAAGTTAAAGAAACTCTTCCGTATAACTTCTCTCCACTTCAATTTTTCTTCTTATTTTATACTATTATAGCTGCTACACCATTGTGGGCTTACTTTGATTTTTTTTTAGATAATTTGGGCATATAGCCACTATATTAAATGAACAAACCTGTTAAACATGCGGACCGGTACAACGGGCCTTATTAAAACCTCCATAAGTAAAACCTAGTGGGAAAAACCCTGAGGAGGAAAAAGAGTACCCACCATGTCCAACTACAGTCATAAGCGTTCAACAAGAGAAAATCACACAACAACCTTAACAGTCCTGACTCTACAAGATATAGATCCCAACACATAAAGCTATAGAAATCTAAACATAATCCTTGAAGGACACCATGCCTACAAAAGTATTACAGGATAAGGGGAAGTATTTCCACCAAATCTTAGTCCAACTCCAAACATTCAACTTGATTCTTGTACCTAACTGATTGACATTCAGGGGCTCCTCCCTAAAACCACATCATTACGATGCATCCAGATGTTATACACCCCATAGCAAAAAGTAGATCGCCACATTCTTCTTGCCTTAGCTGACAACGGAAGAGAGAACCAATCTTGAAAATATCAACCATCGTATCTTTAAAGACAAACCTCACATTCCACCATGTCAGCATCTGATCCCAAACTTCACAAATGCTTGGGCATAAAACACAACATGCTCTAGGGTTTCCATAACCCTCCTACACCACGGGCAAAGACTACCACCAAGGGGGACTAAGCTTCTCTTAAATAAGAATTCTCTTGTAATCAGTCTTCGCATTAGCGTAAACCGCAAAGTTATTTCAACTCTGGGCTCACATAATCCTTTCCAAATTAAAGGGATATCCGCCACCCCTAACTGCTGCATATCGGCTATGACCATCTCAGTCAACCTGTGATTTATTTCTCGAGAGATAGTGCATGCACCTCCACTATTCCACAAACATTCATCCGGCTGATCAGTGGATTATGGCACTGGCACTACTATGGACAGTTATACTCGCTCGCTTGCCAATTTTGAGGTTTAAGAATAAGGATTCGGTCGGAGACAATAAAATCTCATCCGTATTAATAAAAAAAATTACCAAAATAATAAAAAAAAACCAGCCAATCTCAATATTCATGCTTATTTCAAAGTTAAATGTTGTTGCTAAAAATACAACCTAATGACCGACCGCTTATATAGATAATAAAACATAGGTTAAGACTTCGTTAAAAAAACATAGGTTAAGACTAGGGTGTTCATGGAAAATCGAAATCGTCAAATCGGAACCGCCAAATTAGAACCGGAAGCGGTGAAACCGAAACCCAGTTAACCGAAGTCATTTGCCGGTTCGATTAATCGAACTGTTTAGTTTCCTGATTCCGGTTATGTTTATTGATTTTGACGCATCAGGTTAACTGAAAAAACCGTTAAAGCGTTTAATTTATTAATTTTTAAATTTTTTGAGTAGAAGTAGAAAACTATATGGATAATTATTAGATTTACTAAAAATAAATATACAATTATATAGTTAATGATTAGAATTATACCAAAACCAATAAAATCTTATCAAAATCGACGGTTAAGCAGTTCAATATCACCCCAAAATGATAAAATCATATATTGTTTACTAATTATAAGAATAAAACACATTCGGTTAACCGGTTATGAACACCACTAGTTAAAACTAGGCCTAATTATGACCGTATAAGCTCAGTAGCCTGTTGTTGCAAACTATGACAGAGAAATGATGTACCGCTTCGTGTAGATGTAGATTAGAATATGACTAGCTGACTGCGAGTGCGAGACGAAGTCTGCTCTCCTATTCTCGTGCCATGGCATTCATTTTTTTTATAAGTGGCTGAAAGTTCAACATAAGAGCGATACTTTAGTTCTAATTTTTATCACAATTTGGTAGTGGGTAGGAATTGAATCTAGTACCTTGGTTCAAGAACCAAGCCACGGGGCTTAGCAGTTAGCTCTATGACAATCATTATTTGCTCTACATCTTCAAATATACACTTAAACTGCATTTTCTCATCAAAATAGTAATTCATGAGCTCTAGGACGTAATATAGTTATGGGTCCTTATAGATAGTAATACAATATATAAAATAAAATATAGATATTAGAGAACGAAAATGACTTTTACAAATCAAAATTAAATTATGTGATAAGAAGCTTTTAAGCTTTAAAAGATGATAATGCTTCAAATTATATTCATGAACAGAGTTTTTAAATAAACAATATTATGATTATAAAGGGACAAAGCAAAGAATCAGGGATACTTGGAGCACATTTAAAATGTTTATGGCACATCGATCTCAATTTTTTGGAGGCCAATTTTTATTATTAGTACTTCATCTAGATTTGATAAAAGTGATTTGAACTAAAAAATCTGAACTAAATTGATCCAAATCTAAAATTTAACTCAATATATAACTTATAATATGACCCGAAATCCGAAAGAATTTGAACCGTATCAAACCTAATCGTAAAATAGGTCCAATTAAAAGACACTGAAATTTAAGTTACTTGAATCACAATCACCTGAACCGAAGTCACCATAATCCTGAATATGACCTAACAAGTATGTGATGCACAAATGTACATGATTGTTATTTCAACCAAATTCCATTAGAGCTGAGATTAACCGAATCGATCAAACCATGACCTGAAGTATCACAACCCAAACATAACTTTGAGAAACCAAATTTACCCTATCTAAAAAACCGAATATCAAACAATCTTAAACTAACCCAAACCGAGTAACCTGAATTACGGGAACTAATTATGTATGTATATAAAAAAAGTTTATGCAAGTAATTAGATTAAAAGTTCTTAAACTCGGGTTTTTATATAGTTGAAATGCGATTTTGGAAATAATTAATTTCCACAAAGATTAGAAATAAAAAGATACACACAAAAATGAGAGAGCATCTATCGTATCAAATGTATCATGACAAGCTTCATAATACCGATTATATATACTAGGTTCCTTGTTAACCCTATTGTTGGATGTTAGATTAAGAAAAACAAAAGAAAACAACAAGGACTTAGCTAGAAAAATATTGAGCCCCCTTGACAATGGGCCCTAGGGCACTGGCGTAGATTAGGTTTAACCCTGTACAGTGGCGATCTAGAAATTTTGTTTTAGTTAGGATAAAAGTTGTTTGACAATATCATTCTTTAAAACATTATATTATTTTGTATTTTTTAAAAAAAATTATAAGATCATTTAATGAACTTTCAAAAGTTTCGGGAAGCCGGTAGGACACTGCCCCTTCCACTAGAACCGCCACTGACCTTGCAGGGGAATAAGGAAGGAAACTAAATGATTTTGTTTCCTTTTGTTTCTCAAGACACTTTTCCACATTTCCAATAAAGGGATTTCTAAGTCCCTTTAATTAACTTGATTCCTACATCTAACTAAGGAATGAAAATCATTTTTCTTAACACTCTTTGACTGATGATCAATAGCTGGCAGATAACCATCAACCAATGAGTATGATCGGTGATAACTGGATGTTGACCGGCAACTATTTGTCAAATTGTCAACAGGGTGTTGACTGGTGATTTCTTTTAGGTAGTATTTTTTCTTTTCTTTAATAAAATTAATCTTACTTTTTAAAAAAAAAGAAAAAAAAAAAACCTCATGTATTTCTATATGAACTACTAATGTTTGGAGGTACGTTAAGGTTTAATTTAAATTGAAACCGTTACCCCATATACAACGCATAACTGGATCGAGCTATATAATCCATTAGAATTTATTTGAATCACCTTTCGTCATTGCCTGAATTATTAAGGAGAGATGAGATTGAGATATACATGTTCCAATGGAGGCTTTAACAAAACAAACACATGGAGTAACAACATTTAATCGTTTCCCACCATATGTCCTAAGTAAGATGAACATTAGTATACACTGACTAATGAAAGAAGAGAGCCTACAAAGTAACACAAACGTCAACGAAGGTAAGATAAAATCTAAATAACTCGAATCTCATATGAAGTATGGGATAAATGGAGGATGAAAGAAGGGTGATCTGATCGATAGAGGAATGGTATCGTAAAACCAAAGTTATAAGTTCGAAACCAATTATTACAGTAACTATAAAAAAAAGGAGGATGAAGAAGAGCTCCGTACAACTGAGTAAATCACTTGACACCAAAGACAAGGACAGGGAAGAATAAAGGTATTCGACCCCTCAACTAATGGCCTCAATGAGTGTATGCCGCAGCAACGAAAATAACGACTATTGCAGATCGTGTTGACACTAAGGAAGAATTGTGAACACTCGCTGCAACAACTCTTTCTTGTCACGTATGTTGTCTTTTCCTTTTTTCTTTTTTGTTTATATATAGTTCCTTGTTGACTTTGGTTTTAGGGAAAACGATGTATGGCAATCCGCGCGTTGAGAAATGATGTTTTTACCAACTCTATAGCTTCAGTTTATCGAAGAACAAAGATATACACTCTTTTAGAGGTGATCATAATGTGTCCGGTCCGGTAGCCCGGTCTGACCCGACCTGTAAAAAAGTCCGATAGGCCCGAGCCCGGTTGGGCTTCCGAGTGGACGTGGATATAAAACTAGGCCCGAATAAAAAACCGGGCCAGGCCGCAGCACATTTTTAAGCCAGTGGATAAGTCCGACCCGGCCCAATTTTATACTCCTCCTATTCTAATTATAAGTCGTTTTAGACTTTTTTCACAATTTTTAAGAAAGAATTCAAAAAGACAAGTACACCCTTACTTTTCGTATTGGGACAATAAAAAGTAGGTATACTTTATTGGTAAGATAAAAAGTAGAGTGCAATGATAATAATAATAAAAAAGTATAAGGGTAAAAGTAGAAAAATAGATACAAAAGTCTAAAACGACTTATAATTTGAACATAATTCTAAAGTCTAAAACGACTTATATTTAGAATAGGAGGGAGTATTTTATATTATTATTTTTAAAAATATAATATATACATATTTAATTTTATTTAATTTTATATAATATATACAAAAATTATATAAATATATAAATTTAATTAAGTTATATATATAATATATGAATCTATATTAAATATATTAATTAATTTTTTTTATTAATTTATATAAAAAAAATTAAAAAACTGGGCGGGCGGGCCGGGTTTCGGCAAAACCTGGAAAAAACCGGGCCTAGTCCGGCCTGGCCCGAGCATGTAAAAAATCGGGCTTGGTTTTTTAAAATAGACCTGATAGGTCTAAAATTTTTCGTCGGCCCGGCCCGCCCGAACCCGGCCCGCCGGCCCGAATGATCACCTCTACACTGTCTGTTTAGGGAATCAAAAAGTCAAATACGAGAGATATGGTTACTAAATAAAATCACATTTGAGTAGAAAATGAGCTGCAACATTGCGATGAAAGTGGTGATTGCCATGGGATTCAGTTGGGTATTCTTCTTAAGGCAGTGGATCAACAGCGGCAGAAGAATCATATATGATTATGATATTTTAGTACCCTTGGTATACACAGCTTATAATTAGGTCTTTATTATAATTGCGAAAGCTAATACATATTGTAGTCTTTATTATAATCTTTCTAATTATTTCGTAGCATTTTAAGATATCTTATGAGACCTTTTGTTGACGTTGGCCTTTCTAAAATCTAGGTAGATTATATTTTTCATAAATATCTATTATTATTATCTCAAAAATTTAAGTCTACGAAGACAAAATACTATCCTTTATAATGGGTTACATAAATTAGACTAGTACATATACCAATAGTCTAATATATAAATACATATATACTAATAAAAATACTATCTCAAAGAAAAATTGATTAGATACAAACAAAATATCTACATTCAGATATATTAAATGGATTGTACGTTTTTTAACTAGCTACCTATCCTTTTAAAAAAAAAATCCAGCCTCTTGTTGATCACTTGTCACAATAAATATTGATCCCCACTAGCATAAGAAAGATGTACGCAAATTAACTACGAGTATTTATTTGTTCATTGAACTTATGCGTGCTGCTGCCTCTTCAAAGGTTGGTGGAAGTCTCATTTACAGAAAAAATATAAGTACTATATGATATTTTCATCTCACCCTACACTTTTATAGACTAGCCCCATTTTCAAAAAAAAATTTATAGACTTCTATGGATCATAGGAAGAAAGCCCTTTTTTTTAGAACGGCCATAGGAAAGAAGATAAGAGTCATAAAATGGTGGAATGGTTGAGTACATATGGCCCCACACTTTGAAAAATTTATACTGTTTTATGTGATTAGCTTATTTTTATCTTTATATCTAACTTGATGGGTTTTGTGTATATTTTTCAATTTCAAAAGACAATTGACAGATAAATCTTTAATCTTTTTTAATTTTTAGGTTTAATTTCAGTATGTGTAGTTTTTTTTTTCAAAGTTATATTTTTGGAGATTTTGTAGAAAAAAACCCCGATTCATTTTCCAGCCCTCCTTATTTTTTTTAGAAAATTCACGGGATACCCCTGTTTTCTTTCATAATTCACAATATACCCCTGTGATTTTAGTAATTTAACTTTAAACATGCTTAAATATTGTCCAAAATTGATGAAACGTTACATGGACGATGCTAAAGTGTTATATTTTGGTCCAATATCAAATTTGAAGTTTTTTAAGCTCATATGTGATCTGTG
This sequence comes from Limonium bicolor, assembly GCA_023374045.1. NCBI lineage: Eukaryota > Viridiplantae > Streptophyta > Magnoliopsida > Caryophyllales > Plumbaginaceae > Limonium > Limonium bicolor. The sequence continues at coordinate 223,273,644 of CM041780.1, read as the reverse complement.
GGACCCAATGAACAGTCACATATTCATTGGGTCTCACAGGTCACATGTGAGCTTAAAAAGCTTCAAATTTGATATTGGACCAAAATATAACACTTTAGCACGTCCATGTAAAGTTTCATCAATTTTGGACAACATTTAAGCATGTTTAAAGTTGAATTACGAAAATCACAGGGGTATATTGTGAATACGAAAGAAAACAGGGGTACCTCGATGAATTTTCCCTTTTTTATTGCGGATGGTGACATATATTCAGACATCAGCACTTATAATTTATTCTTTAGCTTAATTTTTTTTAGTTTGCGCTACTCACCTTATTAATTTTGCTCAGACTAATCAGGTAACGACAAAAACATTGGGTCATAATAGGACAAGAGGGGTTAATTCGGTAAGATGATCATAGGAAATACATAAAAGGAAGATATAAAAGGTTTTCAATGGACCATATAGCATTGTTCACAGTCACACAGCACTTGTAGTGGTGGAATCCAATAAAGACAGGGGCGGAGCCAGAAATTAATTGTTAGGGGGGCCAAAATATGTTAACAAACATTATTTTTAGCTATATATATTAATGGTATGTAACAAAATGTTCAACTATTTAAATATACATTTTTTATATGTAACTATGTAAATTGTCGAAGATATTCAGTATCATAGAAGGAATAGTATATTAAGAAATATAAAATCACTATATATAACATAAATGTCAAAGAACAACGAAGTAAACCATTAAATGATGGTACTAATAACTTAGCAAGTCTTCATAACATATACACTAATCCAAGAAAAATACTTCATCTTGTTTAAATATAGATGTTTTTTAGATGTTGACAATTTCGCTCTTACTTTTTTGCATTATAAGTTGAACATATTTTAAGGTAGAATGTGATAGAAAGACAAGGGGTAGAGATGGAAATTATAGGATTTAAACATGCTTATCATTTTTAATAATGAAAAGACCCATCTATTGCGAATAGAATGGAGTAAAACACCCTAAAAATATAGCATATACTAAAAATGGCTCTCTAATTAATTGATAAGAAATTCAGTATATTTTTCAAATTAGTAAACAAGCATTTATGGTAATGATCAAATTATTAAGGAGTCAAATGGAAACAATGAAAATAAGTTACTAATATACAGTAAAATTTGTATTTAAAAATCAGAAATACAATCAGTTAGCCCAAAAAGAATTTTGTAAACGAAATCAACCATTGATATGAAAGTCCTTAAACAATCTACTCGGTAAAGTAATTGGAATAAACCAAACATTAAGGATTTGCATTTATAGTAAGGTGACATTTGATTGGAAGTGAGTAAATTATAAACAACATAAAATATGATTGAGTATTTAGCGTTAATGACAGATAATTGACACCTAATATATTTACTTTACTTGATATTTTTTTATTATCTAAAATGTTATTATTATTGTCATTCACATGAGTAATCTAACATATATACTTTCAATTTTTTTGTCAAAGGTTGGGGGGCCAAGCCCCCCTAATACTTCATGTAGCTGCGCCACTTATAAAGATAATTTCCTATGATGGATAATAAAGAGAAGATAATTTTTTTTTTTGAAAGTTAACACATACCATTACTATTGGAAAAAAACATCGAGTTTAGGTTACATTCTCCGACCAAAGTAAGCATGCTTCAGCTCTCTACCCTTCTTTGCTGCTAAGTGTGCATCTATATTTTTCTCCTAACGATAATTCCCACCCAACAAAAGTAAAACAAGTTTTCATCCACACGTCTAGTAATTCTTTCGCAGCTAGACAATGGAGAAAATCTCCTGATTTTAGGAAATGATCACCGCGAGACAGTCCGAATAGATAATAATTCCTTCCATCTCATTCATCGCTAGTCTCAGTCCAGCTACGATAGCTCTCGCTTCCACTTACCGCCGGACTCAGCGCCCCCACACCACCGTCGCATGAGAAGAGCTTTTGTTCTTCGACGCGTCGAGGTAGACAGCTTCTACCCCAAAATCCCCTCTTTCTGTCAAACTTCCATCCACAAAATTTCTTTGATTCTCCTTTCCTGTTGAGCTTCTACAGCCGCTATTTCCTCCGACACCACTCCAATTTGGGTCTCGACAAGTTTCTTGGGTCTCGATGAATCCCCAAGCTGATCCCAACCCCAACTCATCGACTTCGCCTCCCCGTGCAAGACCTTTGTTCTGGCATACCAAATTGCCCCAGGTGCGTGATCAATTCTTTAGCGTCGACGCCATCGTCCTGCAAAATTGAGCATATACCCAGTCTAAGAACTCATTGTCATTACACACTTTATTAGGACTCGATCCTTCCATGACTTCCCCAGAGGCGCAGTAAGAGGACACGAGAATAATGCATGCGCCATTGTTTCCCAACCATTACATAGACCACAGAAGTCGTGTCCTATACCACACCTCTTCCTCCACACAGCCCTGCAAGGTAAAATACGATTAAACAGACGCCAAGCAAACAATTCAATTCTTGGATGCAGTTTTGCCTTTCTGATTTTGTTGAAAGCCTGGTGAATTTTATTGTTGCTAGATTCCGCCTCCTTGCCTGATCCTAATGTTTGGGCCATAAAATGGTAGAAAGATTTTACGGAAAAGCTACCATTTTTTGACAGACTCCAAAACCACTTATCTTGGGTCCGCATCTGACTGAGTTTCATGTTTAGAATCAGCTTAGCGTCTTCGTTCTGGAAAATTCGCTCAATGAGGCTTCGGTTCCAACTCCCTGAGTTTATATTCATCAGCTCACTAACTTTCCTGTCAAAATTCCACTCTACATCTTTCAGCGCCCACGGTTTGCCACCAATTTTTCCTTCAATCCACCTATCTCCAATTTTCGTTGCTTCTCTGTCCCCGACACATTTTCGAGCCCCTAAATCCACAAAGAAGCCCGTGCTTTTAATTGACTTCCAGAATGGACTCGAATCTTTTCCCGCAACTGCCTCCAACATAGACCCGGATGGGAAATATTTCGCCTTCATCACCCTGGCCATCATCAGATTTGGGCAGCTTAGAATCCTTCAGTACTGTTTCGCCAGCAGAGCCATATTAAACTTCTCCATATCTCTGAATCCCAGGCCACCGTTGTTTTTATTTCTGCATACTTCAGTCCATTTTCTCCACGCCAAACATCGTTTATCCCCTTGCCCTTTCCACCAGAAAGTTCTGATCAGACTATTAATCTCGTCAACCAAGGATTTGGGCAATTTCATTATTGACATAACATAGTTCGGGATAGCTTGGAGGATACTCTTGATGAGTACCGCTCTACCAGCCTGAGAAATCTTTCCGGTCCACTGTTGTATTCTCTTCTGGATTTTCTCCTTCACAAAGTGGAAAATCTGCTTCTTTCCTCTCCCAACCTTCGAGGGGAAGCCCAGATAGGTTCCTAAGTCCTGGACTTCTCTAATTTCCAGCTTATCGCATACTGCTCTCTTTATACTTCCTTCCACCCCACTAGAAAGCCAGAGACTGGATTTGCTCCCGTTTATTCTCTGCCCCGAAGCTTCCATAAAATCTTCTAAGATTTCCCCAAGAGTGCTAGCATTCGCTTCAGAAGCTTGCCCGAAGATTACCACATCATCCGCAAAACTCAGGATCCGGATCTCAGGGGCATTTGACTTTGCTTTAACCCCTTTAAACATTCCCACTTGTCCTGCAACACAAATACTGGAAGACAGAGTTTCCATACAGAGCAAAAACAAATAGGGAGAAATTGGATCTCCCTGTCTCAGGCCTCTTTGGGGATTGAATACTTTACCCGGGAATCCGTTAATCCTAACCGCCATTGAACTTGAGGAAACTGCCATCTTAACCGTTTCAAACCAGCGGCCTCTAAATCCCATTTTCTCCATTACTTGGAACAGGAATCCCCACTCAATTTTATCATATGCTTTTCCATATCTAACTTTAAGGCAAAACTACCTTTCTTTTTGGCTTTTGATTTCCCCATAGAGTGCAGCATCTCATGGAAATAATGATATTGTCAGTGGTCATTCTCCCTGGGATGAATGCTGCTTGGTCTGGGGATATGATGTCCTCTAGAATACCTTTTAAACGATTAGCAAGCACCTTGGAAGCCACTCGGTAAATGGTGTTACATAAAGCAATCGGCCGGTAATCCTTCATACAGATGGCATCTTTCTTTTTTAGGATTAAGACTACATGCGAATGATTAACCCCTTCTGGGAACACTCCTTCATTCAACATCTTTAAAACAGTGGAACAAAAGTCATTGCCAATGATATTCCAAAAAGCATGTAAAAACGTACCATTAATTCCGTCGGGGCCCGGTGCTTTCCTCTTGTTTAAGCTCTTCACTACTTCCAGAACTTCATGGACTTCAAAAGGTTTATTCAGATCCCATAGCATCTCTTCGGTAACCCTGCCTTCTACACAAGCTAACAGATGTTCATTATCCCCAAGGGCTGACGAGCTAAATAACTCTTCAAAGTAGCCTCTAGCAACTTGCTTGCTCGATGTCCTCCCAGTTTTTCCTCATCACTCCATCGTTATCCAGCAATTCCAAGATATCGTTTCTTTTTTCTCTCGCATTTGCTCTAGTGAAAAACATTTTTGTGTTTTGTCCCCTTCTCTGAGATAGAGTAGTCTTGCCCTCTGAGCCCATCTAATTTCCTCTTTTAACAGCATAGAATCGATCTCCTTCAGGAGCTGTTTCCTTCTACCATTGTCTCCTTCCTCCTCGCTTTTGTCCATTATGTTTTGCAGCTCCTCTTTTTTCTCCTTCATCTGGACCCTTTCTTTTTTCAACTCCTTGCTGCCCCACACCTTAAGCTTCTGTCCACACCTCCAAACTCTATCCATGTACCCCTGGCCTTCAGTCCCCGCTCTATCCCAGCAGCCTTCAACTATCTTTCTGCATTCTACATTCTCAGCCCAACAATCCTCAAATCTGAATGGTTTCCTGCCTCTCCTCCCAATAGGATTCAAAACAACTTTAATCGGGCGATGATCAGAGCTTCTCCATTCCAAATGGACTACCCTTGCTTTTGGAATTTCATAATCCACTCCAGATTACCAACCGCTCTGTCGATCCTTCCTGCTTTTTGAGTTCTCCAGCCCTTTCCTTAGATTTGTGTAGGTAAACTTTTCCCCTACATACTCCAAGTCTTCCAGCTCGCAGTTCTGCAGGCAATTTCTGAAATTTTCCATAAGACTTTGACTCCTCCTGCCTTTCCCACATTGCTCCGACCCGTACAATATCTCATTAAAATCCCCCCACACCATCCAAGGGGCGTCGTCCATGTTTTTTAACTCCTCCAGCAACTCCCAAGACTTGACCCGTTCCCTCTGATCCCAATAGCCGTAAAAACCCGTGCATCTCCAATCAACTCCCGCTTCCCCCAGCTGAACCAACACATCAATATGATGAAGGGACGCTGAAAGAAACTTAACCTTTATTTTTTCTTTCCACATCAGACAAAGTCCACCTGCTCTACCTGCGCTATCCACTGCATACCCTTGATAACCTTTACATTTGTTCATAATGAGCTTCATTTCAACAGCAGCAAGCTTGGTTTCTGATAAAAAGACCAAGCTGGGTGAGTTATCCGGATTAAATCCAGGAGATCACGAACTGCCGGAGCTTCACCCAACCCCCGACAGTTCCAAGCTAAGCAACTCATTGTGAAAGGCGGCCTTGGGTATTCCCCAAGGGCGCCGCTCATAGCGCAATGAAGATAGCTACCGACAGCTAGTGCCGGCGGATGTGTTGCCGGAATACCAAGCGCCACGGCCTGAAAAAGATGCAACAGGAAGCGTCTTGAAACTTCTTTACTTTTCTCGGGAGCCCCCGCCTTAGAGGGAAAAAACAATAAAGAGAAGATAATTAAATTCAAATGTGACTGGAATGTTGTGTAATTAAGATCAATCGTCCCCGGTCCTCCTCCGCCGATATTATAATAATCTACTATATGGGTGGAAGTAGAATATGCATTTGTGTCATGCACACGTAATTTCGAGCATCTAATGAAAGATACCGAATAACAGTGAAGTACTATTAAAGAGAAATTCCTTCGGATAATTCTCTTTTTTTATTTCAAGTCATGTACATAGTTTTAATAAAGTGATACTCAATTGATCGTCTTGTTTGCTTACTTTATACACGTTTTTCTAGTTCAAATTTAAGCATATAAGATAACATAATTCAATAAAACTAAATTTTATAAGATATAGTTGACAATGTAAGGAATCATTTGTAAAACTTAAATATTCTAAATTATTTTATCTTAAATATTGAAGTCAAACGACGTGTCCAAATAGCAAACAAGACGGTCAATTCAGGACGGAGGTAGTATTATATAGTTGGAGATTTTGGCTAACCGTGAGACAAGTCAATTGGGATAATTAGGGGGAACCGTTCATCCTTGAACACCCGAATCTTCAAGCTCGTTTTAACCACCATACTATAACCCACACACACACCGGTAAAGATACTAACCGAGAACAGAACCATCTTAATGCAAGCTAACAGGGCACAAGTACTGGGGCCAAACAGAGGACTAACTATTTTATTTCTAGAGGCATGAGAGTAAAATGCAAAATAGGCCCGGGGGGAGCAACACCGACGACGGTGGGAGGCAGCGGGGTGGCGGCAACGTCAAAGAGGAGGCGACATGGCAACAGTGAGGGCATCAACCCAACGACGGTGGTGAGAAGACAGCGTGGCGGGCGACGAGAAGGCCAAGCTCAACAACATCTATATTTGCACCAGATCTGGACGCAGCAGCCGGAGGCAAGTAGTGTCTGAGAGGAGGTGGACACCAGAGGACAATAAAATTGATGACAATGGATATTGGGAATGAGGATGGCGATGGAACCGTGACTAAGAGCAATCGTTGAGTGAAATGTGGAAAAAAAATGAGCCTCGAGAAGAGGATGGCTATGAAGTTTGCATGCTACAAGAACCAACAAAAGTAAAATAGAAGGGGAGAAGGGGAAGAGGATAAAGCTTTTCTCTCTCTCCCTCTCGTGACAACATTTTTAATTCTCAAGTTTAGTCATTTGTATACTATAATGATGAAGTTTAATATTTGAACAAAGTAAAATTTAAATTTAAGAACTTTGTAGATAATTATGAAGTGTAATATTGTTTTTAAAAGCTTGTCTTAAGCTCCACCAATATCTTAGGGCGTCAAAATTCCGTAAGTTAACCATAATGGTCGGCTTATATTGTTTTACCACTTGATGAAAAACAACACTTCCATTAACGAGAGAAAAATTATAAGGTTCTCCTTTTTTTTATCAGGAGTTTGGTAGTTCTCCTTGTCTCTTGCGTTGTAGTTTTCGGTCTCATCATCTTAGAAAAGTGTTCTATACTTATCCTATTGTGGGGGTGTAGGCTTGGTGGTGCATGCAGGGGCTTTAGGTCATGTTAAGCTCTTTCCAGCAGTGATGGTTGTGTGTTACGGCTAGTCTCAAGATGAACTGTCACGCAGCTAATTGTAGAGGTTTAGGTGGACATCAGGCTCTTTGATGGCTTCGAGACATCGTTCGTCAGGAAAATTCTGATACCCTCTTTTTGCTTGAGACAGAACTGCCAGCTAGACATATGTTGAGTAGAATCGAAAAAATTGGATGTTATTCTACGGTAGCAGCTAATATTCAAGAGTGTAGTGGTGGAGTGGCTCTTCTTTGGAGGAAAAACCTGGTTGTGCGAGTCTTGTCTTGTTCAGCACATCAAGTAGTTTGCATGATTGATGGTTGTGTGGGGAGACGGAGTTGAAGACTCACGAGAATGTGCGGATGGGCAAACCAAGGGGAAAAATGGCGAACTTGGAGCCTCCTTCGTCTACATGTATTTTCCCTAGGCCCTTAATTGATCTATGGTGATATCAATGAGACCTTTTATAGTTTTGAACATCATGGGAAGACGGTGAGATGTCGAAGACAAATGGATGATTTCCGGAAATGTGTAGATGATTCGGAACCCCATAAAAACCTCATTTGAACAATAGGCCACTTGGTCATTTTTCTAGAACATTAGCTAAGGGCCCTGAAACTACCACTTGGATCTGGAACCTACATGTTGATGCTCACGATTTCGATAGCCATACCAGTGATTTGGAGGAGATCTCTCAAAAAAAATGCTAGTGCCCATTTTGGTCAACTCTCAATTATCTTTCTTTGGCTGATTTAGGGTTTGAAGGTAATCCTTTCATGTTTACTAATCGAACAAGGGGTAATAGTAATTGGGACATTATTGGTAAGGATTATGTAAAATATGCTCTCAGGGGCCTTAATACGGAGGCTATGCCAAAGGGTTTGAATCACACACATATAGTGTTAATTCCTAAACAAAAAGGCGCCAAGGTGATGGCTAAATTTAAGCCTACCTCTCTATGTAGCACTATCTACCACGTTATTCCCTAGGTCTTGGTTAGGTGTGTTTGTCGATATTTGAAGGATGTCATTTCTTATGAACAATCTACTTTTGTGTCTGGATGGTTATTTGTGGATGATATTGTGGTAGTACATGAAGTCTTGCATGTGATGCGAGGTCGCAAACTAGGAAATGATCATTTGTTCTCAAATTTGATATGGCTAAAGCCTATGATCGGGTTGAACGGACTTGTTTATTTGTTATATTAAGAAGAATGGGCTTCCATGAGAATTGGATAAGGGTGGTGGATAAATGTATAACCACTATCTCGATGGTGTCTTGATTATTGGATACCTAGGGAGAGTTTTCCCCTCAACGAGGTTTAAGACAAGGTTATCCTTTATCTCCCTCTCTTTTTATGTTGGTGGAGGTTTTATTTGCTAGTCTGTGTTTAGCCGTACTTGTGGGGTTGATTAGTGGTCTTCTCAAGGTTCAACAAACTCATTGATCAATGAAGATTGCACCCCTACATATCAAATTGGAAGTAGCTTCTTATGGTTCCCTGATTCTATATGTTAATCCTCAATGTAAGCTCAAACATGTTAGGAAAAGAATTATAGATATGCTACCAAATAAGGTAGTAATTTGTTGCTTGAGTTTTGCAAACCACCACAAATCCATCCTTATCCAGCATAAAAAAGTGTTTATTTGGAAAGAAAGACTAGGAGTAAGTAAAGGGGAAATTTTAAAAAAAAATGACAATGAAAACCATTACGAAATTTTTTGTTACATTATTTCTTTATGATATTCCTAGCCCATATTAGAGTTTAAGGGGGAAATTGTTTTAGTTTAGTGTTTCCATCTTTTGAGTTTAGTTTATCTAATTATTTGTATTTCTTCAATTCTCATATGGATATGTGTCTATATATATGGCTTTGCGTATTTTTCATTAATATAACGGTGTAAGAATATTACAAATGAGATTACTGAAGAAAAAAAAAACCAAAGGGTAAAATAAGAGTTAGGCAAGCGAAAATGGATAACTGTTATTCACAACCGTTTCCTCCAAGGAAGGTGCATGGGCAGCCTAGAAACGGCCAACTTTGAGCATTCTGAGTTGGCCTTTAAAGCCTTCTACGCTTCTTCAAATCACCGACTAAAACAAATTCGAGAAACCCTTCAACTACTCTTAGACGCAAGGGCAAAAGGTCATAGTTGCAAAAAAGAGAGACGGTAAAAGAATTACTATAGGGTCTCCCCCAAAAGACAAAATACATACAAAACTAGACTACAAGTGAAAAAAGGAACCAGCCATAAGAAAATGGCACAAACCTTTCTAAGAACAAGAAAACTGCATGCATGATCCAATTGAACTTGTAAAAGTCATCCTCTATGTTCCAAAGTATTTCACAAGCATTTTACCAATCACCACCAAATCCAGAAGCCGTGGAATCATCCTCATTTGTCAGTCCGTCTGTCCCCTCAATTACATGTCAAGAAGCATCCCAATCCATCCTAAAATGACATGCAACACTCCCGAAGCTTTTAATTCGGTGCCGACATCCAAGTCCATCCAAACGATTTGTTGCATGCAGAAGCAGTACAACCAACATTGTCATCATCTGTTTGTTACCATACTAGCCACCTTCGAGGCTTCGATCAAGCCGTGGGTACCCCATATGCACATCATCCCTCCCTGACCAAAATGATAAAAAACAAAAAACCGCTACCCCGCCAAAGGGTAAATTTCGGTTCAAGAAATACATTAGAATATTAGGAAAATTCACGGGATACCCCTAAAAACTTTGCTAATTCATGAAATACCACGTTTTTAAAAGGGTTTTGCAAAAAAAACTTTTGAAATTCACGATATACCACAAATCTGTAACAGATGTTAAATCGTCTGTTAACTAAGGGTATGAAAAGACAATTTTGCCCCTAGTTCAATCTTTGCTTATAGTTTCCAGTTCACATGATACCATACTTTAATTTTAATTTTACGAGATACCACAAAAAAATTTAAAATTCACGAGATAGTACATATAGTGGTTAGAATGTTCTAACAACTATATTTTAAAAGTAAACTTTTTCTCTCTTCTTCCAAGGGCTACTTTTGCCATTTCTGATCCTATTTAAGCCATTCAAGTGGTGGGACAATTTAGTTAGGTGTTCCTACACATTTTTGGTACAACTAATGGGTTTTGCAAATATGGGCATTAGTTATAAACCTGACCATTTGGGTCAATGGGTTGGGTTGAGATCAACCTTAACCCAACCCATTTAACATATCATTAACCCAGTCCAACAAAAAATAGATGGGTAAAAAACATGACCCTACCTAACCCTGTTTAAAATCCTGCAACCCTGATCCAACCAATTCAACTCATTTTTTAGAAAACAATAACCCCATATTACTTAACAAATCAATTGTTGAAACATCATGCATGCACACCCATAAATGTCACATTACAAGACATTCTAAATTGTATACATTAAGTACAATAACTACTTTGGTAAACCATTATGGGTTGGGTCAAAATTTCCAGGTTTAGGCATGGGTATCCTTTTTGGTTTTTGGAGAAATGGGTACCTCTTTTGGGTTTTGGACAGACCAAGTATAGATTTGTGAATGTGGTGTTGTTCTGTTATGCACAATATGTACACCACTTCATGTTGGCTCTGGGGTGTCCATTTGGTTAATCGAAAACTGGATTTCAAAAAAAATCAGTTTTCGGTTATTTCGATTATAACTGAATTAACCGAAATTCAGTTCAATAACCAAATTAACCGAAAAGTGACATTTTTTTATACTTAAAAACCAAAAAATCGAACCAAAAACCGAATTAGTTGCGGTTAGCCGTAATAATTCGGCTAACCAATTTTTATAAAAAAAACTTACAATTTTCATTAATTTTATATATTTAAAATTAATTTTAAAAAATTAGTTATTTGGTTAACCTAAATTTTCTCTTCAATAACCGAAAACCGAACAGAAATAAAATTCAGTTAACTGAAAACCAAAATTTTGAAAAACGATTATGAAAAACGATTAAAAAAAACCAAAAAATCAGTTTCTGGTTATAACTGAATTAACCGAACCGTATGGACATCCCTAGCTCTTAGTTCTTTTTAGTTCCTTTTTTATCTTCTCTCGCATGCTCGCATGGAGAGTGGGAATGAGCAGAATCAACATTGGAATGTTGATTATGATTGTATGAGTAAGAGGTTGATGGTCTAGCTTGTCTTCTAGAGCGGGAGCCATATCTATCTTGCATAACAGGTGTCCCAACATATTTTTGATTGCGTGAAAGGTTCAGCTCTGTAGATACACCACACTTGCAGTGTATGGTTTGAAAGAATTCTATGATTTGTGTTGTAAACATAAGATGGGAGGTGTTGATGAAGCCATGAGTGTTTGTGCATAGATACAACCACTTGAATGGCTTAAATAGGATCAGAAATGACAAAAGTATTCGTTGGAAGAATGGAGAACAAAGAATTACTGTTGGAATAGTTGTTGGAACATTCTGATCGTTATATGTGGTATCTCGTGAATTTTAAATTGTTTTTGTGATATAATGTTAACTTTAAAATTAAAGTATGGTAATTTGTGAACTTGAAACTAATAAGCAAAGATTAAACTATGGGCAAAATCGTCTTTTTCCATCCTTAGTTAAGAGATGATTAACGTCTCTTATAGATTTGTGGTATGTCGTGAATTTCAAAAGTTTTTTGTCGTATCCAAAAAACTTTTTTTTTTAACTGTGGGATTTAGTGAATTAACAAAATTTGTAGTGATATCCTATTTTGTTTACTATATATGTGTTGGGTATGGATCAAAATATAATTGACATAAATTTAGTTCAAATAACGAGTTTTGTTTTGACCAAAATTAACTTGAGTTTTGATCATTTTTCAGTTGAAACTATCTTCGATAAAATTAGATTAGGATATTTTAAATTTTTGGTTAATTGTCTCAACAATAAGTCTTGGTAATTTCAGTGTATTATTTATTGTACATATTTTTCTTATTCATTGCATACGTTTTAATTTTTGGTTATATACTAAATATAGTCATCGCACAAAATTTGGCTTATATTAAACTAAATTAGTTAATCTCATATTTGAAGTATGACTTTTACCAGATTTATTTCTGCCACATCATTGACTGCTTAGAGTACAGAAACCCATTCTTTCCCCACTGCGATGTCGACTGGCTTAGCTATGTTTCACTTTCAATCGGTTGAGCTCTCCTTGTCGGCATTGTCCAACATTTATAATATATATATATATATATATATATATATATATATATATATATATATAATATATATATATATCTAAAATGTGTCGCCGCATATCTTTCAACAGAAAATTTCAGAAAAAAAAAATCACTACTTGGACGGCGTAAGCTCAGCCAAATTGTGCATCACAGTCATGTGTTTTCTCGTGCTCTGGTCTCGGTCACTCTAGTTTGAATATTTTAATGGATTCACACAACTTTCCATTAAAATAGTAGTGGTACTCTTCTTCTCACCCGCATCCAATCGACCCACCTTTCATGCTGTCAAACTCACACAACTATTATTCTGCCATTTATCTTTCAATTAGTGATTCCACTGTCAACAACAGAGAGCTGTTGCAACCAAGCATTCTTTGGCAATCAGGTATTAGTAATTCCCAGCTCCTAAGTTGGCTCCATTAAAATTAAATAAATCCATCACATGCTTGTCACCATCCAAGTTGTGCACCCACCAACAAACACACGGTGGAAATAATTAAGCCAGGAATAATTGGACAAAGCACAACTGATTCTTTTTTAATTTATTTGTACTTTGATAGGGTAACATTTTGTACATTACATGGCATATGATACTGCAACTAATCTTTTTTGCCTTTGCCAATAAGGCATTGCAGGTACAAAAATTGCCCTAAAGCGTCTATCCCATATCAATTTAGGGTCAAAGCAATAATTGAGTATCAATGGAAGTGTATCAAAAGGAACACGGAAAAACAGAGCTAAAAAAAGTTGCCTAACAATCTGTTAATTGTGATCAAATCCATAGGACTCTAGCTCGCTATCAACAAAATGGACGATAGGTTGTTTTACCATGTCCGTTGCAATACTTTTACATGTAAACCTGCCGTCAGTGATCTCCCTTTACAAACAATTTTTACCCATTTCTCTCCTCTCGACTTCCATGGGATTGGATTTCCATTCAAGGGAGAAGGACGTCTCTCTTCACCAATAGCTAGCTCAATTTTGAAATCAACAAAACCCCAAGGTCTAAGACAGCAGAGAGGTTCGCATCGAGCCTGACCATGTAGCTCTTAACAACTTATTAATTCTTTGGGAGAAAAGAGAAAGCTAATCATTTTCTCCCATTTGCCCAGTTTCGGTTGTTGCCAAACTTCCCCTGCTGCGTGTTCCTTTGGACAAGACCCCGCTTAGGGAGATCATGTAGCTCCATTACTTGTATTGTCCTCTGTTTCTTGGCTGTTTTCAAACCAACAAGGTTATATCAAAAACTGACTAGAGCTTTCAACGTTAATGTTACTCAAATATCCTCATTAGTAACAAGGGGATGTACCATTTTGAGCTTCTTGGTATCGTTCCTGAAGCTTTCTTTTTCTAGCTTCAACCTTCATCCGGACAGCGTCTTCATCTGAAGCCTCCTTTCTCTGATGAATCATGAATAAGATTGAATACAACTTTAGCAACTGGAGCAAGAATACCAGCTACTAGCTAGGGTGAAATTCAGCAGAATTGATATCTGCATTTAACGTTTTTACCTCAGTTAGATTAGACACTGGCCGCCTGGGAATTGTGGGCTTATTATTGTCAGGTCTACTTTGTTGCGTTTTGACCAGAGGTTTCACATTCTGTTGCTGCTCACTTTGAGGCTTCAATGGTCTACCTGGGCCAGTTGCCAGTGGCTTCAATGGCTTGTCAGTAAGAAGTGGAGCAGATTGCTTTGGCTTTAACTGTTGAGCTCTGTTATCGTAGGAGAGTGCAGCCTTGTCTTCAAAAGCTACATTTTGTTTCACCACTGGTGGTTTTCTTTCTCGGTTCTTATTTGATTCCCTAGGGTTATTTCGTGGATCTGAAACAACAGAATTTTAATTGATCAGAATCCATCACATCACACTAGAAACTTTGAACTCAAAACATAGAGCAGGGAATGCTAAGGCAGAGAGGTAGTATAGATGAAGAAAAGCAAAGCTTGACAAGTTGACTTACTTCCGAAATCATCTATGCCATCAAAGAACTTCACACATTGAGCCACAGGGAGGGAGTGAATCAAAAGAGAAAATCAAAAGTTAAGTCTCCAACCACCAAACAACGCTTCAAGATAGAATAAAGCGGGAGGGGTATAAAGGAAGAAAAAGAGTCAAGAGTAAATACCCCGGCAAAATCCATAGTCTGTGTTGTGAAGAGAACTCCCTCGTCCAAAGGAGGAGATGGCAGACCAACTTCTTCTTGATCTTCTTCCTCTCCATCAACAACAGCGGGATTCACTGAATCAGGTGTACCTTCTTCTTCTAAGCCAATAGATCAGAACCCAGCTCAGTTATCCATCCAGTAAGAAAAAAAAACAGTTCTAAAATTGACTATTAAAAGAGTACAAACCTGCAGGCTGTTCAATATCCTGTTCTGCTTGGACCCATTCATCTACAATGGCTTTCCATTCCCTATCAGCAACCATAAAACAAACAAACAAAATCATTATTGATGAAATGAGAATAAAATTCCACAATCATAATAGCTCTACAGAACAGGAGCCATGAATGATCAAAGATTTACTACAAGCTGCTTACTCTATCAGTGCACGGCCAAGCTGACGAATCTGCTTTGACCCATGTCTTCTAAGACCATTCACTGTCTTGCCAATCTCAGTTACCTGAAACAGAGAAATTTCCCACTTTTAAGTTTTAACTCCGCAACTCAAAGAAGAAGAACGAGAAGAAGATAATTTTACAGTACCTTTAAAATTTTGATACTCAATCCCATCAATTGCAGCCTCCTAAGCGAGTCATATAAAACCGAATTGGACTGCCACATAACAACACAGCACAATATGAGGAGGAGGATAAGGCTACTAATTCCAATTATTGGAAAGAAAGAGCTTTCGCTATGATAAAAATACGACAAAATGATGGTAGTATGTCCACCTCATCCTGATAATTGTTCAAAATCTCTTTGATCCTTAGCACTTCCCCAAGAACTTGATCCTCTTCTTCAATCTCATCCGTCAAGGCTTCAGCAGCATCCAAATAACTGTAGTTACTAACATGGTTTAGATGATCATCATCCCTACTGCTGTTCGCTTTGCTCTCTTTACTACCACCGCCGCCACCACCACCAAACTCACATCGAACCGACCCACCACCGTTCTCGCCACCAAACTCCGGTTCGGATATCTCGACACGGTTGCACTGCGAACACCGGGCGGTGAATAGGAGTTCAGCTATCCTCAGCCGACGTATTTTCAATTCGTCGGGGCAATCAGCGGCTGCTACCAGAATCGCACGCTCTATGATCTCGAATATGTCTGAATTTGCTGTCCGGAAATACTCTCGCCAGTGATCTATCCCCCTTGTTGGGGTCGCCATAATGATGGGAGTTTTTTTTTTTGGTGGTTGTTCTGAGTTTGTTTAGTTTTTTCTTCCTTTGGGGAAGTGAGTTGAAATCACAACCAAACCGGACCGCGATTCTCACGCGATCAGAAGAAGCGGTACAGAAAGAATATGCTTTTGGATGGTATGGATCGAAAAATTCGGACCCTGGGTTAATCCCTCATGCCCAAATGAGGACAGATTCCAGAAGTGGATTGATTACGGCTGCGGTTAAACGTAATCGGTTAAGTCAGAGGGATAAGGTGCGGGGAAAAGATGCTCGGATTAGAAGAGAAGAATAGTGGGATGAAAGAAGTTTTTGTGAGAATTCTAATGGAATTGGCTGGGATTTTCCCAAAACTTTACGGGAAATATTCGGCCAAACTTTTTTTTGTTAGAGAAATAGGCAAGAAGACGGAAACAAGTAGCAGTAGTTGGTAAGGAAGAAGAGAATGTGAAAAAAAGGAGAATGAAAATGAGTTTTAACTGTTTAATTGTTTAAGGAAAGGTATTGGAATTCTGCGGCTTCGCTGTGGTTTCCTTTGTCCGTCTATCCGGCCATGAAAATAGCAATCCTACTACTGAAGATTAATAGATTGATGGCAGGAGGACGACAAGGGAGGCGGAAAGATTTCTGTTCGAAGAAAGTGCATAATAATATTAATAAAGAAAGAAAGCAATAAAACTTTTGTGTTGACACATTTAATGAGATAAAACTAGTGACGGGTAAATGCGATGCGATTCAGAGCAAGCCAAACAGACTTTTCCAACGCGGCGAAATTAAACGAAATTAATTATTCTGAATTTGTTCTTTCAGAAAAAGAAATTCTGATTTTTTTTTAATTCCATTTAATACTTAGTGGGGCATGGCATGGCCACTTCCAAGTTCCAGCGACCATGGTAGGGTAATTATACGGTTCTTCTTGAACCCAAATTCTACAGTGGGGAACGTCCGCCCACAATTCTGTGCAGATTCGGCCGTCCAGTTAGCTGTTGAATGGATTATTTTATTGATTATGTTACTTTTTTATTATATAAACTTTAAATGGTTATAAATTTTAATATATAAGTCCAAAATAAAAAATATATATATCATTGTTCATCTAAATTCAAGCTCTTTAAAATAAGACCAGTCATGGATATGTTTTGACAACTTAAAAAATATTATTTTTTATGAACACGATGATACACTAAAATGATAATATGATTCATTAATTTTGTATTATGATTCATTAAAATTGATATCATGACATTAAGTAATAAGTGTTGAATTAGATTATAAACTTCGGAACCGATCAAAAATCATTATTGTTTTGTAGTGTATTATTATTGTTGTATGGTTTTTTTTTTAAACTTTATATGATGAATCATGTATTTTTCATATATACCAAATATTGTTTTGTATTGTATTTTGTTTGAAATTTTTATTTTTATGTGTTTACGATGATACACTAAAATGAAGATATGATTCACTAATTTTAATATTACGATTCATAAAAATTGATATTATGATTCATTAACTAGTAAGTGGTGAATTAGATAACAAACTTCAGAACCGATAAAAATCATTACTATTTTGTAATGTATTATTATTGTTGTATGGTGTATTTTAAATCTTATATGGTGAATCACGTATTTTTTATACATATCAAATATTATTTTGGGTTGTATTATTGTGTAAAAAAATTTATTCTTATATATTTGCGATGATACACTAAAATGAAGATATGATTCATTAATTTTGATACTATGATTCATTAAAAGTGATATTATGATACACTAAAATGATGTTGTGAATCATAAGTCTCATTGATACATATATAGATATATACATGTAAATAATATAAAATTTAAAAGTTGTCAAAACATATCCATGTCTGGTCTTGTTTTGAAGAGCTTGAATTTAGATGAACAATGATATAATTTTTTTTTATTTTGAACTTATATTTTAAAATTTACAATTAATTAAAGTTAATATGATAAAAAGATACCACAATCAGCAAAATAGTCCAATGAGCTACCAACTGGACTGCCAAATAGGTGAGACCATACACTATCAGGTGTGAGCGTCCGTTAGCGTGGACCTGCTGCTCCTTGAAAAAACCAAGAGTGAGAGAGAGAGGTGGGCTTCAGACTCACAGTTGAATACGAAATACAAATGCAATGTATCCGAGAATAGAACGAGTAGACACGAGTTTTTCACGAGTTGAAACTTGAGATGACAATAAAAGAAAAATAAAAAAGGACAAAAGAATCTCCGGTGGTGTTATACAAATGTTGTTACCAATGTAGCACCACGTGTTTGACCTGATCCTCTACCTCTCTTAGGGATGGCAGGGCTTAGGCCCCGACAGCTTTAACGCAAATTCGACAAAATGGACCGGTCGCACTGTGCTTGGTACGGAAGCCCAGTCAGTTGCTGACTGGATTATTTTTGTTGAGTGGACTGTTTTTTATTATATTAATTTTAAATGGTTGTAACTTTTAATATATAAGTCCAAAATGAAAAAAAATTATATCATTGTTCATCTAAATTCAAGCTCTTCAAAACAAGACCAGTTATGGATATTTTTGACAACTTTTAAAAAAAATTATTTTTACATGTGTATGATGATACACTAAAATGATAATAAGATTCATTAATTTTGATATTATGATTCATTAAAATTGATATTATCATTCATTAATTGATAAGTGGCGAATTAGATTACAAATACTGGAACTGATAAAAATCATTATCGTTTTGTAGTGTATTATTATTGTTATATGGTGTATTTTAAATCTTATATGGTGAATCATGTATTTTTCATACATACCAAATATTGTTTTATATTTTTATTTTTATATGTTTGCGATGATACACTAAAATGGAGATATGATTCATTAATTTTGATATTATGATTCATTAAAATTGATATTATGATTCATCTACTAATAAGTGGTGAATTAGATAATAAATTTGGAACCGATAAAAATTATTATTGTTTTGTAGTGTATTATTATTGTTGTATGGTGTATTTTTAAACCTCATATGGCGAATAGCATATTTTTCAAACATATCAAATATTATTTTGTGTTGTATTATTGTGTAAAATTTTTTATTCTTTATAGGTTGCGATGATACACTAAAATGAAGATATGATTCATTAATTTTGATATTGTGGTTCATTAAAAGTGGTATTATGATACATTAAAATGATGTTATGAATCATAAGTCTCATTGATATATATATATATATATATATATATATATATATTTATAGATATATACATGTAACTAATATAAATTTTTAAAATTCTCAAAACATATCCATGTTTGATCTTATTTTGAAGAGCTTGAATTTAGATTAACAATAGTATAATTTTTTTACATTTTGAACTTATATTTTAAAAGATATAATAATTTAAAACTAATATAATAAAAAGCAACCCAGTCAGCAGCTGACTGGGTGCCAGCTCATCCAGCCGCACTCAAATTCTACGCGGACCATCCGCACCATCGCACGTGTGCAATTTCATAAATCTCTCTTTAGATGTTTGCCCGTACACAAATTCGACAAAACGGACCGGTCACACTGTGCTTGGTACGGACTATCCAGTTGGCAGCTCAGTCAGCTGCTGACTGGATTATTTTTGCTGACTGGGCTGTCTTTTTATTATATTAACTTTAAATGGTTGTAACTTTTAATATATAAGTCCAAAATGAAAAAAAATTACATCATTGCTCATCTAAATTCAAGCTCTTCAAAACAAGATCAGTCATGGATATGTTTTGATAACTTTTTAAAAAATTATTTTTACATGTGTATGATGATCACTAAAATGATAATAAGATTCATTAATTTTGATATTATGATTCATTAAAATTGATATTATCATTCATTAATTGATAAGTGGCGAATTAGATTACAAATACTGGAACTGATAAAAATCATTATTGTTTTGTAGTGTATTATTATTGTTATATGGTGTATTTTAAATCTTATATGGTGAATCATGTATTTTTCATACATACCAAATATTGTTTTATATTTTTATTTTTATATGTTTGAGTGATACACTAAAATGGAGATATGATTCATTAATTTTGATATTATGATTCATTAAAATTGATATTATGATTCATCTACTAATAAGTGGTGAATTAGATAATAAACTTCGGAACCGATAAAAATTATTATTGTTTTGTAGTGTATTATTATTGTTGTATGGTGTATTTTTAAACCTCATATGGCGAATCGCATATTTTTCAAACATATCAAATATTATTCTGTGTTGTATTATTGTGTAAAATTTTTTATTCTTTATAGGTTTGCGATGATACACTAAAATGAAGATATGATTCATTAATTTTGATATTGTGGTTCATTAAAAGTGGTATTATGATACATTAAAATGATGTTATGAATCATAAGTCTCATATATATATATATATGTAACTAATAATTTTTTAAAGTTCTCAAAACATATCCTTGTTTGATCTTATTTTGAACAGCTTGAATTTAGATTAACAATAGTATAATTTTTTTACATTTTGGACTTATATTTTAAAAGATATAATAATTTAAAACTAATATAATAAAAAGCAACCCAGTCAGCAGCTGACTGGACTGCTGACTGGGTGCCAGCTCATCCAGCCGCACTCAAATTCTACGCGGACCATCCGTACCATCGCACGTCTGCAGCTTTAAATATTTGCTCACATTAATCTAACACATGTCACTCTTCTATTTGATTATAATATTAGTAGGATACATCATTTGTCTCACATATGAGCTTTATGTAAACACAGCATTTTGTTGCTTTAACTTTAAGCTTGACATTAATGTCAATACAGAACGGACCCTTAGGAGCCGTTCGCTGGTCACTTTGAAAAAAGACCCAAAATAAAGATGGGCATTAATGTGACAACGATTCGTTGTATATGTGGGCATTAATCTAAGGGTATAAAATATTCGTTCGTTGGCTACAAATATAGATAAGTGTCTTATTTGGATTAAAAGACATCTCTATCCCTTACTGGACAGTGAGAAGAATTGAATGCGATTACAGATGATGAGCATATACGCTTGCACAACAGTTAGAGGGTATGGGATTAAAAAGGTGTCACTTTTCCAGGGCAAAAAGGTAAAAGTTTGTCGTACAATTTGGGCAGAACGTGGCTTTAACTTCTGAACGCAGGTAAAACATGCTTTTGGAAAAAGGTCCAAAACAGCATTAATGTGAACCCATTTTCACTGTCCGCTCCACCTTTACTATGAGATTAATCTGCACAATTCGTTAGAAAACAACGAATTGTCCCTAACGAACGGGCCCTTAGGCTGGTGTAATATACTCCTTGGGTTGATTGTACTATTTATTTTATGACCAATTTTTCCACTTCAATATTAAACATATAAGATGAAATAATTTTATAAAATAAAATTTTATAATATATAGTTTATCATATAAGAAATCATATGAAAAAATTAAATTTTTAAATTTTTTTATCTAATATGTTAAATATTGAAGTCAAATAACATGTCCAAATAGTAAACAGCACGGTCAATTCAAGACAGAGGAATTATTAATTAATATTTGTCATTTTAAGATGTTATTATTATTTAAAAATATATATTATTTTAATTTTTAATACATTTTTTACTTTTAATTTTATTATTCAACGTTAACAATAAGAGTATATATCTCATTTTATTATTTTTTTAATAAATAT
Source organism: Limonium bicolor (assembly GCA_023374045.1). Lineage (NCBI taxonomy): Eukaryota > Viridiplantae > Streptophyta > Magnoliopsida > Caryophyllales > Plumbaginaceae > Limonium > Limonium bicolor. The sequence goes on along the minus strand of CM041780.1, from coordinate 223,251,963 downwards.
ATAAATTTTTAAAATAATAGTTATTGTTCAACAAGGAGAATAGTTTTTTAGTATTTGTTGTAGTACCAATTTATGCGTATAAATAAATTTACATTGATTTTTTTTATACTAACAGATGCTAATAAATGAAGGTGACTAGATTTAAATTTTTAATATTAATATATATATGTATATAATATTCAAATTTTTTACAACTTTCTATTTTACTTATCAAATTTTCAAGCATCATAAAGTATACACTTTGATGGTTAAATAATTTTCTAAATATTGATTTATACGTAAAAAAAAGTTAATTTTTTAATTATATGATCATAAAGAAAATAAACCTATTAATTTTATGTCATGTCTTATTTTATATTTAAATTGAGAAAGTAAATAGAATAAAACATAGTAATTATACTAAATTAGCTTATTCGATTGTAGCATTCAAAATTCCTAAAACACCACATTCAAAGATGCTCTTACTTGAATTAAATTAATTTGACTGTAGTATTTAAATTTCTAAAGCATTAAATTCAACGATACCATGTCTAAAAAAGATCAGGACTGACCAACTTCTTCCATTTGCAATTTCTGGAGTGTTTCTGTTTATGGAGCTCGGTGGAATGTAAAAGGGTGCCTAAATATAGCAAAAAGTAAAATGTTTGCGCGGAAAGGTCTTCACTCCTAGGTGGGGGCTATTATTAATTGGGTTCTATATATTAGAACGGTATTACTTGTTATAGTTGACAATTTGAACATGATCCATTTGACTAACATGAATCTAAAATAAAATTTATGGATTGGATTTTAAAATTTAACACGGTTAAATAAATTGATCAAATTAGTTATTAATCAAAGACAATTTCAACACGATTTGTTTGACCTACAAATCCGACATGAATTTACAGGTTGAATTTTAAAATTTGATATAATTAAATAAACGGGTCAACTAGACACGACTCGTTTATTAACCGTGTCGGATTTGAATTTATTATATGTAACCTTTTAACCCGTTTAATTTATTTATATTAATATATATATCTATATATATATATATATATATATATATAGATTCTTTATTTGGTTTTATCAAATTTTAGTATTATTAGGATACACTGCTGGAAAAAAAAAAGAATAAACAACGCCCTTTTAAAAACGGTTATATTTGTAAATCGTTTTTTTAGCATATTAAAGAACGATTATAAAGTAAGGCGTTGTATTTATGGTTTAGGCCGGGCATTTTAAAAAACGCTTCACTTAAGAAGCGATCTTTATTGTATCGCGCCCAAAGACAAAAAAAAATGCTTGGGAAATAAGTGTTCTTTATATGAAACATATAAAGAACGCTTCATATAGAAAGCGTTTTTTATGTCTCTGGAACGCTCCGCATAAAGAACGCTTCCATTTAGAAGTGTTCTTTATGTTTTTTACTCTCAGCATAAAAAACGCTTCTTAAGTGAAGCGTTCTTTATGTTGCATGAATAACACCCCACTTTCCCGAAAAAATTTAATCTCTCTCACGCTCTCTGTTACAACGTAAACCCTCTAGCTAGCTACCTCCTCTCTCTCTCTCTCTCTCTCTCTCTCTCGACTGAGCTCACAAAATACGTACGTACCCCAGTACCGTCGGCAAGCTACTGCCATCGCTGCCACTCACTACTAGAAAAAACGGTTTTTGCGACGGAACAAATCCGTCGCTAAAACGAATTAGCGACGGACTAGCGACGGATTTGTTCGTCGCAAAAACCATCGTCGCTAATCAGGTGTTGCGATGAATTATTAAATCCGTCGCTAATTAGCGACGGATTGGCGAAGGATAATTCCGTCGCTAAATTAATGAATAGCGACGGATTAGAAACGGACTTCGTCCATCACTATTTAGCGACGGAAATTAGGTTTGTGCTTTCACATTATACAACGGTTTAGCGACGATATTCCGTCGCTAATCCGTCGCTAACTTGTTTTTTTCCAAACAGAATATTCTTTTTAATTTGTTCTCACCTACAATAATTTCACCTGCAACAATAATCAACTGCAACATTTTTATTCACCTATATATTAAGCAATAAATTTCACCTGTTCAAAATAATTGAAAATAAACTATTTTTTGTACTAACCAAATTCAAAATAATTGTTAAATTCGTACAATTAGCATTTCAAACAACTGAAAATAAAACTTAATGTTGCAATGTCACTCAAACCATAACAATCTATCTAACGTCCGTACTCCCACCCATGACCATCCCCAGCACGATACCCCAACTGATCACCAGAGCCACCACCTGAGCCACCACCACCAGAACCACCACCTGAGCCACCACCACCAGAACCACCACCAGAGCCACCACCTGCACCTCCCCACGGACCCCATCCTGGCAGACTAGGAGTCTGAGAGGGAAACATCTGAGAGATCTGCTCTCGTATCATAGCCTGCATCTCCTCCTGACGTAGCTCCTGCCGGATGCTCTCCCTCTCAGTCTCGCGGATCTTGTCAAGCACATTTCGCTCAATGTTTGACTGCATCGACTCAATCATACTCTGATCGTAGCCGGTACCACTTGAGCTGTTGCCAGAGGTGTGAAATGATCAGGGAAATAGACAGGTGCTAACTCGCCCACACCGTAGACCCTCTGCTTTCGTGATTTCCCTTTGACAGCCTTGTAGAATAATTGGTTGGGGTCAGTGGGTGTCCCTTGGGCTGATGGATCATCTGGGTTCACTGCCTCTTGAGTTGACGCCTCAACAAGATGCTCATATTCATACTATGTAATGGCAAAACAAAGATAAATGAAGTTATTCATTATTCAATAAAATTAAAATGTATTACAAACATTTATGCAGAATAGATGTATAAAAACACTTACAGCAATGTCCTCCGCCTTCGCACATACTGGCACACTATTACCATGCTCATCCTTGGTCGAATGTGTGTGAATAAACAGTGTGTAAGCATCAGGCTCCACACCTGTTTTTTCAGTCTAAAAAAAATGCTTATTATAAATACAAATTCTACTACGCAAAATTTGACATAACCTCCCCTGTTTTTATACATTTTGCCCACATATTAAACAGACAGAAAACAATAATAGTTCACAGTTCATAGTCCACAAACACATTGACATCCATAATCATACCCGTAGTCACACCCATATTCATATTTCCTAAGCATATCTTTAGGTAAATGTAAAACAACACTATCAAAAAAACTTACCAAGACCTTCTTATGCCCCTTCATTGTGCGTGATCCGCAAGCATGGGTGGAGATACCGCCACCAGGTGTGTGCTCACTCCTTCTGTTTCTGGAGTTGATTTGGCTTTTTGCTTTGTAATCTTCGGTCTGCCACTGTCTCTGCCACTCGTCCCATATATCTCTGACTTTCCTCTTAGTTCTCCCTGTCTTCATCTTGTATAGTGTGTCAGAATATCTCTGTCTACCTTTATCACAAAAAATCTCATACACCCGTGTCTCAAATCGAGGATCCCAACGAAAGCGCTTCTGTATATATATAACAAAGTGGTTTAAGTGCAAAAACAAAACAACATCATACACACATTGGTAAAATATGAATGGTTACATACCTTAAACTCCTCAAAATAAAAACGATGACCATCCGGACCCAGTGACTCCCAGTTATAGCCATGGGCAAACCATCTTGTCTCGAAACAGGGGAGTATTCCACGATTGACTACATTACTAGGCTCCAAATCCCTGTAGTTTCAAAGACAAATGACAAGTAATTAACAATGGTTGGTAAACAAGCTTTATTAAAACAATATCAAGTTGTATAATCACATAAGTGTACTTACCTGCCGTCGATGGTGATGAAGGTGCGACGATCAACAACCCCAGCACTTGTGACGAGCTTGAGCTACGCGGTGTGTCCGCAGGTGAAGGTGAAGCAGTATCGGTAGGTGTCTCAGCCGGTGTGTGGGCAGGTGGAGTGTAGTGCTGAACATCCTGAGAAGCAGGGACTAAAGTGGAGCCCTGATGAGCATGCGGATGAGTGTCAAAGTACGGGGTCCCCATCGGTGCTCGTCCTGAGACAGTGTGAGAACGAGCAAGTCGTGGAGCACCAGAATGAGACCCTCGCCCTCCTGCATCATCTGCAGCTTGCTGAGAATCTCTCGCTGCAGATGATGAACTACCCCTACCAAGCATTCTCGAGAACGACCACCCGGATTTAAAGTAACCTCTACCACCTGTCATCACTGTGAACAACCAAAAACAAGCGTATAGATTTATAAGATGTAATCAAATAATATTATAAAAAATGGACAAGTCAATAATTATATGTTCTCATACATCGTAGTTGTTGTCTAGTGTCAATTTATTCATCAATGTTGTCATCTGGTATGTCCACTAAAACTAAAGTTTCATCGTCATCGACTACAGGTGATAACACCATATGATCAACGGTTTCCTCTTGCAGTGGCTGAACCTGTTCCTCATTTGTTGAAGAGTCTGGCATGTCCAAACCACTTCGCGCTTTCACCTTTGACACAACCCACCAGTCTTTCTTATCTCTCTTCTTCGACGGGTATGAGCAATAATACACCTGAACAGCTTGATTAGCTAGCACAAATGGCTCGTACTTGTTAAACTTCCTTGTATGATTAATGTCAACCAGTTTATATCGAGGATGTATTTGTACTCCTCTCTTTTCCGGATCAAACCAGTGACAATTAAACACTACAACTTTCTTGACCGGCAAAGCGGGATACTCTAGTTCAATAATCTCCTTCAGCACCCCATAATAATCATACTCCGAATCAGCATAGTTTGTCCTAGAAATGCAAACACCACAGTTATATGTTGTTCGTTCTTGTGAATAAGATTCTGTATGAAATTTGTATCCATTTACATAGAAACCCGAGTAGGAAACTGCCATGTTCAATGGACCTTGTGCCAAACTACAAACAAATTTGTTCGGTGTGGAAACAACATTTGACTGTAACATAACAAGTTAGTGTCAATGTGCATAATCATGTATATAATGATGTAGTCAATAATGTACTTAAACCCTCACATATGAACGAAACCAAAGTGGAAAATCCTTTTCCATCTTAAGGTTTATAGTCTGCGCATTCAGTGTTGGTTTCGCTTGCCGTAGCTGACTCTGTACATTCTACGACATATACAAGTGCAAGAGTCAACACAATTATGAATATTATGTAAACCAATGAATATATTCGATAAAGTTTCTTACTCAAAGTAAGGCTCCATTTCTGCACAATTCAGAAGAACATATGACTGAGCAGCATCTAACTCATGGCCTGTCAACAATCTTCTAGTTCCTTTGCCAATTGGTTTCCCCAACGTTTTGAAAACAGACAATCTTTCTGGGTCTTCGTCAACGTCTTCCACAATCACCTCATTTCTACCAAGCTTGTAAGGGTATGCTGGTCCGTCATCAACGAAATAAAACTTTGTAAATTTAGTGATCTCTTCCAAAGGTATCCGTTACGAATCGACCCCTCAACCTTGTTGTTATTTCTGATGAACTTTTTTAATTTGCCCAAGTACCTGTATCGTAGTTTATGTATCGACCAATTACATCAACTACATTGAAAACACTATATAACAATAAAATATCTTTGTTCAGTTGACCTATAATTTACCTCTCAAACGGATACATCCATCTGTACTGCACTGGACCACATAAACTCGCTTCAAATGCAAGATGGATGGGGAGATGTTCCATTGAGTCAAAAAAGCTCGGTGGAAATATTTTTTCCAATTTGCACAAGATTTCCGGAATTTGACCATTCAACCTTTGCATATTAGATTCTGAAATTGACGTGCATGTCAACTCCTTGAAAAAAAGACATAACTCAGTAATTGGCTCCCACACCTTTGATCAAGTAGATGTCGAAAAGCTATGGGCATCAACCTTTGCAAGAAAACATGACAGTCATGACTTTTCATCCCAAACATTTTCCTATTGGCCATGTCAACACACCTCCCAATGTTGGATGCAAATCCGTCAGGGAGCTTTTATTTTTTACCCATTCACACAAGATCCGAATACTGTCCCTGTCCATGACTATTTTGCCTTTGGAAACGTGTTTAAAGATATATCTGGTGCCAACTCTGGACGGTGACAATAATCATTCAACTCTAGGCGTGATTTAAATGTGTCCTTTGTCTTGTCCTTCACATTGAGAACTGTGTTGAATATGTTCTCAAACGCATTTTTCTCACAATGCATCACATCAAGAATATGTCTGATCAACAAATCTTTCCAATATGGTAGATCCCAAAAATGCTTTTTTTGCTCCATCCACTTGTTTTAGCAATTTGAGCATTTATTTCAGCCGAACCAACTTCAGTGACCTTCATTAAGCCCAATCGGTTCAGCTCTGTCAGTATTTGATCACCAGTTTTAAAAGGTGGGGCAAATTTTGTCTCTTTGTGCCCTTTCCGAAATGATTTTTTATCAGCACGAAACTTGTGATCTGCAAGAAGAAATTTTCTGGAGTTGTCGTACCAAGACTGCTTCTTGCTACAACGTAGTGTGAATGCATCACTATCTGTAGCACAATGGGGGCACGCCAGTCGACCAGCAGTTCTCCAACCTGATAACATTGCATATGCTGGAAAGTCATTTATAGTCCAAATCAACGCCGCTCGCATTTCAAAATTTTTCTTCTTAGACACATCATATGTTGTGACTCCTGCCCACAACTCCTGTAACTCAGCTATGAGAGGTTGCAAAAACACATCAATTTTTCCTTTAGGATTTTTAGGCCCAGGAACAAGAATTGTAAGAAAGAAGAACTCATCTTTCATACACATCCCAGGCGGTAAATTGTAAGGTGTAAGAACAACTGGCCAGCAAGAGTATTGTCTTCCAGAGGCTGTAAATGGTTGAAAACCATCAGTGCATAACCCAAGTCTGACATTTCTAGAATCCAAAGCAAAATCAGTATGAATTTCGTCAAAGTGCTTCCAAGCTTTCGAGTCAGATGGATGACACATATTGTCATCCATCTTGTGCTCAGCGTGCCATCTCATATCTGTAGCCGTTGCAGGAGAAGCGTATAGCCTCTTCAGCCTTGGAATGAGGGGAAAATACTGCATCTTCTTGTACGGTACTTTACTTTTCCTCCTCTTTGCCCCATCTTTGACGGGCTTGTATCTAGGGCAAACACAAAACTTACAAACTTCAGATTTTTATCTTCCCCAAAAAAATATACAATATCCGAACAAACAATCAATTCTTCATAGGGTAAACCTAGACCAACATGATTTTATTTGCTTCATAAAAGTTGTTTGGAATGTCATTGTTCTCAGGACAAAGATCTGGTTAAGTTTTGCAGACTCGATCAATCAATCCCTGGGGTGCTTGGTAGTCATCTAATAGACATCAATTCATTGTGATAGATAACAAGCTATGAGTGCCATTGAAACCTGTATTCTAGAAGATTCCATTAACTCAAAGATTTCTTAGCTTCTGGATTGGGAGCTCCTCTAGTTCCTCCTCAACCTCCGGCATTAAAGTAGATGTATCCCCTAATTCTTCTGGAACATCACCAACAGCATGAGCAATCATTTGCTCCATCATTTCAACATTTTGTACCTCACGTGGCGTTGTGGTACTCGTAGTGAGATAAATTGTATAGGTGTGTTATCTTCCCCATGAAATATCCAATCAAAGTAACCATAATAAACCTTTCTTAGCTAAATGGAGCTTAACGACAACAGGCTCGAGGTACTGTCTGTTTCTGCACCTTTTCATGTCGCAAGGACACTTAATTTTACCGTTTTCCATACATTCAGGGTGTTGTAGTGCGAATGAGACACAAACTCTTCCATCATCCTCAGCCATTAGGTAGAGATCTACCCCTCTCAAAGGTTCTCTCAACATACATCCACACCCCTATCGGGTCTCATACCTATACTAATCAAACACTACTTAGTTAATACTAATAAAACACTACTTTAGTATAACTAATAAAACACTACTTAGTTAATACTAATAAAACACTACTTTAGTTAATTATACAGTTAAATTATCAACTTGATTGATTTTATCAACTTAATTATAGAGTTAAATTATCATAACTTTCCCAATTCCAGAAGCACCACCAGTTACCAAAGCTGAGAAGTCGGGAGGTGATGACGAGGTCTCATACCTATCGGGTTGATGACGATTCACATTTATCAATCGAAGAACGAACTGGACTAGAGAAAGACAAGAAGAAGAAGAGAAGAGAAGAAAAGAAGAGAAGAGAAGAAGAATAAGAAGAAGAAGAAGAAGAAGAAGAAGATAGATGGTGGTGGTGTCCGGTGTGTGCGGTGGTGGGTGCCGTGCCATGCGACTACGCCTGAGGGAGGAGACCAACCGAAATATAAAATACGGTGATTATCAACACTACTTTAGTTTAAACTAATAAAATTTAAAAAAAATCGACATAGTGTCCCCTATTTTTTTACTTTTCCGCTTATTTCTAAGCATCCCACAAGGACGATTCACAAATACCAACAGTTATCAACAAAACCCAACAGATTGTCCACACAATATCTACAACAGCATACAACAGATCCAACCACTTGATTCATCGACACAAATTAAGTAACTAACAAAACACACACACAAAAGTAACTAAAAAGCAATGGATATTTAAGTTCAAACAAATACCATATTATACTTTATTTTTACCTAGTACGTACTATATATATTAAATAAGAAATAATATATCCTAATATAAAATCAAGTTTAAAATATATATTAACTTAATTGATTTTATCAACTTAATTATACAATTAAATTATCAACTGAATTATTTAATAAGAAACAATATATATTAAAAAATATACAGTTAAATTATGTATATATTCTAATATAAAATCAAGTTAAAATCACGAACTGTCACTTAACTTATAAATTTCAGTTCGAAACATTCTCAATATGTTATTTCCCCAAATCAATTTTCGGTTTCACAATATTATAACCCTAGGTCTACTACAATAAAAAAATCTACAACTAACATTCATAATTACCAAACAACATCAACAAATTTGTATACTAACAAATTTTGATATACCCATGCCATTTGGAACTAAAATTTGTAAAACTATCCATAAAAGTAAGAATTGACAACTGAAATTAACTAATACAAACTATATAATCATTAATTAGTTCTAACAACACAATTTTGCAAGCACACAACACTGAATTTTGATATACCCATGCCATTTTCAGTTATATATATATGTAACACTAAAATTAGTGAAAAATTAAACAAAAATGTAAAATTAGCAACTATAATACTCACAAACCAACAACACACCAATAACCACCAGTTCATAGCACCAATTAACAAACAATAACCCACAAATTTACAATTTTTTAACACAATTTTCGTAACCCTAGAATTGGCTGAAACTAACCAAATTTGCCGCAGTGAAGTTGCAGGAGTATGCAGAGGTTGTCTGGGACGTTTCGGTGGCCGGAAAACGAGCTAATGGCGGCGACGGAGCCTGAATCTGACCGGAATGGAAGTCTGGTGCGCGCAGGAGAGGAGAGGAGAGGAGGGAGAGGAGAGGAGGAGAAAGATTTGCGCGCAGGGAAGAAGAAGAAGTCGCGTCTGATTATAGTTCGCGAATTAGCGACGGACTCAGTCCGTCGCAAATCCGTCGCTAATATATAAGTGAAACGGCGTCGTTTAAATTAGTGGCGAGTGGTGTGGTGTTCGGAAGTAATTAGCGACGGACTTTTCTGTCGCTAATTCCGTCGCTAATTTGGGGAAATTTGCGCGCCACTCGCCCCGCCATTGTTCCGTCGCTAATTCGTCGCCATTCCGTCGCTAAAACCGTCCGTCGCAAAGCCGTCGCTATTCTGTCGCTTTTTAGCGACGGATTTTGGTCCGTCGTTAATTCCGTAGCAAATAGGCTGTTTTCTAGTAGTGACTTCCGCCGCCGCCACTGCCGTCGCCTGTCCATGCCACCGCCGCTTTCCGGCCGTCTCTCGCGCCTGCTATATACACGTTGGCTCCCAATATTTGCGTGCATGCATCTTCTTCTCTAATCATCCAAATAGTATGCATGCCTGTCGCCTCTGTTTTGGTAATTTCATCATCAAAATCTGTGAAACAGGAACACACACACATATATATATATATCTGCTCTTTCTCTTATTAATCTTGCAACCTGCGATCGAACAGGAATTAACATACATATGCCTGTCGCCTCCCTTCAATACGTACATTCTATTATTGATCATCTGCAGTAATTTTACAACCCAACTGGCGTAACATCGATCCATGCTCTATCGCCTCTATTCTGATTCTGCTGGAGGTAATTTTGCTAACCAAATTAACTGATCGATCAGAACATATAAACATGTTTGGTTGGATTAATGTGTTTAATTTTAGGATTAAGTGTTTGGGAATATTAATTAATTTTGCAAACCAATTAAACTGTCGCCTGAGCTGATTTTTGGTACTTGCTGGTTGTGTCCAAATGGACTGAGATTAATGTGTTTATTAGGCGAAAAATAATGTGTTTGGGCATACAAATATAGCCACGTAGTATGGTGAAATTTTGCAAAACCATGCAAACTGTCGATCATGAACATACATGCTCTGTTTGAGATTAATGTGTTTATTAGGATTAAGTGTTAGGATTAATTTTGCAAACCAAACTGTCGCCTCTTGTACATGCTCTATTGTGGTGAAACCCTATATTTTTAGGGGGGATTCTGTCGGATTTCCAGAAAATTTTGTCAAACTATTGAATTATTGGATTCGTAATGTAATTATTGTTGTGTACAAACTATCTCGTGCAGGCATTGTAGTACGTACTTTTCATTGTCTCACGCCTGATACGGGCTGGTTGATTGAAGTCTAGCTTCACATCAGACTAAGCAGACTACTCATCAGATTAGGTTAGTTTATAATTTTTCTAATACTCTTCTAATTGTTTATATAGTGTTTCTCTGAATAGCTATTAAATATACTCGAACATAGTCACCCGTCCGAGATATACCTACTAGAGGTATATCTTGGATAGTCCCCGTCGGGACTGTCCAATCACGTTTGATCTCACCTTCTAGGTAGTGAACACGTTTATAAAAAACAGTTCATTTAAAAATTCGGTAGCCTTTCCCTTTTGTTCTTCGAGTGTATACATTCATATATACACTAGAAGAACGAAGGGAAATGCTGCCGAAATTTTCAATGAATTGTTTTTTATAAACTTGTTCGCATGTGAGATTGAACGTGATTGGATGGGTTTAGGTTGTAAATTTTTTAAAAGTAACTGAACTAATATCTGCCAACATATGAACGATATCGATCAGTTGTAAAGTAATACACCGATCTTACAGAAAGAGATGGAGCGTTCAAAGATGTACAATGACAGACTTGACAACGATTACCTACAAGGGGTCGATAGGTTCTGTAACATCCTAGTCAACAATCTTCAACCGAGGATAAGGGGTATATTTTGTGTCCATGCATCGACTGTAAAAACGACTTCAAGTATAGAGATATTGAGAAAATTAAGGACCATTTGATTCGTCGTGGGTTTACAAAAGATTACGAAGACATAGCATTATGGCATGGTCAGCATGCAGTGGATGTGTTTGACTATGATGGAAGCTTCAGTAGAACAACCAGAATTGGACGGCACTGAAAACTTTGGATGACACAGAAACTTGGGGATGACACAGAAAACTTTGGGGATGATGACAACTGCACGATTAATGACGAGATCAGAAGATGCGAACCTTGACACACTATTGGAAGATGTAGAACAATACTTTACCAACAAACCGAGTACACATGAAAACTTTATGCAGTCATGTAAAGAACCACTGTACGCTGGATGTGATGCACTGACGCTGAACAAATTAAGTGTGACCTGAAACTATTTAATGTCAAATCGAAACACGGATGGAGCGATGTAAGTTTCACGGAACTATTGCAAATTATTAAGGAGATACTACCAGCGGACAATGTCATGCCTACAACTACTTATGAGGCGAAGAAGTTAATGTGTCCAATGGGTATGGAGTACAAGAAAATACATGCTTGTCCATCGGGGTGTATTTTTTCTGGAAGGAGTATGAGCTACATGATTGTTGTCCTAAATGTGGTGAATCACGTTATGTAAAGAAAGATCATCAGACGGCAACAAGCCAAAGGTTCGTTCCCCAGCGAAGGTGTTATGGTATTTGCCAATAATCCCAAGGTTTAGGCGGTTATTTGCAGTTCCGAAGGATGCTGAAAACCTTAGGTGGCATACAACACATAGGGTGGATGATGGTAAATTAAGACATCCTGCTGATTCACCACAATGGAGAAACATTGACAGAATATTTCCTGAGTTTGGTATAGAATCAAGAAATTTAAGACTTGGCTTATGCACGGATGGAATGAACCCGTACGGCACTTTGAGTAGTGTACACAGTACTTGGCCTGTTCTGTTGACTGTATACAACCTCCCACCATGGTTGTGCATGAAGCCTAGGCATATTATTCTATCAATGTTGATATCCGGTCCAAAATAGCCGGGGAATAATATTGATGTGTTTCTGCAGCCGCTTATTGATGACTTGAAACTCTTATGGAATATGGGAACAACAGTATATGATTCTTATGCAAAGGAAAACTTCACACTACTGCTATGCTATTTTGTACATAAACGACTTTCCAGCATACGGAAACCTATCTGGATATACAATCAAAGGAGCATTAGCGTGTCCTGTTTGCGGTGATAACACTGCAATATCCGATTGAAATATAGTGGAAAAAATGTGTACATGGGTCATCGAAAATTCCTTCCAAGACATCATAAGTACCTAAAGATGACAGATGAATTTGACGGGACGACTGATCATGCTGTATCGCAGCAACCTTTATCAGGTGTCGATGTTTATAACCAGGTGAAAGATATTGTGAACAACTTTGGTCCTCCAACTAAAGCTACAGAGAAGAGTGTTTGGAAGAAAAGGTCGATATTTTTTGATCTTGAGTATTGGCAACATTTGCAAGTAAGGCATTGTATTGATGCCATGCACGTCGAGAAAAATGTGGGTGAAAGTCTTGGTGGAACGTTGCTAAACATTAAAGGGAAAACAAAAGATCATTTAAAGGGGAGAAAAGATTTAGTAGAGTTGGGCATACGAATAGAGCTCCACCCCAACAAAGAGGAACACGTATCTTCCTGCCTCCCGCATGTCACACTCTATCCAAAGAGGAGAAAAAGAGTTTCTGCAGTGCCCTTTCTGACATCAAAGTACCATCAGGGTACTCTTCCAACGTAAGAAGTTGGGTGTCCATGTCTGAACTCAAGTTAGTAGGGATGAAATCTCACGACTACCATGTTTTGATGCAACATTTGCTTCCCATTGCAATTCGTGGGATTCTCCCACATGATGTCAGGAAAACCATTACAAATTTGTCCGTGTTTTTCAATGGAGTTTCTGCCAAAGTTCTAGATGTGCAGACACTGGACAAGTTGCAGGCTGAACTAATTGTCACTATGTGCCAGTTGGAGATGTATTTTCCACCTTCATTTTTTGATATTATGGTGCATCTGCTTGTTCATTTAGTAAGGGAGATCAAGGAGTGTGGCCCATTATATCTCAGGTATATGTATCCATTCGAAAGATACATGGGTGTGCTTAAAAAAATGAAAAACCGCAGACGTCCAGAGGGAAGCATTGTTGAAGGATATGTAACTGAGGAAGTGATTGACTTTTGCACCCACTACTTAGAAGGCGTGGACCACATAGGACTTCCGAGATCAAGACATGAGGGCAAGTTACAGGGTGTAGGTACAATCGGGAAAAAAATGGTAAGGCCTGATTTTGCTGCATTGTGTAAAGCACATCTAACCGTGTTGAGCCATGTTGAAGATGTTGAACCATACTTCGTGTCACACTTAAGCGCTCTCAGAGCACAACATCCGTCATGAGTCAAGTGAGATTAAAGAAGGAGCAGAATGCTACATTCGTTACATGGTTTAAAGAAAAAGTTATGCATGAAGATTCAGGCAATGTAACTGAAATGGTTAAGTTATTAGCGCTCGGTCCGAATCTTGATGTTTTATCGTACGAGGGTTTCGATGTGAATGGGTTCTCTTTTTATACTGAACGCCAAGATCGTAAGTCAACAAATCAAAACAGTGGTGTTCATCTAACTGCTTCACAGGAAATATATCAAGATGCAGGTAGTAAGGGAGTGACAATGAGGAAAGAGTATTATGGTGTGATTCAGGAGATTTGGATCCTTAACTACACCGTTACGAAACTTGTGTCTTTAAATGCAAATGGGTAGACAACAGGCGCAGTTACCGTCAGGTGGAACACGGTATGAAGTTGGTTGACCTAAACGCATTGACATACACAGAAGAACCGTTTATAGTTGCTTCTAAAGCTAGACAAGTGTTCTACTGTCGTGATCAATGTAATCCCAGATGGTCAGTTGTATTGCAAAGTAAGCGACGGATAGTTGGTGTTGATGGTGTTATGAACGAGGAAGATTATGACTGTGAAATGGACAATGTTCCCCTCCAAATGCCAATGGAAGTTGATAATGTGACCAACTTTCAGTGCACAAGATCAGATCATGAAGAAGGGTTGTGGGTGAAAAAATGAACAAAAAGTAAGTCTACCATAAAAGTGAATGCTCAACACATGCGTGTACAATTTATGTTTGTTTATGACTCTATTTATGACACTGACTATATATATTATGTAATGATATTGTGCAGATTATGGATGCCACGATCATGAGATGCTCATACAGTGTGATGAGGAGATGGAGATGGAGATATATTCAGAGATGCAGTTAGCGGAGCGTACACAGATCGTCGATGGCGCTGATGCTCCTACGACCTCTCAGGACCCTCCTACGACCTCTCATCGCCCTCCACGAAAGACACGAGGACCGTCACGTGGTCTAAATGAGAAGAAGGAGAGTGGCATGATTGATCTGGTGTGGGATAGGTATATGTTACACCTATATATTATTCTGTTTTATTTTTTCATATATACTGATATTTATACATTTATATGTAGTACTATATATTACGTATGACTAACATATATACTGTATATATTACAGGTATCTTAGACCCACTGGCGAGAAAAAGCAAAAGTTTGCCAGCGCCATGGGTCGATTGGTTAAGACCCATTGCTGTATCAACAAAAACTGGAGGAACCAAGATCCGGAAATAAAGGAGATCATGTGGACGAGCTTGAAGAAGAAGTACCAGATCCCAGAAGAAGCATATGATAAAGTGTTGTCACTGCTTGCTTTGCGTATGCGAGCGTTCAAAAATAGGCTGGTGGCTGGTTGGATCAATACGAACAACCCGAAGCAGGTGCCTCCCTATGAGTGTACGCTGGCATGATCACTGAGGAGGAGTGGAAGGAATTCTATGAAGCACATATCACCCCTGAGTTCAGGGTACGTAATTGTTTTCATAGATTAACTTTTAAGTTTATGTTGTTAATATAACAGGATAAAGTTAAAATGAATTGTATTAATTCTTTCCACAGGAAGTTCAGGAAAAAGCCTGACAAAATCGCTTGAAAGATCAGAACCCACACTACATGGGCCGAGCTGGGTACGCGGGGCGTATACCAGGCTGGATTGAAAAGGGGTTATTGAATCGTGTGCGTGAGGACGGCACAATTGAGCCGATTCAAGTCCGGATGAGGTGAATCGGGCACAAGCATACATGCTTGGCCGCCAATTAGAGAAGGACGGCGAAATGTATTATCCGCGGAAGGAGACTGCAGACTTAGCTGCAAAAATTGTGAGTGTCCTGAGTAATATTTAATAGTTTATAAAATTTTCTTACAATTTATGTATGTTTTATTTATTTGATCTAATTCATAATTTACATGTTTTTTTTGCGTGTACAAGACTGCAGAGGGTGCTGATTCTTTTCTTGGCCAGCCTCATAGTCAGGATGATCCGTTGAACAAAGCGCTTGGCAAGAAGGATTACCCTGGGAGAGTTCGAGGATTTGGATCCGCAGTGCGTCAGAGAGATGTTTTTCCTCGCTCCCAGCGGATGGGGAGAGGAAGAAATGAGGGAGATCGAAAGGAAGTTGTCACAGCAATTCCAATCTGATTTGCAGCAGCAGATGCAACAAATGGAAGCAAGATTGATGCAACAGCTGAGTCAGGGGCATCAATCTTCTAGCTCATCAGTGTATGCCCCTGCACCCGTTTCCACCCCTGCACCTGCTTCCATCCCAGCACCTGCTTCCACCCCTGCACCTGCTTCCACCCCTGCACCTACTTCCACCCCTGTACCATCTCAGGTTTCGGTTTCTTACACTGTACCTGCACCTTCTGATCCATTCCCATATGCCAAGCTTCAGGTATGCATGTGTGAATTTTAGTGCTTTGTCGTTATTTATTTTTTCAATTAATCAAAAGCATGCATGTTGTAATGTATGAATCTAATTGTTTGTGTTCGTTTATTAGGGAACCAAAAATTGTCGTCTTCTGCAGATCAATGAACATGGCACCTTTGTGGTTGCAGTAGGCACAATTCTACAGACTGATTCAGCGTCATTGTGTCATTTTAAGCGAGTTCCGGCCTGGTACGTCCGTGTGACGGTCGACAGTGTCTGTCAAGGCTGTGATCACATTCCACTACCGATAGAGTGGAATGATTGGAGCACTGTCATTGAAGCACGTGGCTCACAAGTACCATGGCCTTGCAATCTGGTGGATTTATCTGATAGTACGGTAAGCAAAACAACTTATATAAATTTGTTTACTAATTACCATTTCATATAAATGCAGTTTTGGGAGAATAGTTTTCTAACGTATATATGCTAACTTGTCATTTCTTAGACACCTGTTCCTATTGCTGGCAAAGGTAAGCGAGTCAGTGCGTCGAAAGGAAAGGGACCATCGGGTCAGCAGGATGATCACTACATCAGTCCACTTCGACGCGATTTCATTCTTATCCAAAATTTGGTGAAAACACTGGAAAGCGTCAGCAGATCTTATATGACTTGATACTCGGGAAGGGTGATGATTTCATTGAGTTCATCCTTAGGGTTCCGCCGTCTTTGTTCCACAGAGAACCCAGGAGTTGCTGATCAGTATTAGCGATGTCAAGGAGCTGCTGCTTGGTGATATGCTGAACATCTCGGTGATTCAATCCTACTGCTTGTAAGTATCACATTTTTTCTCTCAAAGTTAATAGTAAGTTTTATGTATATATAATTTTAATTTAATGCCTTTGTCATCAAAGGCCCTTACTATCGAGGCTGGTGGGAAAGAAATAGGACAATATGATCACCTTCCTATGTCCACAAATCATATCTTCTGATGAAGCTATGAGAGACGGTGTTGCGTGTCAGAGCCATATGCGCAATGCCATAATTGCGGCGGTAAAGAGGAAACGCAAATTTGTACTCATACCATATCATCAGATGTAAGCGTGCTTGACCACCTTATGCTTTTGTCTTGTTTTATGTTAACTCATATATATTTCGAAGCTGAAGTTGATTTGTTGTTGTTAGAAACTTGTAGCAATCATTGGTTGTTGTTAGTGGTGTGTACTTACTCATCATCCTGTATAGTGATTGACCCTATTGGTGGAATTAGGAGAAACATCGTCCATTTCTGTTCTGCTGACAAAGTAAGTAAATTGTGCATATTTTCATTTCAAAAATAAAATTTTATACCTTTTTGATGACTTGTCACTTAAATGCTTGTTTTAATTAATTTCAGTGGTTTTAGAGATGGTATGGTCAATGCCAATCAGATGAATTTTCCTTTGAAATACAGTATATTAAAAAGGTAAAAAAATTCTATTTACTCATGCATACTTAAATATATTTTGTATATTAGTGTGTATATATAATATAATTTTATTGAAAATAGTGTCCCAGGCAACCGGATAGCAGCAGTTGTGGATATTTTGTGATGCGATACATGTTCGACATCGTGTCCAAAATCGACAAAATCAGTAATGACATTGGAGTATGTGTTATAAGTTTTGTGTTTGAATTGTAATGTATGGTTGGATAAGTTTAAATGGTGTACTTAATTGCTTTTATAATTCTTACGTGCAGCTTATTAACTTCTTTGAAAAACAAGGAGCTACTTATTCAGCTGGTGATCTAGATTTTGTCAAGGAGCACATGTGCGCTTACTGGACGAAAGCAATACTTTTAAAGATGAACAGAGTCATGATCAGTTGCCCACTGTTTGAAGTTGTCTGAACTGATCATGAACCAATTTGCATCTGTAAATGCAGTTTGTTGCATTATATGTCAAGTACACTTGCGTTGTGTTGATGAAAAATGCAGTTTTTGGCTGCATTATCAAATTTCTACAGATTGCAGTACAACATAAGTACTTAGTAGCTTCCATCTGTGTTTGGATTTTAACTGTAATTAAATTTTGTCTGCACGTTTGGTACTAATACTGGCAAATCTCTGTTAATGTACTGGTTTTTGTTGGCCTGGAATTAATGCTGTAAATTTAATTAATTCGTACAGATTTTAATTTCTGTTACAGTTTGTTGTGATGGCTTCTGCTGTGTTGAAAATGCAACAATGCATTGATCTGTGATGTGATGATATCTGTAGCATTTGTTGGAACAGAGATTTCTGGAAAAAAAGATATAAAGAACGCTTATCCATATAAGCGTTCTTTTAAACTCTCCCGCCAACCATCATAAGAAACGCTTATATGTGATAAGCGTTGTTTTTGGTCGAGCATAAAGAACGCTTGTTAGGCTAAAGCGTTTTTTAAGTTCCCATCGTTTTCACATTATAAAGAACGCTTTGCAAATGAGCGTTCTTTAAAGATAGTACAAGGAACGCTTTGGAAGCGTCATTTAAAATGTTTACCATTTGCGTCGCTCGAATAAACTACGCTAAATAAACGTTCTAAATGCCAAATTTAAGCGTTGTTTATTCTTTTTTTTCCAGCAGTGATAGACAAATATTGAAAATCAAAATTTATTAAAATAAAGTAAATAATATCACGGAATTACAAAATTAATGTTAATTAGTCAAATTTTTTACTTATATATAATTAAACGGGTACACGGGTTAGATTTAAGTTTAATATATGGATTGAAGTTTCATATTTGGACAAGATTAATTAATTGGTTGGGTTGGATCAACCGGTTTAATAGACGGGTTGGGTATGAGTTTTATATTTGGACTCGATTAATTAATTGTGTTGGGTCGGGTCAACCTGTTTAATAAACAATCTGATTTATGTTTAGCCTAACATGACCCGTAAACCCGTTTTTCCACCCTTATTAACATTCTTTATTTTTTTTCCTATCCTTTTACAGGATTAGAAAAATGATCAATTTATTGTTTCTCTCTATCAGCAATTGTCATATAAATTTTTTTTACTATTTTTATCTATTTTTTTCTACTTTTTTTTAACTTCAATTGACAAATGGCGTCAACCATCAGCTCCAGCTTAACAAAAGAATGCGGTTTAGGTAAATTCATTTCTTTCGAAAGTAATGGCTCTGTTTCATGTCCCAAACACAGCACCTCCCAGTTTTCTCTTTTTTGTCCCATTATTTGTTTTAACAATGGGTAACATCAGCTTTTCCAAACGTTTTTCTACTTTTTCTCCTCTACCTTATTTATTTTGATAGCATACAGTTGAAACCCTCCAGTTGATAGCTGATAGTTGTGTCTTACTTTACTCCTCTACTTTATTCATTTTGACAGCTGAAAATTGGCCCGGCAAATGACCTTAGAGCCAATATCATCTTGAACTTGGACTGAAAGATTTTCAAAAGAGAGAGAGATAGTATTAGTAATATTACTTATTAGGGAAATTTCACCAAATACCACTAAGTTTTTACTTAATTCATGATATACCACTGTGTTTCTAAAATTACATAGGATAACACCAAGTTTTTACTTATTTCACTAGATAACACTTTGTCACATGTCGTTAACTTCTCCGTTAATATCCCTAGAAAAAAAGACTAAACTACCCTATTATTAGTTAAACTAAGGTGGTATCTTATGGAATTTATCAATATGTCAATTCATTGTGAGACAATTAATTAATAAAAGGAGTATTTTTATCATTTTCCATGAAAAATAACAAAGAAGTTAACATAATATGAGACAGGGTGTTATCTGGTGAAATAAGTAAAAACTCAGTGTTATCATATGTAATTTTAAAAACACAGCGGTATATCATGAATTAAGTAAAAACTCAATGATATTTGGTGAAATTTCCCTACTTATTAAGATTATTGAGATTTATTTTAATGGATTCGAGAGATCTAAACTTTTTAGATTCTACCAAGGTTTATGGTGAGTAAATGCTTTAACAAATTTCATCATAACTAAAAATTAATTTGTTTTAGATATGATAATTGAATGCTTTAGTGATCCTTAGAAAAGTTTGATCATTTAACTAGACTAGTTATAGTTTAGTTTAATTTTAAGTTTTACAAAAATGATTTCCATTAATTAAATAACTATATTATGGTTTGATTTTGCTTTCGTTTCTTACAAAAAAAATTAGCTAATCAAGAAATCAAATTTTTTCCAAATTAAAAGAGGTTTCATTCCAAAATTAGAATTTGTTTAAAAAAATAACTTCATGCAATAACATTCCCGTGATTATTTTAATTATTCTACTATTTTAGATAGCAAATATATAATTAAAAAATCGGTTTGGTTTTTAAAACAATTTCAGTTTTTATATATTTCATTATTCTCATTAAAGGTCTATACCAGTAACCACTTTTCCTTCACTTATAAAAAACCCAATTTTGGATTATTAGCCTTATCTTTTATATTTTCTTTGTTTGGTATGTTTGTTTTGCTGCTGCTTTGGTCTGGCTATTTTATATGTGGCAGTATGTTATTTGAGGAGAACGTAGACACCACAAAGGGATCACCCCTTTATGATGCATTTATGCCATCAAATATGCCACGTTTATGCCAAGACCGAACGTAAGTGGACTTATGATTGGAAGGGTAGTTGTTGTGGAGCCCATAATTTGGTTCTTCAAGGTT
The DNA here is from genome assembly GCA_023374045.1 of Limonium bicolor. Lineage (NCBI taxonomy): Eukaryota > Viridiplantae > Streptophyta > Magnoliopsida > Caryophyllales > Plumbaginaceae > Limonium > Limonium bicolor. The sequence goes on along the minus strand of CM041780.1, from coordinate 223,230,980 downwards.
CTTGTGAAAGAAACCTCACTCATAAGTTCTTAGTCTCTCTCTTCCACCTCTTATACATCTCATGTTTTTGATTTTTTTAACTAAGAACCCATAAGAACCATTGATAATCATGCTCATATGTATCTAATAATGCTTCATACAACCGTTCATCACTTGTTGCATGAGTGAAATACCCCAAACCTTAATGTATTAATTAATTATGTAATTATGATTTTCTAAGACTAATTAAGTCCTTAGGAATATTGGGGAAGAAAGTAAAACCAAAAGAAAAAGGAAAACGCGTAAAAGCCATAAAACTTAAAAACACGTAATTAATTATCTTAGGAGGTATATAACCTTAACTAGGGTTATAAATATATTTCTATACCCTAATTACACCCTAAGAACATGTGGGAAAAATTCCGGAAGAAAACATATCCAAATAATGCGTTAAAACGCTAACGGAGTCTTAGAGCGCGTTTTTCGAGAAAACCTGAAAACGCAACTTTAAATAGTCAAATGACCCCGTAAAAATTATAGTTGATTATATAACTATAATTAAACATTAATGGGAGCTTAAGAGCCATTAAAATTGAAGAAACAAGAAAAATCCAGAAAACGACCCCAGATTGATGAATAGTAATAGTTCGGGTTTTAGGGGTGTTATTTGCTAAAGACCAAAATGCCCTTTGTCAAATTTTGTTTAAAAATCTGAAAATTCCCCTTGTGACTCACGTTTTTACCTCTCCCTCTTCTATCTCTATTAATTCCTCTCTATTAGCTAAAAGACAAAAAGCAAAAAGTAACTTACTTTATTCCCTCTCTCACATTTCTCTTTCCTCTATTCTTCTCTTCTTCCGATTTTCTTCTTCCTCCCAGCTCTCTCTCTGCCCATTTCCTCCTGCAATGGCGATTTGTTAAACCCCCAACCAGCTCCACCTTGTTCTACCATTATACAAACTCCAAATTGAAAAATAAATATACCATAATACTCCCCTCACCTTGGAGATTATTTTCCACCCTTCAAAACCTCAAAAAGCTGATTTTGAATTCCATGGGTGTAGCTCATTCTTTAAGGAAGAACCTCCATTGTAGAACCAAACCACTCCTTGAGGTACTAAGGTAAGAAAGAAGCAAGAAAAACCATATTTTCTCCACTTTCTATCATATTGATTTCTACAGATTTTTAAGCTCCATTTTCCCTCCTTGTTCTTGCTTTTTTAATCTTCAAATAAGTGTTGGAGCTTGCTTGTTACATTGCCAAGACACTTCATTTTGAAGTAGAAGGTAATCTCCTCCTTTGATACCTTAAAGCTTCTCTTAATTCTAGGGTTAGTGCAAGAGCATTGGTAACCCCTTCATACTTATTATTGTTCCAATTGGCATTGGTTTTTAGCTTAGCATTATAATCCCATTGTCACCGGTTGTGGAACAAGAGGAGAAGATTGGAAGAAAAAGAAAGGGAAACCTATGAGCTTAAGTTAAGAAATTTACCTTAATGTATATCCCATATGTTTTTAAAATTTGTGGGTTGGGAAATTAATTGAATGAACCAAAAAAATTGTGTTGGAAGTGTGTTTGGTGTTTAGAAGAGGAAGTTGTGATGATGCTTAATGCATTGTGCATTGATATGTGATTTAAGGGCCTAAGTGCCATGTTTTTGAAAGTAGTGCATTATAAAGTGTTTAATGAGATTTGGATGAGCTTTGTGTGCTGGTAGAATCCTATATGAATTTGGTTAGTGGAGCTTGAATTAGGTTAGCTTGTGTTGAATTGTGAATATTTTGGTTTAGGAGATGAAGATGATGAATTTGGATGTGTTAGTTTAGTAACGAAGTTATGACGAAATTTCCGTAGAAACCTAAGGAATTTAGGTGTATTAGTGATTTGATGTTACCTAGGGTGAACTAGGTGTTTGGAGAGACCAATTGAAGTAGCTAACCACCTTGGTGTGTTAGTTGGAGAAGGAATTAGAGTGGTGTAAAAATCTGTAGCAAAAGTTAAGATTTTGGTGGCTTAAAATCCTAGGAAAGAGCTAGGTGTGTTTGACCTTGTGGAATGGTGAGTGAACTTGGAGCTTGTAATGTAAATGTTTAGGAAAGACTTGGTATGGTCAAATGATTTGAGAATGAGGTATAATTGTCAAGAGGAGTTTTGGAGAGGCACTAGTGTGCATCAATGCAAAGAGAGGGATTGAGATTGTCAAATTGAACAAAAATTTAGGCAAAGTTTGGACCATGTTTTAAGAAGGTTTAGTGAGTGATTTGGGGTGTTTTAACATGTAGAAAACATGTGGAAGGATTAAGGAATGATTAGATATGGATTAGGGGTTGAAAAGAGGTCAAAAACTGTCAATTTAAAGACCTACAGACATGGTCCGGGTTTGTAAACAAGTACACAAACCCGGACCACCTCAAAAACGTCCCAGAATCTCATTTTAGCATGTGGTCCGGGTTTTATCTAAGTACACAAACCCGGACCAAGGCAATTTCTTGGCAGAATGTAAAATCCGGGATTGGTCGGGTTTGCAACCCCGGACACAAACAAAAAAAAATTGTCCAGAATGGGTTTTTAAGTGTTGTAATGATGGGGAATTGATTGGGGATGGTTTTGGATGATGATTAGGCCTTGTTTGGTGACTTTTAAAGGCCATTGGAAGTATAAACAAGTGTGAGAGTGGATGTGTAAGTTGTGAACTTAAGATCACATAAAAGTTAAGGATAACGGGACAACGGGGTTAAGTACGGGAGTAACAGAAGTTTACATACCGTAAGATTTTGATGTTAATAGAAACATTGAAGTAATACCTGTTGTTCGGAAACTACCCGGGAAGCGTGAGGTGACGCGTTGGAGTAAATCCTCGGGACACGGTAGAGTAACCCATGGTGTAAGGTATGGTTTTCTTGCAACCTGTGTCCTACCGGGTTACACCGGCTAGTATGCCAACTTGTTTTTCTGTATGTTTGCCACCTTGTAAGATAAAGCATGTAATGAGTTTACAGTAATTCATTTATGTGGCGTATTTAGTTCCGATGTCGTTTAACCTCTAATATGTGTTAAACCGTAGCTAACACTCTAAGATCACATAAGAGATGTTATTCGGACTTAACGTCCCAACCTACGGGAACGTTCTAACTACGGCTATCAGTGTGTTAGTTGTATAATGTGGCTGTGTGTGATGTGTGTTTCCCTTTTTAGTATGCCGTCATTTAACGATGGTTGTTGTTCATGTATGTTGAATGGTATGTTACCTCCCTTGTTTGTTAACTAAGTTGTAACACCTTATGGTGTCATCATGTGATAAGTTCCATAAGGGGACTTCTAACTAAATATATTATGGGGGTGAGGAATCCGGGGCGTCCCGGTCGTGCACTTGTGTTTGGGAGTTGATACTATATTTGATTTAACTCCTACTCTGTTTTGGTTGTCTTTCCTTCTTGGATTACAATCACCCACAAGTCTAATAAGAGACTTTCCTACCTTGATTTTTATTCAGGGTGTTGGAACCCAAGGTTTTGCTGATTATGGCAAAAGAGTAAGTCTGGTGACAGAAGAAACAATCACTGATAATAGCATCAGAGGAAGTCTGGGTGATGAACGTGTCAGACTGCAGAAGGAGTCGTTCTGCGACACAAGATTCTCATGGAAAGTTCTAGAAGCTTAAAGGTGACCTTCTACTGTTAGAACGTGGAGAAAAACATGGAAAAAACTGTCACACACGTTCACATATGATCAGGCCTGAAAATCAAGGCGGTCAAGGGTATAGAGCGCCAGAACGAGTCCCTCTGCAGAGTAGTTGCGACAATTTCGGAGTATGCTTGACCAAGAGGACGTGGAGCACCATCCTAAACGTTATGGCTACTAAATAGGAGCAGTTACTGTACACCCCATCCAACAACAAACACATAACAACATCCTCAGCGGAAAATATACTACTTCACATTACTTAACTCGATGGTGTTACACGCCGTTAACCACCCACGTGGCTAACAAGGCTATTACATAACCACTGTACCGGTCTGATGGACTGGATTCCCGAGCGACTACACACATTACTACCCCTTTTCATTAACAACAACAACAACATACACCTCTCAACTGTACCGAGTATTTACAAATTGATGCCGGTAACAATTCCGGTCTTACTACACCTACTGTATATATACAATTAAATAATTACCCATGTACAACGACTACCCACCTCCTACTCTCGAACGGCTTCCTGCTCTTTGTACCTGAATAGGAAAAGAAGAGAAAGGGTGGCCCCCAAGGGGCTCAGCACCTTTGCTGGTATGGTAATCCCGCAGCCTACATGCTACCGGGCCACGCACAACTAATTGTCGTCTTAGCATGCGATTGATTATATTTAAATCATGCATGCAACTGTAAACGCACAACACATAACATTTCGCCTTAATGGGCTCAACAACGGATAATACATCCTTACTTGATAAGTCACTCTTGGTATTCATTATCCCTAGAGTGTTTCTCCTCTAATGGAGCTACTTCCTTAATAGACGACAACTACCCATTAATCGGGTTATCCTTAAACGCCTCTTATCACAAACTGGGATTCATATCCATGATCCACATACTCCACATTACACAACATATGACACTCATCACATGACAACACATAACAACACTTCCCACGTTTCAACGTGTGCATAATAACATTGCAATAGATATTGCATCATAACGACAATACATATCATAACGGGTACGGTTCCTTTTATGAACCGGCCCAAACATAGTCAGTTCACTTGTAGCCTAGAGAATGTTGCCAGTCTCATGATAAGCTCATTACATAACTCGTTACCGTCTCGTTAAATGGACGGATAACTTAACACAAGGTGTCTCGGATATAGTGATCCAAGCACACCGAACAAACATAACATAGTATGCCCCTGTGGCCCGACGTGAGTCAGTAATAGCCTTGGTTAAGCTAAAGGGAAGGTTGGAAACCAAATTGGAAAACAACCATAACATACGAGAGGATCGAACCTGATATGACAACGACCCCCATACTCACACGCGTGGCCGGAACAGACTGGACTCCTCACTTCCCCGTTAGCACTTGTTAGAAGTTCAACATTGAACTTAATTAAAACAATCACAACATTGAGTTAAGTCTTGTTAGACATACACAAGGGAAGAGAGAGTCATACATTCACACACAAACATTACACACAACATCACATGACTAACTCATGCATAGCCGTGGTTAGAACGTTCCTTAGGTCGGAAACGTTATTACCGGATACCGTTCTCTTACGTTTACCTAATAGTGGTTAACTAGCCTTTCATGTGCATTCGAGGTTACCGGTATCGGCACGTAAACACACAACAACAATAACGACTGTACACTCGTTTCATGATTTATCTTATAACGTGGCAAACATACAGAAAAACACATTGGCATACAAGCCGGTGTAATACGGTAGGACACAGGTTGCAAGAAAACCATACCTGTCACCGGAGTCCACTTTACCACGTCCACTTATGTTCCTCCAGCAATTCTCGAACAACTGATAGCATTACATGTACTTTTATTACCATCGGGGTAGCATGATTATTTAATGTCTAATGCTTATAACTTTTCCCCGTTAACTTAGTTACATAACTTCACTTTTTAACTTGTTTTACTTTTACAGTTTAATACATCTTTTCCCCCACTAAATTGTCATTATAACTCACCTAACATGTCTTAAACAACCTTATAACATCATTACTAATCAATCCCCATCATTACATATCATTTTATAACCATAAACAACATTTTTGGTCCGACCGACCTTACACAAGGTCGGTCCATTCCAGAACACATTACCGTAAAAAATTCTACTCCGACCGACCTTGTAAGTTCGGTCGCATGTTCGGTCCATTCCCGAGAGTTTCTTCCCTTTGAAAATTCAGGCCCGACCGAACTTGCCAAGTCCGGTCCCATGTTCGGTCGATTCCAGAAACTTAATTCGTACACAAAATACAAGCCCGACCGACCTTGCAAGTCCGGTCCCCAAGGTCGGTCCATTCTAGAAACCAATTTTCGCAAGGTAAACTGGGCTCGACCGACCTTGGCAAGTTCGGTCGCAAGGTCGGTCTGCTCCAGACCCTTATTTTCCATTGCCCATTTAACTCCAAACTTCTCCTAAGGCCTCCTAATGTTTTCTAACATCATTTGGTACACTTATATCCTCATACAACATCCATGAAACTCATTATCTATCACCTTAAACACTTACTCATTTCATACCGAAATTCCTAACACTTATGTTATTTCCTCCTTAGTTTTCCAAGTGGTGTTTCACCAATAATGACCACTTACCAAGGTGTTTCCCCTACACCTTAACATCATCTCTCAAACTTCTTTTCTTACTAACTAAATCTCCTTTTTCACATCTTACCTAACATCATTTCTTCCTTGTACACCAACATTCCTAAACCTTAAACAAACTTCTCCAAGACTTTATTACATCCCAAAAACACTCATTGAATTCCTAGAACTTCCAAGATAATACCAAAGTCCTTGTATCACTCTAAATCACCTTAATACATGCTTTCTTCCCTAGTAAAACACTTGTTCACCTTTAACACTTCCTAGTTCACCAAAACTTGTTTAAATCACTTAGAACTTCTTATACATTTCCCAAATTTGGCCATAGCTTCTCTTGTATATACTCACATCCAAACACTTAGGTTTTTACCTTATTTCATTCAAGAACACCTAAAATCCATCAAACACATTTTATACACAAACTTCACACATTTAGCACTACATCACAATATAGTGCATAAGCTTAAATTGCTTGGCACTTAGGCCCTTAAGTAACATGGCTCTTAGGCCCTTAAATAACATGGCTCTTAGGCCCTTAAATTGCATAAACCTTAAACACTGAATTTCCCACATAAATGATGCCTTTGACCTGCAAATACACCCAACAATACATATGCCCTTAATAAACTCCTTGAGAGCATTTTACTAGCTCATTTGCCATTGGCTCCTTAGGTATTTTATTAAGCATATCAAGCTCATTTTTCCTAAGGCATTTAAACTACATTGAGATAGTTTGTTTACCTCTTTTTCCTCACAAACTTCTTTCTTGTTTCCTTGTAAAACCGGTAGGATGTTTGGTTGTTTGTCAACTTCTAAACAATGTACACATAATAGAATGAGTATTCAAGCATTATGCTTCATCTCATTGTAAACCCTAGACACATATATTGTCTTAATACATTAAGGTAATTGTTTTACCTTGGAATTGGAAGAGAGCTTGAATAAGTATCAAGAGGGACTCCTCCTAGCCCTTGGAAGATTCAAATGAAGCTAAAACAAAGCAAGGTAAATACACCTTTAGTGGTGATTTTCGGTCCACATGAAAACATGGAGGAAACATGGATTTTCTTTGAGTTTCCTTACCTTGAAGCAAAGGAGAACAATAATATGTGAAAAGGTGAGCTCAAGCCATCAATGGTGAATCTCCTAGGCACCGAAATGAGGCTTTTGAAGATTTGAAAAGATAGAAGTGTAGAGCTTGCTCCAACTAGAAGAATGGTGGTCTTGAAATTGAATTTGGACCATGGAGCTAGAAGTTACAAGTGAAAGAAGATTGAGAATTGTATATGGCTGTATCAAACCGTAGAAGAGAGTTTAGGAAGGGAGGAAGGAGACGTGTGAAATGAAAGGAAATGAAAGAATGAAGATGAGTTCTACTTTTGGAGGATATTTATGTTAAAGTAAATAGTTCTTTTGCTTTATTACTTTCCTTAGTTATTTGATTGGCCAAGTGTGGTGAGTCACACATGGAGAAACTGGACCCTTAATGTTTTAGGCCTAGTCATGGTCTTTGTTGACCAATTAATTTACTTATATTGACTTATGTCATAAACTAGCATTTTTGTTACTATCACTAAAACAAGGCACATAGATGTGAAATTTTGATTTCCCATTGATATAGACTTCCAAATGTGATAATATATAGTAAATGTTAATTAAAGAGTAATGATGGACATTTAGCCATTCAAAACTCATTTACAAGACAATTTTTCAAAAACGTGCTTTAAGACTCCTTAAAGCACTTTTTGTGTTTTAACTTGTTTTCAAGCTTGGTTTTCTTTGGTAATTGATTTATATGTTCATTAACATGTTTATAAGATATAAATATGACCTTTAGGTCTTATACAAATGTATCCCAAGCTTATAGCACATTTTTGCTCATATTGACTTTAAGGTATATTCTTGTGTTTTATTTGGTTTAACTGTCTACCAAAATTTCCTAAGGACTTAATTAGCCTTATTAAATCATAATTGAATATTATTAAGTCTTGGTAGGCTCTTTGGGTCCTAACCAAGTTCACTCCAAGCTTAAAGCATGTTTTTTGCTCAAACTGTACCTCAGTGCTTTATTGCATTTTACTATGGTTTAAATTGTTCACTGATGTTTCTAAGGCACTTTTTAGCCTTTACATACCATAGTTTAATATTTAAACCACATATCAAGGTTTGGGGTATTTCAGTTACTTAGGGTATTATCACTATTTAAGTCGGTAGAAGTCATTTGTAATACTTGGAGCTTTCACTTCCACATTTATAGAGAGAGAGTCATATTGAGAGAGAAAGCATTTTTGAGAGATCTTAGTGTGACATTGTCATTTAGCTTAGGTATTTATTACCTAGAGAGCACACATAGAACACTCCCCTTTATTCCTTGTTACGCATTGATCAAAGCCGAGAGTAAAGCGAGTGTTGGATGAGACAGAGTACCTCTGTCGAATCCCAAGATAGGAAGCTAGGTTGTAATTCACATTGAATTTCAATAAACAGAATCCTATCTTGACAATTTTACACAAAAACTTCCACATCATCTCCATGGCAATTACTTATCTCCAAGCAGGGTTGGTCTGAGACTAACACCTCAAACCTACTCGGTCAGTTCCCCGATCCCATCAAGTGGTATCAGAGCCTGTGTTGGCTGACAAATCTCTCAAGATGGTCGAAATCTCTTACTCGGAAAAGGCTGAGTCAGGCACCACCAGTTTGGTGTGCTTGATGGCTCACAATGGTGCGAAAAACGCTCATGATCAGTAAGTGAGACTCCCTCTGCGATGAAAATTTATAGATATTGTGGTGATGATGGTCATACGGACTCTTCCGGTAATAAACTATGTCATGATTTGTCATTTATTATATCTCGTGTGTCTGCAATTATCAAAGCTCGTGATCTTTACTATAATAGTTCTTCATCATTGTCGAAAGGGGGCCCAAGTACATCTTGGTTCCCAAAACTAACTAGTAGCTTTTTCAGACAGAGTGGCTCGGAACAATGACTCTTGGTTTCTGGATAGTGGTTGTTCAAGATATATGGCAGGAAACCAAGTTGAGTTTATGACTCACTCTGACCATCAAGGGGGAAAGGTTACTTTTAGAGACAACATGCACATAAAAATCATATGAATTGGCTCCATTGGTAACCCCTCTTTATTTAAAGTTCATAGTGTTTACTTAATTGCTGTTATTGGACATAGTCTCTAAAGTATCTCTCAGATTTGTGATTTCTCCAATCTTATGTTATTAGATTTATGACGCTAACACTCGTGATTGTAATGAAATATGGTTTAGACTCTAATACTGGTGATCTTAAGGCAAGATGGCACGTGTTGATATGAATATCCGATATAAATATGAGATCGGGTGCAGAAAGCAAGCAGACTCGGTCTGTGAATCATGTACCGAAGCAACCCGACTATCTTTGCGAATCTTGTGCAGAAAGCAAGCTGACTCGCTCCAGCTTAAAGTACTTTGAAGACTACGGTATTTTTGATCAAAATGTTACCATTATGTAATACCAACCAAGGTCGTCAAATTCTCTAAATTTCATGCTCGCACTTAATTTATATACTTGAGTTCTCATTTCTTACAAGATTATGTGGAGATGAACCTAATCTAATTAAACTAAGTTTCCACAGACTCCAGCTTGCTGATATCATCACCAAGGCATCACCCATGGTTGCATTTGAGCTTTTTCGCACACACCATGACTCGTTCTGACTGAGGGTGGTTGTATCTCCTCTCCCTCTTAGAGACAGAGTCTGGGTACTCAGGTATAGTCTCTCTGGCACCAGACTCTCCTTGGTTAAGTAGTTTGACTAAACTATGTCTACAAATGTTTTTTGAAAACCCGCAAGATTTTCATACCAATTCGACCAAAGCACCCACATCAAACATCTCACTATTCCAAAACCTAACTCCATCGTCCTTGAAACCATTGCTACTTTACCTTCACAATCAACCCACCAATTATCCTAACCCTCAAACCGCTCCTACTCACTCTCCCACTCAAAGCGAAAACCCTCCAAACAAGGAACTATTGTTTTCCTAACTCCCGAAATCATCACTAAATCTCCCATGGCCGTCTCACCATACAAAAATCCCATCCACTTTGGTCTATCATTCCTAATGCCCAACTCACCCTACATTCCTATTCGATTACCCAACCTACCTTGCCCAAGCTCCACTACTATCTCTGTTGAAGCCCTTGCCACTCCTACCAAACCCACTACCACTACTACTGAAGCAAAACCCACTACCTCTGACTACCTAAATCCATCATTACTCCTTCCATTCATTAGACCAAGAAATACTGCTAGACTCAATCTGTAGACATAATCGGTCTGGCAAAAATACCCACGTAGTTGAAGTGAATTTCCAAAAAAAAGGAAGAGGAAACAAAAAGAAAGAAAGACAGAATTCCCATGAGAAGGATATAATAAAGCAAATTACAATCGTCTCTTCAACTTATATTCAATTTGAAGAAGACGTACTCTTGCTCCAGCCTCCACTACCAAGAGTGGAACTTGCGTGACTTTGGTTCGCGCTTCATAGCAGCACTAGCTTGCACATATGGGAATGAATTATTTGGCTAATACGCTTCACTATAATGGTTAGCCACTTCTAGCACTCTCTTGAGATTCAAAATGAATGGGTCAGTACCAAGATGCAGATCAAGTCCCTCACTCCATTTCCTAGCCTACACCCCTGACCATACTTTTAACCTATCTTAAACTTTGTTTATCTTGGCGGTGTTTTTATCAAACTTTGGTGGACTTTGTCGGTTGGCTATTTAGCCATGTGATTACTTTTGGATGTCAGGCAGACTCACCCTGTTGTGCCTAATGATGTCAAAAAGGGGGAAAGCTGTGAATCCCATTTTCAGTAAGACGCGTTAATGTTTTAGGTGGTCAGAAGACTTGAATTGCACTTATGGAATTTTCCCTGCTTGGTGTTCAAGCAGACTGTTTCTGTTTAAGCTTAGTTTAATTCTATTATGCTCTTCTTCTACTGCTCTTGTCTTAAATGACGTGCTCAAACTTAGGGGGAATATTGGACTAAGGGGGAATTAGTCAATAAGGCTGGTTCTTCCAAGCTTGTTTTTCTTGTGTGTCTTTTTTTGCAGGTTAACTCTTGCTACGGGATTAACTCGAGTGATTTGGCATCATCAGCAAAAAGGGGGAAAATGTATGACGATATTAGAGTTTAGCTGAAGATTGCCAAAGCCTAGATGCCAGCAAGAGTCGGTCCGAAATTGATGCAACGAAAAGAGACCAAGTCAAAGAGAGTATGAGTTTAGCGAACAGTAACTCCCACTGCAGAACAAGTCATCCAGAACCTGCCCACAGACAAATAGTCACGACAGACGTAGTTTGGTTGTCAACCGACTCGATCTGTCAAGCGGTTTGCATTCATCTCATCTTATAAATGATGCTCAACTTAAGGGGGAACTTTAGTTCATCTTGAAAGATTCGGTTCCCTTTGACATCATTAGCAAAAAGGGAGAATTTGTTGGAACCCAAGGTTTTGCTGATTATGGCAACAGAGTAAGTCTGGTGACAGAAGAAACATCACTGATAATAGCATCAGAGGAAGTCTGGGCGATGAACGTGTCTGACTACGGAAGGAGTCGTTCTGTGACACAAGATTCTCATGGAAAGTTCTAGAAGCTTAAAGGCGACCTTCTACTGTTAGAACGTGAAGAAAAACATGGAAAAAACTGTCACACACGTTCACATATGATCAGGCCCAAAAATCAAGGCGGTCAAGGGTATAGAGTGCCAGAACGAGTCCCTTTGCAGAGTAGTTGCGACAATTTCAGAGTATGCTTGACCAAGAGGACATGGAGCACCATCCTGAACGTTATGGCTACTAAATAGGAGCAGTTACTTCGGGTATTATCACTATTTAAGTCGGTAGAAGTCATTTGTAATACTTGGAGCTTTCACTTCCACATTTAGAGAGAGAGAGAGAGAGTCATTGAGAGAGAAAGCATTTTCGAGAGATCTTAGCGTGACATTGTCATTTAGCTTAGGTATCTATTACCTAGAGAGCACACATAGAACACTCCCCTTTACTCCTTGACGCATTGATCAAAGCCGAGAGTAGAGCGAGTGTTGGATGAGACAGAGTACCTCTGTCGAATCCCAAGATAGGAAGCTAGGTTGTAATTCACATTGAATTTCAATACAAGCAGAATCCTATCTTGACAATTTTACACAAAAGCTTCCGCATTATCTCCTTGGCAATTACTTATCTCCAAGCAGGGTTGGTCTGAGACTAACACCTCAGACCTACTCGGTTAGCACCCCAATCCCATCACGGGGCTAGGGGGATATGTGTATGGTGTGATCGGGCCTATATTATGGCCGACACATCTAAGTAAAGTAAATGTGTACGGTGTGTTCGGACCTATATTTATCTGACACATCTTAAGTAAAGTGTACGTTCTCTAAGAAGAACGGTATTACGTTGTGTATATGTTTTGCGTGATGTGTATTTTCGTGTTGTGTATGTTGATCACCGAAATCAACCCCATATTAATATAAGAAGTAATTAGTGGTAACCCGACCAAATGGGTAACTGTTGTCTAATAAGTATTTAGTTTCATTAAGGTAGAAATCCTCAAGGGTCTAGGAACAAAACAATTTGATCTAACAAATGTTGATGTGCTAACCTTCTTGGTTGCATCCTATTGATTGGATATGTGTGAGTTATAAGCATGATATGTGTTTATAGTATTTCTTGCATGCTCTAAATAAAATCAACTGCATGCTCACACGACAATTAGTTGTGAGTGGCCCGGTAGTATGCGGGCTGCACGATTACCATACTAGCAAAGGTGTTGAGCCCCTTGGGGAGGCCACCCTTTTTCCTTTCAGGTACAACGGAGCTGGCAGCCGTTCGAGAGTAGGACGGGGTAGTTGTTTATACATGGATAGTTATTTAGTTACTTATGAATTTGTAAGTTTAGTAAGACCGAACTACTGTCGACATTAGTTGTAATACTCGGTACAGTTGCAATGTAAATGTAAATGCATTTGTTTTAGTTTAGAAGCGGTTGGTAATGTAAAGTGTAGTGCTCGGTAATCTTGTCCATCAGACCGGTACAATATGTATGTAGTAGCCTTGTTAGCCACGTGGGTGGCTAACGGCGTGTAGCACCCATGGATTAAGTTACGAGTTTAGTTGTAATTCCGTTGCAACCGTTTGTTAAGTTTTGTATTTGTAGTTGGGGTGTTACAATGAGAATCAGATAAAATAGTTAAAAAATAACATAAGGCCAAGTTATCAAGAGGGATGATTTGAGGGTTGATGAAAATTAAATTATTACCTCTTTGAATTTTCGCTTTCCAGTTTAGTGTTATCAGATAATCTTGCTTAATTTATCTCCATTGAGTACATGAGATAGAAATTATCTAGTTAGTTAATTATCTTGTTAATTGTGGTGAGGCTCATAATATAGTATTTTTGTAAATATAACTTGAGCTAGTTAATACTAGCTAGTAAAATATCCACTTTACAATGTTTGTTCTAAAAAAACACTTTATAATGCATTATGCTCACCTACAATGATGTACCATGCGCTTTTTTCCTTGTTTCATTTGTGACCATAATGTTCACAAGTATGAGGTGAGATTAAGTGCGGTAATGCCAAGGGCTAATAGGTGAAACTCAGTTTGCACTTGTAAAGGGCAGGATTGATGACCCATCTATTGATAATGAAATTACCAGGAGGTTAAAGAAAACAAGAAGGAAGGGGATCCTATTTAAAGTAGACTACCGGAAAGCATACGATTGCATTTTCTGAAAGCTTTTTTACAGAATAATGGAGAGATTTGGCTTTAGAGTTAAATGGAGATGGTGTAATGGAGTGTGTTACAACTGTAAGATTTTGATCTTAATAAATGGTCACCAACAAAGCCCTTTCACATGGAAAGAGGGTTAAGACAAGGTGACCCAATCTCACCTCTATTATTTGTGATTGTGGTGAAGGCTTTGAACTGGATGATTAAGAAATCATTAGAATTATAAAGGTTCAGGGGCTGGAAGTTCATAGCAACAATGTTATACTGTCCTACTTACAGTTCGTGGATAACACTATGCTGTTTAGTGAGGTCAAATTGGAAGAGAATGTCGAATTACACCGATTATTAGCAGGTCTTACAAGAATGAGCGGATTGGGGGTGAATCTAGAAAAAACGGTTGCCTACAACATTAATACTTCAAAGGAGAAGGAAATCATGGTGGAAAGGGCATTCAAGTGTGTGGTTAAACCATTGCTTACTACCTAGTTGGGGTGTCCCCTTAGGGTGAATCCGAGAAGATGTGATACATGGTACCTAGTGATTCAGAATGAGGAATCAAAATTCAAAGGTGGAAAGCAAGCAAAGTATCAAAGGATGTCCAAGCGATATTGGTAAGATTAGTTCTAGAAGCCATTCCCATGTATTATATGAGTCTGCCAGGTGAGAAAACAATTAACGTCGATTCGGAGAAGATTTTTTTGCTGAAAAAGAGTTGGGCGAGCCCTTGTTTCTATGGCGTGGAAGAGAATGACGAAACCAAAGCAAGAAGTATTAAGATATAGTTGTTCTGTTCTGTTGTTTAGAACCCGGTTTTGTTATTAGTGATATTTAGTCGTAGTTGTCCGGTTTAGTTAGGTTTTAAGTTTTAGTTAAAAGTAGTGATTGGTGGATAACAAGTGCGTGAGTTGTAAGCAAGTTTCCCAGGGCAATTTCTCTATTCAATTTGATCGATTTTAGATCTTGATTTCTTTCTTCTTCTTCCTATTCTCAACTTGTTCTGGGTGCAAACAGCTTCTACAATTCCTGAATTGTTACATGGTATTAGAGCAGGAAGAGCTTAGATGCACCAGATTCGATCTTCCCCACGCAAGACGCCACTGGTTGAAATCCTTGACAGTATAGATCATCAATGCCAATCTGGTCAAGAATGAGCAAAAAGAAAGGAGAAGATGGATAAAGAAGAGCCCGAAGTTCCGATTGCCGGTGCGAGTGAGAGTGATTCCAATAATGGCGCGATAAATACCGGTGATCCCCTTTTTCTCAGCAACGCCGACCAGCCCGACACCACGATAGCCGCAATGTTTAGTGGACTGGATTCCCTGTGTGGAGACGCCAAGTTGATATAGCCCAAGAGGCGAACAATAAAACCGGTTTCATTGATGGAACATTCCTTCGACCCAGCTGCCCGGAGAACAAAGTCCAAGCCTAAGATCGTTGCAACAAAATGGTGATGTCGTGGCTCCTGTCCAGCTTGGAGAAGTCCATTGCTGAGAGCGTAATTTTCAGAACAATGGCAGCACAGATCTGGAGTGACTTGTCGCGTCGCTATGGGCACAGTGACACCACCCGCATCTATGAACTTGAGCAACAACTGAGCGTGATCTCGCAAAGCGACAACAGCATCGACGACTACTTCACACGTATTCAGCGCCTCTGGGACGAATTGGACTCAACGGAGGTCATTTCCATTTATGGTTGCTAAGCGTCTGAATCTTTCAAGGAATACGTTAGGCAAAGACGGGTGATAAAGTTACTAATGGGTTTAGGTGACAGATATGGCGTAGTAAGGGGTAATATCTTGATGATATCCCCCCCTTCCCGAGATTGAAAAGGTTTTTGCCATCCTCATCCAAGAGGCATGAAAAAAGAACATCACTGGTACGATCAGTAACCCTAATTCTGCGGATGGTACTTCAATGTCATTCGCGATCGATCAAAGGAAGCGCCAAAACCCAAGAAATCAAACGGGTGGCGGGATGAGGAGACCATCACTAGTTTGTGCTTTCTGCAATAATACTGTGCATCTTGAAGATAAATGTTACCAGAAACATGGGTTTCCCCAAGGATGGAAAAACAACAGACCCAAGAAAATAGAAAATATGTTATATTTAATAACTTAAATTAGTGTTTAATGATAATTTATGACTAAAATAAATATTTAATATATAACTTAGGACTAAATATAGTACATAATAATTAATTAATATTAAAGTATTATATTTATTTATTCAAGAAACAAAAATGTTAAAATAAAATAAATTCTTGAAAAAATGGGTCGGGTTCGGGTCAACGTGCTCTGGGTTAGGGTTGAAGAAATATAACCCGCTTCGGATTCAGGTTGACCTAAACTATTTTTAGGTCGGGTTCAGGTTGAGCTCAACCCGACCCGAAACCTGATTTTGATACCCCAACTTGCGGCCAGCTAGCCTCAGTAAAGAAATTGGATCGATAAATACTCCATAAGTTCATATCAAACCATTCTACAAAAGGGAATCCATCAGATAACCGGGGTATAAATTCCCACCCCCGAGAGAACTTCATGCCCTCCTATTTGTCAACAGTCTCTCGTGCGCAACAAGCCAGAGAAAAGTTTTAATCTTTTTCGGGACTCTTAGTTTCCAAATCCTCATCCAAAGTCCACCGGTGGGCTCTTCTACACCCGCAATTCTATGATAAGCAGACAAGATTGTGAATAGACCAGCCTTCTTATCCATCCAACAGATAGAATCCTAAACGCTGGAATCAAAAATAGCTTTACTAGACAACATATTCAGCAACAGGGGGAAGAAGATTGGACAACGCTTCCCAATTCCAACCCTGTCCTGGAATCCAAAACCGAAAGACTATACTAGAAGGATCAATTCTAGCCCTTGGACGGATGGACTGATAAAGAGGTATAGAGTCGAACCAAATATCAGGCCAAAACTTGATAGTTCTCCCATCCCCTAGTTGCCATATAGACCCCAATTGAATGATCCCCTTGCAATCAACAATATTTTTCCACGTTCGAGAAGCACTTCTGCATTCAGGTGTGCGGTATTTATTGAGAAGAACTTACCCCACAAGCTATTTGGATCAGATAACAGTCTCCAGCTTAATTTTGCTTGGCATGCTTTATTCATTGTATCAAGCTTTCTCAGACCAAGGCCTCCCAAGTCTTTTGGTTTACAAATCGCTTCCCAAGAGACTATGTGCAATTTCCTTTCGTCTTCTCTATGCCCCCGTAGAAAGCTTCTACTCATTTTTTCAAACGGGTGACAAACACTTAGGGGGAGTTTCTGTGACATCATATGGATAATCGGAACTGATGCTAGAACAGATCTAGTTAGAGTAAGGCGCCCTGCAAATGATAGAGATCTAGCTTTCCAACCAAAGATCCTTTTCCTGGTCTTATCCACCAAGTCCTTAAAAGTAACAGGGGAAGAATCATGAAAAAGATTGATACCCAAATACATCCCAAAATAATCCGCCACTGGTATCCCAACTGCACTGCTGATCTCAATTTTCTTTTTTGGACTTACATTCTTTGAAAATAAAATCCTAGATTTCACAAGGCTAACCCTCTGGCCAGAAACCTCGTAAAAGACATCTAAAGACTGCTTCATGCTTCGAATGTTATCCTTTGTAGCAGACCCCATAAGAATCAAGTTGTCCATAAAAACAAATGAGATAAAAGTGGACCCCCTACGACTGATCTTAATTGGTTTCCACTGTTTATTCTGAATCAAGATCTCAATTAGAAGAGAGAGCCTTTCCATACACAAAACAAAAAGGTATGAAGACAAGGGATCACCTTGCATCAGCCCTTTAATCGGAGAAAAAGATTCTGACTGACATCCATCCCAAATAATCTGCATGTTAACTGACTCCACACAGGACATTATGAGGTCAGTAAGGCAACGGGGAAGTTTGAGACAATTGAGGGTATCCCGGATGAAGCTCCAAGAGAGATTGACATAAGCCTTCTCAAGATCCATCTTAACCACAACCCACCCATGCTTACTCTTGGTTCTTCTAATCGAGTGCAAGACCTCCTGCATGACCACATGGTTGCCCTGAATATGTATACCAGGAACAAAACTACACTGTAGGGGATAGACCACTTTCGGAAGAAACTCCCTAAGTCTATTCGCTAAGATTTTAGTAGCAATCTTATAAGACACATTGCAAAAAGTAATAGGTCTAAATTACTTAATGGATATAGGAGAAGACATTTTCAAAATTAAGCTTACCAATGTAGCATCCAAAGCTGGGTCAACCTCAGCAGAGGAAAAAAATTCCCTTGACCAAATCATACATATTCCCTTTAACTAAGCCCCAATTATTCTTGAAAAACCAAGCATGGAATCCATCTAGACCGGTGGCTTTAAACAGGGCCATACACTTGACAACATTATCAATCTCCAAACGTGTAGGCAAAGAGGCACAAGCCCTCAGCTTCTCCTCACTCAGAGGGGGGAAGAGGTGACCCATCTGATATTGAACGTTAGGAGGATCCTGCCGGTACAAAGCTGAAAAGAACTTCACTGCCAGCTGCATCAGATTCGCATCCTCTTCTATCTGATTCCCATCGTCATCTCACAAGCCCAGAATTTTCGCCTTTGCTCTTCTAAGCATAGTTTTTCTATGAAAGTAGCTATTATTCCTATCCCCAAACTGAAGCCATTTGTCCCTGGACTTTTGAAGCCAAAAAATCTCCTCCTGAATCATCATGGTTTCAAGATCACCCACAATTCTTTTCTCAAGATTTATGAGGAAAGGGCTCTGCATATTTTCCAATGATTTTTGAATTACAGTGAGCCAAGCCAAAAGATGTTTTTTAATAAAAATATATAATTTTATTTAAAATATATTACTTTACATATATAAATAAGTAGATTTAAAATCAAGGCTGCAAATGCCACGAGTTGATTCAAAGAATCTAAATTATTTCAGAAATTTAGACACTCACACCTAAATTATCGCATTGCATTAATGACATTTATATGGTGTAAAATATGGTCTTTTATCTCCTCAATTGCCAAGATGAACGAGGTCTTTGGGGGCGTTTATTTCAAGCGGAGGAAACGGAATGGAATCAAGAAAAGGAACGGAGAGGAATGGAAAGAATTTCATTTGATTTTCACGGTTGTTTGTTTGAGATATGGGAAATGAAGTTTAAAAAAAATGGTCAACGGCCTGTTGCCAATCAACATTCACCGGTCAATGATCAGTGGTCATTAGTCATCGGTCAATGGTCATATGTCGCCGGTCAAAATGTACTGGGGAAAGGGAATCTCATTCCCAAGTACGGGGTGGGGAATCAAGATAGAGAGTTTTGAGGTAATCTCATTCCCTTTCCCTTTCCTGGAAAAAGAAAAAATCGGTAAAACAAACAGGAGGAGGGGGAATCAGAATGATTCCCTTTCCTGATTACCCAACACAAACGCCCTCTTAATTTAGACTTAGTTCTAAGTAATTTTGGTGCTCTTGAAATGTCTACTTTTAAGAAATGGTGACAAGCTCGTCATTATTCCCATCCAAAGAAAAAAATCGTCATCTCGTCGGTAAAAACAAAACATAACCGAGACTCTGGCGCTTGCTCCACCTTTTTTTATGGCTTCAATGTCATATGTCAATATATTACTGGCTCAATTAAATTAAGAGAATAAAGTGAGAAAAAATTAAAAAAGAAAAAACATGTACCCGTCGCGCACAACGGAGAGTTGGGCTGAATGTAGGAGGATAGATGAACAATTTTTTTTCAAAAAGTTATAACTCACAAAATATAAGTACAAAAATTAAACAAATTATACCATTGTTCATCATAATTCATGCTCTTCAAAACAAGATGTATCATGGATATGTTAAGCAGGTGGCGATAGAGAAATCCGTCGAAGCCGCTCTTTTGGCCGACGGTATTCCTCATACGCTGATCCTAAAAGACATCGGTAGAATAAGGGCCACATCGCACCTTGTCTCCGCCCTTGTCTAGGACTCAACGCCTACCGAACCGTAGGACGGCTCTCATGTGCAATACCTCCTTGCACCTTTCGTGGCAAGATATCGGGACACCTTACTGACTCGTACTAGTTGGGGGTCTTTGGCTGTTGGAGGCCTGATGGCGCCGAGGACGGGTGCGGCCGCTAAGGGACGCACATGTACTCGGGCTGCAGTGAGAGGGACGGAGCTGACTCAGTCTGAGCTGCGGCCTGGCATTCGACCGAGGCATTTGGGCCACAGGAATGTGAGTCAGTGAAAGGACTTGTCGATGGGAGGTTTAAGTCCACTCTTGACTCTTGCTTGTGGCTAAGTGGATGGTTGTTCCATCTGCACTGAGTAATAGGCTGGTTGGGTCTTTGACGCAACGCCGGTGATGCCTAATTGGTCTTATGACCTAATCCGTAAGAGCCCCTTGGGGTCTCGCTTCCGTGCAAAATTTTTTGGATTAAGGTTGGGCATTACAATTGTTAAACTTTAATATTTATGTTTTAATAATGAGTATATATTTCATATTTTAAAAGTAAATCTTATTCATTAACAAAATGAATCTTCTTTATTAATAAATGAACCTTATTCATTAACAAAATGAATCTTCTTTAAGATTTACTTTTCTTAAAAACTGTCGAGTCAGTGACGGCAATATAAAGTGTAGAATTAATGCCAAAAAGATTACCCTACCCTAAAAAAACTACCAAAAAACCGCCTCATAAAAGCTAAAAACGTCGATGACATTTTAAAGGTTGGTAGTGCAGGGTTTAGAGACCCTAAATCCTAACCACAAACCCTAAAAACCTGTCGAGTTAGACAATAATATAAAGTGTGGAACTAATGCCAAAAATATTACCCTACCCCATAAACACCCTAACAACCACCATAAGAAAGTTAAAAAAGTCGAAGACATTTTTGGGGTTTGTAGTCGGTAGATAGTGCGGGAAGGTCGTTCTCGGTATGGTGCAGCTGTGTATGTGGCAGTCTAGTCTAGTCAGCTTGCTGACTGGACTGCTTATGTGGCATAATAAATGAGGTAACATTTGTAGTAACTTTGAATAGCCATAACTTTTAAAATATAAGACCAAAATAAAAAAAAATGCATCATTGTTCATCTAAATTCAAGCTCTTTAATCCAAGACCAGTCATGGATTTGTTTTGACAAGTTTGAAAATTAATGTTAGTTATATGTACATATCAACATAGATTAACTACACTTATGATTCACCACGTACAGTTTAAAATACACTGTATAACATTAATTTTACACCACAAAACAATAATGATTCAATATTCGTTTTGTAGTCTGTTATCTAATTCATCACTTATTAGTTAATGAATCATAATACCAATTTCAATGAATCATAATATCAAATTTAATGAATCATAACATCATTTTAGTGAATCATCAGTTACATATAAAAGAAAATTGTAAATATATGATTCACCATATAAGGTTTAAAATACACCATACAACAATAATAGTACACTACAAAACAATAATGATTTTTATTGGGTTCAAAATTTGTAATCTAATTCACCACTTATTAGTTAGGCTTCGTTCGGTGTTGGTGTTTTTGAGGTATAAATGTGGCATTTTTTAGTTTAGTATTTTTGACTAAAATGTCAAACCGCCACACTCCCGAACAACAATTTTCAAAACAACCACAAATATGCCAGCACAAAACAGCTACAAAAACCAGTAGTTTATGCTGCAAGGAGAATAAGTACCGTAAGCAGAGGTGGTCAGACAACTATATTTAAGGGGGCGAAAATATTTTAATATATTAATTAATATTTAAAATTAATTCTTGATAAATTAATTTGAATTTTAAATATTTATAATTATATTTGAAAATGAGATTATATATTAAATTTGACAAAAAATTAAATTAAAAATTAAATATATAAATTAATATATAAAAAGTTTGTATTCCCTTTTTTATTTTCAAGTTTTTTATAAAGATTGGTATACTAAATTATAAATTAATGACATAATATAGAACAATAGTTTAAACTAGTAGTGTTTTTCTAAAAACTTATAAAAAAATATTTTGAGTAATTCTAAAATTTTTAATTTTTTGAATCTATAATAAAAACTAAAAAATATTTGTATTATGGATAGAAGGGGTACATGATTACTAAAAATGACATAATAATCAATTTTATTTTTGACTATATTGCTAAAATAAGGAAATCTGAATATTTAATTATATCTACATATATTAATATATAGGTCATATTTTTTAACAACTAAATTGTTTATTTTTTTGTATGATGTAAACATTAATAAAGTTCACTAATTAATTATTATGTTTTCCTTTTATTCAAATGTGATCAAGTAGTCTGGTGTGTTAAAACCATGTATAATTACAATTGTTGTTATCTATTGATAGAATTGTGTTTGATAATAATGAAGTTATTTGTATAGACCTAAATATAAATGTTAATAATTCTTTATTGTAATAAAACTTTATTGTTTTTCTAATTACAAATTATGTATATATTAATCTATATATTTGTCAGTAGCTTCTTTATTTACATCTTTAAAAAATTGTTTTAAAATATAATGTAAAATATGTAATTGTAGCACATACATCCGTAACGCACTACACGTAACTAACTTATTCAAATACGTCAGGCGAAACCGCCATACTGCTGAACAACAGTTTCATCAAAAACACACAAAAGCCAGCCACAAAAAAGAAAACAGACCAACACTACCAAACAAAAACAACCACAGCCAGAACAACCAGGCCAATATCATACAAAACAACCAAAAAAAAAGCCATGCCGAACAAAGCCTTATTGAATCATAATATCAAATTTAATGAATCATAATATCAAAACTAATGAATCGTATATAATTTTAGTGTATCATCATACACACATAAAAATAGGTTTTTTTTCAAAGTTGTCAAAACATATTCATGACTGGTCTTGTTTTGAAGAGCTTGAATATAGATGAACAATGATCATTTTAGATTCATATATTAAAAATTATAACCATTTAAAGTTAATATAGTAAAAAGACAGTTCAGTCAGCAAAACAGTCCGGTCAACAGCTGACTGGGACGGTCATATCACGGATTCGCACAATATTTCTGCACGGACCGCTGTATGCTTGATTTTGCGTGGTAATACAAGATTTGGCTTCTAATAACATCTGATTCACTTTTTAATAATATTTAATTCACTTATTAATAATCTTTGATTTTTTTAAACTTAAAATTTACAATAAACATAAATAAATACAATATATCAAAATGCGCAAATTCGAAGAAGCGGGCAGTTCGCACTCAATATGGAACAGTCTATCCACCTGGAAGTCCAGTCAGCTGGTGACTGGATTATTTTGCTGATTGGACTGCCTTTTTACTATATTAACTTTAAATAGTTGTAACTTTTAATATATAAGTCCAAAATGAAAAAAAATTATATCACTGTTCACCTAAATTTAAGCTCTTCAAAACAAGACCAGTTATGAATACGTTTTGACAACTTTGTAAAAAATTATTTTTACATGTGTATGATGATACACTAAAATGATAATATGATACATTAATTTTGATATTATGATTCATTAAAATTGATATTATCATTCATTAACTAATAAATGGTGAATCAGATTACAAATTTCGGAACCGATAAAAAATCATTATTGTTTTGTAGTGTATTATTATTGTTGTATGGTTTATTTTAAACCTCATATGGTGAATCATGTATTTTTCATACATACTAAATATTTTTTTTGTGTTATATTATTGTTTAATATTTTTTATATGTTTACGTTGATACACTAAAATGATTATATGATTCATTAAATATGAGATTATGATTCATTAAAATTGATATTATGATTCATTAATTAATAAGTGGTGAATTACTTCAGCACCGATAAAAAATTATTATTATTTTGTAGTGTATTATTATTGTTGTATGGTGTATTTTAAATCTTTTATGGTGAATCATGTATTTTTACATACTAAATATTGTTTTGTGTTGCATTATTGTTTAATTTTTTTATTTGTATATGTTTGGGATGATACAGTAAAATGAAGATATGATTCATTAATTTTGATATCATGATTCATTAAAATTGATATTATGATTTATTAACTAACAAGTGGTGAATCATTATTGTTTTATGTTGTATTATTGTCGTTTTATGATGTACTATAATTATTTTATGGTGTATTATTTTTATTTGTATGTTGCAGTTTAAGCCTTTATGATGAATCATATGTTTTCTTGATGTAGCAATTCAGAAACAAATATTGAATCATTATTGTCTTTTGGTGTATTATTATTGTTGTACGGTGTATTTTAAACTTTATACAGTGAATCATAAGTCTTACTGATATGTGCAAACATATACATCTAACTAATAAAAAATTTTAAAATTATCAAAACATATTCATGTTTGGGTTTGTTTTCAAGAGCTTGAATTTAGATGAACATTGGTATAATTTTTTTTATTTTGAAAATTATTTTAAAAGTTATAACAATTAAAAGTTAATATAATAAAAAAAGCTCACTCAATTACTGACCGGAACTGATGTACTGACTGAGACTACATATCATATATGCTGCACGCAGCGTCTAGCTACTGATCAAAATGTATTGAGTAAATTACTTAGAACCCCCTTGAGAATTTGAGATATTACAGTTAACCCCCTTGTATTTATCATAATTACTGGTAACCACCTTGAGGTTAAGGTATCTTGACTACGAGCCCCCGAACTAACTCTGTTATCAGGAAGTTAACTACGTGTTAATCTATCAGTTTAATTATATTAATACGGTCATGCTGGACAAAAAACACTACTTAATCTGCATTGTTATTTTCCAAAAAATGTCAACCATTCCTTGAAAATGCATCTAAAGTGGGATGAAAGAGAGTTAGATGATGTTGATTAAGCATTTTTGTTGTCCAGTCTGGCATTATAATGTGATTGAGCTGATAGATTAACACATAGTTAACTTTTTGATCACAGAGTTATAGTTCGAGGGCTCGTAGTCAAAGATACCTTAACCTTGAGGTGATTACCAATAATTATGATAACACGAGGGGTTAACTGTAATATCCCAAATCCTCAAGGGGTTCTGAGTAATTTACTTTATTCACCAAACATCAAAAGTTGGCCGTAGATCAAAAGGTTCCAAACGAACAATATGAAATTGATTGATCTGATCTGAGTGGACCCGGGAAGGTCGGCGACTTGATTATACTCGGCTTGGGTCCGCCGTGAAGCAATACCAAACCGACACGTCACACGCGTGTCGAATGATTTATGCATGTGGGGAGAAAAGCTGGGTCGGTTGGATAGCTGAATGCCACGTTTCGAAACTGGGAAGCAGATAGTAGATGTAAGAAGGACGGGCGGTGAAATCAAAGAGTAAAATAGTAGCACACTACAATAGTAGTCAATAGGGCTATCCCGTATTGTTAGCCCAGCAGTAAAAGAAGTAGGGTCAACCAAGGCAGCTCCAGAATATGCGTAGCATGATTCTTGGGGATACTTTAATCGGGGTGTGCGCGTGGTCCACGGCTGCTCCGACTGTTAAGAATTCATTTGTATCTAACTTAGAAAAGAAAAGAAGCATGTTGAAAGTCATAGAACACGTTTTTAGGGTGAAGGGATGTCAGAAATACTAGAGCAGAGTTGCTCAACAATTCTTGCTCACACAAGTAAAATAAAGAGAAAGAAAATAAATGCGCGTCAAGAGAATTAGAAATAAGTTCTTTTTATGGGTATTACACGAATATACAGCAATAATACGATATGGATGGATTCGAATATATGCCGCGAAAGAATATATGCCAATAGATTTGTGAATCTAGATAATCTTTCAAAGTGAGATTTTAGAAACAATCTAAAAGCGTGTTAAATCTTAAACCTGTTATGAAGAGGGATGCTCGATCAAGTAATTGACATTCGAATGGTGGAGGATTGAAGTAGGGGACGGAAGGTCCGGAGTTCGAATCCTCTTATCACCCACTTTGGTGAGGGAAAGAGTTTATTCCCTGGAGTACTCATTCTTCACCACCTAAAACTACTCAGGAATGTTATATCATACTATATGATGAATTTGGATCATACTATGACTTAGAATTGTGACTGATGGATGGATTGAGTAGTGTAAGATGTTGATTTTTGGGTGGTCCTTCCTTGTAGCATGAAGCTCTCTTGTTAGTGGGAGGAGGGGAGGTATGGGGGATGGTTTGTGCAGGCTATATGTGGTCCATGCGATGATTTAATGCATTCTTTTCGTGTTCGAATGTGTATTCGACAAACGATTATTTTGTTGGTTAATCATTTTAGAAGTGCATGCTTATTTAGTATATATTCCCAATACAAGTAAAACTTTATTTATCCCCACTTGAAGATCACAGTTTTTTTAAAACAATTGAAGATCACAGAAGGTGTTCTATTTTCTTATAAATGGATCGATTAGTTAGTTAGTTTTATTATTTAAAACGGAAGACGAGTCTCTTTCAATATTTGGAATTCGGTTGTTGAGAATAAGTTAGACTTCTAGTTATATGAAGTTCGGTTGACGGCAGCATATCGACCTCAATTCATTTTATTTATGTTTCGAGAAAAAGTACACATATACATAATTCAGTAGGGACAATTGATAAAAAAAATACTCTCCTCCTGAATTGACCGTCCTGTTTGTTTTATGGCATGTTTTTCACTTCAATATAAAGTATATAAGATAAAATAATTTTATAAAACTAAATTTTGTAACATATAGTTTATCATGTAAGGAATCATATGCAAAATTTAAATTTTCAAATAATTATATTATATGTTAAAAATTGAAGTCAAACGACGTGTCCAAATAGTAAACAGGACAGTTAATTCAGGCCGGAGGGAGTTATACATAATTCAGTTGCAGGTAACTGTCTTTTATATTCAATGAATGGAGAGTATATTAACATTATAGCTTAATCCTGACACAAAGAAATCAACAACTGTACGTACGTTTTCCAAGTAAAACGACCGCTAGCTAGCTTAATGTGAAACGTAGGTAGGTTCACAATATTTGGACCAAACATGTACTCCCTCCGTCCCCGATTGACCTTCCCCTTACTATTTGAGCGTGTCGTTTGACTTCAATATTTAACATAGAAGATAATATAATTTATAAATCTAAGTATTGCAATGGAATCCTTAGATGAAAAACTATATGTTGTAGAAATTGTTTTATAAATTATTTATCTTATATGTTTAATATTGAAGTGGAAAAGTGCCCAAAAAGCAAACAAGAAGGTCAATTACGGGGAGGAGGTAATAGTATTAACTTCGTCCATCATAAGTGTCTCATTTACTTTTTGACACGCTTTTCACTTCAATATTAAATATATAAGATAAAATAATTGTTTAAAAATAATTTCATAACATATAGTTTTCAGATAAGGATTCCATTATAAAAAAAAATTATAAAAATATATTATTTACATGAAATATTGAAATCAAACGACCTATCCAAATAGTAAAGGGACAGCAACTTGGGACGGAGGGAGTAGTTATTTACCAATCATGTGTTTTTCCAATCTATGGACACCACACGTACATTGAAAAACACGTACGTGTACGTACATTTTTTTTTTTTTTTTGAAAGAGACGTGTACAGAGAAAGTGAGTTAGGCCTTGTTCCACGTACTGCAGTGTTAGGTGCAACCAAACAATCCTCTTTCTAGCCACCAGTATTAATATCATTATTGAATAGAAAAAAACGAATTAATTGAGTTGTTAAATTACCTGTTAGTTATGGTAATATAGATCGAATATTATAGATTTGATGCTCATATACCTGCACAACGTATTTAGGAAGGAGTATAGTCTGAAACTGATATGGGTGGCATTTTTTTGGATCAGGAAAAAAAAATTGAAGAGTGTTATTTTATGAAGAAAAAAATAGACCGGTAAGAAAAGGTTGCCGTGGACCCCAAGAGCTGCTGGGTCATTTTACTAGGTCGTGAAAGGACAAAAAGAAAAATAATCACTCTTAGCAATATCCTTCAAAAACTGCTATTACCTCCGTCCCATGACTTTATTTATTTTTGGCACGATTTTCCATTTCAATATTAAACATATAAGATAAAATAGTTTTATAAAACAAATTTCAACAACATATAGTTTTTCACATAAGGATTCCATTGCAAAACTTAGATTTGTGAAATTATATTATCTTACATGTTAAATATTAAAATCAAACGACGTGTCCAAATAGTGAAAAAGAAGATCAAATAGGGACGGGATACTATATGTCAGGGGAGGTCAAAGCTAATCATTTCTCAAGCTGAAAGTCTCGCGAGAGCTAAGAGAGGTAGTCTAATTAAATCGGTCAAGATCAAACGGATGACTATTTTGACTTTGCTTTCCCCACCATACTATCTTGAATTGTTGACTGTTGCGATCTTTTCTAACGCTTCAGTGGTTTATTAGGTGGACTTTAGAACTAGTCCAAAGTTCAACTTACTCTCGACGTAAATTAGTGTTATTGCACCTCGGCCTCCTTTAGCATCAATGTCTTCATCAATATTGCATTTAAACTGCTTACTACTACTTAAGATAACTTTCACTTTAACCAGATTCACTCATCGTTCACAGTAGTGGACCAAATATATCGGTCCATGGTTTTTAAGTCCAGTCCACCAGTTGTATCTAGTTCCGATATGTAACCTACTATACTCTAATATAAATAGCTGAAGTAAACATCTTTTACAGAACGAAAATACAAATATCTTCATCTCTTATCGTTCCCTTCTATGGTATCAGTAGTCTAGGTGCCTTTTCTTCGATCCAATCTCATGGAAAAAACACCAGATAGCTTTGGCTCCTTCATCGCAACCTCAGGCAACACCAACAATAATGTCCCTACAAACAACACAAACACAACATCAGACATTTTTAGATCTCACTCTATTTTCTATCATCGGCTGCAAATTTAATCAAATTGAAACAAGATAACTTGCGATTGTGGAAGGGAATTATACTTCCTCTCTACGAGGTAATGATCTATTCAAGTTTGTGCATGGATCTCATGTCTGCCCCTTTGAATTTGTCAATGGATCGGTGAATCCAGATATTTGCATTGGATCCAACAAGATCAACTCATCATATCCATCCTACTTACCTCTCTCAGTGACCGATCGTTCCTTAGGTTGTTGGCCTTCAGCCATCAACCTAGATCTTGTCATATCTTCACTCCACTTTTGCCTCACAAAAACAGGCTTAGATCAATAACCTTTTGTTTAACTTGCATCCTTGGAAAAACAGGGACCAACGACTATATATGATTGCCTATTTTAACAGAGCTAAGAATCTCGTTGATTATCTTGCTATTAGTGGATACATGTCCCTAATCATGAGCTCCAATGTTATTTACTTCGTGGCCTTCCCTCTGAATTCTCATCTATTGTGGCTAATATCCTCATCCGCTATGACGCTTGTGATCAAAGCCAACTGCTACATTTTCTCTTATCTAGTGAGGCTTGGTTGGCCATAATCAGAAGAACATACCTCGAGGATTTCTGTCAATAATACTATTACCTATTGAAAAGGACAAAACAATCAGTCCTCTAAGAGCACACAAAGTGTTCATGGAAATTTCTCTAACCGTGGCAGAGGAAGGGGCCAGTCTCAATTTACGGAGGATATTCTACCTCTTCCAACACTATGTTTAATTAAATCCTGACACTCGCCCTAAGTGTCAGATCATATAAGAGAGGCCATGATCAGAGTCGTTATTAACAAACTATTATTTAGTCTTGTGTGGAATAAGTCTTCCGGTTGGTTAGCAAAAGATTAGGGAAATATTTAATTTCTCTGATTCTTTTTCTGAATTGTGTCAACGGCTCTAAATGTTGGTTAGCTATTTTTGGGGATAGCTTTAGGCTATTTAATTAGCTGTTATTGACTGTAATCAGCAGAAGGTAATAGAACGTATATTTTTTCCAGTCAAGTAGCTCCATTGTGTTTTCCTCTCGGTCGATTCCATTCCTGATCTTCGCTTCAGATCAATTTGGTATTAGCTTTCGATCCTTCTCCTCGCTTCCACAACACCCATCTTCTTATGGTCCAAACGAAATCTCAATACAGAAAGCTCCACGAACCATTATCCATTCTTGTCCAACACCAGAAATCTGTCGGCACTGCTCTCGAAATGGCAGACGACCCCCACACCAGAACCGCATACCTCCAATCCGGAAGCTTCTCTTGCTCAGAAAGTAGAGCAGCTTACCGCACCGGTGGCACTCATGATGCAGCTCCTCCAAAAATAGTCCTCCGACGCAGTAAATCGCGGTCGATCTAGGACACCTAGATCCCGGACACCGCCTCACAAATCCCCCACATCAGACGAAGACGATGACGATTCCGACACAGCTTCGGATCGCACGATTGAGTCGACACCAACGGCACGCCCCTTCAAGGTAGAGGCCAAAAATCGACATACCTACATATGATGGGGAGGTTAACGCCGAAAAGTTAGATGCGTGGCTAGATCAACTCGCCACCTATTTCACCCTATACGGGTTCCACAACCGCGACAAGGTGGCCTTTGCCAGACTCAAGTTAACAAAACATGCCTTAGCATGGTGGAACGCCCACCTCAAAGCGCACCCGGATGCAAATATCGGATGGACCAAATTCACCAACCTCCTCCGGCAAGAATTCTACCCGATGGGCTACCTCCACGACCGGTGGACACGGTGGCATAACCTTCGTCAACGAAAATCCCAAACAGTTCAAGAGTACACTACGGAATTCCGGCAGCTCTCATTAGCCCTGGGCATACACACTTACCGGCGCCGATGTCATTTCGAAGTTCACTGCGGGACTCCACCGATCCCTTCAACATGAACTCCGCCTCCATCTTCACCTCTATCTCTCACGCCGGTACCCTCGCCACAGCTATCGAGCAGAAAAACAAACCGCAACCAGGTGCCTCCTGATAAGTGTCCAAATGAGCATGTTTTATAGGTGTATTTCATGTATATTAGCACTTTTCTTGCTCATTTCTCCACTTCGGTTAGTTTTCCTCTAGTTTATGTTTCATTGTTTATCTCACAAAATTATTGGTTTAACATGAGGAAAACCAAGCTAGGAGCAAAGTACACGAAGAGAACGCATCGGCGCAGACGGCGAGTAAAACGGACTTATAACGAAGAATCTGGAGCCGGTTGAAGGGTCCGGGACTTAAGTCCAGGACTAAGTCCCGGACCAGCATTATAAAACAGGCCAAGAGTAGATAGCCGTGGGTGGTCCGGGACTTAGGTCCCATACAAGGACCCGGACCACCCCTTGAAAAATGGCTGAGAGTTTCTGTAAGTAAGGGGTCCGGGACTTGACTTATGTGCAAGGACCCGGACCAACAACATTGATGACCGCCCAAAGAAGAGGCGGACCTTCAGGCGTTCCTCAGGCGGACGTGTCTAGAACCGCACCAAACAGAGGCGGTTCCACACGCGGACAAGACTAAAATCGCGCCCAAAACAGTTTTCTTCTTCGCCCGTCTGCACTCGCCTTATCTATCTACTCCCGCTCGCCTACCTTATTTCGCTCACGCGTCTCCAGCTCCTGTCCCCTGCATAAATGAAGCAATCAATGCTTCAATCAGTGAAGAAATCAACAGAGGCAATCAACTGCAAGTCTTCTATGTAGTCTTCCTTTCTTCTATAAATAACCATCCACTGCAACCTTATACGAGTGCACGGAGAAAACCAGAAAATCACTCACACTCACCTCATCTCATTCTCTTCCAGTAAAACACTCACGTACATCTCAACACTCCATTCATACCCCAGTTCTCTAATTCTCAAATTCACCCACTTCACTTACAATAACCTACGTACATGTTCCACTCTTCATTCTCTTCATTTCTCCATTCACTATTCACGTCTCCGTGCTGTTATTACGTCCAACCTCTGTCAGATTTATTACCAGTTAATATGTCTGGCTAAGGAGGATTTGCTCCGGGCAAGGTTTTTAATTATGGTTTGTTTAATTATGTAATCAATATTTCTACCGGTTAAAATAAATACAGTTTGTTACGCTTAAAGGTTTTCTCACCATTTTAATAAATTACATGAATTTATTAAAATGCTTTCCTAAGTCTATTTTGATCAGACCAGGTGATAAATAGACAGGTTATTAAGCCGTAAATCTGGAGAAAACTTATTATGATTTAATAAGTTAGTATTTACAGATGCAATTATAATTCCTCGAATTTAACGTCCGTTTACATAGTATTGCTCGAACCTTGATTAGACCGAGCATTTTCTGGTAAACGAGTTCTTAAGGGTCTATGACTTAGTCCTTAGGATAATAACAGGAATTTTGCCAAACTAATATATTAAACCGGTAGAGATAGCATAATTAATCAGATTATATAAACCTGAACCCGGAGTTCCATTTAATTCATCTGCACTCAGTAATTTTAATCTGCTTAATATTTTCTCTAAAACAAGTCAATTAACTTCCCCCCTTTTGTGACAAGCTTAGGAACTATTTTATCTCGCTATAAGTCCCACGGTTTGACCCCGGCCGCTTCTGTCTTCTATACTACTACGCGACCGGGTTTAATTTGCAGCCCGACGGATATTTTGAGTATTAATTTCTTTCTTTTAATAATACACTCTTCTAATCACTCACGATAAATCCATCTGCAAAATGGCGCCGTTGCCGGGGACTTGATTTAATCTAGTCCCTAAGCCCCGGTTAATTCACCTGTTATATTATAATAATCTGTTAATTTAAAAAAAAAAAAAAACTGTTAATCCAATTTCGGACATATAACCTCGGACATCTGACTTGGACATTGGACATCTAACTTCTGATCTGACTTGGACATCTGACTACTAACTTTTAATATTATTGTCATTTATTTCTGTCATTTCGTTCCATTGTCATTTCGTTCCATTGTCCTTTAATATTCCATTGTCTCTAACTACTAACTTAAATTTCTGTCATTTCGTTCCATTGTCATTTTCCATTGTCATTTCCATTGTCATTTCTTCCATTGTCCTAACTACTAACTTTAAATTTCTGTCTACTAATTCCTAACATTTTTATTATTCTAACGTATAACCAGTTCTTTTCTCTGTTTTGAGTGGTGAATGCCTTTTACCAGGTCACACAGCTACCCAGAAAATATTAATAATCACACGGTTGGTTACATCCCAGAAATCGAGAGAACCTTTCTGCGCAACTCAACAAAATACCACCACAGTGATAGATTCTGACCCGGAAGCTAACATGGCAGCTACACCAGCAACGGTTCGAAATATCAACAGGCCGTCTAACCAAGGACAACAGCCTGCTATCATCCTTCCTCACCTCAGCCCATCCGAATACGATGAGTGGCAGAAGCTGAAGCCATATCATCAGATTCGATGTGTGAAGGAGTTGGGCATGTTTGATGGCACCAGTCCAGACGAAGCCCTGTTACATGTTACAAAATTCTTGCAACATGCCAATAGCCTTACTGCAACCGACGCAGTACTTCAATATGCAAGATTGTCTTATTCCCACACAGCCTGACGGGAAACGCGAGCAAGTGGTATCATAGCTTAACACCAGTACCATTGGTACCTGGGACGACATGGCCACCAAGTTCTATGACAAATTCCTACCCCGAGCCGAACTTTGGAGATGATTGCTGAAATTTATAATTTCAAGCAACCAGGGTCGGAGAATATTTGTGAAACTTGGGACCGTTTCAAAGGTCTACTACTCACTTGTCCTCACCACGGTCTGACGAAGGAACAAGTATCACAATTGTTCTACAAGGGCTTGATCGGTCCGTGCAGAACAATGGTGTTATCTTCGTTAGGGGCTGACGTTCTGAAAAAGCCGGGAGCACAATTTCTGAACAGCATGGAGTCTCTCTGTGAGGAAATTAGAGACTGGGCCTCCGGTGGATCAAGGAGCGGTACTCCAGGATTATATCATGTTGGGGAGTGATAACAAGTTCGACCAGCTCATGAGAAGCCATGAGCAACTCATGGAAAGCAATGCTCAGCAGGCAACAAAAGTGTACTCTACAGAAAGTGGTTGAACAGATGGCTATGAATTCCTTCCCTCAGCAAGCTAAGTCGATGATTTCCCGACCACCTACTACCCCTCCAGGCTATGCTCCTCAATCCAACCATCTCCAACAATTTCTTGTACGCAATGTTGCGGGCCTCATGATTATGATCAATGCCCCCAACTACAAGAAATGAAAGCAGCGGAGGAAGCAAACTACATCACCAACAATTCAGGATACAGACAACCATGGCAACGTAACATGCAATCCAACTTAGCTACTCAAACACCGGAAATATCCAAACCCACATACCCTACAAACATCCCAAAATTACCTCAATCCAATTTCCAAGGAGGCCAAGGCAATATCAACAACAGCCTTATGGCAATGAAGCTTCATCGAGCCGACCAGCTCCACCTCCTTCGAATCCTGAGTCTGATATGTCTCAGATGCAGGAGATGTTTAAGGCGATGATGGGTAAATCCGAGATACGCAAGAAGAGGTCGCAGCTCTGCGCAAAGACCAAAAAGCCTTGCAATCTCAGATCCAACAGTTACTCACTCAACAAAGACCACCTGGTCAATTCCCTTCACAGACTAATCCCAATCCGAAGGAACAAGCAAATTCAGTCCTTATAGACGATGGCACATTACAATCAACAAACTTGTGTGCAGTCTCTTTAAGGAGTGGAAGGGAACTTGCCACCAGCAAAGGAAAAGAAAAAGAAAATCTTGAAGATTCCTATCAATGTTGATGAAACCACCAAACCAACTTCACCTCCCTCAGAAATCCAAGTTCCTACTCCTGTTACTCCACCTCCATCTCGAATTACCATCGACATCCCAACTTCCACTCATAAAAACAATGAACTCCCATTCCCAACAGAATGAAAAAGAAACACCTGAGCAGTTCTCCAAGTTCTTGAGTATTTTCAAGAAACTGACTCGACATACCTATACTTGATGCTTGCAAGAGATGCCTAACTACGCAAAATTCCTAAGGATCTCTTGACAAAGAAGAAAAAGAAACCTGGAAAAGAGACAGTGCACCTGACAGAGGAATGCTCTGCAGCCCTTCTTCGAGCACTTCCCCCAAACAAACAGATCCGGGAAATCCCGTGATCCCGTGCTTTATAGGTGGGGTGGACTGTGGAAGTGGTCTATGCGACCTAGGAGCCAGCATTAATATCATGCCATATGCCACCTTCTTGAAAGTTAAAGGAGGAGAAATGCAACCGGTTCCTTTCAAACTCCAACTAGCAGACAGATCAGAGATCAAGCCCATGGGCATAGTCCGGGATCTGGTAGTTGGAGTGTCTCGCTTCATCTTTCCAGCTGATTTCGTCATTCTAGAAATGGATGACGATGTCGAGGTTCCCCTGATTCTAGGTCGACCGTTTCTGAGTACCGCCAAAGCCATCATTGACGTCCATGATGGAAAAATCACTCTTCGGTACGAAGATGAGACGATTGAATTCGACATGCAGAAAATGATGAAGAAAAGCTCAAACTTTTCTCCTCATGCTAAGACGGTGGGATTCACAGATGACGAGGAGGAGGAAGGCGATTTTGCTACAGATGAGGACATATATTCTCCATCTTCCATCCAGGAAGTTGAAACTGAACCGCTAGAGCGAGTATTATTTACTTCTCTAGAAGAAAAGGTGGAGGATCCGAAGTTAACGCCATGCTGGCGTACGTAGAAAAGGAAGGGCTGGTTATCAAGCGTTCCGGCCACCAATCGAAGAACTCGACAGAAAACCTCAAAAATCAATTCCATCAGTAGAACAACCACCTGAACTCGAGCTTAAAGAAATACCCTCTAACCTCAAGTATGCTTTTCTAGCTGAAAATGACCATTTGCCTGTCATTATTTCCTCTTCTCTGAATTCCGGGGAGGAAACGAGGTTACTCGAGGTACTAAAGAAGCACAGACAGCAATCGGGTGGACTATCGCTGATATCAAAGGAATTGATCCCTCCTATTGCACGCACCATATTTACATGGAGGAAAACTTCAAGCCTATCCGACAACCTCAACGCCGGCTAAACCCTAACCTCAAGGAGGTAGTTCGAAAGGAGGTTCTGAAACTCCTTGACGCGACATCATTTCCAATTTCTGACAGTCCATGGGTCAGTCCTGTTCAAGTTGTCCCTAAGAAGGGGGGCATCGAAGCTGTTATTAATGAAAAGGGAGAGACTATCCCTCAAAGAAAGATCACAGGATGGCGCATGTGTATTGATTATCGGCGTTTGAACTTGGCACCAGGAAGGATCATTTCCTCTCCCCTTTATCGACCAGATGTTGGAACGACTAGCAGGGCAAGAGTACTACTGTTTTCTAGATGGGTTCTCGGGTTATTTTCAAATACCAATCGCACCTGAGGACCAGGACAAGACAACCTTCACTTGTCCTTACGGTACCTTTGCATACCGACGAATGCCTTTCGGTCTATGCAATGCCCCTGCTACCTTCCAGAGATGTATGCAAGCAATATTTGCTGACTTCATCGAGCAGAGCATAGAAGTCTTCATGGACGACTTCTCAGTCTATGGCTCTAGTTTCGACAAATGCTTGGCACAACTAGATTTGATCCTGAGACGTGCGAGGATAATCTCGTTTTAAACTGGGAGAAGTGTCATTTTATGGTCAAGGATGGATCGTCCTTGGACATAAAATATCAGCAAAAGGAATAGAGGTGGATAAAGCCAAGGTAGAGGTTATCGAGAAGTTACCAGCACCAACTACAGTTCGAGATATACGAGCGTTTCTAGGGCATGCAGGATTTTATCGGCGGTTTATACAGGACTTCTCCAAAATCAGCAAACCATTGACCGACCTGCTACAGAAAGATGCCCCGTTTCATTTTGATGAAAGGTGTTCAGCTGCTTTCCAAACTATAACACAAAAATTGGTGTCAGCACCTGTGGTCATACTACCTGATTGGTCTCTTCCTTTTGAGATCATGTGTGACGCAAGTGACTACGCCGTAGGGGCAGCTCTATGCCAGAAAAAAGAGAAAACCTTGAGAGTGATCGCTTATGCCAGCAGAACACTAAACGACGCCCAGAAAAACTATACGACCACCGAAAAAAACTTCTGGCTATAGTTTTCTCCCTCGATAAGTTCAGATCTTACTTATGGGGAAGCAAGGTAATCGTGCACACAGACCACTCCGCTCTCAAATACTTATTTACAAAACAAGAAGCCAAGCCTCGCTTATTGCGCTGGATTCTTCTACTTCAAGAGTTTGACATCGAAGTCAAAGATAAGAGCGGGAAACTGAATGTCGTCGCTGACCATCTCTCTAGGTTGGTGACTCCTACGGATAGTGTGCCTATCAACGAATTCTTCCCCGATGAGACTGTCTTCTCCATCACCAAAGTACAGGAGCCATGGTACGCGGACCTGGCCAATTATTTAGTCTCTGGAACAGTACCCTATGATCTATCCTATTCCCAGAAGAAGAAATTTCTTTCTGACTCAAGGCATTATTTCTGGGAGGACCCATATTTGTTCCGAGTTAGTGCTGATGGGTTGATTCGACGATGTCTCCCGGACGACGAGGTTCCGAGCGTCATACATTTCTGTCACTCACGGGAAGCCGGAGGCCACCATGGACCCACAAGGACCGCTGCTAAGATCCTGGCCTCAGGTTTTTATTGGCCGACCCTTCATAAAGATGTGTACCAATTCTGCAGACAATGTGATAATTGTCAGAAAATGGGTAACACATCCAGGAGACATGAAATGCCACAACAGGGGATACTAGAAGTGGAGCTCTTTGATTGTTGGGGCATTGATTTTATGGGACCGTTCCCTTCCTCGCAGGGCCACGAATATGTTCTAGTGGCAGTTGATTACGTGTCAAAGTGGGTAGAAGCCATACCTTGTCATCATGCTGATGCAAAGACAGTAACCAGGTTCCTCAAAAGCACATCTTTACCCGTTTCGGCATGCCTAGAATTATTATTAGTGACGGTGGATCTCACTTCTGCAACCGTTCATTTGAAGCGCTTATGGTTAAGTACGGGTACGTCACAAGGTCGCTTTACCTTATCACCCCCAGACAAACGGCCAAGCAGAAGTTTCCAACCGAGAGTTAAAATGGATCCTCCAGAAGACGGTTAACTCATCAAGAAAGGATTGGGCACTTAAACTGGATGATGCGCTTTGGGCTTACCGCACTGCATTCAAGACTCCCATCGGGATGTCTCCTTTTAAGCTGGTCTATGGAAAAGCATGTCACCTTCCTGTAGAGATGGAACATAAAGCATATTGGGCAATCAAGGCCCTAAACTTTGACATGATTTCTGCGGGAGAGAGAAGAAAATTCCAACTTTCCGAATTAGAAGAGCTGCGAGATCAGGCTTACCAGAATGCTAAGATCTATAAAGAGCGCACCAAGAAGTTCCACGACAGGATGATCATGAAGAAGGACTTCGAAATTGGTGATTGGGTTCTCCTGTATAACTCTAGATTAAGGATCTTCCCAGGGAAGCTCAAGTCTCATTGGGCCGGCCCTTTCCAAATTGTTAGTGTGACTCCGTACGGTGCCTTTGAACTCCAGAACAAACAAGGCGAAACTTTCAAGGTCAACGGAGCGCGTCTTAAAAGGTATAATTCTCATTCTAATATTTCAACTGACCTATCTGCAACTTATTTTGTCCAAGAACAGCAGGACAACTCGCCCTCAAACTCTTCTCCAAACTAAAGCTTGGTCAAATACGTCTAGCTAGAGACGTTAAACCCGGGCAGCTTGGTGGGAGGCAACCCACTATCTATCTTTTATCTTTCCTTTAATTTAAATGTTGTTTTCTTTTTTGTACTATATTTCCCTTTTTATTTGTTATAATAAAATGCAGGCTTCACTTGAGTTCTTCTCGCTGTGTAGAATATTCTTTTACAGGTTCAATTCATGACATTCCACAGCAACACTCAAGTGTGGGGGAGCTCTACACACTCTACGAAATCTGGGGAGTACACTCTTTCCTTTACTAAATTGCATGCCCTATTAATTTTATTTCATCTACGCAATGAGGGCATTGCTTAAGCTTAAGTGTGGGGGAAGAGCCTTTTCAGGACATTTTATGCTTAAATTGTCAATCTCTCTGCTTATCTTCTGCTTACCTTGCATTTGTACAAAATTAAAATTATGTACCCTGCTAATGTAGGTTGTTCTCTTTAAAAACAAATACTATTATGAATTGGGATATGGGATAAATGGTACAAATTTTTTAAAAATTTTTCATTTGATTACTGTTGAGGAGCATTTTATATGCGGTGTGACCAAATAATCTGCAAATGGTTGGATTTTATTGCTCAGGTTTCTTTCTGTCTTCTCTCTTAGGGATTGCTAAGGGGTGCTTCTCTGTTAAAAAAAATATAATAAGGACTTGCGAGACACCATTGGTAACCAACAAAAGAGAGTTGAGTGTTCTTGAATACAAAGGCGTGATGCCTATATTTTCTCATCTCTTATGCAAAAGTGAAACAAATGCATAAATCTAATTTTCCTTTTGTTTTCTCTCAATGCCCATTCTTGAGAGAAGTTGGCCATGGTAAAAGTTCTCGGAGTCACCTAAACAAAAGAAACATTGAAGTACCTTAGATCATACCCCGAAACTCTATATTTTGTTTTTACCCTGAGCACACCTATGCCACCAGCAGATAATTTTTCACACTCCTCAATAAGTTTATAAGATCATGAACTATTGACTTTTTTATCCTACCCTTCATAATAATATTGTTAGTATTGAGCATTTCCTACTTGCTTGGGTACGTGGTTTTACTTGAGGACAAGCAAAAAGATAAGTGTGGGGGTGTGATAAGTGTCCAAATGAGCATGTTTTATAGGTGTATTTCATGTATAATATTAGCACTTTTCTTGCTCATTTCTCCACTTTCGGTTAGTTTTCCTCTAGTTTATGTTTTATTGTTTATCTCACAAAATTATTGGTTTAACATGAGGAAAACCAAGCCGGGAGTGAAGTAGACGAAGAGACGAACGCATAGGCGCAGACGGCGAGAAAACGGAGTTAAACGAAGAATCTGAGCCGGTTGAAGGGTCCAAGGGACTTAGTCCGGACTAAGTCCCGGACCAGCATTATAAACAGGCCAAGAGTAGATAGCCGTGGGGGGTCCGGGACTTAGGTCCCATACAAGGACCCGGACACCCTTGAAAAATGCCGAGAGTTTCTGTAAGTAAGGGGTCCGGACTTGACTTATGTGCAAGGACCGGACCAACAACATTGATGACCGCCAAAAGAGAGGCGGACCTTCAGGCGGTTCCTCAGGCGGACGTGTCTAGAACCGCACCAAACAGAGGCGGTTCCACACGCGGACAAGACTAAAATCGCGCCCAAACAGTTTTCTTCTTCTTCGCCGTCTGCACTCTCGCCTTATCTATCTACTCCCGCCGTCGCCTACCTTATTTCGCTCACGCGTCTCCAGCTCTGTCCCCTGCAATAATGAAGCAATCAATGCTTCAATCAGTGAAGAAATCAACAGAGGCAATCAACTGCAAATCCTCTACGTAGTCTTTCTTTCTTCTATAAATACCATCCACTGCAACCTTATACGAGTGCACGGAGAAAACCAGAAAATCACTCACACTCACCTCATCTCATTCTCTTCCAGTAAAACACTCACGTACATCTCAACACTCCATTCATACCCAGTTCTCTAATTCTCAATTCACCCACTTCACTTACAATAACCTACGTACATGTTCCACTCTTCATTCTCATTCTCTTCATTTCTCCATTCACTATTCACGTCTCCGTGCTGTTATTACGTCCAACCTCTGTCAGATTTATTACCAGTTAATATGTCTGGCTAAGGAGGATTTGCTCCGGGCAAGTTTTTAATTATGGTTTGTTTAATTATGTAATCAATATTTCTACCGGTTAAAATAAATACAGTTTGTTACGCTTAAAGGTTTTCTCTCACCATTTTAATAAATTACATGAATTTATTAAAATGCTTTCCTAAGTCTATTTTGATCAGACCAGGTGATAAATAGACAGGTTAATTAAGCCGTAAATTTGGAGAAAACTTATTATGATTTAATAAGTTAGTATTTACAGATGCAATTATAATTCCTCGAATTTAACGCCGTTTACATAGTATTGCTCGAACCTTGATTAGACCGAGCATTTTCTGGTAAACGAGTTCTTAAGGGTCTATGACTTAGTCCTTAGGATAACAACAGGAATTTTGCCAAACTAATATATTAAACCGGTAGAGATAGCATAATTAATCAGATTATATAAAACCTGAACCCGGAGTTCCATTAATTCATCTGCACTCAGTAATTTTAATCTGCTTAATATTTTCTCTAAAACAAGTCAATTAACTTAACTTCCCCCTTTTGTGACAAGCTTAGGAACTATTTTATCTCGCTATAAGTCCCACGGTTGACCCCGGCCGCT
Organism: Limonium bicolor; assembly: GCA_023374045.1. NCBI lineage: Eukaryota > Viridiplantae > Streptophyta > Magnoliopsida > Caryophyllales > Plumbaginaceae > Limonium > Limonium bicolor. The sequence continues at coordinate 223,189,423 of CM041780.1, read as the reverse complement.
TCTGTCTTCTATACTACTGCGACCGGGTTTATAATTTGCAGCCCGACGGATATTTTGAGTATTAATTTCTTTCTTTTAATAACTAACTACACCTCTTCTAATCACTCACGATAAATCCATTCTGCACCTCCACAACCCGATCACCGGTCTCCACACCAACCAGATCTCATCCATTCTGTGATCACTGTCAAATAGCAGGCCACGACAAAAGCGCGATGCTGGAAAGCTTCACCCTGAACTCTACCTGCTAAATCCGTCCGGAGAAGAAGTCTACGGACTGCCACAACAACCACAATGTGGATCATTGTTTGTCTCTGATGGCACGCCCGAAGGAGACTCCCAATGGACACAACCTCGCAACGGATCCCCGTGAGCAATTATTCACGCTCAAAATTCAAGTCAAACAGGAAATCGTCCACGCAATGTCGACAGTGGTAGCGAAAAGAACCTTATCTCAGCTTCATTAATCGACAAGTTTGGCCTGGAACTACACACACATCCACGACCATATATGCTCGGTTGGATCCAGAAAGGCAATGAACTTCATATCCAGCGCCAATGTTGGGTCAAATTTGCAATCACCAAGCACTTCATTGATGAAATACTTTGCGAAGTGGTACCCCTCGACATTTGCCATGTGGTGTTTGGTAGCCCTTACTGGGATGTCGATTCCATCCATCGCCGTCGCGCTCAACAATGTGAATGGACAAAGAATGGCCAGCGACACATCATCCATGCCACACCAGCCACACCTGAAGTAGATCTCATTTCAGCCACCCAGGTCAAGCGACTTCTTCACAAAGGTTCATAGTTTACCCCTCCTCTATGTCCGGGCACTTGACCAGCACCCCATACCCACCACATCTTCTCTCACTTCCCACACATCACCCTACCACCCCAACCTCTCCAAACTCCTCCACCAATTCAAAGACCTTTTTGCCAATCCCACATCTTTACCCCCAAACCGACCCATTGAACATGAGATTCAACTCGTTTCTGATGCAGTTCTTCCAAACCTGTCAATGTACCGGACCTCAATCACGGGGAATGATGAAATCAAAAAACAAGTCACAGAGTTACTCGCTGCCGGTGTTATTAAACCGAGTTGTTCCCCTTGTGGCTCTCCAGCAGTCCTCATACCTAAGAAAGATGGAGGCTGGCGCATGTGTATCGATTACCGGGCTCTCAACAAAATCACCATCAAGAATAGATACCCGCTGCCACACATCGAAGAACTAATCGATCAGCTGAAAGCAGTAGTGGTGTTCTCTAAGCTCGATCTCAAATCCGGATATCATCAAGTCTGTATCAAAGACGAGGACACATGGAAAACTGCTTTCAAGACACGACAGGGATTGTATGAATGGCTGGTCATGCCGTTCGGCCTTTGCAATTCACCCGCGACATTCATGCGCCTCATGAATGATCTCCTTCGACAATTCCAGGATGATTTTGTGATCGTCTACCTAGATGATATATTGGTATACAGCAAATCATGGGATGATCATTACCGCCATATTCACCAAATCTTTGAAGTCATGTGCCATGCTCAGCTCCACCTCAATGAGAAAAAATGTGAGTTTGGCCAACTTCGTGTCGACCAGGCGAAGGTCCAAGTCATCCAGTAGTGGCCGTGACCACAGAACGTCACCGATGTACGTAGCTTCATGGGGGCATGTCAATACCTGCGCAAATTCATTCGGGTTTCTCCCTGATCGCGGCGCCCTTACATGCTCTCACCAAAGCCCGACAATCCTTCTCCTGGGGTTCCGACCAAGCCTTCACCACTCTGAAATAGCGCATCAGCGAGGCCCCAGTTCTCACCCTCCCCAATCTACGGCAATCATTCGAGCTTGAGACTGATGCGTCCACTTACGCCATAGGAGCAGTCCTACTCCAACAGGGCAACCAGTGGCTTATCATTCTGAAATGATTCAAGGTCCCGCCAAGAATTACCCTACATATGATAAGAAACTTCTCGCGTTCCACCCGACTGTCAAACATTAGAGATCATATCTCTTGGGTAAGTTGACAATCGTGCATATTGATCATCGCCATCTTCAATATCTTCAAACATAATCCCGGTTACAACAAGCACGCCACATGAAGTGGATGACCTATCTCCAGCAATTTAATCTGGTCATCCGTTACAAACAAGGCACCCATAACAAGCTAGCCGATATGCTCTCTCGGCCACCAGTGGCGGTGGTGTGTCTGTCTGCCCTACTACATTCCCCACACCGGCATCGGTCAAGTATCAAGGATGGTATGCATCCAATCCTGTTTTTGGGCAGCCATGGACCATGGCTCAGCAAGGCAACCAAGGTGAATATGCAATCCAAAATGGGTAATCTCTACAAAGGCCACCTCCTTTGTATACCGCAACAAGATGATCGCCCTAACTATATACGGGAGGCACAAACTCTAAAGTGGCTGGGCACATTTTGGGGTCACCAAGACTATCCAGAACCTATCTCGCCATGTTAGTGGCCTAGGATGCAAGCGGAGGTCAGAGGTATGTCAAAGGTTGTGTTCTTTGTAGCACATCCAAACCTGCTAATCGCGATATGGCTTATACACACCTCTTCCGTCCCGACCAGACCGTGGGACAGCATTTCACTCGACTTCGTCAGCGGTCTCCCTACCCACAAAGCGGCACCCATGATTACCTACTCGTGGTGGTTGATCGGTTCTCTAAAATGGTCGTCCTGATGCCAGGCCAGAAAACCATCCAGGGGAAGGTATGGCCCAGCTATTTTTTGAACACTATGGAAGTGGTTCGGTCTTCCCACTTCAATTATATCAGATCGTGATGCCCACTTTCTTGGACATTTTTGGAGTTCTTTTGGGGCTAGGCTGGATACCAAGCTCAAACACAGCACAACGTTTCACCCCCAACCGACGGACAAACTGAAGTGGTTAACCGCACGGTTGTCCACATTCTACGGGGCTATCATGCACGACACCCTAAGACCTGGGATGAATAGCTTACCGTTCATTCATTTACTATCAATCACGCTATCCATAGCTCCACAAATAAAGCTCCAGCCGAGGTATGTCTCGGTTTTACACCAGCCAGTCCTTTGGATTTAGCATTTCATATTCCCGCACCAAGGGATGATCCCAACGAGCACAGCGAGCAAATTAAAGCAGCTAACTTTATCGACCACTTCGGCACATTCATAGTACCGTGCGACATCAACTCGAACTCACCCAGCTCGGTATAAAAAGAGGCATGATGCACATCGTACCAAAATGGTTCTTCCAGATAGGTGATCTAGTCTGGCTACATCTCGTAAAACCGCCGCCAAGGGAAGGTAAGAAGTTGCAACCCATTCGTTACGGCCCATTCAAAGTCATTCGCACGGTTGGAGACAACGCGTACCAACTTGACTTGCCGGCGTACATGGGTATTCACTCAGTGGTTAACGTCGAGAACCTCAAATTGTTCGAGCCTTCCATGCTGGATGATGAACCGCAGACAGTCCTACCAGCCATCAAAGATCTCCAGCTTCCTCGGAATTTACCGTTACCAGCAGATGAGATAGTCGAAACAAAAACATACATACTCGGAAGGAGATAGAATCTCCTACCGTGTGGGACGGGAAGGGGAACACCCCTCCCAAGCTAAGTGGTACAACGAGGAAATGCTTGCTGCTTCTTTTCCACACTTGGCAGTCGAGCCGAACGAGCTGGCTCTTCTAAAAATGGGGGCCCGTGATCAGGAGTCGTTATTAACAAACTATTATTTAGTATTTGTTGGAATAATTCTTCCGGTGGTTAGCAAAAGATTAGGGAAGATAATTTAATTTCTCTGTTTCTTTTTTTCTGAATTGTGTCAACGGCTCTAAATGTTGGTTGTCTATTTTGGGGATAGCTTTAGGCTATTTAATTAGCTGTTATTGACTGTAATTAGCAGAGGGTAATATAACGTATATTTTTTTTTTCCAGTCAAGTAGCTCCATTGTGTTTTTCCTCTCGGTCGATTCCATTCCTGATCTTCGCTTCAGATCAGGCCATGTGGCCAAACAGTGCTATCACCGATTCAATCACTCATACCAGCATAATCCTCCTTCTATTGTCTCTGCTAATGCTACTGGGAAGACCACTTCTACTGATTGGATTGTTGATACTAGGGCTATCATCACTTCTGCAATGATTTTTCTAAGCTGAACTTGTCTTCTTCCGAATATACAGGAACAAATTCAGTGATTTTGAGTGATGGATCTCAATTACCTATTGCTAATTAGGGTATTGCTTCTCTTTACTTAGCCAACTGTAAAAAAATTTACATCCTCCTACTATACAAAGACATCTTATCTCTGTTAGTCAAGTTCATAGATAATTCTGTTTACTTCGAAATTTACACTAATAATTTTTTACTAAAGGATCTTCCTACCAAGACTACTCTTCTGCGGGGGGAAGTTAAGGATGAAGCCTACTGTCTTCCAATCCACCTTCAATCCACCTCAGCTCAAATTTTCCACTGTTGCTCCCACTGATGTGTGGCACATACGTTTTGGCCATCCTTCTCATTACATCACCAACTTAGCCCTAAATAATTTTGGTCTTCCTATATCTAAGAATGTTAACTTAAAGCTTGCATTGCTTGTTGTGCTCGCAAGACTCAGTCTTTGCCTCATTTTGCTGCTCCTTCAGTTTTTAAGCATTGATTTAAACTATTATACTTGGACTTATGGGGTCATGCCCATTATAAATATGTTGATGGTTATTCCTATTCCTATTGGTTGTTGATGATTTTCTAAATTCATGTGGTGCTTTCCTCTAAGAGCCAAAGCAGACACATTTAAGGTGTTCTCTACCTTTACATTTTTGGTGAAATCAATTTAAGATAGACATTAAGTCTGTTCAGACAGATGGTGGTGGAGAATTCAAGGATCTCAGCTCATCCTAGCATAAAATGGCATATATCATTGGTTTGCATGCCCTCATTCCACCAGTGGAATAGGGTTGTTGAGGGTGTAACACCCCTACCATTAATACAGTGCTTACCGTCCAATCTCCTTACATATCAGATACACGCAGCGGATATATACTTACATACAATGGGTGATACAATGCCGTTAGTCACCTACGTGACTAACAAGGCTACTACATCTATATACAGCATCGGTCTGATGGACCGGAATCCCGAGTACTACAAATCTACAACACATTCTCCATTTAGCAAATACTACCACAATCTCATTCAATACATACTCCAAGTACAATACATTATGATCTACATACCGAGTTACTAAGATCCTTATACAAGTATACCTCTACCATCTACAAGTTCATACTACTCTCTAAGAGTCTACATCTACCCATTTCCTCACAACTACTTACTTTCTATGTACAAGGGTGTGCCTCCGGTCTCTTCCTTGGTCATATTCGCTTCGGTACCTGCACACTAAAAAATGTCCCCCGAAGGGGTCAGCTTTCGCCGAGCATGATAACCGCATACCCCGCGTACTAGTGAGGGTACGCCGACCACTTGGTCGAATACATGCGGTTCGTTTTCATACAAACATACATGCATACATGCTCTTATACACGATACAAGACTACTCACACAACGTACATACATACAATTCAGTTCATACAAGGGATACGATATAAACCAACCAATACATACTTACCTCTTCCCGAATTACACACACACATCTCATGCACAATATACAATATTGTTAGCTTCATTGGTCCACCCGGTTAATCGGGTGGAGATTACTCTTTTACTCGTTACTTCATACATACGCATACATACTCATACATACTTACGGATCCATACTTACTTACTCTTACTCTTACTCAAGTTAAGTCGTCGGGACCTCCGGCCCTGGGGACTACTCCGTCCCACCTCCGGGATTTACTTGACTCACCAATCCGGGATGCTACCCATTTAAGGGATTTGGGCCGCGGACCAGTTAAGAGTCAGGAATTGCAGCCAACCTCTTGTGACTCCGCATCCTCACGCGTGGCCGAAGCTATATCGGACTTCTACTCATTCCGGTTTACTCACTTAAGTTAGGAGTTAGGTAGTTAGGAATTAGCAGAAGTCAACATTCAAGCCACAATAATACGATACACATATATACATACTCACGAAATACATTACAATATACAAGTACACTACAGAATACAATACCTTCATCATCATTCATACATTTCATGAATTATACAAACTATTGTTCGAGGCAAATATCAAGAACAATGTAAACAAGCACAAGTAGGTGCAATATAGTCCGATTCATGCATTTATCTTATTAGGTGATCAAATAAGCACACAAATCGGGGTAACCAGATTAGGATACAGGGCATGAAGAAACCATACCTTTCACCGTTGTACTTGTATCCCAACGTTCCTCCGGTATTCACAATTCAAATCCTATGATATACATACAACCGAATAATTAATCTAACTATCATTAATTTAATTCGGTTACCCTCACGCTTTCTAACTCATACTTACTAAGTCTTCACATCCTTATACTTACATTTTATTTACTTACTTTTAATTACTTAACAATGGTTTACTTACATATATAGGCACGTATGTATAGGTGGGTATACATGTACATACATACATATACTAACCATAGTCTTATAGTTTTTTTTTTTGTAAGTTTTGACCCGACCGAACTTGCGACCGACCTTGCAAGTTCGGTCCGAGTCAGTAGGTTACATCGGGTGAAAATTCCAGGGCCGACCGACCTTGCAAGTCCGGTCCCAAGGTCGGTCCATTCCAGTAAGTTACTTAACGGGAAAATTTTAGCCCGACCGACCTTGCAAGTCCGGTCGCAAGGTCGGTCCATTCCAGTAGCTTGCTCGACGGAAATTTTTCTGGCCAACCGAACTTGCATGTCCGGTCGCAAGTCCGGTCGATTCCAGTAGGTTACAGACGGGAGAATTTTTTTCTGGTCCGACCGAACTTGCAAGTCCGGTCGATTCCAGAAGCTTTCCCGTCTTTGTAAATCTGGGCTCGACCGACCTTGCAAGTTCGGTCCTAAGGTCGGTCCGGCCCAGTATTTGCATTTTAATTTCTGTTTTCAGTTCTAACCTTTACCCATTGTTTCCCAATCTTCCCATATGTAATCCCACATGTTTTAACACTACCTAGGCCCTCAAAATTGCCTTAGTTCATCCCCCAAACCTACTACTCAATTCCTACCTTCACCTACACATTTTTCCTTACTCCTTCTCAACACTTACACTAGTTCTTACTCCTCTAATGCAACAGATTTTTGTTGCCACTTCTACCACTCAATACTCCCTCTATCAATGTCACTCCTAGCATCCCAAATACATCTCCTATTACCATGCCAATTCATTTCTAAGCAATTATACCACCTATGCCCAAGTCCAACATTCTTTTTACCAATTCTTGCACACTAATCTTTCCTAGTTCTTCTATACAATTTGATACCCCTTTGCTACAGATTTTGGTTCCTACTTCCTCCATACATAATTTCCTCTCCTAATGTCATCTCCAAGGCCTACAATGCATTGTCTCACCTCTTCAAGTCCAACACTCATTCCCTAGGTCAAGTACATAAGTTCTCCTAGTTCCTCCAATACCATTCAACAACCCTTGCTACAGATTTTACATTCTTTCATTCTCTTACCACAACTACTACTCATAGTCATTAGACATCTCTACTTACTCCAACACCCTTGGTTTTGCCATTCACCAATTCATCCCTACATGTACATATTCCTACCAAAATTTTGCCATAGTCCCTCTACATTTCTTACTTCTCCACATATGTGTTTTCTCATCCAACTCATTCCTAATCTAGCCAAACCACAAGGGTTCTACCAGCACACATACAAAATCTTAGTACACCATTACTTCCTCAATCCACATTACTAATGCACATACACAATACACTTGGCTCTAAGGCCCACAATTCACATACTAGTTCACAAATACTCAAACTTCCTCAATTACATTACTAATACATTATTTGGTTTCTTTAGATTGGTTACCCATTCCCATTACTCTAATGCACTAAAATTTAACATTAGTAAAGAGCTCTTACCTTGAGCTTATAATTCCTTCTTTCTTTCTCATTTCTCCTCCTTCTTCCTTTCTTGCCCAAATCGGCCATGTGGGGGAATGGAGTTGCCAAACTCCATTCCCATCACCCAATGAACACAAAACACTATAATTAATATACTAATCCCTTAAATTAATGTCAATTCATTGAAGTGTTTGAAATGAAATTTCTAGGGTTTACCTTTGGAGAGTTTTAGAAGGGTTTTAGCCCTTGGTTCAAGAAGGTGAATCCACCACCATTGCTAGGTTGATATTTTGCTCAAAAGAGAGAGAAACAAGGTATTACATATGGTAAAATCGGTTATGAAAGGAAGGTGGAGAGAACATGAGTTTTTCATGTAGATTTTTACCTTGTTGGAAAGAGGAGACTCCAAGCTCCATAATGGTGTGCTTTTCTCTTCAAATGGGGAAAACCCATGGAGATGAAACTCATCCTTTTCGAATTTTGAAAAGAGGGAATGTAGAGGAGAATGAGGGGAGTTCAAATATGTAATTATTTTTGAGTTTGGAGCTTACATGAGGATGGAGCATGAGGTAGAAGGTGGAGTTGCCATGGGAGCTTCTTGAAGCTCTAAAAATCGCAGCCACAAGGGAGAAGAAGAGGGGCAGTACGATGAGGAAGGAGGGAATGGGAGAGAGAGAATAGAAAAGTGAGGTGAGAGAGTAGATAGATAAAGTAGCTTTTACTTTATTGTTTTTCTTTGCTTTTTGGCTCTCTTATTAGTTAGCTAGTTACATGTGTGTGTGAGGGAGTTGTTTGACAGATAAAAACCGCCCCCTACAGTTATACCAGCTGGAGCGTTTTTCGTCTTTTACAGAAAACGCTTTATTTTTACCCGGTTTAGGTACTGTTCACTAACCGGTCCGTTTTCCAGAATTTTCTCGTTTTATTATTTTTATTAGTTATTAAGCTTCCATAAATGCTTAATAATTATTATTTATGATTTATAATTTTTACGGGTCCGTTTGACCACTTAAAGTCACTTTCCGGGTTTTCTCAAAAAACGTGCTCTAAAGCTCTATTAGCGTTTTAATTCATTATTTGGATCCGTTTTTCTTCAGGAGTTGTTCCCATATATTGTTTTAGGCCTTATTAAGCCTTTAGAATCCATATAATACGCTAACCGAGGTCTCATACCTCCTATGGTTATTTAACGCTTATTTAGCGTTTTTCGCCTTTTAAGCGTTTCTTTATTTCTTTGGATTTATTTTTCCTTACTGTTATTAATTAGGTACCATTAGGCCCTTAAATACGTATTAAGTTATTTTAATCCCTGTATTTAAGTTCGGGGTATTTCAATCTACCCCCCTTAAGAAACTTTGTCCTCAAAGTTGTTCGCGGTTATGGGATTACTATACTTACTCCTTTATACTTGCCTAGTGCCAAAGTCATACATCCTTCCTCCTTACAATTCCCAAAATCCCTCAAGGTTCCTACATACCATACTATACCAATATACAATAGTTACTCCAATCCGCACTACTACTAACTATCCGGTTCCTCATTACAGAGTTCATACATACATACAGTGCAAAGCTATCCCCAAGCAATGCAATACACATACATCCAATCCCGCAGGCACTCAGGTCATCTCGACACAGGACTCCTCTATGTCCTGCTGCCCTTGGAATAATACCATATGCTACACTACTATCTTCTCCGGTATAAGCTTCTAGCCAAATCCTTATTCTCAGTCTAAGGAAAAATCCTTCCCAACAGCTAATTAGAAATCTTTCTAAAGCATCCAACTCCAAGTTCCAATTTATATTCATTACTTCTATCCTATGTGTGATTCTTGTGACCACTTGAGGGGAGCTTCGAGGATCATTCGACCCTGATGTGATCAGCATCAGTGTTGAACTATCTTTCCACCCCAATTTGTGTTCGTTTCCCTTGATCTGATCAGGATCAAGTTCGACTTCCACATCAGGTTCAACCAAGCAATTAATTCAATTATTTCCATGTTTTATCTTTTTACTCTTCCTAGTCATTCATACATCTCCAAAGGATGGAATCAGTCCATCAATCATCCTCACTCTATTTCCCAAATGCTTTACTCCATGGTTCAATCCTAGTGCTCATTTCCTCAACCTTCACTACTTCCATCCATTACTCACCATCATATCCTATATTCTAACTAAGGAATACTACCTTTATAAGATTTAATTGACTACAATTGTTTCAAATATTTTACTTACGATTCCACTACTCATAAACTTCATTCATCTACTATCCTCCTTCATTTCGTACTACTTCTTCAAAGGTTACAATACTTGTGGAGACTCCGTCCACTACTCATTACTTTTCTTTTACTAATACTCTTACATTGTGTTACAAGATGGGTATACTTCCTCATATGGTATTTGCATGTCTAATGCCTAATTCCATATTTACATATGAATGAGTACTTATGTTTATTTAACATAGTATCAATCAGCAATTTGGTTCTCATTGTGCTATGCACATTACGGTTTAAGTGTTTTATTCATAAAAACTTACATTAAGCGGTTTTCGCTCTACCCCCCTTAAAAGGGATTACGCCCACGTAATCTACCATATGTTATTATTATTAAACATTGGTTTAATCAGTTTGGGCAAATTGAAGCGTTTAGCCTTCACTACGGTATACTATAGAATATGCTCTGGTCAAGGGTCTTAACCATACCAACGGTTTATCTTTGCACCAAGAGTTCCTATATGAGTTTAGTTAACTCATATTAATTCGGTTTCTAGCCTAATCGGCTTCAAGGCATTAATAGCCATTTTGCTATACTTACTAGGTATATTAATCTCCTAGCTAGGGCCCACTAGCTTCTGCTGCGCGACCCTGATAACTCGGGTTTTACCCTTCGTGTTATCCTTAATGTGCTATTACATCACCTTTTATCTCCGTCTATTATGGGAAATAGGTTTACTACAAATGCGGTATTCTTTTACCGTGTGCGAACTCAATGAGTTTAAGATTATAACCACCTCTCTGTTAATCTACTGCACATGCTATTTCGTGCTTCCGGGTTATTCACTAAGTTCCTTTCGACTTATTGTCGGGCGAGGTTAAGTCACCACTTAGTTGTAGTGTTTCCTCTGGTGTCACTAGCTTCTAAATTCTACCAGTTTCCCTGGTTCAGTACAAGTGTTCTTTACTTGTATGACCTTGCATTGATATGTGTCGGTCCTAGTGACTTTGATATGTCTCCTTTCACCTTTTACTCCATGGAATTCACATCTTGTGATTATTAGTGTGTTTTGTACACTCTTCGTGCTTCTTTGGCCTTAGGCCGCACGGTTTGTTGCTAAGCTTGCTTGACTATCTTATGCCATGTTTATGGTGAAAGGAAAGATTTACTACGGTTTTACATTCTCCATATCCCTAGCCATCTCATTAGATCATTAGCTGAACAGTGCAATGCAAAACACTCATTCATACAGAGTGCAGAGGCGTAAACGCTACAGGTAAGTCACTTATGTGATAGGAAGGAATATTTTCTGTGTGTCATCTCATACTTATACTCCGTGTTATTGCTTACTACTCCCTCATAGCGGTCGCCTGTTGCCACCGTATTCTTACTCATTGTACAACATTGCTTTTACTGTTTCTGTTACTGTGGTAGTTTCCTCTTTACTTATTGCCATTGTCGTGGCACCACTTCCTTATGGTGTAAATACACTAGGAGTTCCTGTGTTCGTGTGTATGACGTTTGTCGTAGAATACTGCACGTTATCATCTTCCCATTGTGGAGATGTTCTGTTTCCAATTAGGTTTCATGTGTAGGTTAGCTTACCTCACATTCTATCATCATTTGTGATACAATTTACCAAGTGTCTTGGTTGACATGGATGAAGTAATTTGTATCGGTTTACTAGCTCTCTTGAGCGTTGGTCATTCATGGTTTCAATGTGTTATTCACATTGATTGTTTTGACAATTACTGTCTTTCCAGTGCTGAGCACTAATGATAGGCTCTAGCTGTGTAGTTTACTCTGTCATTGATAATGAAGTTCTTGTTGAGGAGTTTGTCTCCACTCATAGGTCTAATGACAAGGTTTGCTATGTTGGTGTTTCACAATGTTCACTATATGTTTGGTGTATATGGAGTATGCTTACTCCTTAAGTCGTAATGGTTTGGAGATCTCATTTCCTTATTCCATCACCCCTTGGCAATATCTATTGCGTGGGCTTTTCTGTTATAATAGATGAAGCCTTTTCTAAGGTTCACATCATCACCTCATATTGTGTCTTCGGTTAACGAGGGGTACCTTCCCTTGGGTTTCTCGTAGTGTCCAAGTGTGGACTAGGCCAATGTTGGCATCACCTCTCATTTGGGCTCTGTGCTACCTTGCTACAGAAGGCATGGCGGTAATTAAGAACTCCGTCAACTGTATACTAGGCTGATGCTCTAGTGACAGTGACATTGAGTTGGCCATTCTCCAAGCCACTCAGATGTTGGGTTTGAATTTATGGTCCAGTTGTTGATTTCTTGTCGTATGAGGCAATCCCTCTTGCAGTCTTGTTAGTAATGGTGTGGGTTTTGCAACCGTTTAAGGTTACACAACGCGTCAGGTTTTGGCTTTTAGGCCCATATTGCTGCAAGCTATGCTTTTGCAAGCTGCTTACATGTTTCCACTCCATGTATACTGTCATAGGTTGGAGGTATTATTGGGCTCCATGGTAAGTCGTGGCATCACGCTTCCGTTCATAGGAGACCTTCTTAGGCAAATGGTGTTATTAAGTGTCCTCTCAGTATCTTAGGGCATTTCCTGTTAAGTGAAATCCCTTCGGGTCCTAACCGAGTGTTCGTTCTAACTTTCGTGCTTTTATCATGTCGTTGTTGTTCGACTGTTGCAACGCAGACACCCTTCAAGGATTGCTCCTGAGTGTTTTTGAGCATGCCGTTACATCCGGCTAATGCTTATAACGTGTGTTGTCCTCTAAGACCGTCTTATGGTATTGTACTTGAGTCGTCCCCTTTTTGGGTTCAACGTCTCCCGTTCTTGGGTAGACTGTTTACCTTGCTCCTAGTGCTTGAGACTAGGTTTTATATCCTCTTCCGATGATGGATTGTGCTTCGTAGTAATCTGTGTGATTGCTCTTGGAGTTCCGCCCGTTTGCTGAGCATTGTGGTGTTCACGTTAGGCAACTGCCTTACTGTGTTTAGGCTGGGTATATCTTCCAGCTATCGCGTATTTGTTGGTGTCCTCGAGACATGTCCATGTCTATATTTACTAGTCTGTGCTTTTTGCACTTCCCAGTCTTCATTCCTTATCTTCAGATGGATTCTCTGAGTTCCTTATACTTGTTCCTTAATTGAGTCCTTCTCCTTGTTGTCGTGTCCAGTTGTTCTGGGTTTGACTTACTGATGGTCCGTAGAACGGAGTCGACTACTTCCCGTGTGTCGTACACTACATGTATACATACGTGGGTACCATGTTGATACGTTACCACTTACCCAACTATATGTCGGGCCCGCAAGCTCCTTCGAGTTGCGGTTGTCCCCATCCCGTAACGGGTACACTCGTAGTGTTTCGTCACACGCCTAGGTGAAGTATTCTGTTGCCAACTCCTCTTGTATCATTCTATGATACTCACCATAATCTGTTGGTCTGGTTTTAAAATCCAAGGTTTTTAAAAGAAGGTTGTGGTTTTGAAAGAAAACTTTGGTTTTAAAACTATGGTTCGGTGTTAAAAGAAAGTTCTCATGGCATAGCCATGTTTGAGGTCTTGACCAAGTCTAGCTTCTCGCTGACTGGTATGTTTAAATACTGTGGTCGGGCCACTAGGCCTTTCCAAGGTTCCATACGTCTGGTTGTTAGGATGTGTGATCCTGTGGTTTGTCTCGTTACAGTCACCGTACATTACTATGTACTTGTGACGTGTTAGTGTTCCTTTACAATATCTCTGTTTTACTGCACTTGCCTTGGCAAGTGCGTGGTATCGGTGGTTTTTGGATAATCCTATGCCAATTCCGGTATGGTTTCCATTTGTGTTTGTTAGTCTCGTTGACCTTCCCTCGATCTTATTGATCTATATTGGTATACTCGCTCCTTTAGGTAGCTTCTTGGTGGTCTAGACATGGCTGTCGTAGATCTGGGTACTCCTCCACTCCTTGGAGGTTCCCGTTCTATTTGGTTTAGTGTCGTTCCTTGTGGCTCGTTCCCACACATTGGTGGTGGTTACTGAGCCTCCTTGTTTAGGCACTACTCTTGTAGTCCTATTGGATTATATCTCATGGTTGTTCTTGTAGTTGTCTAGCTATTTTGGCCAGGTAGTCAACCTTAATGGCGTTGTAGTTTTGGAGTTAACCGCTCCGACTATGTCCTTAGTCAGCTAGCATACCGTTGGTGGTATTATTCAAGTGTTACTATCCCGTAGACTGTGGTCTCGGGTTCCGTTACTGCTCCCTTTTCATTCCGTTGCACGGTTAGTGCTTCTTTCCTGCTGTTGGTTGACTAGCTAGGTTTCGCGACTGCTAAGCATGTCGCCCATGTTGTTGTAAGTTGTAGCCTCCTGTGGTTGGAGTGCTCATTCCACGCTATTAGTGCGGGTATGTGTTGTTCAACCGGTCCATCTCCGGGACTTCCAGTTCCTGGAATCTACTACATGTCGGTTCTTGTTTACCGTGTGATTGCTTCACACTGCCAGATCGGGTTTTCCCGAGTGTGAGAGTGCTTTTTCTCTCTCTGGCGTCCTTTCCCAAGTATACAGTGGGGTTTGGGCGGGCGGGACGGTATTGTAGGTATCCGGTACTCACCGGTAGTTTCCTAACTAGCATATCTCTAATGCTAACACTCAGCCCTTCGCCCTAAGCTTCTAATTCCTAACTCGGTATTCCTAGCTCGTATTTCCATTCATCAAGCGATACTTCGCTCTGATACCACTTTTTTGTAACACCCCTACCATTAATACAGTGCTTACCGTCCAATCTCCTTACTATCAGATACACGCAGCGGATATATACTTACATACAATGGTGATACAATGCCGTTAGTCACCTACGTGACTAACAAGGCTACTACATCTATATACAGCATCGGTCTGATGGACCGGAATCCCGAGTACTACAAATCTACAACACATTCTCCTTTACCAAATACTACCACAATCTTCATTCAATACAATACTCCAAGTACAATACAATATGATCTACATACCGAGTTACTAATCCTTATACAAGTATACTACCTCTACCAAGTTCATACATACTCTCTAAGAGTCTACATCTACCCATTTCCTCACAACTACTTACTTTCTATGTACAAGGGTGTGCCTCCGGTCTCTTCCTTGGCCATATTCGCTTCGGTACCTGCACACTAAAAATGTCCCCCGAAGGGGTCAGCTTTCGCCGAGCATGATAACCGCATACCCCGCGTACTAGTGAGGGTACGCCGACCACTTGGTCGAATACATGCGGTTCGTTTTCATACAAACATACATGCATACATGCTCTTATACACGATACAAGACTACTCACACAACGTACATACATACAATTCAGTTCATACAAGGGATACGATATAAACCAACCAATACATACTTACCTCTTCCCGAATTACACACACACATCTCATGCACAATATACAATATTGTTAGCTTCATTGGTCCACCCGGGTTAATCGGGTGGAGATTACTCTTTTACTCGTTACTTCATACATACGCATACATACTCATACATACTTACGGATCCATACTTACTTACTCTTACTCTTACTCAAGTTAAGTCGTCGGGACCTCCGGCCCTGGGGACTACTCCGTCCCACCTCCGGGATTTACTTGACTCACCAATCCGGGATGCTACCCATTTAAGGGATTTGGGCCGCGGACCAGTTAAGAGTCAGGAATTGCAGCCAACCTCTTGTGACTCCGCATCCTCACGCGTGGCCGAAGCTATATCGGACTTCTACTCATTCCGGTTTACTCACTTAAGTTAGGAGTTAGGTAGTTAGGAATTAGCAGAAGTCAACATTCAAGCCACAATAATACGATACACATATATACATACTCACGAAATACATTACAATATACAAGTACACTACAGAATACAATACACTTCATCATCATTCATACATTTCATGAATTATACAAACTATTGTTCAGGCAAATATCAAGAACAATGTAAACAAGCACAAGTAGGTGCAATATAGTCCGATTCATGCATTTATCTTATTAGGTGATCAAATAAGCACACAAATCGGGGTAACCAGATTAGGATACAGGGCATGAAGAAATCATACCTTTCACCGTTGTACTTGTATCCCAACGTTCCTCCGGTATTCACAATTCAAATCCTATGATATACATACAACCGAATAATTAATCTAACTATCATTAATTTAATTCGGTTACCCTCACGCTTTCTAACTCATACTTACTAAGTCTTCACATCCTTATACTTACATTTTATTTACTTACTTTTAATTACTTAACAATGGTTTACTTACATATATAGGCACGTATGTATAGGTGGGTATACATGTACATACATACATATACTAACCATAGTCTTATAGTTTTTTTTTTTTGTAAGTTTTGACCCGACCGAACTTGCGACCGACCTTGCAAGTTCGGTCCGAGTCAGTAGGTTACATCGGGTGAAAATTCCAGGGCCGACCGACCTTGCAAGTCCGGTCCCAAGGTCGGTCCATTCCAGTAAGTTACTTAACGGGAAAATTTTAGCCCGACCGACCTTGCAAGTCCGGTCGCAAGGTCGGTCCATTCCAGTAGCTTGCTCGACGGAAATTTTTCTGGCCGACCGAACTTGCATGTCCGGTCGCAAGTCCGGTCGATTCCAGTAGGTTACAGACGGGAGAATTTTTTCTGGTCCGACCGAACTTGCAAGTCCGGTCGTTCCAGGAAAGCTTTCCCGTCTTTGTAAATCTGGGCTCGACCGACCTTGCAAGTTCGGTCCTAAGGTCGGTCCGGCCCAGTATTTGCATTTTAATTTCTGTTTTCAGTTCTAACCTTTACCCATTGTTTCCCCAATCTTCCCACATGTAATCCCACATGTTTTAACACTACCTAGGCCCTCAAATTGCCTTAGTTCATCCCCAAACCTACTACTCAATTCCTACCTTCACCTACACATTTTTCCTTACTCCTTCTCAACACTTACACTAGTTCTTACTCCTCTAATGCAACAGATTTTTGTTGCCACTTCTACCACTCAATACTCCCTCTATCAATGTCACTCCTAGCATCCCAAATACATCTCCTATTACCATGCCAATTCATTTCTAAGCAATTATACCACCTATGCCCAAGTCCAACATTCTTTTTACCAATTCTTGCACACTAATCTTTCCTAGTTCTTCTATACAATTTGATACCCCTTTGCTACAGATTTTGGTTCCTACTTCCTCCATACATAATTTCCTCTCCTAATGTCATCTCCAAGGCCTACAATGCATTGTCTCACCTCTTCAAGTCCAACACTCATTCCCTAGGTCAAGTACATAAGTTCTCCTAGTTCCTCCAATACCATTCAACAACCCTTGCTACAGATTTTACATTCTTTCATTCTCTTACCACAACTACTACTCATAGTCATTAGACATCTCTACTTACTCCAATACACCCTTGGTTTTGCCATTCACCAATTCATCCCTACATGTACATATTCCTACCAAATTTTGCCATAGTCCCTCTACATTTCTTACTTCTCCACATATGTGTTTTCTCATCCAACTCATTCCTAATCTAGCCAAACCACAAGGGTTCTACCAGCACACATACAAAATCTTAGTACACCATTACTTCCTCAATCCACATTACTAATGCACATACACAATACACTTGGCTCTAAGGCCCACAATTCACATACTAGTTCACAAATACTCAAACTTCCTCAATTACATTACTAATACATTATTTGGTTTCTTTAGATTGGTTTACCCATTCCCATTACTCTAATGCACTAAAATTTAACATTAGTAAAGAGCTCTTACCTTGAGCTTATAATTCCTTCTTTCTTTCTCATTTCTCCTCCTTCTTCCTTTCTTGCCCAAATCGGCCATGTGGGGGAATGGAGTTGCCAAACTCCATTCCCATCACCCAATGAACACAAAACACTATAATTAATATACTAATCCCTTAAATTAATGTCAATTCATTGAAGTGTTTGAAATGAAATTTCTAGGGTTTACCTTTGGAGAGTTTTAGAAGGGGTTTTAGCCCTTGGTTCAAGAAGGTGAATCCACCACCATTGCTAGGTTGATATTTTGCTCAAAAGAGAGAGGAAAACAAGGTATTACATATGGGTAAAATCGGTTATGAAAGGAAGGTGGAGAGAACATGAGTTTTTCATGTAGATTTTTACCTTGTTGGAAAGAGGAGACTCCAAGCTCCATAATGGTGTGCTTTTCTCTTCAAATGGGGAAAACCCATGGAGATGAAACTCATCCTTTTCGAATTTTGAAAAGAGGGAAATGTAGAGGAGAATGAGGGGAGTTCAAATATGTAATTATTTTTGAGTTTGGAGCTTACATGAGGATGGAGCATGAGGTAGAAGGTGGAGTTGCCATGGGAGCTTCTTGAAGCTCTAAAAATCGCAGCCACAAGGGAGAAGAAGAGGGGAGTACGATGAGGAAGGAGGGAATGGGAGAGAGAGAGAAAAGTGAGGTGAGAGAGTAGATAGATAAAGTAGCTTTTACTTTATTGTTTTTCTTTGCTTTTTGGCTCTCTTATTAGTTAGCTAGTTACATGTGTGTGTGAGGGAGTTGTTGACAGATAAAAACCGGCCCCCTACAGTTATACCAGCTGGAGCGTTTTTCGTCTTTTACAGAAAACGCTCGTATTTTACCCGGTTTAGGTACTGTTCACTAACCGGGTCCGTTTTCCGGAATTTTCTCGTTTTATTATTTTTATTATTATAAGCTTCCATAAATGCTTAATAATTATTATTTAATGATTTATAATTTTTACGGGTCCGTTTGACCACTTAAAGTCACGTTTCCGGGTTTTCTCGAAAAACGTGCTCTAAAGCTCTATTAGCGTTTTAATTCATTATTTGGATAATCCGTTTTTTCTTCAGGATTTGTTCCCATATATTGTTTAGGCCTATTAAGCCTTTAGAATCCATATATACGCTAACCGAGGTCTCATCCTCCTATGGTTATTTAACGCTTATTTACGTTTTTTTCGCCTTTTAAGCGTTTCTTTATTTCTTTGGATTTATTTTTCCTTACTGTTATTAATTAGGTACCATTAGGCCCTTAAATACGTATTAAGTAATTTTAATCCCTGTATTTAAGTTCGGGGTATCTTTCAATCTACCCCCCTTAAGAAACTTTGTCCTCAAAGTTGTTCGCGGTTATGGGATGATACTATACTTACTCCTTTATACTTGCCTAGTGCCAAAGTCATACATCCTTCCTCCTTACAATTCCCAAAATCCTCAAGGTTCCTACATACCATACTATATACAATATACCATAGTTACTCCAATCCGCACTACTACTAACTATCTGGTTCCTCATTACAGAGTTCATACATACATACAGTGCAAAGCTATCCCCAAAGCAATAAATACACACAATAATCCCGCAGGCACTCAGGTCATCTCGACACAGGACTCCTCTATGTCCTGCTGCCCTTGGAATAATACCATATGCTACACTACTATCTTCTCCGGTATAAGCTTCTAGCCAAATCCTTATTCTCAGTCTAAGGAAAAATCCTTCCCAATAGCTAATTAGAAATCTTTCTAAAGCATCCAACTCCAAGTTCCAATTTAATATTCATTACTTCTATCCTATGTGTGATTCTTGTGACCACTTGAGGGGAGCTTCGAGGATCATTCGACCCTGATGTGATCAGCATCAGTGTTGAACTATCTTTCCACCCCAATTTGTGTTCGGTTTCCCTTGATCTGATCAGGATCAAGTTTCGACTTCCACATCAGGTTCAACCAAGCAATTAATTCAATTATTTCCCATGGTTTATCTTTTTACTCTTCCTAGTCATTCATACATCTCCAAGGATGGAATCAGTCCATCAATCATCCTCACTCTATTTCCCAAATGCTTTACTCCATGGTTCAATCCTAGTGCTCATTTCCTCAACCTTCACTACTTCCATCCATTACTCACCATCATATCCTATATTCTAACTAAGGAATACTACCTTTATAAGATTAAATTGACTACAATTGTTTCAAATATTTTACTTACGATTCCACTACTCATAAACTTCATTCATCTACTATCCTCCTTCATTTCGTACTACTTCTTCAAAGGTTACAATACTTGTGGAGCTCTGTCCACTACTCATTACTTTTCTTTTACTAATACTCTTACACTGGTGTTACAAGATAGGTACATTCCTCCTATGGTATTTGCATGTTTAATGCCTAGTTACCATAATTACAATATGAATGAGTACTTATGTTTATTAAACTAGTACCAATCATCAATTTGATTCTCATTTGTGCTATGCACATTACGGTTTAAGTGTTTTATTCATAAAACTTACATTAAGCGGGTTTCGCTCTACCCCCCTTAAAAGGGATTACGCCCACGTAATCTACCATATGTTATTATTATTAGACATTGGTTTAATCAGTTTGGGCAAACTGAAGCGTTTAGCTTCACTACGGTATACTATAGAATATGCTCTGGTCAAAGGGTCTTAACCATACCAATGGTTTAGTCTTTGCACCAAATTCCTATATGAGTTTATCTAACTCATAATTAATTTGGTTCCAGCCTATTAGGCTTCACGGCATTAATAGCCATTCTACTATACTTACTAGGTATAGTATCTCCTAGCTAGGGCCCACTAGCTTCTGCTGCGCGACCCTAATAACTCGGGTTACTTACCCTTCGTGTTATCCTTAATGTGCTATACATAAGCTTTTATCCGTCTATTATGGAAATAAGGTTTACTGAACAAATTCGGTATTCTTTTTACCGCGTTCGAACTCAATGAGTTTAAGATTTTAACCAGCTCTCTGGTAATCTACTGCAATGTTATTCGTGCTTCCATTCCGGGTTATTCACTAAGTTCCTTCGACTTATTGTCGGGCGAGGTTAAGTCACTACTTAGTTGTAGTGTTTCCTCTGGTGTCACTAGCTTCCGAATTCTACCAGTTTCCCTGGTTCAGTACAAGTGTTCTTTACTTGTATGACCTTGCATGATATGTGTCGGTCCTAGTGACTTTGATATGTCTCCTTTCACCTTTACCTCCCAATGGAATTCACATCTTGTGATTATTAGTGTGTTGTACACTCTTCGTGCTTCTTTGGCCTTAGGCCGCACTGTATGTTGCTAAGTTTGCTTGACTGCTTATGCCATGTTTATGGTGAAAGGAAAGATTTACTACGGTTTACATTCTCCATATCCCAAGCCATCTCATTAGATCATTAGCTGAACAAGTGCAATGCAAAACACTCAGTCATACAGAGTGCAGAGGCGTAAACGCTTGACAGTAAGTCACTTATGTGATAGGAAGGAATATTTCTGTGTGTCATCTCATACTTATACTCCGTGTTATTGCTTAACTACTCCCTCATAGCGGTCGCCTGTTGCGCACCGTATTCTTACTCATTGTACAACATTGCTTTTACTGTTTCTGTTACTGTGGTAGTTCCTTTTTACTTAGTGACATTGTCCTTGGCACCACTTCCTTATGGTGTAAATACACTAGGAGTTCCCTGTGTTTGTGTGTATGACGGTTGTCGTAGAATACTGCACGTTATCATCTTCCCATTGTGGAGATGTTCTGTTTCCAATTAGGTTTCATGTGTAGGTTAGCTTACCTCACATTCTATCATCATTTGTGATACAATTTACCAAGTGTCTTGGTTGACAATGGATGAAGTAATTTATCGGGTTACTAGCTCTCTTGAGCGTTGGTCATTCATGGTTTCAATGTGTATTCACATTGATTGTTTTGACAATTACTGTCTTTCCAGTGCTGAGCACTAATGATAGGCTCTAGCTGTGTAGTTTACTCTGTCATTGATAATGAAAGTTCTTGTTGAGGAGTTTGTCTCCACTCATAGGTCTAATGACAAGGTTTGCTATGTTGGTGTTTACACAATGGTTCACTATATGTTTGGGTGTATATGGAGTATGCTTACTCCTTAAGTCGTAATGGTTTGGAGATCTCATTTCCTTATTCCATCACCCCTTGGCAATATCTATATGCGTGGGCTTTTCTGTTATAATAGATGGAAGCCTTTTCTAAGGGTTCACATCATCACCTCATTTGTGATCTTCGGTTGACGAGGGGTACCTTCCCTTGGGTTTCTCGTAGTGTCCAAGTGTGGACTAGGCCAATGTTGGCATCATCACCTCATCAGTTTGGGCTTTTCTGTCATTATCTGCTACAGAAGGCATGGCGGTAATTAAGAACTCCGTCAACTGTATACTAGGCTGATGCTCTAGTGACAGTGACATTGAGTTGGCCATTACTCCAAGCCACTCAAAATGTTGGGTTTGAATTTATGGTCCAGTTGTTGATTTCTTGTCGTATGAGGCAATATTTCTTGCGAGTCTTGTTAGTAATGGTGTGGGTTTTGCAACCGTTTAAGGTTACACACGCGTCAGGGTTATGGCTTTAGAGCCATATTGCTGCAAGCTATGCTTTTGCAAGCTGCTTACACATGTTTCCACTCCATGTATACTGTCGTGGGTTGGAGGTATTATTGGGCTCCATGGTAAGTCGTGGCCTCACGCTTCCGTTCATAGGAGACCTTCTTAGGCAAATGGTGTTAGTAAGTGTCTCTCAGTATCTTAGGGCATTTCCTGTTAAGTGAAATCCCTTCGGGTCCTAACCGAGTGTTCGTTCTAACTTTCGTGTGCTTTTATCATGTCGCTGTTGTTCGACTGTTGCAATGCAGACACCCTTCAAGGATTGCTCCTGAGTGCTGTTGAAGCATGCCGTTACATCCGGCTAATGCTTATAACGTGTGTTGTCCTCTAAGCCGTCTTATGGTATTGTACTTGAGTCGTCCCCTTTTTGGGTTATAACGTCTCCCGTTCTCGGGTAGACTGTTTACACTTGCTCCTAGTGCTTGAGCCTAGGGTTATATATCCTCTCGATGATGGATTGTGCTTCGTAGTAATCTTGTGATTGCTCTTGGGAGTTCCGTCCCGTTTGCTGAGCATTGTGTGTTCACGTTAGGCAACTGCCTTACTGTGTTTAGGCTGGGTATATCTTCCAGCTATCGCGTATTTGTTTGGTGTCCTCGAGACATGTCCAATGTCTATATTTGCTGGTCTGTGCTTTTTGCACTTCCCAGTCTTCATTCCTTATCTTCAGATGGATTCTCTGAGTTCCTTATACTTGTTCCTTAACTGAGTTTCCTTCTCCTTGATTGTCGGTGGTGTCCAGTTGTTCTGGTTTGAACTTACTGATGGTCCGTAGAACGGAGTCGACTACTTCCCGTGTGTCGTACACTACATGTGTACATACGTGGGGTACCATGTTGATACGTTGCCACTTACCCAACTATATGTCGGGCCAGCAAGCTCCTTCGGAGTGCGGTTGTCCCACATCCCGTAACGGGTACACTCGTAGTGTTCGTCACACGCCTAGGTGAAGTATTCTGTTGCCAACTCCTCTTGTATCATTCTATGATACTCACCATAATCATGTTGGTTCGGTTTTAAAATCCAAGGTTTTTAAAAGAAGGTTGTGGTTTTGAAAGAAAACTTGGTTTGAAAACTATGGTTCGGCGTTAAAAGAAGTTCTTCATGGCATAGCCATGTTCGAAATCTTGACCAAGTCCAGCTTCTTGCTGTCTGGTATGTTCTAAATACTGTGGTCGGGCCACTAGGCCTTTCCAAGGTTCCATACGTCTGGTTGTTTAGGATGTGTGATCCTGTGGTTGTCTCGTTACAGTCACCGTACATTACTATGTACTTTGTGACGTGTTAGTGTTCCTTTACATATCTCTGTCTTTACTGCACTTGCCTTGGCAAGTGCGTGGTATCGGTGGTTTTGGATAATCCTATGCCAATCTCGGTATGGTTTCCATTTGTGTTTGTTAGTCTCGTTGACGCTTCCCTCGATCTTATTGATCTATAATTGGTATGCTCGCTCCTTTAGGTGGCTTCTTGGTGGTCTAGACATGGCTGTCGTAGATCTGGGTACTCCTCCACTCCTTGAGGTTCCCGTTCTATTTGGTTTAGTGTCGTTCCTTGCGGCTCGTTCCACACATCGGTGGTGGTTACTGAGCCTTCCTTGTTTAGGCACTACTCTTGTAGTCCTATTGGATTATATTTCATGGTTGTTCTTGTAGTTGTCTGAGCTATGTTGGCCAGGTAGTGCAACCTTAATGGCGTGTAGTTTTGGAGTTAACCGCTCCGACTATGTCCTTAGTCAGCTAGTATACCGTTGGTGGTATTATTCAAGTGTTACTATCCCGTAGACTTGTGTCTCGGGTTCCGTTACTGCTCCCCTTTTCCATTCCGTTGCACGGTTAGTGCTTCTTTCCTGCTGTTGGTTGACTAGCTAGGTTTCGCGACTGCTAAGCATGTCGCCCCATGTTGTTGTAGTTGTAGCCTCCTTGTGGTTGGAGTGCTCATTCCACCGCTATTAAGTGCGGGTATTGTTGTTCAGCCGGGATCTATCTCCGGGACTTCCAGTTCCTGGAATCTACTACATGTCGGTTCTTGTTTACCGTGTGATTGCTTCGCAACTGCCAGATCGGGTTTTCCCGAGTGTGAGAGGGCTTTTCCTCTCTCTGGCGTCCTTTCCCAAGTTATACAGTGGGGTTTGGGCGGGCGGGACCGGTATTGTAGGTATCCGGTACTCACCGGTAGTTCCTAACTAGCATATCTCTAATGCTAACACTCAGCCCTTAGCCCTAAGCTTCTAATTCCTAACTCGGTATTCCTAAGCTCGGTATTTCCAGTCATCAGAGCGATACTTCGCTCTGATACCACTTTTTGTAACACCCCTACCATTAATACAGTGCTTACCGTCCATCTCCTTACATATCAGATACACGCAGCAGATATATACTTACATACAATGGGTGATACAATGCCGTTAGTCACCTACGTGACTAACAAGGCTACTACATCTATATACAGCATCGGTCTGATGGACCGGAATCCCGAGTACTACAAATCTACAACACATTCTCCATTTAACAAATACTACCCACAATCTTCATTCAATACAATACTCCAAGTACAATACAATATGATCTACATACCGAGTTACTAAGATCCTTATACAAGTTATACTACCTCTACCAAGTTCATACATACTCTCTAAGAGTCTACATCTACCCATTTCCTCACAACTACTTACTTTCTATGTACAAGGGTGTGCCTCCGGTCTCTTCCTTGGTCATATTCGCTTCGGTACCTGCACACTAAAAAATGTCCCCCGAAGGGGTCAGCTTTCGCCGAGCATGATAACCGCATACCCCGCGTACTAGTGAGGGTACGCCGACCACTTGGTCGAATACATGCGGTTCGTTTTCATACAAACATACATGCATACATGCTCTTATACACGATACAAGACTACTCACACAACGTACATACATACAATTCAGTTCATACAAGGGATACGATATAAACCAACCAATACATACTTACCTCTTCCCGAATTACACAACACACACATCTCATGCACAATATACAATATTGTTAGCTTCATTGGTCCACCCGGGTTTAATCGGGTGGAGATTACTCTTTTACTCGTTACTTCATACATACGCATACATACTCATACATACTTACGGATCCATACTTACTTACTCTTACTCTTACTCAAGTTAAGTCGTCGGGACCCTCCGGCCCTGGGGACTACTCCGTCCCACCTCCGGGATTTACTTGACTCACAAATCCGGGATGCTACCCATTTAAGGGATTTGGGCCGCGGACCAGTTAAGAGTCAGGAATTGCAGCCAACTCTTGTGACTCCGCATCCCACGCGTGGCCGAAGCTATATCGGACTTCTACTCATTCCGGTTTACTCTCACTTAAGTTAGGAGTTAGGTAGTTAGGAATTAGCAGAAGTCAACATTCAAGCCACAATAATACGATACACATATATACATACTCACGAAATACATTACAATATACAAGTACACTACAGAATACAATACACTTCATCATCATTCATACATTTCATGAATTATACAAACTATTGTTCGAGGCAAATATCAAGAACAATGTAAACAAGCACAAGTAGGTGCAATATATCCGATTCATGCATTTATCTTATTAGGTGATCAAATAAGCACACAAATCGGGTAACCAGATTAGGATACAGGGCATGAAGAAACCATACTACCTTTCACCGTTGTACTTGTATCCCAACGTTCCTCCGGTATTCACAATTCAAATCCTATGATATACATACAACCGAATAATTAATCTAACTATCATTAATTAATTCGGTTACCCTCACCCTCACGCTTCTAACTCTTACTTACTAAGTCTTCACATCCTTATACTTACATTTTATTTACTTACTTTTAATTACTTAACAATGGTTTACTTACATATATAGGCGTATGTATAGGTGGGTATACATGTACATACATACATATACTAACCATAGTCTTATAGTTTTTTTTTTTTGTAAGTTTTGAGACCCGACCGAACTTGCGACCGACCTTGCAAGTTCGGTCCGAGTCAGTAGGTTACATCGGGTGAAAATTCCAGGGCCGACCGACCTTGCAAGTCCGGTCCCAAGGTCGGTCCATTCCAGTAAGTTACTTAACGGGAAAATTTTAGCCCGACCGACCTTGCAAGTCCGGTCGCAAGGTCGGTCCATTCCAGTAGCTTGCTCGACGAAAATTTTTCTGGCCAACCGAACTTGCATGTCCGGTCGCAAGTCCGGTCGATTCCAGTAGGTTACAGACGGGAGAATTTTTTCTGGTCCGACCGAACTTGCAAGTCCGGTCGCAAGTCCGGTCGATTCCAGAAGCTTTCCCGTCTTTGTAAATCTGGGCTCGACCGACCTTGCAAGTTCGGTCCTAAGGTCGGTCCGGCCCAGTATTTGCATTTTAATTTCTGTTTTCAGTTCTAACCTTTACCCATTGTTTCCCCAATCTTCCCATATGTAATCCCACATGTTTTAACACTACCTAGGCCCTCAAAATTGCCTTAGTTCATCCCCCAACCTACTACTCAATTCCTACCTTCACCTACATTTTTTCCTTACTCCTTCTCAACACTTACACTATTCTTCTTACTCCTCTAATGCAACAGATTTTTGTTGCCACTTCTACCACTCAATACTCCCTCTATCAATGTCACTCCTAGCATCCCAAATACATCTCCTATTACCATGCCAATTCATTTCTAAGCAATTATACCACCTATGCCCAAGTCCAACATTCTTTTTACCAATTCTTGCACACTAATCTTTCCTAGTTCTTCTATACAATTTGATACCCCTTTGCTACAGATTTTGGTTCCTACTTCCTCCATACATAATTTCCTCTCCTAATGTCATCTCCAAGGCCTACAATGCATTGTCTCACCTCTTCAAGTCCAACACTCATTCCCTAGGTCAAGTACATAAGTTCTCTCCTAGTTCCTCAATACCATTCAACAACCCTTGCTACAGATTTTACATTCTTTCATTCTCTTACCACAACTACTACTCATAGTCATTAGACATCTCTACTTACTACCAATAATACACCCTTGGTTTTGCCATTCACCAATTCATCCCTACATGTACATATTCCTACCAAAATTTTGCCATAGTCCCTCTACATTTCTTACTTCTTACTTCTCCACATATGTGTTTTCTCATCCAACTCATTCCTAATCTAGCCAAACCACAAGGTTCTACACCAGCACACATACACAAATCTTAGTACACACATTACTTCCTCAATCCACATTACTAATGCACATACACAATACACTTGGCTCTAAGGCCCACAATTCACATACTAGTTCACAAATACTCAAACTTCCTCAATTACATTACTAATACATTATTTGGTTTCTTTAGATTGGTTTACCCATTCCCATTACTCTAATGCACTAAAATTAACATTAGTAAGAGCTCTTACCTTGAGCTTATAATTCCTTCTTTCTTTCTCATTTCTCTCTCTTCTTTTCTTGCCCCAAATCGGCCATGTGGGGGAATGGAGTTGCCAAACTCCATTCCCATCACCCAATGAACACAAAACACTATAATTAATATATTAATCCCTTAAATTAATGTCAATTCATTGAAGTGTTTGAAATGAAATTTCTAGGGTTTACCTTTGGAGAGTTTTAGAAGGGGTTTTAGCCCTTGGTTCAAGAAGGTGAATCCACCACCATTGCTAGGTTGATATTTTGCTCAAAAGAGAGAGAAAACAAGGTATTACATATGGGTAAAATCGGTTATGAAAGGAAGGTGGAGAGAACATGAGTTTTTCATGTAGATTTTTACCTTGTTGGAAAGAGGAGACTCCAAGCTCCATAATGGTGTGCTTTTCTCTTCAAATGGGGAAAACCCATGGAGATGAAACTCATCCTTTTCGAATTTTGAAAAGAGGGAATGTAGAGGAGAATGAGGGGAGTTCAAATATGTAATTATTTTTGAGTTTGGAGCTTACATGAGGATGGAGCATGAGGTAGAAGGTGGAGTTGCCATGGGAGCTTCTTGAAGCTCTAAAAATCGCAGCCACAAGGGAGAAGAAGAGGGGCAGTACGATGAGGAAGGAGGGAATGGGAGAGAGAGAATAGAAAGCGAGGTGAGAGAGTAGATAGATAAAGTAGCTTTTACTTTATTGTTTTTCTTGCTTTTTGGCTCTCTTATTAGTTAGCTAGTTACATGTGTGTGTGAGGGAGTTTGTTTGACAGATAAAACACGGCCCCCCTACAGTTATACCAGCTAGAGCGTTTTCGTCTTTTACAGAAAACGCTCGTTATTTTACCCGGTTTAGGTACTGTTCACTAACCGGGTCCGTTTTCCGGAATTTTCTCGTTTTATTATTTTTTTTTAGTTATTAAGCTTCCATAAATGCTTAATAATTATTATTTAATGATTTATAATTTTTACGTGTAACGACCCCAAAACCACCCTGGTTTGAGACCGTTACACGCCGCGCGCTTATTACCTAAGACACGCAAGGCTACACTATCGAAACCCCCAAATAGAACTAATGCTCATATATTACCAGATAAACGATTACAAAATGTCTTTACAATACACAGGCGGAAGCCAAACTGAATTACAAAGCATAATCTAATACAACTGCCCTAAGGCCAAACAACTAAATACAAAACTCAAATGCCAAAACGGAAAGTAAGAGCTGAATCTCCAAGCACGAACTAAAACCTGCAAATCAGACGGAGATAGGGGTGAGCAAAACTATTGCTCAGCAGGTGATAAACTTCATCAGCTGAGCACGCTCAAACAGATACTGAACATACATACATATACGTATACCAAAGCGCTTATCCAGAGCTAAATCAGAGACAACAGAAGCCTTTCAATAGACAGAAGTCTAAAGCAGAAGGAGCTAAGCGGTGGTCAAAACATACTCAAAAGTAGAAGGTAAGCTGAAGCTGAAAGCTCGACGAAATCAGAAGCTTAACCAATTCAAAAAGCTTAAACGAAATCAGAAGCTTAGCAAATCCAGAACTTAGCATAAGAAGACAGTAAGCACACAGCAGACCGTCTCACGTCAAATACTGATAGAGCAGACGAAGTAGAGCACTTTACAAATCAGAAATCCTCAACAGACAGGAAGCACACTGCAGCCTATCTGAGTTTGTAAACAGACAGAGCAGGCGGAAGCAGTACAAAACAAACAGAGGCGTTCAAAGGACAGAAAGCACACAGCAGTCTGTCAAATACCAGAGCAGCGAAAACAGACAGAAAGCTGAACAGAACACAAACGGAAGTGGGACACTAGCAATCAGAGCATACAGACAGAACGAGCAACCAGCTCGTGAACAGAACGAGGAAACCTCACTCGTAAACAGAACAGGTGTAAACACCCGTGAACAGAACGGGAACATCACCTGTGAAACAGAAGGATCCTACATAGCGCGCTAGAGACAGCGAGACCAGCCATCCAAAGGTTCAGATACAGAGAAGACTAGGTCCCAAAACAGAAGCTTTCAGAACAGACCAAAGCTGTATACAGAACAGGACAGAAGTCCTGTCAAATCATAACAGAAAGCAGAAGCTTAACGAAATCAGAGCGAAAGCTTACCAACGAAAAGCCTTAGCAAGACAGAAGTCGTAACCCGACTAGTAAATACGAAAGCAACTGAAGTCAGAGGTTGAAGCACATTTTCAGAGCAAACCAGAGTTCAAAAAGATTATCGGAGACCTTAAAACCAGAAAACACTTAACACATGCTAAAACACATGAAAACAGATAGTACTCAGAAGGAGGAAACCAACGCCGCAAACGGCACTCAAAACGGAGCTCAAACGAGCAAGTTACTGTCAAACAGAGGCATGTCCGAACTTGTGTCCGGACATCAATGTTCGGACACAAGTCGAACCTTCAAAACAGAAGCAGAGACAGAGGTGTCCGAACATCCAAGTTCGGACGGATGTTCGGACGTTCTTCGGAAATCAGGACGTGTAGAGTCCAAACTTGTGTCCGGACATCAGATGTTCGGACACAAGTCGAAGCCAAAATCAGAGAAAACAGAAGCTGTGTCCGAACTTCAAGCTCGGACGGAAGTTCGGACACAGCGAAGACTTTAGAAAATAAAAGCACAACAGGGTATGTCCGAACGTCAAAGCTCGGACAGACGTTCGGACATACCGAAAAACTCAGAAAACAGAAGCGATTTACACACAGACAGAGGCATCAAAACAATGTCCAAAAATGCAGTACGAAACCAAAGCCTTTAAACCATAACCATGGCAGTTTTAGAAGGTCAAAACCAAGACAAATCAGACAGAGATCGATCACCAAACATAGGGCGATTAAACAATCCGAACTCTCAAATCAGAAGCACTCAAAGTTCACAAAACAGAAGGGACCATAGAGGTAGATTCACCATTGTCAAAGCAATACTTTCATAACAAAATACGCAAAACAAAACCAATCCCACGGGGTTGCAACGCATCAAAACACAAATCCAGAACTCACACCAAATTACCACGGATCAGAAACCACACAAACATATACGGAAAACAACGAAACCAAAACCCCCGTGGGTGAACGCACACAACCGAATCCATCTACCACCTAAAACCTCACATCCGTAGCTAAGCATCTCTACGGACTCTACGAACGCCTTCCCGAATCTCCAGTCAAATGATAATCCCTCGAATAGAACCGCCTCCCAAAATACAAAACAGAATCAGAAAAGAGAAGAGGAAGCCTTAATGGAGAAGAGAAACAATCTACAATCCAACCTGATAGACGACTGACGGACGCACCCAATTCCATCTACAGACCTCCAGCGATTATCAATCAAAAGGGAATGAAGAAGAAGATGAGCAAAGAGAGGGAAGTGAGGAGAAGGTGAGAGCGATGAGAGCGTCGAGAGAACCGTCAATGAGAGAGATGAAGGAAGGGGAATAATTGAACGTGAAGAATAAGAGAGAAGGAAGAAATAAAATAGTTTAATATATATCTCTCTCTCTTAAGAGAATACTAAATAACAACAAGGAAGAGACAATGTAACCCTCCTTCCTAAAGCTAACATATTAACATTAGAAGATGTCATAGACGTCTAATATAAGATCAAATTAATATAGACTCCCTTGTGAATCAAAGGAAAATAAAAAAAAAAAAATCTGGGGCATAAACATTACGGGTCCGTTTGACCACTTAAAGTCACGTTTCCGGGTTTTCTCAAAAAACGTGCTCTAAAGCTCTATTAGCGTTTTAATTCATTTTTGGATCCGTTTTCTTCGGGAGTTGTTCCCATATATTGTTTAGGCCTTATTAAGCCTTTAGAATCCATATAATACGCTAACCGAGGTCTCATACCTCCTATGGTTATTTAGCGCTTATTTAGCGTTTTTCGCCTTTTAAGCGTTTCTTTATTTCTTTGGATTATTTTTCCTTACTGTTATTAATTAGGTACCATTAGGCCCTTAAATACGTATTAAGTTAATTTAATCCCTGTTTAAGTTCGGGGTATTCAAGGGGAGAATCAAACAAGCAGTTAATAAGGGTCTGTGTCTTTTACATCAAGCTCCTCTACCTTTAACATACTGGTCCTAAGATTTCACCATTGCCACTTATCTCATTAATCGACCCCCCACAAAAGTTTTGTCCTATTCTACCCCTTATCAACACCTTCATCTCAAGGATCTTGATCTTAAGGGTCTTTGGTTGTTCTTGTTTCCCTAATCTTAGGCCTTAATGATCATAAGCTATCATTTTGAACTCAAGAATGTATTTTTTGGTTATGATTCCAACTCCACAAGCTAAATTTGTCTCCACTTACCTTCCCACAGGAAATACATCTCTAGGGATATGACTTTTCAGGAAACATCATTTCCCTTCTCAAAAACCCCAAAAATAAAACCTCATCACCACCTCTAAACACTCTGGTCAACTTGCAAATCCCTATCACCACCCCTTCTTCCCTATCTCCTTTGCTACCCACACCCTTTCATTCACCTACCAATACAAACCCTAACCAAATACCTTCTCATTCTCCCTCATCCTCCCCAGATACATCTAAAACAATTTTATCTCCCTCAAACACTCCTACTTCTCGTGCTTCCTTGGATTCTCCCCTCCTCCTCCTTCTGTTCCTTGAATGGTCACAAGAACCAAACTAATTCTCTCAAGCCTCTGGTGCGCACAAATGGGACTGTGAACTGGCTCAATCATACTACCACTCACTCATAGACTAATACTCCTTCTAACATTCTAGAGGAACATAGCTTTACTAAAGCCATGAAGTATCCTGAGTGACGTGAGGCCATTCAGAAGAAATTTGATACTCTAGAGCGAAACCAAACATGGACTTTGGTTCCTTACAGCAGGGATAGGGATATGAATTCCTAGGAACTAATTGGGTCCTAAGAACTAAGAGGAGAGCTGATGGGAATCTTGAAAGAAAGAAGGCCAGGTTAGTTGCCCTTGGTTATAATCAGGCTTGTGGTGTGGATTATAATGAGACCTAAGTCCTGTACTCAAGACTTCTACTATTAGGCTGGTGTTGTCTATGGGTGGCCTATCAGACAAATTGATATTGACAATGCTTTCCTTCACGGTACTCTTGATGAGAGTTTTTGTCAAACAACCTAGTGGTTGTTGTCAACAAGAAATTTCCTAACTATGTTTGCTGCCTAAATAAAGCTTTATATGGTCTCAGACAGAGCCCTAGAGCTTGATTTTCTAAGCTTAGCAACTATCTTATTCAGATTGGGTTCAAACCTTCTATTTCTGACTCTTCCCTATTGTCTACAATCAAATGGTCATAAGGTTTTCATTGTTTATGTGGATGATATTGTTATTATAGGCTCCAACCCCACCCTTCTCAATCAATTGGTGTCTTGCATCTCTCAGGAATTCCCTATCAAAGACCTAGGGAATCTATCTCACTTCCTAGGCATACAGGTTCATCGATCTACTACTGGCTTAATTCTCAATCAAGCTCACTATATCAAAGAGTTTTTGGCTCGAGTAAATCTCACACATTGTAAACCAACAAACACACCCATGACCAACACCATCAATTTTGATAACACAGATTCACCATATTTTCATGATCCACTCAAATACAAAAACATTATTGGGATTCACTATGTAGTCAACAAATTAAGCCAGTACATGCAAAGCCTAAAGACATTCACTAGAAAGAGGCAAAGAGGGTACTTCGTTACGTCAAGCTTACCGTTGACCAAGGATTATTCTTTTCCGCTACACCGATAGATGATCTCCATAATTTTTCGGACGGGGACTTGGCTAGATCCGTTTCTGACCATCGCTCAACCTCCGGCTTCTACATCTTCCTTGGTCATCAACTCCAATATTGGACTCTCGTAAGTAACACACGGTGGCGAAGAGCTCCACGGAGGCAGAGTTCAATTCTCTCGTCGTTGCTACCTCGGAAGCTCTCTGGCTGCAGCAAATCTTGTCGGAATTGGAGCTTTCCTCTCTTCACCCCTGGTTCTTCATTGTGACAACGTTGGTGCTCTCTACCTGGCCTCCATTCCCCTATTGCACAGCCATGCAAAGCATGTCGAGATCAACTTCTTCTTTGTGTGAGAGAGGATAAAGAATGGTTCTTTGCTTGTCGATTTCATTTCCTCTCACTCTCAGACAACTGATCTCTTTACCAAGGCGTTGGACCAACAAAAATTCTCAGTCTTCAAGTCCAACCTCCATCTCTCATTTGGCGGCTTGGACTTGCAGGGTAGGGCGGAGCCAGGATATAAATTATTTAAGGTCACTATTGTTTGAAAAAAAATCAACATATTTGATCATAATTGGATTTGAGCCCAATATAATTCACTCAATGCTTCTATCCCTTACCACTACACCACCAACAACTTTATAATATATAGGGTCATTATGCTATATACATATGCTCTAGTTATTATACACATAGGAATATATAGGCCCTATGTGGGGGAATTGTGGACCAGATATATCGGCCCATGGTCTTTAAGTTCAGTCCACTAATTGTATCTGATGCAATTCGAGGTGCATCAGTGTCCAGAATCCTCCAAAGATACCAATTCTATTAGCTAGAATGACTGGATGCTAATTACAAATTAGGCAACTCCTTGCTAATAGAGCTACCTAATTACTAAACAGCCCCTAACAAACTAATAAGGTCCTAACAGTATCTAGTTCTGATATATAACCTACTGTACTCTAATATACATCTAAAACATGGTACCACACTGAAGAAGTTGAAATGGCTCAAGGGGTCGTTAAGGCGCTGGTGGAACAAAGAAGTGTTTGGGGAGTTAAAACAAAGGGTCATTGACACAAAAGGAGGAACTCAGGAAAGTGGAGAAGAGGATAGAAGAAGGTGACTTGTCCAGTGATATAGAGAACACGAGGGTTACAGCCTTGACGAAAGTTGGAAGGGCAGAAAGAGAACATGAAATATATTGGATGCAGCAATCCCGTGATAAATTGATTAAGGACGTGGACAACAACACCCGTTATTTCCATATGAGAGCAACGCTTAACAGACGTAATAAGCGCATTACCTGCCTGGTGACCGAGTCGGGAGTACTTGATGACCCGGGGGCAATAAAAAGTCATGTGGTTGAGTATTTTGCTGATTTGTATCGTGCTCAACGCCTATTGGGTATTAGTCCACCGACAGTGAACCACCCAGTAATTTCGACTGAGGTGGCAACACAATTGGAGACAATACCGACCATGAAGGAGATCAAACAAGTAGTCCTCCAATGTAATAGCTCTAAGGCACCGGGTTTTGATGGTTATAATATGAAATTCATTAAGAGGATGTGGCATGTATTGGGCAAATAATTTTCTAAGGATGTGCAAAAATTTTTCATCTCTTCAAAAATGGAGCGAGGAGCTAATACCACATGGATTGCATTGATTCCGAAAAAAGTGGAGGCAGCTCGTTTGGAGGAATATAGGCCCATCAGCATGGTAGGGTGCTTATACAAGGTAATTGCAAAATTATTGAGTAACAGATTAAGCCCGCTACTACCCAAACTCATTGGAGAGACACAGTCGGGATTCATTAAAGGGAGGGAACATTCTTGAAGGACCTTTTATTGCAAATGAAGTCATAACATGGCTGAAAAAAAGTAAGAAAAAAAAAGGTATGTGCTGAAGATTTGATCTGAAGAAAGCCTATGATTTGTTCCCGGGAGGTGCTAGAGAAGATGGGATTTGGTTATAGATGGAGAAATTGGATCAAGGAATGCGTCTCAACAGCTAGGATTTTAATCCTAGTAAATGGCTCTCCCACTAAGCCTTTCTCTCCTGGTCGTGGCATTCGCCAAGGTGATCCGCTTTCTCCTTCTTTGTTTATTATTGTGGTGGAAATACTTCATTGGTTGATAACAGGCTCGATGGAGGTAGGAGAATTCTCAGGATTGAAAGTGGGAGCACGACAGGTTCGAGTTTCTCATCTCCAGTTTGCAGACGATGTAATGATGTATTTTTGTGAGGTTCGGAAGGCAGAATTGATTCAACTTCACCGAATACTTACTTCCTTTGCCGAAATAAGTGGTCTCAGTTTGAACATGGAAAATCGATAGCCTTCTGCATCAACGCAATAGAAGAAGAGAAGTGTTTGGTTGGGAATATTTTTAGGTGTCAGAAAGGAGAGTTGCCTACCACATATCTAGGCTGCCCTCTGGGGGCAAACTGTAACACCCTACTCTAATTGGCTCCTAATCATCTTACTTAACAATATAATCGCAGCGGTAATCTCAACAATTCAACTACTGGTGTCACCGTTCTTACTCGCCCATGCGAGTAATGACGTGCTTCCTGATATATTCTTACATACGAAACATTTTCTCGCAGTGACAACAAGAGATAGATCTAAACTTCCCAAAACAAAATATAATACATTCACAGTGAGCTTTCTAAGTATCCAAAACCTATACACGTTTCTAGGTTCGTATCAAAATGCAACAGTGCATGTTCGAATAACTGTAATCATACTACCCAGCGCGTCACTCTCTTTGCCGACACCGGAAGTTGCATACCTGCAAAAATGGTAGTTTGTGGTATGGAATCAGCCCCTGCTGAGTATGTTATTACCTGACTGTCATGCACCCTCGGACCATTCAGTTATTTGGTCGAGAGCATGCAAACCATTTTCATACAAATAGTTTAATATTAAAACTGTAAAGCAACATTATATTTTGCAGTAAACTCAAATAACAAATAAGCCCCGGCTCCACACATCGCATCGTAATAGGCCACTGAAAGAGTTATAACGCTTATATGAGTTCGTAGACTCCACTCCAACAACACCTGAAAGTTCATAGTTGAGTACGTCGACTCGTTCGATGAACAATCCACAAAATCCACACACGAGCACAGTGACTCGACTCATCCAGTTCACACACAGGTATAAGTACAGTTTATTTAATTAATCCAGTTCACAACACACACTTATGAGTACAACGACTTATTCAATCAGCACCACCAACATACCACACATAACCACACAGCATACCCAATGAACAACAAGGCGAAACAACGAGAATTATAAACGAGTATGAACTCTCGTCTTTGGCATGCACGCCCAAGTAATGTTCGCCTAATGTACGAGTTATTGTAATCGTTCGTAATTGTTCGGTCATGTCTAATGACAACGTCTCATTAGAACGACGTGTCTCTAAGTTACCCATCTCTTTGGCGGGTCACCCACGCAGTAGCCACTCCAGCGGTAGAGTCTCCGTCCTACGAACAATCTGTAGTTCGTTGGAAATTTATCCTGATACTTACGGTTACCACACGGTATCCTAGTATCGTTAATAAATCACATTTCACAGTAAGAGCCACATCCTCTTGATAACTTATCTATACCATCGCATCGTTTTATTACTTTCTTTAACACCATAGACTAAGGTCGTTAGTCCAATCCTGAGTATGTCGACTCGGGATCCAGTGTTAGATACGAGAGCGGCGTTTAAAGAGGCCAATGCTCCGTATATAAGTCTCAGATAGTATAATATATATCTATTATCCTGATGCTACAACGTTTACTTACGTTCCTTATGTTACACATACAAGATAGCATCATTGCCGCTAGTTCGTTTTATAATATGTTCATATATACGAACGGTACTGTTATCGCACAACAGTAATAATAAGGCAGCATATACCACAACTCAAGCATATTAATTCACACAAGCAGACATTCAATCTTATCACAGATTTTCACACAATGTCTGAACTGAGGAAATCCTCAGAGACAATCAAGCCACATAAATAACATACCGTTCACCCTGAAAGTATTACGGTGGAGTATGAATCAGCAAGGTCCTATGCTCCGTGCGTCGTCTCTAACAGTCTATACAATACATAATGCTACTGATTAGCATACTGTATAACAACACAAAATTCTACGGTACCCCGTACCGTCACTACTAACTCCCGGTTAACCCCCTGTATTAACTGTCAATGTTGGCCGGGCTTTCGGTTTAACTCGAGATTGGAAAAGTGTTACATTACATGCGTAGTCTTATCTCGTATATTAACATACTTATTGTTGGACTTTGTTATCGCATGTAACTTAAACGTATATTTGTAGATCGTATAGTTTGTTTCTTTATTGCATGTATGATTCTTTGTCATGCACTATACATCTCACCTTAGTATTTATTTTCTAAGGTTAGTTTTTCCAAGTGTAATGTATAATTCATATATGCAAATACTTTGAATTATATAAATCCTTATTATTTCATGTACACTCTTAACATTAGAATTCCATATCCAATGTTTATAATTCTTTTCCCTTCATCTCATATCATTTAAATTGTGGTAACACATAGTTATTGAACTATATTATATTTTCCACACTATGACATATATTTATTTATATATATGCATTATAGGGCTATTTATTATATGGTAAGTCATTATAATATATATTCATTCTCTTTGATGAATACCTCTTATATTATAAATGTTATAGCTCTTATAACAAAAAAACCATATTATAAATTTCATTCCAAAATAGTAATATTTCCGAACAGCACCTATGATTCCCAAATATTTACAAATTCACCACATAATTTATATAATGTTATATTATAGTTATATAACATATATTATGACATTTAAGTCATTAAAACAATTATAACCTATAGTTATATTTTGTTATAAAATCCAAACAACACTTAAACTCTCGGTTTTTAATTAATTCCCACCAACTTCCATAACTTACAAATCAATCCCAAAAATATATTCCATTGTTACACTTATAATGTATACCTTATATTATAATCCTTAAACCTTAATATAATATAACCCATAGTCATAATTTCTCCAAAATACCGAGCAGACCCCATGGTCTATTAAATTTAATTTCCACCACTTAACTTTCTATATTCACCAATTTACCCCATTTTTAAACATATAGTTTCTAATATCACCAAAACTATATATAATATATATCTTCAAAACCTTATATATAATCCCAAAAATTACCAAACCATACCAAAAGGTTATAAATATCATTATTAACCTTATATTTTCTCTAAATCTCGGTTTTACCACATATGTTACCCATGTGTAACAATGTTATGAAATATCTTATAATATACCTAGATAATTCATTATAAACTCCAAATTTACCCAAATCAACTTCTAAAAATCCCTAATAATCTAAGGTTTGTACTAAGCTCCATTTAGTACCCCTAGTTTTCGGAAATCACAATACCACCCCATACTTTTCTATTTTTACAATTTTTACCCAAAACTTTATAAAATGTTATACTTTTTATTAAATTCATTTAAAAACCCTAAATTGCTCTTAATTTACCCACGGCTTTAATTCCTTAATAATTACGAATTGGCCCCAACTTAATTATAAGCATAAATAAAACTAAATAAGCTTATAAACTTAAATTAAATGGCCTAATGACATGGCCTTATTACAACCTTGAACTTGCAAATAAATTACACAATAAATGTCTCAAAATATCACATATATTCGGCCTCACTTAGGTTTAATTATTCTTCCACATAATGTCATAATTTGACCATTATGTTAATTAAATCCCTTAAATGACTAGCTTAATTTATCTTAGCCATTTTTTTCCATTTTTAGGTCAATATGACCTATATATATACATTCACTCTCGGCCATATATATATATATATATGCTTAAAAATTACAAAAATCATAAGTTTAAGGTGTTTATACCTTGATTTATCCTTGTATAGGCTCGGTCACTTGTAGGAAAATTCACCACTTGATTAGACATGTTTAATACACAAAAACAAGATATGGTTACACTCCAAGCTTGAGCTTAACCATAAGGAATAATTAATGTAAGATTTAAGGCAAAAATCACCTTAAAAATGCAAGGGAAGTTCTAGGTATTTTCGACCTGAACCAAACACACCACAGGGTGTTAGATCTACCATATTAACATAGGAAATAGTTAGATCTCGAAATCCTACCTTGTTATTAGGTTTTACCTTGGAAAAATGCCTTAAAAGAGAGTATTTCTCTTGGATCTCGGTCACCCTTGCTCCAAATGGCTAACCAACAGATCCTATATGAAAAGGAGAAGAAGAGATGAGGCTATGACCAAAGTTTCACAGCCAAACTCGAAGGGAATCAAAAGTTATGAGCTTAAAGCACATTTTTACCTTAAAATGTAGATTTGAACAACCTTGGTCCCTCTACTGGTCTCAACCGAGTTTAGCTCTTGTTCTAACCTTAGAACACTGATAATAAGCCATAGCAATTGATGAGCCACAAAATTTAGGTGTTGGTAGTGAAGAGATGAAGAAAAAGAGCTAAAAATGGCATTAAAACACTTACATTAGGAGCTTAGGAGCTAGACTTGCCTTCCATGCTCAAGAACAAGCTTTGAGAGCTTGAGAGGAAGGAGAGGGCTCGGCTGGGATGGTGCAGATCGGACAAGGAAGGAAGGAGGAAGTGGGAAAGGTAAGTAAAATTTGAAATAATGTAAAAAGTAACATTATTTTGGAAAAGTCATGTATTAGGTAGCATTATTTGTCAATCAATGACTTATGCTCCCTCCTCTCTTATTGCAGCCGGCCTCCATGGTCCATGTGGGTCAATTTATTGACCATTGACCATGCTTGGTCAATATTGACTCATGCGGGCCCCACTTAGGGTTTTATTAATATTTTAATATTAAATTTGTAAAAATTCGTGAATTTCTGGAATTAAATTCCTAATATGATATAATATGATTATATATCATATTTAAGGATAATTATAATTTTTAAGCCCATTAAAAATCAATTTAAAAGGCAATCTCACAAAAACGTGCTTTAAGGAGTTTTAGCGCACATTTTTGTGTCACAGGGTGTTCCTGAGCTTAGTTCTCCTTGAGAATGGTTTTATTGTGTTCCTTGATTCATTATAATACTTAGGAATCCACTTTGGATCTTATTTGAAGGTCATACAATCTTTATGGTGTCTTAAAGCACATTTTTGGCTTTACCGATCTTAAGGCGTGTTTTGCCTTGTTGAGATCTTTTAGATTGTTCCCCCCCATAATATTTAGATATTTAATAATCACTTAGATCATTAATAGATCATTTAATTTATTTTACAGATTAGGGTATTTCACAAACACTAGGAAAGAAACAACATGGGAACCGGTCTTGCAAAAAAGTAGAAAGTAAGTTGCTACATGGAAGGCAACAAGTCTATCAAAAGCGGGGAGAATGATGCTCATTCGATCGTCGGTCCTTGATGCAATACCTCTATACTACGCAAGTTTGTTCGTCATTCCTGCGAAGGTGAGAAAAGATTAGTGGCATTGCAGAGGCACTTCTTTTGGGAAAAACTAGGAATAAATTTCTTTGTACTGTATCATGGGATAGACCTGTCTAAACCGAAGGAAGGTGGAGGACTGGGGTTTCCCAACTTGCGCAAGAAAAACTTGGCCCTCCTTACTAAATGGAGGTATAGTTATGCACAAAACATCACTCCCCATTATGGAAGTCGGTGGTCCAATCCATCTACCGGCTAGAAAGGGTTTGTATCCTGGCGAAATGGATGAAGTGAGTAATCGACAGAGAGGAATCTGGTATTCAATTATCAAGCACACCCCCATGACGATCAGAGACTGAAAAACCTCATTGACGAACGTGCCAAAGTATCGGTTGGTAATGGAGAAGTGACGAGATTTTGGCTGGATAACTGGACCCCGGTGAGAGTTTTGCGCAAGAAGTTTCCCCGGTTTATACAGTGTAAAGAACCAACAGGAAAATGTAATTGCAAATATGGGTGAATGGGTGCAAGGCAACTGGATTTGGAATTTACAGTGGCGCCGCCCGTTGTTTGTGTTCGAACAAGAGATGGAGTCAGAACTCATGAGCATTTTATCACTCAAGCCCTCCTCCCCCCAACCAGAGCGATGATAGTGCATGGGCAATGCATGGGCGGCGTCTTTCACCAAGGAAATCACCGAGGTGATCTCCCCCCCCCTCTGAGATGTACGCAAATGAAATCCCCGAAGTCAGACGTATTTGGCATGGCCTATGTGCTCCCAGGGTGGCTGTATGCCTGTGGTTCACACTCATTAGAAGGCTACGACAAGAGGCCTGCTTTTTGAGAGGAGTTTGGTCCCGATATAGCACAAAGCTACTGCCCGTGGTGTTAGAGGACTATGGAAGAAGTGGAGCATGTTATTTTTTTGTGTCCGGTGATAGCTAAAGTATGGGTAAACGTACTGCGTTGGTGGAACATTCCTTTTAGCTTCAAGTCATCAATGAAAGAGATATATGAAGACTGGTTTGCAGTGCACTAGGCAAGAAGCAGAGAGAGTCTGGAAATCAACTTTGTGCTATGGAGTGTATTTATATGGCATTCATGGAACAATGTGGTATTTAGAGAGGATGATATCAATGTGTCTAGGATCCCAGCTCATATCAAGATTGGTGTGTGGCGCTGGACCAAGACTTGGTGGAGAGCGATGCCTCTCACATGTAGTAATTTTGTAGGAAATTAATGCTCTAAAGGATTATCTGTAATTTTCTTTGTGAGGATGTTCGGATCTTTTTGCTGCTATTCTGTTGTGCGAACAATTTAGTTTTGGCTATTAGGTGTGTATTGGATGGGATGGGTACTCTTTTTCCTTCTTGGACCTTTTCCCACTGAGTTTTACCTAAGAGGGTTTTAATGAGTCCCAAAATCAATCTAGCTCCTGGTAAAGATCTTTTACCCAATGGAAAATCAACAATCAAAATATCATTTATCTTCCCTCTACGGAAGGTAATGTTATATTATTACATTCACTTTTAAATTCTAAACTTTCTATCTAAAAATTCTACCCCACTCCATATATAAATGTTACATATTGATCCAAATTAAATGCACTCTATATCC
Organism: Limonium bicolor; assembly: GCA_023374045.1. Lineage (NCBI taxonomy): Eukaryota > Viridiplantae > Streptophyta > Magnoliopsida > Caryophyllales > Plumbaginaceae > Limonium > Limonium bicolor. Next base: position 223,146,459 of record CM041780.1, on the reverse strand, counting down.
ATCGAATAAGATATTCCCACCCACAATGATTCATACTACTAGCTTGGATTCCGGATAAGTTGGCATCCATATCAGCAAAAGGAGATTACTAACTTAATTAAAGTTCTAATGCTATGTTATATATCAAGTCTTAACCACGCCAAACCAACCCCCACTCATGCATCTCCACCTTGGCAGTAGAATACCCGCGCGTTTGTAAATATTTCTAGTGTGGTGGCCCCACCAACTCCAAATGCCGTTCTTTTTAATTGGTGGAGCCCTTTGTGCGGTTGTTTTTGGTTGTGACTTTTTGTCATCAATTTCTGTACGGATTCTATGTCGTTCCTAATTTTTGCTACGCTGCTGTTTGAAATTTGACCACAAGCCGACCTAATTAACGATCGATAAAGATGAATCGCAGTTGCATTGTACGTACTAAGCTAGATTAAAATTAGACAATAAAATAAAAACAATGAGATTCAGCTAACGCATGTGAACTTCACTGTCACCATGATATGACAACCCCACTGGCACTACACGGAATTATTCTTTTTGTGTTATTCTTTTTGTGTTGAGGTGAGTGGCTTTCCATGTAGAAATTTACTGAAAAGGAATAATGATCTCTCTGGCTGTGAATACGGTGCTTCATGAGCAGCTCCTCGAATTGTAGCAAAGGAGAGTATATCGCCATAGACTTGTGTCCATCCTCCAACCTGTTTCAAATAAGAAAAACAATCTTTTGTGTTGTTAATAATATACTACAATAGATCTTGCTCGTTGGGTTTTTTTTGGGTTGTGGTTGTACAGAAAAAATAACTGTTGTCTGTCGAGTTTGCTATATAAGGGAAAGGGAGATACATAAATGCATAATATGACCTGTCTGCCCTGCAACCATGACTGATATGGTACTGTAGTGTTAAGCTTCATGTCGTTTGCTAATTGATTGACGAGAATCCTCGTCCCTATTAATGGAATCACCGAATCTTGATCCCCGCTGCATATTCTTATAATGTTAGTGATTTGCTAATTTTGTTATGTGATGACAACAGATCTTTCTTCTTTATTAAAGTTAAAAATGAGGTGAATTGCTGCTGATAATTAAGGCACATGGATTGGAGTGTGGAAGACTTGCCTGTAAACCAAAACATGAATTCCAGACTTCACCAATGTACTAAGAAGTGGTATAGAGTGACACCTCTAGATCCTGAAGATTATATCTCACCACTCTGCGCAATAAACAAAACAATAAGTAATATAGTAGTATTTGAATAATCTAATCTCGGTTTTGTCAGTATTTGTCTTGGAAAAGCAAGCTTGATATCGCATCTGAAAGTGAAGTAGGTACGGATCATTAACCTTGTGCAAAATCCCCAGCCATCAACTCCAAGAAGCTTGGCATTCAGTGCCATTTGAACTTGTTTGCGGTTCAAATACGCCGCCGTTTCCTCCTCCATCACACACACGTCCAAGGTTCCGTCCAGTTTGATTTCATCTGTCTTCCTCCCCTGTCCTTTGTTTACATTACAAGAGTGAGTTATTGCAAGCCGTGGCCCCAAAAATAGGGGAAGGGAATCCCGCAGAAATTACTACTAATTGTTTTATTACTATTACCATGAGATAAAGCGCCTGTGATGCGGAACCCGGCGGCGTGAAGCATACATCGGCGGTAACGTCATAAGTGTCAATATAATTTCCAATCTCCTTGTTGTATTGAGAATTGACGCGAGAGCAATCAGTGGAGAGGTCTCCGTTGGTAGCGTGACGTCTGATCTCTGAGTAGTTGCACACCTTATTGAATAGTTCATATGTGGAGTCCGATATCAGACCATGTGACCAGAAATACTCTGCTCTCGAGTTGAAATCCGTGTTGAATTCCAGAAGTGGGTTTCCAATCTGACCACCACCACCACTAATGAATTAACCCAACATGTTAGCATATTCATTGTAATTTGTAGGTACAAACCCAGCAGCAACTTACAGCTATTCCTTTGAGTTTGATTTCAGATTCGACTGGAGAATGAGATTCGCAAGTTGTGGAACATAGTGTCCTATTATCAACAAAATATAAGACAAATTAAATGTATTTTGTCACAGTCAACCTAGACTAGACTAGACTAGAGGTATATGATGAAAATATTGCACAAGGCTCAGGAACTTCATCATGTACATCTCAATGCAACAACATTATTGTCTATTTATTCAAATACATATGAGATAAGATAATGTGAGTGTATATATATATTATTAGGTCTCAAAGTAGACAAAGAAAAAACCACCAAAAACTTATTAGAGTTGGATTGGAGGAGATCGAACTCACCTGCATAGCTCTCCCCTGTGATGAACAGGTCCCTGCCTTTGTACTCTGGATACTTCTCCAACCAGCCCAGTAAGAATCTGAGGTTGTCTCTTGCTTTGAATTTTATTACAAAACAAAAACAATCAATCATCATTATGTTTATAGTTAATTAGCTCTATGATCGATGACAAATTGACAATACAATATAATTTGGTTGGTTCAAGCGCGCCCTGAAATTAATGGAGTTTGTGTTCAACTGTGATTTCATCGTTTACAAAGTTGTAGAATGACTTGTTTGAAGAGTAGGAGAACCCAACTCCAGCTGGTGATTCCAAATACAACATATTTGCTTCTGTCAAACACAACCACACACACACCAATGAAAAACCCACTCAAATCTAAACAGCTCAATTACCAATTAAGCTAGCTAAGGTACTGCTACCTTCTTGCTATCTATTCCTCTTTATACCTTTATTCCAACTGTAGTCATTTCTAATTAGACCATTTCCTTTGGGTCGGAAAGGGCCGTGCTCAGAGAAGGCTCCGGCTCCAAGGGAAGAGCAACCCCGGACCTTAACATTTTAAAACCAACAAAATAATCATTCTTCTATGAAAATTCACAGAAAAGACAACTTTATAATTAAAGTGATTGCATATAGGAGTGTAGTATATGAATTGAACCTCCATTGAGCCAAAGCACCAGGGGTTTAGAACCCGGGTCATCAGTCTCGGCTTCAACAAAGTAATAGAACAAAGCTCTGCTGTCTTTCTCCACAGAGATATACCCAGCAAACTGCTGGAACTTCACGGGTGGCTGTCCAGGTAAACTCCTGATCTTGTCCTCATCATTCAATCCGTTTGAGTACTGCACTAGGAAACACAATTGCAATGTGATTATTACTGTGCCCCGCAGTATTGATGCCATGTTTGTTTCTTCTTCTTCTTCTTCTTCTTCTGTTTTTCCTCTATATTTCCCCGAAACTGATATTTCTATTCTATGAATTACTACTTATAAGTTCTAGTAATATGCAAGGAAGGAGGATATGCTGGGAGTGGGCAAGAAAAAAAAGGAAAGAAGAAGAGCTGCTCTTGCTGTTTTGTTTACCAATCGATTGACTAAAAAGTATACTGTAGTATATTAGGGCATAGGTGGATCCATGTGATTCTAAAGAGAAAAAAGAAAATAATGAGATGGATGAGAGAGGATGTGAGAGGGGTTCTTAACTAAGACACTCTCTTTTTAGAGAACCTAGGTAAAGAGAGATTGTGAAAGGAGATAATAAATAATATTGTTGGTGGGTGAAATCCACTTTCTTCACCATTGTGGATGCCCTTATTACTACTACTCTATATTGAAAGTATGTCAATGAGAGTTATCCTCGATAACCTCACCTCTAGCTAATAATGATACTGCCAAAACGCGCCCAAAGGAGAAGGCAAAGAGTAACAACAAAAAGATGTCGAGACAAATCACTAACATCATGGTTAAAAAGAAATAGCACTTCGAAAAAGAGCAACTAACCAGCTGTCTTGGAAAAAATATCTGCCGCCCAGCCCAATGATTTACAATAATAAAAAAAGCAAAAACAAAACAGTAGTAATAGTACAATGCTCCAATCCGAGCGTTCACGGAACGCTGTACACTCGGTCCGGGTCTGGGACTACTTACTACGACCACATCGAATCGAACCCCGTGATAATCGGGGCAGTTCCAGTTTTCATTTCATTGAATTGAATTATTATGATGATCGTCTAATTGTGTTACAATTATACAGTAGTACAACTCGTTCATCCCCATCCTCCTCATCGATCACATTCGAGTTCTGGCTGTCCAACTCTGAGTCACTCATGTTCATTAATCTCCGGTTATCATTTTGATACAGAATATTGGTTAGATCTAGTACATCACAAGGTAACTCGGCAAAATCTCAATTGAGACTTAATTCACTACTATCTCTGAGATTCTTTTATATGTACTAATGTTGTATTACACGCGATAGTCGAGAAGAAAGGTGTGGGACTTCTTGAAACTTTGGATTAAGATGAAACCCGAGTTTGATTCAATATTGCAATTCAAAGGTTCATGCCCAGATACAGGAAACCATAACTCTTAAACATAAACTAAGTAAACTGAGCTAAAGAATGAGAGGAAGGAGATAGAAAATGATCTACTCTACTTAATTATTGTGTGTGTCATTTGTAGAGAAAACTTATCCAACTACCCTAAGCTTCATCCCAAAGTCTAGAACTTGCACCTTACAACTTTAGCTGAAATTCAGAAATATAAAGCGTACTCTTCGTTTTCTCCCCTAACATTCTCCTCTTATCACCAATAAAATTCTCTTCAATTACTTGACGTAAGTTCAACGTCAAATTGCAAGTTTAAGGACAATCCACATCCCAAATTCATATCATTAACAACCAAAAAAGGAATCATCCTTCAGTAGCAACTACAGCAGACTCAGTTTCAAATAATCACTACCAAACTAGCTAGCACTCATCTCATCATATGCTTTTAGCGGACAGCCTCATCAGTCATGCAACGTTCCGAGTATATCTTCATCACGATACAAGTGATACCTGCATTCAGAAAGTTTGAGGTTAATGAATTATACTCTAATAGATTAACATCGCATGATCAAATCATGTTTTTAATAATAGAACCAAAATTCGTTCACTCTCAAAAGTAACTTCCACTCAAGGATATGTTGTTGCTCGAACAAGGAAGACCAGATAGCAATATCACTAAGGGGTGTTTGTTTGCCAGGAGAAACAAAATAGAATAGAATCAGGGGAAGGGAATGAGAGAGAATGGAAATAAATTATCATTAATTTTCCGTATGTAGGGAAAATGGAAATGAATAACCAATTAACGGTTGACGGCTACCGGTCAATGACCATCAATTGCCGATCAAACATTCAGTGGTCATGGATCAATGGTTATTGGATATCGGTCGATGACCATTCATAACCGGTCAAAGTGTACTAAAGGGAATCAATCCCATTTCATTTCCTAAAAATAAAAAAGAAGCAGAATCCTTCAATTACCCAGAAGCTTTGGAAGTTTTAACACAACAACTAAAGGAAATCGAGTACTTGCACAGGCTACTGTAAGAGCTGAATAGAAAAATGTTCCAACAACAAGAACTTGCATATGCAGAGAGAGCCTCTTGAATTTCAACAGTCAACAGAGCAAATCCAAATGTGAGATTCAAGACAAGCACAACGAAAATCAGGTAGAAGCTTAAGCAATTACACAAGACAATAGAAACGGAAGGTATCATATGTCAAAATTACGTACTCTTTCTCGCCCAGCTTGACTTGGGTTCCCCCGTACTCAGGCAGGAGCACAGAATCTCCTTCCTTCACACACACAGGGATTTGATTGCCTTCCTTGTCACGGAGACCAGGACCCACGGCAACGACTTTGCCAGAGTTGAGCTGAATCACCAAAACGCCGGACATAGAAAGGAAAAGGTTAATTCAATTTCAAGGGGCACATATAACAACAAATTCGACGCCCCCAAAAGACTCGTTTCTTTTATCATCCGTAAATTTGACAATAGAAGATCATATTTCATTACGAAGTGGGTGAATCTTGATTGAAATGCCTAACATTCACTAAAAGAGAAAAGACGATGTGAAGTGAACTAGAGAGGAGAGTCATTAGAGCAAGATGAAGAGATAAGATTAATCACCGGCATCAACCAAATACCTCCCACGTAACATAACATAATGAGGTCCTATTCTATTCGGGGTAATTGACGAATCGAACAAAAAAAAGGTAAATTCAATGTCGATAAGAAGAGAAATAGAGTTTCACCTTAGCGGTCTTCTCGGGAAGCAAGATTCCAGCGTTGGTCTTAGCAGGTGGGATGATTTTCTCCACCAGAACTCTGTTGAACAAAGGCATCATACGCTTCGCCGCCATTTTAAGGATCAACAACGAGCAGAAACAAGGTATGTAATTTCACGAGAATTGACAAGAGAGAAAACCCTACTCAACGAAACAATGGAGTTCGCTGAGTGTAAAGGACAGGAGAGTAGGGTTTAAGGTCAAGCGAGGGCTTCCGTGGATTTCATAAACAACCATTTTGGGCTTTGGTTCGTATTAGGCCAGCAGGTATAGTGGGTGGAATTGGGCCTGACCATTTCTCTTTTGTTATATTAATGGACCTGGCAAGGTGAAAGAAAGGATAAAAAATCTGGGAGTGAGAGTGTGAGAAAAATGTTTAGAGCCCATTCCCACCATCCATCGACCATCTTGCTTGGAATCCAAATAATTACTCAACGTCTGAGGCACAAAAGAGTACGGAGAAATAAGGGGAAAAAAGTAAAAGTCTGTTTGTTGCATTGGTAATGGATATTGGCGATAATTACAATGAGTATATAGTATTCAACAGGGTGTGGCACTAAGAGAAGTTCATGATTAAGACACGAGTTGAATAATAATGTGACTGGTAAAAGGTTAAAAGTTAATTAAAGGTAAAAGAATAGACGTACATTGAGAGGGAGCACTATTATCTATTTATTTGAAGAAGATATAAAATTCTAGAATGATAGTGTGTGGAGGAGAGGGAAGTCAATCAATCCATATTGCTTGAGGTGCAAACCACAATTGAGAAGTTTTCAAATTCTTTAAACCTAATAATGATGGGGTATGTAGTAGCACCGACAATGTCAATCTTTATGATAGGTGAGAAGATAATGCTTATTTATAGTGAAAATGGTGGGAGACCCATCGAATGTGCTGTTTGTTTGGACGAGTTATGATTCAGCACTAGTGTGAAACTTGCTATGGGAGCAATATTGCAAGTAACATTGATGTCATACATGATCTTGTATTTATTTGCTATGGCCAACTACTTTCAGCTCTGCTCGTGCAATGTTTGCTGTGTGTTTTTAAGAGTCGGCCGGTGTAAAATGCCAGGGAGTACTAGAAATTGCTAGGCGCACGCGTTTGAATTGATTTAAAGTGGTTTGAATGATCCGTAATCGATGCTTGCTTACTAATTACATTTTTTTTTGGTGGTAAAGTGGGATAATTCGTGTGTTTGATTAGTTAGGTCTTGTGATTAAAATACTACGTACTACGTAGCTTTTTCGTTCAAATAGGTACCTCAAAAAAAAAAAAAAAGTGATAAGTCAATCTATCAGCGTTGTTTTTTTTAATTTGTGGGCAATTAAGTTGGATTCTTCCCATTCTTCTTTGAAGTCAAGAGGGAAGTAAGGAGGCTAGTAGTTAGTATGAACGAGTGCTTATTCTACAAAGATTAATTTCCATTTGGTTACAACAAAAAGAAATCTCATAAAGTTGGTTAGTGGTAAATTTGTTGTTGAGTATGAAAGTCATCATTTGTCTGAAGAAATTATAACACGAGAAAACAAAAAGGTACCTCCTCCACTCATCTATTGTGACATTCGTCAACTTTATTAGCTAGACAAGAGTCAAAAGAGGGCCGGGCGCAACTACTACTACTCTCCCGCAACACGGGTCGCGGCTGGCCACATGGATCAACACAGTTCCATTCCAGCTGAATTTGAAGCCTTTTCAAAGTTTCCTCTCTTTCAGTATACATCCTTTTTGCTAACCTCATCAGAAAATCAGCATGAGTTAATTCACATTATTAAAGTAGTGTGCTACATTATAATACATACACGTGGTCAATATGAGCGACGGAGGAGGACTTAGAGATGTGAAGGCTATTATCGCCTGGCTGCGCGCGTTAAAGGCTTACATTAGAGAATTACAGAACACATAATTAAATGTCTTAGTATTGTAGTATTATTTTGTTTAACCATTTAACTTATTTGTAATAAAGAGAACAAAATTATGCCATAGTTTTCAACTTATTCTTTTATTTCCTTTTAGGTTATGAGATGTAGATTTTTAATCCTTTGACTGGGTGGTAATGGTTGTTGACGGGAGGCATTTGACTATATTGAGTAAAACAATTGTTAACTGGCGATTTTTTGTCTCTATTCTCTATATGAACTAAACACGTTGGAGAATTCAAACCTCATCTGACATTTTGTTTCCTAATAAACACAAATGCCCCTTAGTCCATTATCTCTAAACTTGTTCAGTTTTAGTTTGGGCGTAGTATTTTGGGTTGTGATTTCAATTTTACCAGAGTGTTCTTTGAACATTACCGTTCTTCTTCTTTCCATAACTTCAATTAGCAAGCTAACTTAATCTTGTTTATGTAATGCGTAACTAACAGGAGTTTTCATTATAACATACTAATACTTATCAGCAAAAAAAAAAACAGGTTTCTGTCAGTCTCTTGTTTTATACTGCCGTAATTGACGTACTAGGAGTGTTTGATTTCAATTTTAACATATAAGATAAATTAATTGAAATTGTCAGAACTTAATAAATAAATTAAAAAATTAGTTTTATATATATCTTATATGCTTATATTGAATTAAAAACTACTAAAACAACAGTTCATATACGGAAAGTACTATATAAAAGCATATAGAGAAGGTCAAACTTGCATGTTTTAAGAAAGTATTTTTGTTAGAAAGTAGGATTTTAATTTGCAATTCCATTTCCACATGAGGAGCGGGCCACGGCACGGCAGAGTGTAATATGAACATCGAATCATGTTGTAGTTGTTTTACGTGCGGGGTTTTTAGTTTATTTTTATTTTGGGTAGAGGAGTGGTTGACTGAGTGACTTTAATTGAGTCACTTGTCTGAAAACGATGTGTTAAATTGTATTGTATACAGGAATGGTGCTCGATAATAAGAGACAAACCGACCAAAGAGGTTAAGAATTAGGTAAAATTATGTAATATGACAGCGCGGATTAGAGAGTCAAGTCAATAGATATTTTTTGGAGGTAGTCAATTTATTTACAATGAAATCCTTTTAAAAAAAAAACGAATTTTAACAGGGAAAAATTCATTATTTATTATTATGTGGTGTTTAAGACTATCAGTAGAAGAACATTATTCGGAATTCAGAAAACAGGGGAAAGAAACTATAGATGAAAGACATTCCCTTGTAGACGAAGACACACCAGATGCTGAAAATCAAAGTGGGTTGTCGTTGTTGTTTGGTAATTTAATTTTAGTGGCCCAAGGTTGATATATTAATTGTAAGATGGCCGAAAAGGCTGGCTCTTCTTTTCAGAAGCCATTTTCTAATTTTTCCAAAGCACAACTACTTCTTTTCTACTACTACTACTTGTTTTTTCTGCCTCCATTTCATACGCCCACTTCGATTCCACTTCCTCCTCGTCTTTACTACTACTAGTTTCAATTGGAAATTTTTGTCTTGTGCAGTAGCTCTGAAATCGGTGAAGAAGTTTCCAACGAGGACAGCTCTCTGTTCTATGAAAGGACTACTGTACTGTTGTTGGTACTACTGTAAGTATTACTACTAGTAGTTAGCAGCTGCTATAGACGCTAATTCGGCTGTGTTTTTCGAAAAACTAGTGAGTGCTCTACTTAAATAAAATGCATCAAACCCTATGCATGTTGTGTTGTTGACCCTGACCTCTTCTTGAAGCCCAATTGACTATTCAGCTAGTCCTCTCAGCTTTACTCTTCTTCATCTTCAAAGTTTCAGAGTTGTCCTACTATACTCTACTAGTCTATACGACATCAACAAAAGAACACCCCCAAACCTCCATTCTCTTTGCTAGGTTGCTGCTGTTTACCTCCGTGATTGACAACCCACCTCTTCATCTACTAGTCTCTACAATTCTGCTCAAAATCACGATAAACAAACGGAACAGAAAGTAAGCTGAAAATTGAGCAAAAGAAAACAGGGGAGGCAAGCAGAAGAGAGCATGAAGAATATAAATCAGAATATAATAGAATAGACAGATAATATTCAGAGAGTAGAAGAGTAACGAGTAGAACGGCAGCCATCTTCAGAGCTTGATCGGTAAGTAGGAAATTTAATTGAAGAAGTAGTATTCTCACCCAGCAGCAGCAGCAAGACGAAGAAGTCAGATGTACGTGATCATCATGAATAATGGTTGGAGGAAATCAAGAATATTATTAAGACCGACTACAAGACAGCAGCAGCAGTTCGTTTGTCCCGATTTTTCATCTCCTCATTTTGCTACTTGTGTTACTCTTGTTGTCATTAGAGAGTCCCGTTGTCAACGGACAGAGGGGATTGAACAAATTCTCAGGATCAAGAGCACACGTGTTGTTCTTCCACCTCCACCTCCCGGTGAGCAAACAAGAAGACACTCTAAGCAATTAAGAAGAGTCGTGTTGGTCCTTCCTCACATGGCAAAAGTGGAAGATCAGATTATACTGGTGATGATATGGTGTTTGGTGGTGAGAAGAGGAGAGTTCACACGGGTCCTAATCCCCTCCATAATAGATAAGTTTTTTTTTTTTTTTTTTATAAAGTTGATGAATTAGTTAGACAGACTCAGGCCCAGCAGCAGCTTAGCTAGCTAACAAGGTCAAAGATGAAATTATGGCTCTGTTTGGCATGTCTGTTTCTCGGATTCTAAATCGGTCAGTATGTTTGAAATATTTGGGGAAAAAGGAAAGATAAGAAGATGCAAATTGAAATGAAGATATGGAAAATTTTGTGATCGTATTCCATTTGTTTGGAATTAAGAGGATTTGATTTGAGCCTTCTGTATAATTAATTTGATTTGTTATTACACACTTGAAAACTTTGCAGTTGTTCAAATTTGGATGGGTAGTAACTAGCTACTTTTTTGTGTTTGGGTGGATAAGGATATGTGGATGGAGATACATGTCGTCTGTTTGGCTAGGTAGCTACTTACTGGCGTTGGCATGGGAATTAATTCTTGGGTTGTTGGTCTACTTTAATACTACAGTCATCATATATGTAGTGCCATGTAGTCGCAGGATATTCTGTTTCTTCTGTATCCCATTGAGCCTTGAGGGGTGGGGTTGTATCAGTGTGTGACTGTATGTTCAGTGAAGTAAAAAGCATGCAATAGAGATGGGAAAATGGAATCCACCTTGTTCAGCAGTTGTTCAGCGCAGCAGCTTAATGTTTCTCCTTTTTCATTCATATATTAGTAATTGATGTTGTTTATAGATAACACATATATACTAAATTACTTACAACTCAGTCTGTATGTTTTGTCACTTCCTTTGTCTGCTTCCTTTGTTTGAAAGCAGCTATAGCTACATGCATTATATATACTGACTGACTGATTAACTCAAATCAGACAAACAAGTGGGTAATCCCCTGATTGTCCTCATCCACTCAATAATACTCAATAAGTAGTGTAGTAGTAGTACATCTATCAAGGCAGGCAGGCAGGCAGGCAGGCATCCCCGTATTCCACGGATTACCATACTATTACTAGGCTTTATATATACTCAACAACAAATCTATATACATAGTTGGTAGGGTTCTTTTATAGAATAATAATGTATACTTTGTTGTTTCATGTACTATTGGTATTGTTCCCCGGTTCCCCTCGAGACTCGAGATTTTAAATCGAGTGTTTTTGCTAGATTAGAGGAAGTATCCATTGTGGTGAAATTAATTACTTATATAGGTGAAACGTGAAAGTACCACCCGCCAACATACACACCCACCGCCACTGCGAGTAGCAAGCAATGCTAGTAGTAGTATTAGTAGTGGTCAGGTCGGCACGAGAAACAACCGGCAGATGAAACGTAAACAAAACAAAGAAGAATTAATTTCATCTCTTATTGGCAAGCGACAATTCTTAAGAAACCCAATCATCAACTCTACGACTACGATTTAGCACCACTCACTCACTCATGTTGTTGATGATGGAACTTGTTGTTCACCCAATTACACTCAACTCTCACGTTTTCTTTGAAAAAAAAAAAAAAAAAAAGTCAAGTCACACTGCCGACTTCGAACTTCTAAATAGAGGTTGTTGTTGTCCACTTAAATAAAAGTCAAAGAAGAAAAATGTCAAGGGAAATTAATTACCATTCTATATGTAGGTCATCAATTCATCATCTTCGGTCATCTTATGGAGAACAAAAGCTAGCTAGATATAACTACTTTTAGTACACGACTTTGGATTGGCGGTACTGACCGGGCTCATCCTTAAAACACAGTGGATATTATTAACTTGAAGACTAGTACATTACCAACAGGAGATATATCTCCTTACTGAACAAGGGGGGCTGCAGTCACACATGGGTTTGTTTAAGCGTTACGGATATCAAGTTCATTCAGACCCGATTAAGGTATTTGGGACAAATTGTAACCTTTATACATACATATGGAATGTGTGTGACAAGGACACAATGAATTAATTGCCTAGCTAGCTATGAAAACGAATACAAGGTTTTTCCATTTTCATATATCAATGATTCACCCGATGAATTGCTGCAGAGGAAAACTGTGCACAAGACTAGTCATTAATTAGGAAATTAAAACAACAAATATTCAATATTACAGAGACCATTTATAATGCTACAGAAATGGAAATAATTGATACGTACGTACGTACTTTTCGTGCTAGCTCAAAATTAAAGTCAGACGTCCATGAATATGAAACGGAAACTGGGAGCCAAGAAGGGAAGACATGTGTGAGTGAACCGCACACCAGATTATAAGTCGGTTGGAGTTGTGAAATCACAGCAACAGATTTGAACAATGCCATCAAAAGCAGAAGTGCATCATTAGTATAGGTGCAGCAGCAAAAGGACCCATGCATGAAGCAGAAACCCAGAACCAGAAACATGCAACGGAATTTATTGATAAACAAAGCTTACACAAAATAGGTAGCCATACCACCTCACTCTCTCTCTCTCTCTCTTTTCTCTCTTCATTTTGTTTTGATGCGCTGCATTTGATTCAAAACTTCATTTCATTCATCAACCTACTCGCTAGCTGGCATTGGCATTGGCAAGGTGGAGGTGGTTTCACATCAGAATGCATGGTGGTGTATCAGAGACGACAGTCCAACCCACAATACCCTCCTCTGTTTGTATCCTTGAACTTATATATTCTTAATATATATTAGCTTCCTAATTAATTAGGAAAATCGCAGTAGATGAAACTAGCTCAATACCAAGACTAATCCTCGTTTTGATTGATCAACAAATACACATGCATTTACATTACACCTATCCTTTAATAATAAGTGTACAACATGCATGAGCCAATCTCTCATCTGAGGGGGCATTGTGCACTCGACAGAGATGTTAATGCGGTTAGTTTAAATAAGGGAAGGATATGTGTATTCAATGCTTACCTAGCTAGCTCAGGGTTACCAGTAGTAGTAGTAGTATGCAAAAACGCTGATTCTCTTCTCTTGATATTACAAGTATGCTCCCTTTCACACCGACCGCCAACTAAATTTTACTCTCTTCATTTTATCATCTGATGACTCATTTCGTGTCTGATCCACCTCTTCGTAAGAAAAAACACTAGCAGTCATCAATCAATTGAAAACTCTTCGGCGGTTACGCCTCCAAGAAGAACACCATACCTTCAATGCAACAGTGATCCAGTATCCGTCAGGTATTAGTATGATTCCTTCCATGCAAACGAATCAAAAAAAAAAAAAATCTGTAAAATAAATTTTACTATTTTTTCCCCCGACACACGACCTAGATATAGTCCAGCCATAGAGCGGGCAAAATTAAGTACTGTGGGCTGCTTTCATGCGACGAACAGTACTCTGTTGCCACCTACTACGCAATAATTTTACAATAGATAGTCCAGTCATAGACCGAGTAAAATAAAACTGGGTTGGCCCAAAATCTTGACAAAATGGACCATTACAAAGACCTATATATATCAGATCCACACCCGTCTCCACGACAGTACTTCTCCCATATATGTATGCCAGCTGCGGATTTGAAACTTTACTACGGTTCATCGCATGCTATCTCATTAGAGCTGGGATGGGTCGGGTCTGAAAAGAATTTTAATCTTTGGGGTATGTTTCTAATATTCAAGTCTGGTTTTTTATTTTTTTAAGGTGGACCATCAGATTTTCCTTAGCTCTATCACTACCAGGCGATTTTTTTCATTTTTTAAATAATTAATAAAAATTTATATAAATAATAAAGTTCTATTAAAAAAGTTAAATAAATAAGAAAATTCATAAGATTTAAATCATTTATAAAAACTATAAATAAAACTTATATATTTAAATTCGGGTTGGGGCCGGGTTTTGATTCAGGCCAAAATATTGCCGGAGTATGGCTCGGTTTTTAATTCAAGCCTAGTTTTTAGTCCAAGCCCGTCTAAATTTTTTTCTAATCCGATTTTTCAGGTCGGACTGGGTGGGTTGATCAGCTCTAGTATCCTCTCATTCTCTCGCGTCACTAATATATACACAAGTGTATACTAAGAGCATGAGGATAAATTAAAAAATAAAAGGTGAAGAGAGCCTAGATACCAGGCCGGCTCTATGGGGGTGCAAGTGGAGTACTGTCACAGGGCCCCAAATTATTGGGCGCCTCATTTTTTGGTCTTTTTTTCTAGTGAATTAGTAAATAGTATATCAGAATTTGAACAAAGTGGTCTCTTGTAATAAAACTAAAACCTGAGGAGTATCTAATAATAAAAATGAAACCTCAGGGGTATCGCGTAAAGAAACTGAAACCTCAGGACAATATCAGGGTATAAAATAAAGAAAGAAACCCAGGGTATGCGTAAAGAAAATGAAACCGCAGGGGTATCATGTAATGAAAATGAACCTCATGGGTATTTGTAAATTCGCTCAAAACCTGGGGGGTATCTCGTGAAATTTCCCTTTTAATAATCATGTCTATTTTTATCAATAAAAACCTATTATATAGTTTTAAACCTTTTTTTTTATTTGTCATATCATTTTATTTTGTACTTATTAATTATTATAGAATACAAAAAATTATTCTTTTATTATTATTATTACTATTTTCAATAATATACAAATAATCATAACTTAATATTTTATTTATGATTAGAGATTCACAAAAATAAAATAAAATTTATTCATATATATTAATAGTGTAATTTTTTTATTATTTGTCACTCGATATTTAGGATTAAAATATTATATTGAATTTTGAAATGAATAAATCTACACAATTTTAATATTAAATTTTTATACCACCAAAATATAAATAATAAGTACTAATTTACCCACTAGTGGAACGGAGGCATTTAATTACGGTCCAAAACCGTGTATAATTACGGTTCTGGACCGTAGTCTACGCGGGCATGATTAAAGACGACGACGTCTTTAATTACGGTTTAAAACCGTAATTAAAGGCCCTTTTCCGACCTGCGTGTCATAGACTTTAGATTACGGTTTTACAAATAATCGTAATCTAAATTGTAGACTTTAGATTACGGTTTGTGCGTGCCAAAGGTCTTTACATTACGGTTTTTCCAATAACCGTAATGTAAAGTGTATTTTTTTTTTATTATATTTTTTTACAAAGCTACACAATTGCAACAGAGCCAGAATTATAACAGATATGCAACAAATGTGCAGAAACTGCACAATTCAAACACCTGAATCAAATTGCAACAACACAAATTCATTCTCTGCGCACAATTGCAACAGGAATAACATCTAATATACACCAGATCGAAAATCTGTTACAGTTGAATCTGTTACAGCAACAAAAATATTCAATACAGCAGAATCTGTTACAGCAGCTAGCAATTCAGTAACTGTGATCATTTCAGTTTCATGCCATTACAATATGTACAAAAGCTAGCTAGCTAGTCTACCACTCCATTCTCATAAATAAGGCTGACATGCTCTCTCTGACATGATACAAGTCTTTTGCACTGTAAGTCGAGGATTTGGCAAAATGCTCTTTAATCTGGAACAAGGAAAGGAATGGAACCCATAATGAGATTAAGATAAAGACACGAAAACTGCCGAAAAGAATTAAATACAACATAGCGTTTGTATTACCTTGTCTCTAGAGTTCTGAAATGCTAGGAAGTACCCGCAGAACTCGTACATATACCGCATCACGTAGTACCCGCAACTCCTAGAATCCTTTTGGGTAGGGCACTAAATCACCAAAATTCACAAATGTAAAACAATTGTATAAAGATAAGCAGCACGAATGAAATACACTGAATTACCAAACCTTGGTGTAATCGACGGTCATTTCAGCAAACTCTCCCTGAGTGGTTTTACTATAACAACTGTGACATATATTAACAAAAGCGTTAAGCAAAATGAACGAGTACATTAATTTTGGTTCAAAAACTTACAAACAATTAAATAGTAATAAAATCTTACGTTTTGATTAAGTCTTCAGTGTTGAATTCTGTCCACTGTCCTAGTGGATCTAGAACGAGCAGAGTAGCGGTGGCAGTGCAGAAGATAAACAAAGCCCAGTGGTGGCTACAATTTCAAATACAAAATGAAATGAGAAATGAAGGTAAAAAATTTAGCTAATTAGTATGTAATTTTACATCAGAACTCACGTTTGGTGATACGGCATTAGAAATAATTTATTCTGTTCATCAGCAACATTGAAGCAATGCTTCATGTATTCCATAAACCTCCCCGGTCCCTATTGACCGAGTCGAACGATAAACGCTTCGGGCACACCATAGTAATGAAGGTGATGTTCTTCTCATGACATCTCTCAAGTAGACCTCTATTATATCACCTGTACTATCAAAAGTTAGCCAATGCAATTTCATAGATAATTATTCTATATGTTTTTACAGTATGAGGAAAGAACACTTACGTTAGATAAGCTTGAATAATGTTAATGTTCAGGTAATCTCCACACATCATCTCTCTGATGTCCCCAAAGTTGATCGTAGTGGTCATATCTTCTTCGTAGTGAAACAATGACTTTGGAAGCGTCATCATGAAGTTGATAGTCTGAGGTGACTTCGACATGATCTTGTCGTAGAGATTCACCTGACGAGGCCCCAGGACATCAATAAGTTTTTGTGGCAGTGCGAACTTACTTCTAGGCGTCTCAGAAGTTCTGGTGTGAGCCCGAACGGGCGCTGGATTCTTACTTTTCGCACCCCGATTCACTGGATTCTTACCCTTCACACACAAACAATAAAGCATAAATGTAAAAATAATTACTAATTGATTATTATAATAACATTAAACATTTATCTAGAACATAGCCTTGTACTTCTGACAGGATCCGCCGGCGTGCTGACCTCTTCTTCTTTGGGCCGGGATACGCGGCGAGGAAGCCCAGGGATCTAGAATGGATTATATTAGACACTTAATGCTAAATAATGGATTTTATTAGATACTAAATGGTTGTCAAACAGTCTTACCTGATCGGTGACAACAATATAACATGCTGGCCAGGGCAATATGTCTCCCTTCGCTTCAATCAGCGTGCATTTGTTGTCAAACGCCATTGGAAGGTATGCATGCTCAAATCCATCAATTATCAGGTCCAAGGTCACATGCGCGTAGAATGGGGGTAGACGTACGAAATTAATGAGCGTGAGTGGACCTGATAGCAACACCGTCCCGTAGGCCACATCTACAGGGTGCCCTTCTAATGGTATTTGGAGACGGCATTTTTTTTGCTCCTTTAATAAACATAGATAATACGTGAAATAAATAAGTGAGTCCAATCTAATACTATTTAAATGACTTTATTTAAGGAGAAAAAGTTAAACAAAGCTAACCTGGATGTTGGCAAACGGGTACGGGTCAGCGGCCGGAGCACAACTGGACGGGGAAGACGGTAGAGGAGGATCATGCTGCTGCTGAGTAGTCGCATGTGCGATCGAATTCAACGCTTCCTGCAGCCTCTCCTCTAAAGCCCGGCGCTCAGCAGCCTGTTTCTCCTCATTAGCTTGGCGCTTAGCAGTGAACTTACGATCTACCATCGCCTCGACTTCAGCAACACTCATCTGACCCTTCCTAGCAGATGGCGGGAATACGTGCTTCTGACGTACTTCTCCCTCAAATCCTCTAACACCGCCCCGGGTGATCCTTCTCCCCAATCGCTTGATTGAGAGCGTCGTCTTGAGAAGGAGGAGCGTGTATGTCTACTTCTCCTCTCTGTGCCGCTTCATACTGTCCAATTGTCAAAGAAGTTAGCACTAAATTTAAGATCAATAAACACTTGACTATATAAGTAAATTATTTAACAGCTACTTAATTTCAAACACTTACAATTTGGTTAGCCAGTTGTTCCGTCTCAGCATGACGAAATATTCTCTGACCTTCGCTGGTCGTTGTCTGGCGCCCCAGTATGAACATCTGCACCCTCCTCGCCTCAGAGACATCCTCGATCGGGCATTCACTACCATCCTCGTTCCTCTGCATCAACAAACCAGCTTCTTTCCATCCCTCGAGGCTGCCCATATATCCCCTTTGTCCCATGGTGTGGGGGTGGAGATTAGCTTCACGATTTTGTCGTGCTTGTTGTTGCCTTTGCTGTTAAGACAGTGCAACAAAAAATTAATTAGAAAATCAGGGATAAATCATTATGAACATTAATTCAAAAAGAATACACACAACATACCCTGAACTCGGGGGTGGAGTGCTGCTCAACGAACTCCTTCCACTCCTCTTCAGTGATCATGCCGTTGTACACGACATACGGCTGTAACACCCCTACCGTTAATTCTATGCTTACCGTCCAAATCATCCCTTAATTCTATCAGTTCGCAGCGGAAGACTACTACTTACTACGGCGGGTGGTACAACGCTGCTAACCGCCCATACGGCTAGCTAGGCTTACCTTACTTACAGTCACGGTCTGATGATCATAGTATACCGAGCTACTACATTACTTACCAAATGCCAAATACCGAATACTTACATTACTAGATTACCGAGTGCCAAAGTATAATCAATTTACATCCTTTCCAAGTTTACCCAAAAATAATGAGTTTCTACAAGCTACTCTCATCTATACCCAAAATCCAATACTTTCGCCATCCAAAAGGGTGTACCCCATGGTACACCGGCTAACGAAAATCTACAGCCGTGTACTACTTAGTACACCATTCATAATCCATTGCTTACAGACAAAAAGAATTCAACTAAGTCTTCATTATCCTCACCCTTCTCGTGTACCTGCATTCATATTAAAAACATCGCCCCAAGGGGCTCAGCAAAAGCTACGCATGAACTTCGCATATACCGCGTGCTAACAAGGGCACGCCGACTAATTAAGGTCGGATAGGCATGCAATTCATTAATTTCACACAAACATGCTTTGCATACAACATACATGCTTATACAATACATTACACAATTCAAGGCAACATTCAATAACATATACATACACTTTCATTACTTACTTCACGGTGTTAGCCAAATTACGCATCCGGGTTAATCGGAATGCTATTTACTCTTTTACTCATTACACATTACTTACTTCTTCATACTACTTTCATTTACTTACTTACTCATTCTTACTTACTTACTCTTACTCATGTTAAGTCGGTATGACCTCCGGCCCGGGGACTACACCGTCCCACCACCGGGATTTACTTGACTCACCAATCCGGGATGCTACCCATTTAAGAGGTTTGGGCCGCGGACCAGTTTAAGAGTCAGGACTTGGATCCAACCTCTTGTGTCTCCGCATCCTCACGCGTGGCCGAAACTATATCGGACTTCTACTCATTCCAATTTGATTACCAATTTAAGTTAGATTGGTTAGCTTGTTAGGAATCAGTTAGAAGTCCAATCACAAACACATTCGGTCACAGTACAATACATCATACATACACACATTCATATTCATCCATACATTTCATGAATTATACAAACTATGAATTAAAGATAATATTCAACAAGATACAACACTACATATTCACAAGTAAGCATGATAACTCCGATTCGTGCATTTATCTTATTTGGTGATCGATTAGCACACAACACACAAATCAGAGTAACCAAGGTAGCATACGGGACATGAGAAATTCATACCGTTCACCGTTGTACTTGTATCCGACGTTCCTCCGGTGTTCACAAATCAAATCCTATGATATACAAGCAATCGAGTGATTAATCTAACTATCATTAACTTAACTCGATATCTCTTACACTTACTAACTCATACTTACTATGTCTTTGAAATTCTTATACTTACACATTACTTACTTACTCTTCATTACTTTAAGTTTGTTTCCTTGTTTACAATGATGTACTTACATATATATATACATATGTACCTGTGGGTATACATGTATATATATATATATACTTATTATAATTATTACTTACTTTCTTTTTTTTTGTGACTCGACCGACCTTACCCAGGGTCGGTCCCAAGGTAGGTCGAAGTTAGTAGGGAATTACGCTGGAAAATTTCAGGGCCAACCGACCTTGCAAGTCCGGTCCCAAGGTCGGTCCATTACAGTGAGTTACTTGACAGAAAATTTTAGCCCGACCGACCTTGCAAGTCCGGTCGCAAGGTCAGTCCATTCCAGTAAGTTTCATGACGGAAAAATTTGAGTCGACCGACCTTGCAAGTCCGGTCGCAAGGTCGGTCCATTCCAGTAGGTTTCATTACGGAAAATTCTTCTGGCCGACCGACCTTGCATGTCCGGTCCCAAGGTCGGTCCATTCTAGAAGGTTTCCGTCCTTTGTAAATCTGGGCTCGACTGACCTTGCAAGTCTGGTCCCAAGGTCGGTCCGGCCCAGTATTTGCATTTTTATTTCTGTTTTCAGTTCTTCTTCTTACCCGTTACTTACCCATTGTTCCTACACTTAATCCCACATGTTTTAACACTAATTAAACCTCCTAATACACCCTAGTTCATCCATCAACTCTTTACATACTTCTATACCAATTTACACACTTAACTTCCCTAGTCTCAATTCAACACTTACATTGTTTCTTCCCTTAATGCAGTTTGCTACAGATTTTGACACTAACACTCCCCATCTATAGCTCCCTCTTCTAATGTCATTTCTAGAGTTTCTAATGAATTACAATACATTAACTACCTCTCCTAACCTACCCATCAATTAGTTTCATTCAAAATCTGTTACAACACATGTTTTTCACCTAGTTTCTAGTTCATAAGTTCTCTAGTTTCTAGGTAAATTTTGACATAACCTCCCCTATATTTTTACACTCTCACCACATTATTATCACACACATTATCATCCATCTCACCTGTTTTCAACAACATCATTAATACACCAACTCTCCAACACAATACTACACATTAACACTACAAAATTCCTGCACACATTCTCTAATTCCCATCTAGGTTTCAACAAGTTTTTAATGTCTTTTAAAGGTTCAAAACCTTTGTTTTCTCCTACACATTACACTACCACTACACTACAATTTTACAATACTCATTTACACTATTAAAATCTGTTACATAAGTATATACAAGACAACACAAGTGAGCACAATTACCTTGTTTCTCTTCTAGTTTGTTTTCCTTCTTCTTGTTTCTTCTTCTTCTTCCTTTCTTCTTCTCTCTCCCCACCGGTTTAGGTAATTCACTTCTCTAACACTACAACCCATTCATATACACATTTCAACACACACAAAAACTAACCCTAACCATCTCTAAGTATTAATGTAAGTTTTAGGGTTTAGAAATTTCATTACCTTGCAAGGGTATGAGTGAGCTTGGAATGGCTCAAGAACAAAGTTTCCCACTCTCCAAGGAAGCCAAAATCGGTTAGAGTACAAGAACAACAAGGGTTTAGTTTCCCAAATTTCGTTTTGCCCACAAGGGCTAGAAAAAGGTAAGGTTTCAAGAAGATTTTTACCTCAAAATAACAAGGAGAAGGAGGTGGTTCTAATGGTGGTCTTGAAGCTCCAAATGCTCCACACCCATGGAGATGAAAGTTCTCGTTTTCGGATTTTGAAAAGAGGGGAATACTCTCCTTGATGAGGGGATTTCAATGGTGTACTTTTTGTAATTTTTGATGAAAGTTTGATGGGTTAACAAGAGGAGAGAAGTGAGTATTTTTGTGTGTTTGCTCTTTTCTCCATTGATGTCCGGTTGGAGAAGGAAGAAAGAAATCAGAGAGTGAGGGAGTGGGGTCTGTACGTGAGTGAAGAAATGAGAGGGTAGGAGAGAGAGTAAGTGAGTGAGGTAAGTTTATTTACTTTTTATTTCCTTTGTCTTGTAGTGCATTAGCACAAATTAATAAGAGAGTGTGAGAGAGTGTGAGAGAGGGGCTCAAAATCGGCCCACACTGCACACACACACCCACACTCTACTTTTTATTTTAAAAGTGGACACATAAGTTTGAGTTATTTATTTTTCTACCCCACAACTTCCCGTTTTTGACAGTTTTTACTAATTTCTCGTTTTCTTGATTTTATTGGTTCTAAAGCTTCACTAATATTTATTAGTGACTATTTAGTTGACCAAAATTGTTACGAGTCTATTTGACCCGCTTAAAGTCACGTTTTCCCGGTTTCCACGAAAAATGCGCTTTAAGGTTCGTTAGTGTTTTTAATCCATTTTAGGACCCGTTTTCTTCGGGATTTGTTCCCTCATGATTATTTACGCATAATTAAGCTTCTAAATTACTTATTAGCCTAATTAATCACTATTTTTAATTACGGGGTATTTCAATCTACCCCCCTTAAGAAACTTTGCCCTCAAAGTTGCTCAAGGTTAATAGTTTAATAATTCTACTCATTAGACAACCAATTGCCTTAATGTGTCTTACTACCACCTACGAGGTGTTTACTTCTTTCACATTGCAAGCATACACCATTCAATCATCATACACAATTCACATACACAATCCACATTTCCATACACATCATACCCACATTACACAATACACATACACAGATACCTTACACATTACACATACGCATCCATACTCTACACATTACACATACATACACACACATACCAAATTCACTTGCACTACTTGTGCCATACAAAAATCTATTACAATACCTACACACTATGCAATGATCACCCCGAAGCAATGCAAAAGCAAAAAGGCTCTACCCCCCTTAAAAGGGGTACGCCCCGTACCCGTATTACTAAATACTAGACTATCTAGTCTATGAATAACTGTGGGTACTTAGCCTTCATGGCCTCTTCCAACTCCCATGTCGCTTCTTCGACATCATGGTTTGACCATAGGACCTTCACCATCCGTATAGACTTATGGCGAGCGTCTCTGGTCTTCCTATCAAGGATTCTCACTGGGGTTTCGACATATCTCATGGTCGGCTCAATGGATAGTCTCTCGGGCTCTAAGACATGAGAAGGATCAGCGATATACTTCTTGAGTTGTGACACATGAAATACATCATGGACACGTCCCAAGTCCTCAGGTAGTGCTAACCTATAGGCTACGGATCCAACTCTTTCGGTGATAGTGTACTGATAAGTCAGGAATTTGTCTAAGTTTACTAGACTAATTCATGCTTAATTTCCTACATTATGACATTAACTTCCCTCTGTAATGCTTTATTTACTCTTTATTGTTATATTTGTCTCCAATGATCGATTTGATATGTTTTCAGGATAAAATGCTCAACAAAGTGTTTAAATGAAGATTTTAGAGGTTGGAGCAACAAGGGAAGTCAAAACCAGAGTGAAAGGCATATTTTCATTAACCGCCGTGTTTTATTGAGGGAACGGGTTTGGAGCTGGGTTTATAAACCCGGACCATCTCATCGCAGAACCTTCTGCCTATTTTTAGACGCGGTCCGAGTTTGTGTCCTACTTTGCAAACCCGGACCATCCCCAAGCGATAACCTTCTGCCTATTTTCAGACGCGGTCCGGGTTTGCGTACTACTTTTGCAAACCGGACCAATATAAGCGGAGTGCCAGTTTTGCTACGGAAATAACGGATTAGTTGTTTTATCTTTTACTTATCTGTTATTATATCTTCTAGCGTCGGTTATTTAGGGAGAAAAAAGATAGAATTCTGAGGCTTATAAAAGGAGAGTCTCACAAACATTAAGGGGACGCTTACATAGACCACAATTAGTCACGATTAACACAGAGAGATTAGCATATTGGAGATTGATTCTGATCGGAAGGTTGGAGCAGAGCAGAGCAGAAAGATCATCACGGAGACTTCTCCAAGAGTCTCAACAGAGTTTCTTCTTATTCTTTATTACTACTCATTACAGTTTTGCTTATTGTAAACATGTCAATGGCTGAGTAGTTTCCTTAGATTTCGGTTTGCTATGTATCCATTAAATTGACTATTCCTGTTCCTTTGTGATTTAATACAATTCGATTGAGTAAAGTTATTTTCCTTGCTTAATTTCTTTAATCGTTATAATTTGGCCAATTATAAAGATTAGTATTTTGCTAGCCTATATGTGACGACTGCGGCTTTCAATTGATTACAGGAAAATAACCGGTTAGTTTAGAGACGGTAATTCCTCTAAATTGCTAATTGACCAATAAACTAGATTGTTCTTAAGGCGGTTAGTAAACAGTGGGTTCGTAACGAGAGTTAGAATTTGGTCTTTGCTAACTAGTATTTGCTAAGCGGGAGGCCGGAGGAAAATTATCTTTGTTCTAGGGTTTTGCTCAGAATTATCTTGGAAATCACTTAGGGATAGGAATTACAGATTTAGGGTGCAGTAGTAAACCGGGATCTTCTTTCCAAATCAGTTTCACAACATTTATTTTTCCTGCTTGTTATTGTTTCACATTCTGTTTACAGTTTTTAATTGTCATCAAATCAAACCCCAATTTCCTGTTTTATTTTGTTATTTCACTTCCCGTTTAATAAAGATTTAAACTAGACACATCGCCTCCTCTGGTTCGATACTTAGGGAATACTCTCTATTAAAACTTGCTAGAATTGACCGGTACACTTGCCGTTAGGTTTTACCCCAACAAGTTTTTGGCGCCGTTGCCGGGGAGGCACGGTTATTTAGTTTAGTCTTTATTCTATTTTTATTTTATTTTCTTTTCTTTTATTTTGTTTAGTTTGTTTTTAGTTTATTTTTGTTTTGTTCTATTTTGTTTAATTGTTACTGTTTGGGTTTTGTATTAAACTCTGATTGTTCGATTGTTTTTATATTTATATTTATTTTATTTTATTTCCTGTTATTTATTTTCGTTCATTTCGTTTAGTAAACTTGATTCTTCTTTTTTAGTTTGTGGTTTATTTTGTTTAGCGTGTGAACGTGCCTTTTGCTTCTATTTGATTCTTCCTGTCGTTACAGTAGGATATGTTTCTTTATTTTCTTTCTTTTCTTGTTTTGTTTTTGATACCATTAGTTTTTAGGTTAGTTTAATCGTTTCAGTTTTATTTGATTTTAGATTTTCCTTCTTTAATTTTACTATTCTGTTTTGATTTCTGTTTTACATTTTGTTTTAGATATTCTTTTATCTTCCAGTTTTTTATTTCTGATTTTATTCCTTTAGTTGAATATTCTGTGTTTAGTAGTTAGGATTTTTATCTGCATATTTTATGAGTTTATTTCTTTTTATCTTTCTCTGATTCTTGTTGTTTTAATTTAATTGCTACTGTTCTTTTAATTTACGCTATCTTCGCTTCAGTTTTCTAACTTTCAGTTTATGGTTAAAACCCACTCTACAGGAGAACCGGAGTTCGAGCTCAATCTTGAGATCGAGAGGTTTGCAAGACAGCTTCAAAGGGACTTGAATCTGGATCCGCCGGTTGAGGAGGGGGTGCTCGAACCACCTGTTGTTGAAGAGGGTCCGGATGTTCAACCACCAGTTAACATGGCGAACAACGAGAGGTAGATGAGGGACTACACCCGTCCAAGTGTTGAGGGGTTGGTGTCGCCAATAGTGATTCCAGCATTGCCAGTGGGAGTGCAGTGGCAGTTCAAGACTCACTATGTGACTATGGTGATGAACGCGCCTCAGTTCAGCGGGATGGTTACTGAAGACCCGAATGTCCACCTCACCACATTCCTAAGATTGGTAGGAGCGTGCTCGACACCAGCTTCGCAGGAGGTTGCTCGGCTCACTCTGTTCCCATTCTCCCTGAGGGACAGAGCAGCTGAATGGTTGAACTCACTGGCAGCCGACAGTATTACCACCTGGGAAGAGTTGGCTAATGCATTTCTGGCGAAGTATTTTCCACCCTCACGGATGCTGACCATGAGAGGTGAGATTACGAACTTCAAGCAGTTCATTGGTGAGACGTTATCTGAAGCGTGAGAGCGTTTTAAGGGGATAGTAAGGAAGGTACCACATCACAGACTGGGTGAAGAGGTAGTACTGCAGTCTTTTTATAAGGACTTGGATCCGTCTAGCCGGTTGTTGGTAGATACATGTGCGGGGGAAGTTTGATGGAGTTGCCTATCACAAGAATTAAAGAGCTGTTAGAGAATATTACTACAGCAACTAATCAGTGGGGAGGTACGAGAGCTGGAGAAGCTGCACCAAAGAAACCTGCTGGAGTCTATGAAGTAGATTCAAACACTTTCTTGGCTGCCAAGATAGAAGCAATGTCGAAGCAGTTTGAGCGTATGTGTGCAGTTATGAATCCGCAGTCCAGTGCAGCAGCTCCTGAGGTTTATCCACCTTGCGAATACTGTGGTAGAGCTTCTAACATGTGCCAGTGTTCTCCACCACAAGAAGAGGCAGCAAATTACGTTGGTAACAGACCGGGTAATTATTTTGGGAATCAAGGTAATCCGGGTTACCACGCTCAACAGCAGAATAGTTACCAAGCCGGTGGTAACAATTACAATCAGAGGCCCCAACAGCAGTACAATTCCTCTTATCAGAAGCAGTCTCTGTAGAATCAGTAAGCACAAAATTCGGGTGCTGGAGCGTCTTCTAGTATGGATGAAGTTCTGGCCAGGATGAATGATTTCATCTCGGTTAACACGAAGAAGTTTAATGAGCTGGAGGCCTTCAATCAGGAGCAGAGCAGACTTTCAACAATGATCAGAGGACATTTAATAGGACGTCGAGACTCAGCTGTCTCAGATATCCCAGTTGGCTCAGCGTCCTTTGGGTTCCTTGCCTAGTCAGCCGGAAGAATCCGAGAGAGCATGCCAAGGCTATCACGTTGAGGAGTGGTACACAGCTTGACCCGGTGGTCCCTGAAGTTGAGGTCCCTCTCCCCAATGTTGAGCAGAGTGAAGAAACTGCACCAGCAGGTTCTCAGAAGGAGCCACCAGCTGAAGAGGAGGTGGCGATTAGCAAAACTACTAAGACTTCCACACCTCCACGACGCGCAGTTGCTGAAGCACCAGCCAGTTCCTTTTCCAAACCGGTTGAAGAAGAGAGACTTGGATGAGCAGTTTGGTAAGTTTTTGAGTATTTTTAAGAAACTAACCATTAACATTCCTTTTTCTGAAGCTTTGAATCAGATGCCAATATATGCGAAGTTCATGAAGGACATCCTGTCCAACAGACGGTCTTTAGTGGAGAAGGATACTGTGCAGCTTACTGAGAGCGTTTCAGTTGTGCTTTCGAAGAAGCTTCCATCTAAGCTTGATGATCCATCCAGTACTCCGGTCATACCTTGCGCGATAGGTAATGTGAATTGTGGTAAGGGTTTATGTGACTTAGGTGCAAGTATTAATTTGATGCCCTTATCTATGTATTTGAAGCTTGGTTTAGGAGAATGTGAACCTACACGAATTACTTTGCAATTAGCTGATAGGTCAATTATCCTACCTAGAGGTGTGGTTAGAGATTTAATTGTTTCGGTTGGTACTTTCGCTTTCTCTGCTGATTTTGTTATTCTAGACATGGAGGAAGACAAGGTAGTACCACTTATTCTTGGTCGACCATTCATGCGTACAACAAGGACCCTTATTGATGTTGAAGGAGGGAAGATTATACTGCGTTTACATGATGAGCAGCTTGTTTTTGATATGACCAAGGCTGCCACTCACCCTTCTGATGTTCATGCTTGCTTTAGTTTAGATTGTATTGACACTTTGATGCAGGATTATTCTTACAGCCCCACGGAGCTGGATGCGTTGGAGAAGTGTTTGGTGGATTCCATAGAGACTACTCATGATGATTCTGAGGTTTCTGCTATAGCATTTCAGCTTTCTGCTGGGAGGCCATATAGGAAGAACCACATGATCGAGGAGGAACCGTTGGACCGAGTTCCAAAGACGCTAGCTCCTTCTGTGGAATCACCACCTTCGCTTGAACTTAAACCGCTTCCTAGTCACCTTAAATATGCTTTCTTAGTTCCTCCTACTGATTTACCTGTTATTATTTCTAATGCTTTAACTGATGATAGGAGGAAGCTTTGTTGCAGATTTTGAGGAGGAACAAAGAGGCGCTAGGATGGTCCATTGCTGATATCAAAGGCATTGCTCCTACATTCTGCACCCACCACATTTATCTTGAGGAGGACTACAAGCCATTGAGACAGCCCCAGCGAAGACTAAACCCACACATGAAAGAGGTAGTCAAGAAAGAAGTTATCAAGCTACTGGATGCAGGTATAATCTATCCAATCTCTGACAGCGAATGGGTAAGTCCTACTCAGGTAGTACCCAAGAAAGGGGGCTTAACTGTAGTTCCTAATGATAAAGGTGAATTAATCCCTCAGCGTACGATTACTGGGCATAGAGTTTGCATTGATTATAGAAAGTTAAATGCCGCCACTAGGAAAGACCACTTCCCCCTTCCTTTATTGACCAGATGCTGGAGAGGCTTGCAGGACAAGAATATTACTGTTTCTTAGATGGTTACTCTGGTTATTTTCAAATTCCAATTGCTAAGGAGGACCAAGAGAAAACCACTTTTACATGTCCATATGGTACTTATGCTTATCGTCGCATGCCTTTTGGTTTATGTAATGCACCTGGCACTTTTCAACGTTGCATGACTGCTATCTTTGCTGATTTTATTGAAAAATGCAAGTCTTTATGGATGATTTTTCTGTTTTTGGACCGACTTTTGATGCATGTTTGAGAGACTTGGATTTAATCTTAGCCAGATGCAGGGAAACTAACTTGGTGCTCAATTGGGAGAAGTGCCACTTCATGGTGCAGGAAGGCATCGTGCTCGGACACAAGATTTCTAAGAAGGGGATCGAGGTGGACAAGGCCAAGGTTGAAGTCATAGAGCAGCTGCCACCACCATCATCGGTAAAGGACGTCCGAAGTTTTCTCGGTCACACAGGTTTTTATAGGCGTTTCGTCAAGGATTTTTCTAAGATCTCTAAGCCTCTTTGTGATTTATTACTTAAGGATGTTAAATTTGAGTTTACAAAAGAGTGCTTAGATGCGTTTAATTTGCTCAAAGCTAAATTGATTTCTGCACCTATTATTGTTGCTCCTGATTGGTCGTTGCCTTTTGAGATTATGTGTGATGCTAGTGACTACGCGTTGGGAACAGCTTTGGGTCAGAGGCATGACAAGGTATTGAGGATAGTCTACTACGCGAGTAAGACTATGAATGAGGCGCAGAAGAACTACGCCACAACGGAGAAGTAGCTGTTGGCGATCGTCTTTGCTTGTGATAAGTTTCAACCGTACATCATTGGCAGCAAAGTCATCGTGCATACCAACCACTCCGCTCTCAGGTATCTCTTTGGAAAGATTGATGCTAAGCCTCGTTTGATCCGATGGATTTTGCTTTTGCAGGAATTTGACATTGAGATTAGAGACAAACCTGGAGCGCAGAACGGAGTGGCGGATCACTTATCCCGTATGGAAGTTCCAGATGATGGCAGACTAATCAATGAGTATTTTCCTGATGAGTATGTCTTCATGATCGGTCATTCCACGGACCCTTGGTATGCTGATATTGCAAACTACCTAGCCAAGGGCATCGTTCCTCTAGAGTTGTCATATCAGCAGCAGAAGAAGTTCTTCTCCACGGTCAAGCACTACCTTTGGGACGACCCGTTTCTGTTCAAGGTCTGTGCAGATGGTATGATTCGTCGTTGTGTATCTGAGGATGAAGCTAGAGACATCCTGACACACTACCATTCTAGAGAAGCAGGGGGTCATTTTGGTCCGGCTAGGACAGCCACGAAAGTTTTGGAGGCTGGCTTCTTCTTGAAGAATCTGAATAAGGACTGTTATCAGTTGTTTCCACATGCGACCAATGTCAGAGGCAGGGGAATTTATCCAGACGTCATGAGATGCCTTTGAATTCGATCCTGGAGGTTGAGCCGTTCGATCTATGGGGCATTGATTTCATGGGACCGTTTCCATCATCCCAAGGTAACATCTACATCTTGGTCGCAGTGGATTATGTCACCAAGTGGGCTAAAGCGATAGCAGCACCGACCAATGATGCAAGAGTGGTGCTCAAGTTTCTAAAGAGGAATATCTTTACCCGTTTCGGTGTTCCACAAGCGATCATCAGTGACGGGGGTACACACTTCTGCAATAAACAGTTTGAGGCTCTTCTACAGAAATATGGTGTGCGACATAAGGTTTCTCTACCGTATCATCCACAGACGAACGGGCAAGCCAGATCACCAACAGGGTAATTAAGTGGATCCTTCAGAAATCTGTCACATCCTCGAGGCGAGATTGGTCCCTTAAGTTGAATGACGCCTTGTGGGCATACCGCACTGCCTTTAAAACACCTTTAGGTATGTCCCCGTACAAGTTGGTTTTTGGCAAGGCGTGTCACTTACCTGTGGAGCTGGAGCACAAGTCTTTTTGGGCACTCAAGGCATTTGAATTTTGATCTGCAAAAGGCTGGTGAGAAGCGTAAGTTACAGCTGTGTGATCTGGAGGAGTTTAGAGAGGAAGCTTATGAGAACGCCAAGATTTATAAGGAGAAAACGAAGAGGTGGCATGATAAGCTATTGGTCAAGCGTGAGTTTCACGTGGGGATAAGTTCTCTATCAACTCCCGTCTGAATTGTTTCCAGGGAGTTGAAGTCTCGTTGGTCTGGACCGTTTACAGTGACGAGTGTCTCGCCCTATGGAGCCATCGGTTTAATCAATACAGAAGGGGAAACATTCAAAGTCAACGGGTCACAACTGAAGCATTATCTCAGTGGTGACATCGCTGAAGTCCATTCGGTGATAACGGTCTTTGATCCTCCATACTGATTATCCAATGCATGGTCTAGCCAAAGACCGAAAAGACGGGCGGCTGGCTAGGAGACAACCCGGTTTTGTGAGTTTTGTTATTCCCGGTTTTTGTTATTTCTCGTAAGTTTTATTGTTTTTCATTGTTTTTTTTTGGGCTAACGTATTTGTTAGACATGTTTTGTTTAGTTTCCATGGGTTTGAAGGTGAATTCAGGAGTTTGGAGGGACATCAGTTACCAATTTTAGTTTCTGGCCACTTTTAAGGGTGGTCCGGGTTTATAGCTGGGTTTATAAACCCGGACCTATAGTTGGACGAACCTACTGGCATGTTTTGGAGGTCGTCCGGGTTTGCACTCTGGTTTGCAAACCCGGACCAAGAGGGCGCGCTACTTACTGTCGACTTTTGGAGGTGGTCCGGGTTTGCGTATTGGTTTGCAAACCCGGACCGCATAAGCGGAGACCTCACTGGCATGATTTTCGTGTGGTACGGGTTTGGGTATAGGTTTGCAAACCCGGACCAAGTTCACAGCAGACACAAAAGAGGGCGCGCGAGACTTAATCCCTAAACCTCTACCTTCTTCCTCGCGCCGCACCCCTCGAAGCTTTCCGCCATTATTTCTGACCCTGACCTCGCCTCGCCACTTCCGTCACCGACCCACCTCACTACACCGCCACTGCCCTTCCTCGCCACTTCCGCAGTCACCACCACCACTCCACTGCTCCACTGCACCATCTCCGTCTCATCATACCCACCGCCCCGACCTCGCCTACTCTCGGCATTGGTCTCGCCCCGACACCACCCGTTCTTTCCCAGTCCACCCCTTCTCCAATTCGCCCCCATCTTCGACCCGCATCACCACTACTGCATTCCTCAACCACCACCAATCACCACCGCCCAATTGCTATGGCACCGAAGCGCGCAAGACGGTCCACTACTGCTACCGCTTCTTCATCGGCCGCACCTGCTCCGCTTGCACCACAGCCACCAATCCAATACCGCGAGTCCGTGCGTTTAAATTTCATAAGTGATGCGGCTTTTGATTGGTACAACGTCAAGGACCAGAAAATTATTCCGGAAAGGTCAGTGTCTGAGGAGTTGATTACTGAATTTGATTTACAGAATGTGTTTGATGCAAAGGGTTGGGGAAAATTGTTGCATCTTGGTAGGGGGTGCTATTACCCAAGATTAGTTAAAATGTTCTATGCTAATGCTGAGAAGGAGGATAATTTTAATGTGATTTTCTCACGGGTCAAAGGGAAAATCGTCCGTTTAGCATATTCGGACATTAGTGAATATTTTTAGAGTGAATGAAAGATTTGCTGATAATGCTTTTAGAGAAGCCCTGCAACATGTGGACAATGATAGGAAAAGGGAAAAGGAGCATTATTTGAGTCTGGTGGTTAATGACCCTGAGGTACCGAACCGTCAAAGACGGTCTTCGAGAGATAAGCAGGTTGTGACGGGGGACAAACTGCACACCCCGATCGAGCGTTTGATTCTGGCCATTATAATGCATAATGTTCGCCCGAGAGAGTGTGCTGACCTGAATTCTCTGGATTGTTTCTTTCTGCGACATTTGATGGATGATGAATTTTCACGTGGTGCTTGTCCTATTTTGTTCCATTCAGCGGTTTTTGGGCATTTTCTAAGGATTATGGATGTGGATTGTACTGTCTCCCTTGCTTTCCCACACTTTCTACAGTTTATTTTTGAGAAGGCTAGGGTTGACTTTAGTGATGAGCAGCCTCAGCATCCCGCTTCTCCTCTGGACATGACAGCGATGCATCGTTTTCAATGGGATAAGATTGGGGATGGTTGGATTAAGCGTCGTCGTGCCCAACCGGATGAGAGAGCTGCCCGGTCTGCTGGTGCCGATGGGGCCGGACCTTCACAGATTAGGGGTGCTGATGGGCCTGTTGTGGGTCCAATGCCAGGTTTTGAGGAGCTGATGACAGAGTTTAGAGATTGGCAGGGGGTGTGCACTACCCGTTTTGATGCTTTTGACTCACGCCTCGATGACTTATCCACTCAGGTTCAGAACTATGGGGTTCGTCTGACGTCTTTGGAGGCGCGTCGCCATGCTGCTGAGGTTCGCCAGGAGGCGCGGTTGGCTGATTATGATGCACACTTCACCCGTATGGAGGTGTGGCATCTTTCGCATGGGACACAGTCACAGCCTCCACCACACCCCTAGGTTTCTGGAGCTTGGGTTACTTCATTCTCTACCTTTTCGGATATTTTGATGTGTTTTTTTTTATTTATTTACTTCGTTGCTTCTGAGATATTCTCCTTTGGTTTGTACTTCTATCTTACTTTGGATTCGAATGCTGCCTGTTTCATAACGTCTGTATCACTTAACTATGATGTTTCACTCACACACTTACTGTTTCTGCAAGTTCGTGTTGCCTGGTTTTATTTCTTGAGCTACAGGTCTGCTTTTTGATGCGTGTGAGGTATTAAGGAAACCAAAGGAAACTCTGTCAAATTTTCTACAGAATTCAACACCCCGCTGTTTTACATAAGTGTGAGGATGTTGTCCTCACCATACTCCAGGGGTGTGATTTTCTAACTTCTTTTATTTTTCAAACGTTGTTTTCTGCAACTTTATGTTTTCCTTCCGTCTTAATCATTTTCATGAAGCAATGAGGGCATTGTTAATTTTTAAGTGTGAGGAAGGGAAATTACACATGCTCATGCTCTTGCTCAATTACATTCGAATGTGCTAATTTTGAACATTTTTAAGGCTATCACTCCCTTTTCACAATATTTTTGTTGGCCCTCAGAAATTTTTGGTTGCATAACATACTTGAGTCTTATTTAGTGGTTGGATAAGTTGGCTTGGAACACCGCACGAGTAGCACTAGTTTTTGTGAGATCGAAGCTGGAAAACAGTTGTGGGAATTCTGGTTGCACTGCTTGTATGTACAGTTTTGTTTAATGCTTGTCTATTTCTTCATTAAAAAGTTAAGCCATCGGTATAACTATTTGTCTTTGATTTCACTTGGGGACTTCGGGAATGATTATTGAATGAAAGGAAGGAAGGACAAAGGCAAGGTACTCCTCTAATTGAACTTTTAACACAGAAACAGGCCTCGCCCATTTGGTAATTAAGTCCTCGGGGTGCCTCGTCACCCATCTACCTAAGGTCATCTGATCTGGAATAGAAGACCCAACACCGCTACATGAATGGAGAGAAAAGTCTGAGGGATATAAAAGAGAAAGTTAATGCTTGTTTAGAAAGTTGAAGAAATTTATTAATTTCAAATGCAAAATGCAAAGTCTTTCTTGATTATGAGTATGTGGTGATGAAAGGTAATATGGAATAAGATATTACTTCTCACCCCTTGTCGTCCATGGATTGTGGAAAGTTAACTGGAAAGTAGTCCCTGAGTGAAATTTGAGTCAGGTGGTTTTACTATGTGTCTTAAGCCTTGCAAAATACTTCTCAATTCACTGTTTATGAAAACCTGCAAGTGTGGATCATTGTTCTCTATGGCTGCTTTTCATTATTAGATCTCCTTTTGCACAGTTCTAAACTGACGACTCCCTTCTGTAAGATTTCGGTATGTTTCTATTTGCTTGAGGGCAAGCAAAGATTAAGTGTGAGGAAGTTGATAAGTCAGGAATTTGTCTAAGTTTACTAGACTAATTCATGCTTAATTTCCTATATTATGACATTAACTTCCCTCCGTAATGCTTTATTTACTCTTTATTGTTATATTTGTCTCCAATGATCGATTTGATATGTTTTCAGGATAAAATGCTCAACAAAGTGTTTAAATGAAGATTTTAGAGGTTGGAGCAACAAGGGAAGTCAAAACTAGAGTGAAAGGCATATTTTCATTAACCGCCGTGTTTTATTGAGGGTCCGGGTTTGGAGCTGGGTTTATAAACCCGGACCATCTCATCGCAGAACCTTCTGCCTATTTTCAGACGCGGTCCGGGTTTGTGTCCTACTTTGCAAACCCGGACCATCCCCAAGCGATAACCTTCTGCCTATTTTCAGACGCGGTCCGGGTTTGCGTACTACTTTGCAAACCCGGACCAATATAAGCGGAGCGCCAGTTTTGCTACGGAAATAATAGATTAGTTGTTTTATCTTTTACTTATCTGTTATTATATCTTCTAGCGTCAGTTATTTAGGGAGAAAAAAGATAGAATTCTGAGGCTTATAAAAGGAGAGTCTCGCAAACATTAAGGGGACACTTACATAGACCACAATTAGTCACGGTTAACACAGAGAGATTAGCATATTGGAGATTGATTCTGATCGGAAGGTTGGAGCAGACCAGAGCAGAAAGATCATCACGGAGACTTCTCCAGGAGTCTCAACAGAGTTTCTTCTTGTTCTTTATTACTACTCATTACAGTTTTGCTTATTGTAAACATGTCAATGGCTGAGTAGTTTCCTTTAGATTTCGGTTTGCTATGTATCCCTAAATTGACTATTCCTGTTCCTTTGTTATTTAATACAATTCGATTGAGTAAAGTTATTTTCCTTGCTTAATTTCTTTAATCGTTATAATTTGGCCAATTATAAAGATTAGTATTTTGCTAGCCTATATGTGACGATTACGGCTTTCAATTGATTACAGGAAAATAACCGGTTAGTTTAGAGACGGTAATTCCTCTAAATTGCTAATTGACCAATAAACTAGATTGTTCTTAAGGCGGTTAGTAAACAGTGGGTTCGTAACGAGAGTTAGAATTTGGTCTTTGCTAACTAGTATTTGCTAAGCGGGAGGCCGGAGGTAAATTATCTTTGTTCTAGGGTTTTTCTCAGAATTATCTTGGAAATCACTTAGGGATATGAATTACAGATTTAGGGTGCAGTAGTAAACCGGGATCTTCTTTCCAAATCAGTTTCACAACATTTATTTTTCCTGCTTGTTATTGTTTCACATTCTGTTTACAGTTTTTAATTGTCATCAAATCAAACCCCAATTTCCTGTTTTATTTTGTTATTTCACTTCCTGTTTAATAAAGATTTAAACTAGACACATCGCCTCCTCTGGTTCGATACTTAGGGAATACTCTCTATTAAAACTTGCTAGAATTGACCGGTACACTTGCCGTTAGGTTTTACCCCAACATGTACGGCCCTACAAACTTTGGGCTTAGCTTGCCCTTCTGACCAAAACGGAATACGCCCTTCATAGGTGAAACGCGCAAGAACACTTGGTCGCCCACGGCGAACTCAATGTCGCGTCGTCTCACATCCGCATAGGATTTCTGTCTATCTTGGGCTGCCTTCATATTAGCTCGAATCTGCTGAACTTCAGCTTGCACTTGCTCAAGGTGCTCCAGTCCTATGATGACCGCTTCACTTGACTCATCCCAACACAAAGGTGTACGGCAAGGTCTACCGTATAGAGCTTGGAAAGGCGACATCTTAATCGAAGCATGATAGCTATTGTTGTAAGAAAATTCGATAAGATGAAGCTTATCTAACCAACTCCCTTGAAAGTCTAAGGCACATACCCGAAGCATGTCCTCCAGTGTCTGGATGGTCCTTTCTGTCTGACCGTCAGTTTGAGGATGGAAGGTGGTACTCAACTTCAATTATGTACCCAACGCTTCCCGTGTAGCTCTCCAGTATCTCGAAAGAAATCTGGTGTCGCGGTTAGATACAATTGTTTTCGGGACTCCTTGATGTCTGATAATCTCCTTGTCGAATAGCTCTGCAAGCTTCACTACCTTCCAGGTGTCCTTCATCGGTATGAATCTGGCAACCTTGGTGAGGCGATTGACTACAACCCAGATCATGTTGAGTCCTCCCCCAGCCGGTGGGAGTCCAACAACAAAATCCATGGAGATATCGTGAAACTTCCATTCCGGAACTGGCATCGATTGTACCATTCCGCCCGGTCTACGATGTTCAAATTTCACCTTCTGGCACGTTAAACATCTCAATACATACTCTGTCACATCTGATTTCATTCCAGACCACCAGAAGTACCTCTTCATGTCTTTGTACATCTTGGAGGCTCCTAGATGAACTGACAATGTAGAACTATGTGACTCTTGCAGGATGCGATCCCTTAGATCAGCATTGCTTCGGGGGACGCATAGCCTGCCATTCAGCCGAATCAAACCATCTTCATGTAGCTTAAAATCATACTTCTTCTTCTTCTCAAATGTGCCATTTTCGACCTTTTGTCTGATTTCGGTTAGGTAAGGGTCGTTCAACTGAGCGTCTCACACCTCGTCAACCAAGCTAGAAGAAGTGATTAGTGAATGGAGCGAGTGTGCTCGACAGCTCAGGGCGTCGGCTACGATGTTTGCCTTCCCTTCCTTATACTGTAGGTCGATGTCGTAGTCTGAGAGAAATTCCATCCACCTTCTCTGTATCAAATTTAGTTCTTTCTGTGTGAATACATACTGTAAGCTCTTGTGGTCGGAGTAGATGGTGATGCTTACCCCATAGAGATAGTGTCACCATATCTTCAAGGCGAAGACAATGGCTCCTAACTCTAAGTCGTGTGTCGGGTAATTCTCCTCATGCTTTTTCAGCTGGCGGGGGGCATAATCTATAACCTTGCCATGCTGCATGAGTACGCATCCCATTCCCTTGCCTGATGCATCACAATATACCTCAAATCCCTCTATGCCCTCTGGAAGAGTAAGAATGGGCGCTGAGGTCAATGAGTCTTTTAGGCTCTGAAATGATATTTCACACTCGTCTGTCCATACAAACGGTGTATCTTTCTTCATCAATGTAGTCATGGGCTTAGCGACTTTCGAGAAGTCCTTTGCAAATCTCCGGTAGTAACTGGCTAGACCAAGAAAGCTCCTAATATCGGTAACAGTCTTGGGTCTAGGCCATGATCGTACAGCTTCTATCTTAGAAGGGTCAACTGAGATACCCGCGCTCGAGATGACATGACCAAGGAATGATACCTGATCTAGCCAAAACTCGCATTTGGAGAACTTCGCATACAGCTGGTTCTCACGTAATGTCTCAAGCACTTTCCTCAAATGAATTTCATGTTCCTCTGCTGATTTCGAATATACTAGGATGTCATCAATGAATACTACTACTGAGGTGTCCAACTGTTCACTGAATAGACGATTCATGAGGTCCATGAATTTTGCTGGTGCGTTTGACAAACCGAATGGCATGACTGTGAATTCGTAGTGGTCATATCTGGTGCGGAATGCCATTTTCTCAATGTCCTGCTCTTTTATAGCAATCTGATGATACCCAGAACGGAGGTCAATCTTGGAGAAGACTGAGGCTCCTTTCAGCTGATCAAATATGTCGTTGATGCGTGGCAATGGGTATTTATTCTTGACTGTGACCGCATTCAACTCGCGGTAGTCAATACAAAGTCAAAGACTGTCGTCCTTCTTCACAAAGAGGACCGGTGCTCCCCAGAGTGATACGCTCGGGCGTATAAACCCTTTATCAAGTAAGTCTCGTAACTGCTCTTTCAGTTCTGTCATTTCAGCAGGTGCCATGCGGTACGGTGCCCTAGCAATGGGACCGGTACCTGGTAAGAGATCAATCTCAAACTCTACCGCTCTCTGAGGTGGCATGCCGGGTAGCTCCTTAGGGAATACATCGGGAAATTCAGATACGATCGGTACGTCATCACTGAACTCTGGGTCTCTCTCCAGGTCTTGTACATAACACAAATATACTTCATGGCCATTTCCGAGCTCCCGGTACATAGCCATAGCGGAGATGACTGTGGTCGAAGGCTCCTTCGGTCTCTGACGGTAAGATACAGTAACCCCAGAAGGACTCTTGAGCAGCAATCGATGCTTGGCGCAGAGGATTCTACCCTTGTGCCGCTCCAACCAATTCATTCCGATGATTAAGTCGAATCCCAATCCATTAAACTCGATGAAGGAAATGGGAAACGCTTCATTTTTTGTTTGTATTGTGGCTGACTGATAGTATTTGGTACACTGTACTCGCTCCTTCGATGAGAGAGTAACCATGAAATTTGGTAGCTCATCCGTATCTAGCTTCAACCTCTTCACAAAAGATGGTGATACGAAGGTGTGAGAGGCGCCGGAGTCGAATAACACATTAGCTTCAATGCCGTTCACTGGGAATGTTCCCGTTAAAATGGTGCCGCTTTTGCCGGCTTGTGCTTCGGTGAGGATACTCAGGTTACCTTCGGTACCGAGTCCACAACCTATTGAAGTCACAATTGGATAAGTATTGATGGTGGACACAAGTGGAATTAAAATCAACACTGCTCTTTATTGATAAACCAACCATCATACATACCGTGTCTCTAATACACGTTACTAATAGATTACATGATACTATGAATTTAATACTTTCTAAAGGTAAGGTTCAGGCGTCCTGGTTTCATGTGTGTGGCATTGATTATTGCAGGCGGTGTTGTATTCAACTTGATCTTGTTGATCCCGTGATACAGCATCCTAGAGTTTCCACCCATGATTAGGACATCTCCCGATCTCAATACCAATTTATGTGCGAGGTCCACACGCTTCTGCTCGCTATACAAAAATATGGCGTCATCACCAATGGACCAAGACACTACGGGCACTCCTTGTTCAAGAGATTCTGTTGTCTCGTCCTTGTCTTGGTGTAACCCAAGTCGTTCTTCTTTCTCATAGAAGTTGACGATACAGAGGTCCGCTTCAAGTGCGGGAATCGGATCATGTTCGCATTGTTGTGCAAGTTCTACTGCTTGTGTGACAAGTGTCTGAAATTCTGGAGGTATTGTCGGTGGCGTTGCTCCGTCTTATGTTCGTGTCTCTTGGTATGTCTTGGTATAAGGATTCCAGTCCTTTCCCAAGCACATC
This sequence comes from Limonium bicolor, assembly GCA_023374045.1. Classification (NCBI taxonomy): domain Eukaryota; kingdom Viridiplantae; phylum Streptophyta; class Magnoliopsida; order Caryophyllales; family Plumbaginaceae; genus Limonium; species Limonium bicolor. Next base: position 223,106,553 of record CM041780.1, on the reverse strand, counting down.
ATTTTCAGCTTCATCTTCGCTCCACCGGGGAATTTGGGTGTATAAAATCCTCCTTGACCCGTTCCTAGCTCGTTGCATCGTCGAATAATTGAGATTTGTGCTTCAGGTGTCAGGTATTCCCTTAATAAAATCATACCTGGTCGGATGACCTAACACTGTTCGTTGGTGTAGTAGTGATTGGAGATGTCGATCTCTTCTTGATTCGGTTTCGAAGGTATTGGATAGCAGATACTAAAGCATCCTAAGGTTATATATTTCATCTACGGTGAGTACTAGTTTCAACTACTTCTTTTCACGCCCCATACATACTTCAATTATTTACTCATGCATTCATTCAAACAGTTATTCTAATACTTAGTCATGCTTCTCAAGGATTCAAGGTTTAGATGATTACCTGGGCCAGACTTAGAACCGGACCCGTCACAGTCAATCACATGCAAGACAGGTTGCCTCTGGGGTGCGCCCCTCGGAGGACCCCGGGATCCCTGTCCCTGTGGTGCCTGCTGGGTCGGTGCATCGCCCGATGCAACCTCCTTGCCTTCCCTTTTCTTGTAGCTTTGGAAGTTCCCTCTTGGTTTAGCATTTTCGGGGCATACATTGGCTCGGTGTCCGGGCTTCTGACAGTTGTAGCACCGGATTTCTCTCCCTTGGCAATCCTTGCCGGGATGATCTTGGTTGCACTTGCGGCACACATAAGCGCGGCCGTCAGAGAAATTCTTAGTGAAACCGGAGCCAGAACCTAAGGTTTAGAGGATTAGCACATTTGTGCGCGGATATACTAGATATGGTACTTATACAAATACGAATTTGGATTAGAAGTTTACCCTTAGGTGGGTGTGATCTCAGTAGCTTCGCAGCCACTGGTGCAGATGACCCTAGCTGAAGAATCTCAACCGGGTTGCCCTTCTCAGCATGGGCACTGCTCTCACTTGGGAAGTTCTTTTGAGTTTGATTAAAGAACTTTCCCTTCTTCTTCTTCTTCCAGCTCTTCCCTTGGTTCTGTTCCTCAGAACTGGTGTTCTTACTGTTAGCCTTGCGCTTCAGCGCGGTTTCTTCATCCCTCAATTGGCAAGTGATCTCAACGCGGGAAGCCGCGTGATAACACTCCTGAAGTTTTAGGTGTTAGCCGGGATTCTCACTTAAAGAGATAGGGGTAAAGATAAAGTATTTAAGGTATTCAAGGAATTTAAGGAATTGAAATGGTACTGAGGGTTAACCGATGTTTACCTGAAGGGAGGTAAATCTTGTGTAGCCCATACCGTACCGCAGGCGATGGCTCAGACCGCCATAGAAGCGATCGACCAACACCTGGCCGGTGTACCCTAGGTCGGGTAGAAGACGGAGGAAAGAAGTGAAGGTTCTGCAATACTCGTCGACAGACATCTTCTCTGTCATTTTCAAGGCATCCAGCTCTAGCCTTTTCTTGGTTTTCACGTGCTCCGGGTAGTATTTGGATCGGAGGAGGGATGCAAAGGACTCCCAATCGAATGTGGGGTCGTTGACATGCTCGTGCTTGACTAGTTTCCACCAGTCCATGGCGGCATATTTTAGATAATAAGCCGCTACTCTAACTCGAACTCCAGCAGGAGCTTCGAGGGTTTCGAACACCGTCTCCATCTCCGAGATATAGGCTTCTAGCTTAGCCGGATCACTCTCGCCCCTAAAGCAAGGAGGGCGGAGTTCCGCTACAGCTTTTACCCAGTTGGCTTCTCTGGGTGGAGGGGGCGGGGTTGGTCCCGTTTGAGTCTGTTGGTTTTGTTGATTCTGTTGCATAGCATCAATTACTTACGGTAGCATCTGTGCTACCGTGGCCGCGACGATCTCTACTATCGTCTGCGCGCCAGGTCCTTCAGAGACTTCGCCTCTCCCTTGGCCTCGGCCTCATCCTAACATCTGAATGTTTAACATTTACATTAGGCTTCATAAGATATGACTCAAAGGTCATGAAATTTAAGCAAGGTATCGTTCCTAAGAACTTCAAAAGTATCCGTTGTTAACAACGGTAGTTCCTAGTTAGGTTTCTAAGTATCTGTCTTAAGACGGTTGAAATCCTAACTCGGTAATCCCTATGCTCGGTAACTTAGGACATCAGAGCGTAACTACGCTCTGATACCACTTTTTGTAACTCCCCTACCGTTAATTCTATGCTTACCGTCCAAATCATCCCTTAATTCTATCAATTCGCAGCGGAAGACTACTACTTACTACGACGGGTGGTACAACGCCGCTAACCGCCCATACGGCTAGCTAGGCTTACCTTACTTACAGTCACGGTCTGATGATCATAGTATACCGAGCTACTACATTACTTACCAAATGCCAAATACCAAATACGTACATTACTGGATTACCGAGTGCCAAAGTATAATCAATTTACATCCTTTCCAAGTTTACCCAAAAATAATGAGTTTCTACAAGCTACTCATCTATACCCAAAATCCAATACTTTCGCCATCCAAAAGGGTGTACCCCATGGTACACCGGCTAACGAAAATCTACAGCTGTGTACTACTTAGTACACCATTCATAATCCATTGCTTACAGACAAAAAGAATTCAACTAAGTCTTCATCATCCTCACCCTTCTCGTGTACCTGCATTCATATTAAAAACATCGCCCCAAGGGGCTCAGCAAAAGCTACGCATGAACTTCGCATATACCGCGTGCTAACAAGGGCACGCCGACTAATTAAGGTCAGATAGGCATGCAGTTCATTAATTTCACACAAACATGCTTTGCATACAACATACATGCTTATACAATACATTACACAATTCAAGGCAACATTGCAATAACATACACATTACTTACCTTCATGGTGTTAGCCAAATTACGCATCCGGGTTAATCGGAATGCTATTTACTCTTTTACTCATTACACATTACTTACTCTTACTTCATTTACTTACTTTCATTTACTTACTAACTCATTCTTACTTACTTACTCTTACTCATGTTAAGTCGGTATGACCTCCGGCCCGGGGACTACACCATCCCACCACCGGGATTTACTTGACACACCAATCCGGGATGCTACCCATTTAAGGGGTTTGGGCCGCGGACCAGTTTAAGAGTCAGGACTTGGATCCAACTTCTTGTGTCTCCGCATGCTCACGCGTGGCCGAAACTATATCGGACTTCTACTCATTCCAATTTAATTACCAATTTAAGTTGGATTGGTTAGCCTGTTAGGAATCAGTTAGAAGTCCAATCACAAACACATTCGGTCACAATACAATACATCATACATACACACATTCATATTCATCCATACATTTCATGAATTATACAAACTATGAATTAAAGATAATATTCAACAAGATACAACACTACATATTCACAAGTAAGCATGATAACTCCGATTCGTGCATTTATCTTATTTGGTGATCGATTAGCACACAACACACAAATCAGAGTAACCAAGGTAGCATACGGGGCATGAGAAATTCATACCGTTCACCGTTGTACTTGTATCCGACGTTCCTCCGGTGTTCACAAATCAAATCCTATGATATACATGCAATCGAGTGATTAATCTAACTATCATTAACTTAACTCGATATCTCTTACACTTCCTAACTCATACTTACTATGTCTTTGAAATTTTTATACTTACACATTACTTACTTACTCTTCATTACTTTAAGTTTGTTTCCTTGTTTACAATGATGTACTTACATATATATATACATATGTACCTGTGGGTATACATGTATATATATATATACTTATTATAATTATTACTTACATACTTTTTTTTTGTGACTCGACCGACCTTACCCAGGGTCGGTCCCAAGGTAGGTCGAAGTCAGTAGGGAATTACGCTGGAAAATTTCAGGGCTGACCGACCTTGCAAGTCCGGTCCAAAGGTCGGTCCATTCCAGTGAGTTACTTGACGGAAAATTTTAGCCCGACCGACCTTGCAAGTCCGGTCGCAAGGTCGGTCCATTCCAGTAAGTTTCATTACGGAAAAATTTGAGTCGACCGACCTTGTAAGTCCGGTCGCAAGGTCGGTCCATTCCAGTAGGTTTCATTACGGAAAATTCTTCTGGCCGACCGACCTTGCATGTCCGGTCCCAAGGTCGGTCCATTCGAGAAGGTTTCCGTCCTTTGTAAATCTGGGCTCGACCGACCTTGCAAGTCCGGTCCCAAGGTCGGTCCGGCCCAGTATTTGTATTTTTATTTCTGTTTTCAGTTCTTCTTCTTACCCATTACTTACCCATTGTTCCTACACTTAATCCCACATGTTTTAACACTAATTAAACCTCCTAATACACCCTACTTCATCCATCAACTCTTTACATACTTCTATACCAATTTACACACTTAATTTCCCTAGTCTCAATTCAACACTTACATTGTTTCTTCCCTTAATGCATTTTGCTACAGATTTTGACACTAACACTCCCCATCTATAGCTCCCTCTTCTAATGTCATTTCTAAAGTTTCTAATGCATTACAATACATTAACTACCTCTCCTAACCTACCCATCAATTAGTTTCATTCAAAATCTGTTACAACACATGTTTTTCACCTAGTTTCTAGTTCATAAGTTCTCTAGTTTCTAGGTAAATTTTGACATAACCTCCCCTATATTTTTACACTCCCACCACATTATTATCACACACATTATCATCCATCTCACCTGTTTTCAACAACATCATTAATACACCAACTCTCCAACACAATACTACACATTAAACACTACAAAATTCCTGCACACATTCTCTAATTCCCATCTAGGTTTCAACAAGTTTTTAATGTCTTTTAAAGGTTCAAAACCTTTGTTTTCTCCTACACATTACACTACCACTACACTACCATTTTACAATACTCATTTACACTATTAAAATCTGTTACATAAGTATATACAAGACAACACAAGTGAGCACAATTACCTTGTTTCTCTTCTAGTTTGTTTTCCTTCTTCTTGCTTCTTCCTTCTTCCTTTCTTCTTTCTCTCCCCACCGGTTTAGGTAATTCACTTCTCTAACACTACAACCCATTCATATACACATTTCAATACACCAAAAACTAACCCTAACCATCTCTAAGTCTTAATGTAAGTTTTGGGTTTAGAAATTTCATTACCTTGCAAGGGTATAGTGGAGCTTGGAATGGCTCAAGAACAAAGTTTCCCACTCTCCAAGGAAGCCAAAATCGGTTAGAGTACAAGAACAACAAGGGTTTAGTTTCCCAAATTTCGTTTTGCCCACAAGGGCTAGAAAAAGGTAAGGTTTCAAGAAGATTTTTACCTCAAAATAACAAGGAGAAGGAGGTGGTTCTAATGGTGGTCTTGAAGCTCCAAATGCTCCACACCCATGGAGATGAAAGTTCTCGTTTTTGGATTTTGAAAAGAGGGGAATACTCTCCTTGATGAGGGATTTCAATGGTGTACTTTTTGTAATTTTTGATGAAAGTTTGATGGGTTAACAAGAGGAGAGAAGTGATATTTTGTGTGTTTGCTCTTTTCTCCATTGATGTCCGGTTGGAGAAGGAAGAAAGAAATCAGAGAGTGAGGGAGTGGGTCTGTACGTGAGTGAAGAAATGAGAGGGTAGAGAGAGAAAGTAAGTGAGTGAGGTAAGTTTATTTGCTTTTTATTTCCTTTGTCTTGTAGTGCATTAGCACAAATTAATAGAGAGTGTGAGAGAGTGTGAGAGAGGGGCTCAAAATTGGCCCACACTGCACACACACACCTACACTCTACTTTTTATTTTAAAAGTGGACACATAAGTTTGAGTTATTTATGTTTCTACCTCACAACTTCCCGTTTTTGACAGTTTTTACTAATTTCTCGTTTTCTTGATTTTATTGGTTCTAAAGCTTCACTAATATTTATTAGTGACTATTTAGTTGACCAAAATTGTTACGAGTCTATTTGACCCGCTTAAAGTCACGTTTTCCTGGTTTCCTCAAAAAACGTGCTTTAAGGTTCGTTAGTGTTTTTAATCCATTTTAAGGACCCGTTTTCTTCGGGATTTGTTCCCTCATGATTATTTATGCATAATTAAGTTTCTAAATTACTTATTAGCCTAATTAATCACTATTTTTAATTACGGGGTATTTCAACGGCGGAGGCTTGCGTGGGGGCACCCTGGTGATCCAGTTATCCACCAAGTAGTGGCGGAATGATTTAGCTTTACCGCCCACCGCAGAAAGAACGGTCTTTTTCATTTCATCTAGGATCTTGTATCGTTCTTGCACCTTCTTCCAGATGGTCTCCTTAACTTCTTTCGGGACTTGTGGCCATGTGTGGTTGATGCAGCAATGTGATCTGGACAGGCACCCCAGTTGACTAGCGAACTCTGATCTGCTGCCCCCACAATACCTCCCATATTTGTCCCAGAGAAGACTGATCTCATCCGGTTTCTGCAGCTTCAGCCCGCGGGTCGGACCTCTATCTCTGGGTCTCTGAGTAGCACTCGTAGAAGGTGCACTCATGGAAGGGCCAGCAACAGTAGTGATAGCTGTAGAAGGGCCAGCAGCAGCTGCGGCAGATGTAGAAGGGCTAGCAGCAGTAGCGACACTGGTAGAAGGAACCGGTACCCCTTGCTGCTCATCTTCGAACTGGCGGCAAAATAACTCGAACTCTTCATCAGCCATGCCTGTAAGGATTGAAAGAAAATTTAAATTAAATTAAGCATTTCATAATGGTCATATACAAGCAAGAAGTAAAAGATTGTTAATTTCATATAAATTTTAATATTAATAACTTACATACACCATTATCTCTCAATCCACATTCCCTCATTATGGTCTAATCGTATATAATCACGATGACTTGTGACCTCAGTCTCTTCCAATGAAATAGGAACAGTTGGAGGTTCATCTTCTGCGTCATACTCATCCTCATCAACCACACCATCCACACCAACTATTCCTCTTCTCCCTTTAAGCACCACAGACCATTTAGGATTACAGGGATCAGTTACATAAAATATCTGCTTAACCTTCGTCCCAACAACGAATGGCTCAACCGTGGGAGTAGCTCTAGACAAATCAACCAGTTTCATACCATACTCCTCACGGTATCCATGATTGTTGTTAACCCAGTTACAACGGAAAACACACATTTCATAGCTGTTGTAGTCCAATACCCAGATGTCTTGTATAACACCAAAATATGATTGTTTTACTGAGACTGGACTGTGACCTACAACACCGATGTCATATAAGTTTTGATAAGCTTCAAGCTCTACGTCACTGTTTTGATTCATTGACTTGTGATCCTAACATTGTGTGAAAAAGGTGAATCTGTTGACATCGTACCCCTCATAAGAAATTACATCCAGATTTGGTCCAAATGCAATTACTTTAATCAGTTCAGGCACATTCGTGGACTGATCGGATAACACTCTGTCTTTGAACCATCTGACAAATGTCCTATTCTGCTCATTTTGTAGTCTAGCATCACTCATGTCTGGATATTGTGATCTTAAAATGCACAAGTGTTCATCAAAGTATGGTTCGACATCTTCAAGATGACTTAGCACAACTAAATGAGTTTTGTTAAGAGTGTCTATGTCAATTCTTTTCAGTTTCCGTCCAACCGTGCCAACACCCTTCAATCTGCCCTCGTGTCTAGAACGTGGAAGTCCAATGGTATCGACACCTTCTAGGTAATTGGTGTAGAAGTCTACAACTTCCTCTGTGATAGTGCCCTCTATAATACTACCCTCCGGGTGACGACGATTCTTCATTTTCTTCTTCAGGACACCCATGTACCTTTCGAACGGATACATGTAGCGAATGTACAAAGGACCACACATCAGAATCTCTCTTACAAGATGCACGAGGAGATGTATCATTATGTCAAAGAACGATGGAGGAAAATACATCTCCAGCTGGCACATTGTCACAATGAGATCCTTTTGTAGTTTAGTCAGAGTGTCCACATCAAGAACCTTAGACGAAATGGATTTGAGGAAGACACTGATGTTTGTGATTGTGTGTCTGACAGCATCCGGCAAGATCCCACGTAATGCAATTGGCAAAAATTCTTGAAGTAGGACATGATAATCATGAGATTTCATTCCTACTAATTTGAAATCTGTCATGGACACTAGGCTTCTTGTGTTTGAGGAGTATCCTGAAGGCACCTTGATGTTGTAAAGGGTACTGCATAGACTATGTTTCTCTTCTTTAGACAGAGTGTGACAGGCAGGAGGTAAGAATGTGCGTTTTTCACGTTTTTGCGGGCCAAGCTCTGTGCGTATGCCCAACTCAATTAAATCTTTTCTTCCTTTCAAATGATCCTTTGTCTTTCCTTTTATGTTCAAAAGGGTGCTAGTGATACTTCCACCCACGTTTTTCTCGACATGCATCCCATCAATACAATGTCTAACCTCCAGATGTTGCCAGTACTCGAGTTCCCAAAAAATTGATTTCTTTTTCCAAACACTTTTTTCACCACTTTTGGTTGGCGGCCCAAAGTTGTTGACAATATTATCCAACTTTTTGTAAATCTTTGTACCTGTCAAAGGCTGGTGCACCACGCTGTGATCAGTTTTCCCATCGAACTCTTTCGCCATCTTTCGATACTTATGTCCTTTTGGAAGCATTTTTCGGTGGCCCATGTACACGTTTTTGCCACTATGTTTCAAGCGAATGCTACAAGTGTTTTCACCACAAATCGGACATGCCAACGCCCCTTTGATTGAATAGCCTGAAAGATTACCATAGGTGGGGAAATAATTGACTGTGCAGTACAACATAGCACGCAAATTGAAGTCCTCTTTGCTGAATGAGTCGTAAACCGTAGCCCCTTCATTCCACAAGAGTTGTAGATCCCCTATCAAAGGTTGTAGGAATACGTCAATTTTGTTTCCCGGTTGCTTTGGACCCGATATTAACAAAGACAACAAGATGTGTCTTGGTTTCATGCATAATCACGGCGGTAGATTGTAAATAACCAAAAGCACAGGCCAGGTACTGTGTATTCTACTCAAAGTACCGTAAGGGTTCATCCCATCCGTGCACAACCCTAGCCTCAGGTTTCTCGGTTCGTTACCAAACTCAGGAAATTTTATGTCTATGTTTCTCCACTGTGGTGCATCAGCGAGATGTCTCAATCTGTCATCCTTTTTCCTGTGAACTGAATGCCACCGAAGATTCTCTACGTCTTTCTCAATGGAGAACAAACGTCTGAACCTTGGAATGATGGGCAGGTACCACAGTACCTTAGCTGGTGAACCTTTTTTACTATCGCTGATGTGAGTTTGTTGTTTCCTTAAATACTGTGACACTCCACATGCTGAACAACTTTCAGCAAATTCATCCGATTTCCAAAACAGCATGCAACCATTTGGACAAGCATGAATTTTCTGGTACTCCATACCCATTGGGCACATCAGTTTTTTGGCTGAGTACGTAGTCGTTGGTAAAACGTTGTCCACCGGAAGAACATATTTCAATAGTTCCAGAAGGGCAGTGAAACTTACGTCGTTCCAGCCATGTTTCGCTTTCAAGTTGAATAGCTTGAAGACGACACTCAACTTGCTTAACTTTGTAGGGTCACACCCGGGGTACAATGGTGTTTTGGATGAATCCAACAAATTTTCATACTTGTCTGGCGTGTTAGAGTGATGTCATTCCACATCTTCGAGCATAGTCTCAATGTCATCGTCCCAGAAATCTGGCTCAACGTCATATGTAACGTCTTCTGGATCACCCGCGACTGTATCATCTCCGAGTTCAGTTTTTGTGTTTGCCTGAACATTATCCCCTCCGTCAGGCTTAATAACATCGAACGCACTCTGACCATGTTGGAAATCTTTTGTAAAACCACGACGGATCAGATGTTCCTTAATTGTTTCAACACCGCGATATCTCAGATTGTTTTGGCAATCGACACACGGACAAAATATGTATCCCTTGTCTGTAGGTTTCAGATTGTTCGCCAACACCGTGCATAACTTATCAACTCCTTCTAAAAACTTGTAGTCCAAATTTCCACTGTAAATCCACGAACGTTCCATCTCCTTCTAGCTATTTATATGAAGGCAGCCATTTCATACCGTCACCCGTGGCAGAGTCTTTACACTTTTGTATCTTATCAACCTAAATCCATCCATGAGTATTAAATCCCACCGGTGAATGTGTTTTTAATATGTAATTTATTGAAAATTTCGGCAGCATCTCCCTACAGTTCTTCAAATGCACGATATTATGATATTAATCAATAATATATGCATTCGAAGAACAATAAAGAGATACTGCTAAAATAATCAATAAAGTACATATTTAAAACACATTCACACCCTAGGTGTGAGATTTAACAATCATGGACAGTCCCGACAAGGACTACCGAAGATACACCACTATTAGGTATATCTTGGGCGGATAACTATGTTTGGTAGTTTGTCAAATATTATATGTATATATGTAAATCTTACCTCTGGTAGATGATTAGCCGATGCTAAGACGGTTGAGGTCGGAAGCCAAAATAAAGTCGTAGTCCTGATGCATAAATGAAAAACGACAACCTTAGAATTCATAAAAAAATCAAGGTTAAATGCTAGCTAAACCGCGGAAAAAAATCGACAGCATCTCCCTTATATTTCTAACGTCTCCAAATCAGTTTTATCAAAGTCGAATTCGCACGCACCATCAAAATTACTTATACACTAATTTTATATTTATTTAGAAGAAAGGTAAGCTGTATTAACCGTAAAGAAATATTTATAAGTACAAGAAATCAACTGCAACAAGCTGCAGCAAACAAGAATCACAACTTCGAATCTGCTAAGACATATATCTAGCAAACGGCCAAAGACTCTCAACTAATTTTGTATTTTAAAACTACACTACTATGTATTAATTGTAATACTAAATGCTAAGAATAAATAAATACAGCAGTTTACAGATTGGTTTGCAAAATTACCGTTACTAAGCACCAAAGTGGGCAAGTAGTGCAGAAATCAGCCCACGAACTAGGTTACAATTAACCGTGAATCTGGGCACAAATATATGAACAAGGTTAGAACATTTGCCATTACACTCTCAGGATTCGAGAGAAACGAGGTTAGAACTTGCAATCGAAATGCATGTATATGAACAAAGTTAGAAAAAAATGACAGTCAATCGATCGCATACCCAGTACGCGATACAGACGTCGATGGTGAGACCAGTGGTAGATGGGTGGTGACTGGCGGCGATGGGAGTGACAAAGGTGGTGGGAGCGATGACGGTTCCTAAAGAACCGTGATCTAAAGTCTAACAAAATTAAAAAAGCGCGAATTTTTTTTGGCCTATGCTAGGTTTCGAACTCAAGACCGATGGTGTTGACTCATGTACCCACGGCCATTATGCCATGAGTCTTATTCGATCAAACATATGTATCACATTAATATAAAGTTCTTTTTAATCTAAAATAAGCTGGTAAGACGACGTCGTTCACTGTAATTTACGCACGGCGTCGAAAATTAAATAATGCGGGGACTTTAGATGACGGTTATTAGTAAAACCGTAATATAAAGTCCGTTGACCGTAAAGCGCACGTCAACATGGGACTTTAGATTACGGTTTTACTAATAACCGTCATCTAAAGTCCGTTCTAAAAAAGGCGCGCCCACCTCCGATCGATTATTGCTTACGGTTAATTCAATAAACGTCGTTAATTAATTCCGGCCTTCCTATTAATCACGGTTTTTGTTAAAGCCGTGATTAATCCACCGTCATTAAATGCTCCCGTTCCACCAGTGACCTAATATATATGTTAAAAATATGAAAAACATAGTTAATATGAATCCATTTTGTAGAGAATGAGATTTTAAGAATTTTGATATATTTAGTTTATTTACATCATTACTAATTTTTAAAATTTTAAAATATATGAGGTTTAATTATTTATAATTAATTTATTATAATTAAAAAGAAAATGATGACTCTATTTTATGAGTTCTTAAATGGTTCTTCCTCAAGAACCTAGAATTAGAGAGCTGATCAACACTAGCCCGACGGTCCAATCCGGCCCGGCCCGAAAATAAACCCCGTAAAACCCATCCAAAAAAATTTTGGGCGGGCTTGGACAACAAATCAGGGCCGAATGAAAAATCGGGCAGGGGCTTCGGCAAAATTTTAGGCCCGCAACTAAGCCCGGCCCAGCCCGGTTTATTATCTTATATAGTTTATAAATATAATATTATATTCCCTTTTGTTTTAAATATATGATTTTTTGGGTCCTTTCACTATTTTCAAAATATAACATATTCTAGTCTTTTTTGTCTTCTACTTTTCAATTCTATACATCATCCTTTATTTCACAACTCTACTTTTTCAAATTATTTCAATTCCCAATACAAAAATTAAGAGCTTTTTCGTCTTTAATTCTTGTGCCTATAGCTTGAAAATCAAATATTGATCACAAAAGGGAGTATATATTTAATTTAACTCTATATAATACTTTTTACTATTTATTAAAATTATATATAATATATATTAATACTAAATACAACATATATATATTATAATTAATATATATTAATATTATACATAATCTATATATTTTTACAAAAAGTTAATAATAATATTAAAAAATTATAAAACCGGGTCGGACGGCCGAGCAATGATAACGATTAAAATAAATCCAGATCTAGCCTGGCCGGCCCGAAAAAATTAAAATCGGACTTGGACAAATATATAGATCTATTTAGACCTAAAATTTAAGGTTGGCCCGGTTTGAATCCGACCCACCCACCCGTTTGAGAGCTCTAATACAACTCATAAACCTATCGCAACTCTTACGGGTTTACTTTCGTTAGTTCATGAGATGAGTAAGGTAAACGTAAGCCAAATATTCAAGTATTCCACCATGATATGAAAATATTGAAGATAGACAGAAAAAGCCTATATTTGAAAAGAAACTATTCACGATAGATAGTGACAGCAGAGAAATTTTCGTCAAAATAACATATGTTAAAGAAAGGTACTTGTGGTGACTTTTTTTTTAAAAAAACATACGCGAAAGTGTTAAAACGAAACAAGAAAGCTGTATCACGTCGATGCATCTTACAGAAAACCGTATCGGAGCATCGCAGTTTCTAGTTTTTTTGCCAGAACACCGCATCCGCCAAACGCGACAATGCCAGAAACCGCATCGGAGCAGTACGGTTTCTTTGCAAACCGTATAATCTGAAGAAAAAAAATTGGATTTAATCTGAGCCGTTCGTGCTCCGCAATTTCCGTGATTGTTTAATTAGTTAATTAATTTGTGCAACTAATTATAATGTGTAGGTTTTATTTTAATTTTTTTTCATTCCAATCAAATTTGAATAAATTTACTCCACACATTATATATAAAAAATTCGTAATATGTTTGTTTGTGATGTATCGTTCTTTACACTACATATGAGTTCAATTATGGCAATAAAAATCACACCAATAGATCAAAACGTTGCTCTAATGGGGTAATTGGAGCAAGATTAGTCATGCCCTAAGGTTGCACCAGTTGCTTCGCTACAATAACCAATTTGGTGCAACTTTATATTTCACTTTATTTGACATGCACGGTTGGTGCAACCAAGGTATGCACCATTTGATCGTGAAAAAATAGTGCAAGTAAAGTTGCACTAAAGTACTTAGTGCAAGTTTTACTAGTCGCACTATTTGATAAACAACAAATAGTGCATGTTTTGCTTGTCGCACCATTTGATGTATTACAAATGGAGCATGCTTTATCTGGTGCCCTATTTGGTCTGGTGGTAATACCATTTGTAGACCAACTAATAGTGCAATTTTTGTGTTTTACACCATTTGATATCTGAACTAATAGGGCATATATATGTCATTTCATTTAATAGGGCATAAATTAATTTAAATTATTTTTACTATTAATTTATATTAAGTTTGCAAAAATTAACCATCGTATATCCTAATGTAAATTATAATAGTTGTACTATATTTTATAAATTATTAAAATATGTGATATTTTGAGTCTTAAAAATATTATAAGTATCAAAAAAAATATTATATTAGGTATGTTTTATATGATAAAATAAACTCTTATATTCTAGCATAATATCAACTTTAATTTTATTATCATTATTAATTAGTACCAATTTTAAAATAAAAGATTGAGGACAGCTGCTCGGAGCTACTGTTGGGTCCTGCTGGAAATTAAGAAGTTGTCTGCTGATGGTTTACAAAAGCTCTAAGTTGTTAGTTTTGGTGTTCCTGCTGATAGTTTTAAAAAGCAGAGGCTATTGTTAGGTTCTGCGGCTGGAAATTGAGAAATTGTCTGGTGATGATTTTATAGAAACTGTGAGCTGCTGGTTTTGGGTGTTTGGTGGAAGCGTGTTGCATCAACCAATAACAACAATTCACCAATAACAACAATTCTTTAATTTAGTCATCGATAATGGTAGCATGATGGCCTATAGTCAATAATATTTTTTGCTACCGTTACTCAAATAATAGCACAATAGCTACCATGATTGAATTAGCATCAACCAACAATAACTATTCTTTAATTTAGCCATCCATAATGATAGCACAATGGACCTAGCACGATGGCCGACTTTGTTTTCTTGTAGTGATCTCCGGTAATCCGAGGAGATGGAGTTCAAGTCTCAGCTTTAAGGATGAAGCAACCGGAATGACAAAAGATCACGATAATTTTTGTGCTGTTCACTGTAATCTCCCTTTTGATTTTTGGAAGAGTGAGGCTTCCTTTATCTCCAGGAGATCGCAAAGGAACACTCCTCAAAGGTGTAGCTCCGGCAACCAGAGAATCTGTAACGATTAAATTTTTGGTGATGCGCGGTAGAAACTTCTAGATTTTCCGTGAAAGATAAACAAAAAGGAGGTAAAAGATAAAGAAGAGCGGAATGCAAGTAGGAAGAAAAAGGAAAAGGATGTACCTCAATATAAAAAGGAGAAATCACCGGGGAAACATGCAACTGCGATTCATGATTTCCGGAGGCAGTTTCCTCAACTTGGTCGGTAACACCTTTTGTTGCATCTGTGCAGAAATATTCTTGCAGATTAGGGAAACTTTTGAACAAAAGGGTAACATCCAGAGACTTTATTCTGGGAAGAGAGAGTGAAGGTTAGATCTGCCCCCGGAGTTTGGGGCAAGAAGACTCGCCCTCGGGAATCGGACACCGGATGCTAGGTACCAGGACAGAAGGTTTATTTTTTAACATCAGAAGCAGCCTTCTTTAAGTCCTTGGCTATTTTCCTTTTTCTTGTTTATCGGGGAATTGGAGGAGTTTTTATCCTTCTTTTCCGGAAATGTCGTACCAGCCAAATCAGCAGCCTCCGATTCAGCGTAGCATCAAAATCAGCTTGAATGTTGTCATCAACTTGGTAAGTTATTAAGTTCCACTGGTAAGGAGCTTTCTCCCCGTAGATAAGAGGAAAATCTGAAAACAAAAATGTACGAAAAGTAATAGTTATGAAAGAAGCAAAGGAAGACACGACTTAAAACAAGACAGGAGTCCTCAAATTTTTTTCCCAGACTTGAGAAATGATCTTCGGAAAGATATGTCTCCTGAGGTTCAGGCCTCGTGTGAAGACTTTGCAAACTTCGACCAATCACTGTTTCCGAATCATCATCGGAAGGTAGTAACAACTGGACACCCATACGTTGGAAATGGAAACAGAAGCCAGAGTAGTGGCCCGAAGGAGGAATGACGACCAACTATTTAGAGGCCAAGTGCTTGTCGCAAAGGTTGTAGGTGAAAAAGCCAAAACCTTTTGTGGCAGACAGAGAAAGGCTGCCATCTGGATTGTTTCAAGTAACATAGCGAATGAAGTCAGTAGCAGATGGATTGATTTTGAGGCTTTGACAGACAATAAGAATTACATAGAGCCAGGCGATTGCGTTAGGATGGAGGTGTGCCAAAGTAACACACCTTCAATTAAGGAATCCAGTGACAAAAGGGTGTGGGGGCAAGGATAGTCCTTGGAGGAAAAACACTTTATAAACTAACAAACCTGACCCGAAATCATCTAAAGCATGTGAATCGTCTGTTGGAAGATAAATCTTGGTGCCTGAAGGAACGGTGACATCCTTTAAGACATATTCAAGATTTTCGAAGTAATAACAGAGGGAGATTCACATCACCGTTTCCTAAATGGAGCAGCAGGGGCTAGAAGGTCGCTGTGAACAGTATCCATGGCGGAAAACCTAGACACAGATGACGGATTAGAGAAAAAAGATTTGCGAGAATAAGACCTAAAAAACTACGCCCTTGGGGGCCATAACTTCGAGTATGACAAGGTAAGAATTCGAAGCAAGCAACAAGAGAGCACAGGAACTTTGCGGAGATTTCAAGAAGTTAGAACTGGAGATATGGAAAGTTTTAAAACAGAGAAAGCAAGGAGACGGCGAAGAAAAGGAAAAAAGAGGGAAATGAGAAATGGACCTTCAAATATGTAAAGTTACCGTTACTGTAAAGGTAATGATGAAATATTTATTGCATGTAATCTGAGAACAAGAAGGAAAAAAAGTAGTTATCTAAACAGACCAAATAATACCAAAATTTCCTATAGATGGATGGGTGGGACTACAGAAGTTTTCTACTCCCTTTTATTAGGTGGGGTGTGGAATAGAGGAACACAATGTAATACATACGGATGCTAATTTCAAATGTATTTCTTTAATAATGATTCTGATTATTTCACTTGGTATTATAGGTCATTTCTTAAATTCATAATATCTCAATTTTTTATTGAGAGCATCTAATGAAATTTTTAAAAAATTTAATACAAAAAATAAATAAATAATATCTATACAAATATCACATGTAAGTTGTAGAATACCACATCAGCAAACTCCAAACCTGGACATCTGAGTCGGTGGAGATGAAGAGTTGGGGACGGAAATTCCTGGGTTTGAATCCTACCCGGTTAGTCTGGATTGTAAGTGGTCATGTTAGAAAATTCAACCCACTATGCAGTACATTAATTTGTCTTTATTACATTAATTATAACTATAACTAAAATCACTTAACAAATTAATTAGATATTTACACCTATAGCAAATTAAAGAGATTATAATCTTTTGGAAGCAACAATTTGATAATAATTTTTTATTTAACATATTAAATAAGTACTAAAAACATAGGATGTTAATACCATTATCGGCTTACGTACAAGGGAAATTTGACCGTTGGAGGCTTTGCATGGAAGCCGATAATACCATTATCAACATTCAGAAGACGATAATGGTATTATCGGCATTCGGAAGCCGATAATGGTATTATCGACTTTCATGCAAAGCCTCAAACAGTAACTTCAACGGCTAGTTTGTTGTTGGAATATTTATAAATAATCTCTTCTCTCCCAACATTTGCTACTTTCTTCTTTGCAAAATCAAAATCTGTTGTTCAGTCCATGCCCTTACACACTCTACACCTCTTCCCCATTTGCTACACATATTTGAGATGGATATCCCATGTACTCTTTATCTAAATGTAGATCTCAAATACAATCCAAATGGTGTATATTTTCATATATCCCATTGGTCGAGATTCATCCACACTTAAATTTCTGAGCTTTCCACATTTCAATCCTTCAAAGATACTCTCAAAAATCTTGTCGAATTGGAGTTAGGGGGAGATTATGTTATCACCGACATGGTTTGCAGAAAGTTGGAGAACAAATATCCATCTTGTTCATTTCTTCCACTCAAAATTACTAGCGATTCTCGGGTGAAGCTGATGATATCAAACTTCAACAAGAATTCAGATGTGCTGAACAACTTGGATGTGCAAGTTAAATTCGAGCATGTAACTACACCTTCTCCGGAGGAAGACAATGTGTTACACCCCAGATTTTTTTTTATTCCTTTCTGATTCGCAAAGGGAGTTGTGCTATTTTGTAATCTTATATTAGATTGTCTATGACATTCTCCTTATGTCATTATAGTAGCTTGTGGAAGGAGGGCTAAAGACGTCCTTTTGCGTTCTAGTAATTAAAGAGTTAAGGACTTACTTCTTATTTTATTATTTCTTAACTCTCCTTTCTCTAAATTCTAATCACAATCAATTCCTCCTTCCACTATCCTGACGTTCTTTCGCACGACGGTTCTTCCTCACTCTCCATAACCTCCCTTTGCTCTTCTCTCTTCTTCAATTTCCTCTCGATTGTCAACTATTGGAGATCTGCTGGTGGAATTCGGTTCTTCTATCAGTCGTCAGTCAGGTTGGGTTGTAGATTTAGTTCTCTTCTCTATTGAGTCTCCTTTCCCTTTTCTGATTTTGATTTTGTATTTGGAGCGGTTCAATTTGAGGGACTGTCGTTCGTGTGGAGATTCGAAGAGGGCGTTCTGTAGAGTCCGCAGAGATAGCATTGCTTCGGATGTGAGGTAGGTGGTAGATGGATTCGGTTGTGTGCGTTCACCCACGGGGGTTTTGGTTTCGTTGTTTTCCGTATATGTTTGTGTGGTTTCTGATCCGTGGTAATTTGGTGTGAGTTCTGGATTTGTGTTTTGATGCGTTGCAACCCCGTGGGATTGGTTTTGTTTTGCGTATTTTGTTATGAAAGTATTGCTTTGACAATGGTGAATCTACCTCTATGGTTCCCTTCTGTTTTGTGAACTTTGAGTGCTTCTGATTTGAGAGTTCGGATTGTTTAATCGCCCTATTTGGTGATCGATCTCTGTCTGATTTGTCTTGGTTTTGACCTTCTAAAACTGCCATGGTTATGGTTTAAAGGCTTTGGTTTCGTACTGCATTTTTGACATTGTTTTGATGCCTCTGTCTGTGTGTAAATCGCTTCTGTTTTCTGAGTTTTTCGGTATGTCCGAACGTCTGTCCGAGCTTTGACGTTCGGACATACCCTGTTGCGCTTTTATTTTCTAAAGTCTTCGCTGTGTCCGAACTTCCGTCCGAGCTTTGAAGTTCGGACACAGCCTTCTGTTTTCTCTGATTTTGGCTTCGACTTGTGTCCGAACATCTGATGTCCGGACACAAGTTCGGACTCTACACGTCCTGATTTCCGAAGAACGTCCGAACATCCGTCCGAACTTGGATGTTCGGACACCTCTGTCTCTGCTTCTGTTTGAAGGTTCGACTTGTGTCCGAACATTGATGTCCGGACACAAGTTCGGACATGCCTCTGTTTTGACAGTAACTTGCTCGTTTGAGCTCCGTTTTGAGTGCCGTTTGCGGCGTTGGTTTCCTCCTTCTGAGTACTATCTGTTTTCATGTGTTTTAGCATGTGTTTAAGTGTTTTCTGGTTTTAAGGTCTCCGATAATCTTTTGAACTCTGGTTTGCTCTGAAAATGTGCTTCAACCTCTGACTTCAGTTGCTTTCGTATTTACTAGTCGGGTTACGACTTCTGTCTTGCTAAGGCTTTTCGTTGGTAAGCTTTCGCTCTGATTTCGTTAAGCTTCTGCTTTCTGTTATGATTTGACAGGACTTCTGTCCTGTTCTGTATACAGCTTTGGTCTGTTCTGAAAGCTTCTGTTTTGGGACCTAGTCTTCTCTGTATCTGACCTTTGGATGGCTGGTCTCGCTGTCTCGTAGCGCGCTATGTAGGATCCTTCTGTTTCACGGGTGATGTTCCCCGTTCTGTTCACGGGTGTTTACACCTGTTCTGTTTACGAGTGAGGTTTCCTCGTTCTGTTCACGAGCTGGTTGCTCGTTCTGTCTGTATGCTCTGATTGCTAGTGTCCCACTTCCGTTTGTGTTCTGTTCAGCTTCTATCTGTTTTCGCTGCTCTGGTATTTGACAGACTGCTGTGTGCTTTCTGTCCTTTGAACGCCTCTGTTTGTTTTGTACTGCTTCCGCCTGCTCTGTCTGTTTACAAACTCAGATAGGCTGCAGTGTGCTTCCTGTCTGTTGAGGATTTCTGATTTGTAAAGTGCTCTACTTCGTCTGCTCTATCAGTATTTGATGTGAGACGGTCTGCTGTGTGCTTACTGTCTTCTGCTAAGTTCTGGATTTTGCTAAGCTTCTGATTTCGTCGAGCTTTCAGCTTCAGCTTACCTTCTACTTTTGAGTATGTTTTGACCACCGCTTAGCTCCTTCTGCTTTAGACTTCTGTCTATTTGAAAGGCTTCTGCTTTGTCTCTGATTTAGCTCTGGATAAGCGCTTTTGTATACGTATATGTATGTATGTTCAGTATCTGTTTTGAGCGTGCTCAGCTGATGAAGTTTATCACCTGCTGAGCAATAGTTTTGCTCACCCCTATCTCCGTCTGATTTGCAGGTTTTAGTTCGTGCTTGGAGATTCAGCTCTTACTTTCCGTTTTGGCATTTGAGTTTTGTATTTAGTTTGTTTGGCCTTAGGGCCCAGTTGTATTTAGATTATGCTTTGTAATTCAGTTTGGCTTCCGCCTGTGTATTGTAAAGACGTTTTGTAATCGTTTATCTGGTAATATATGAGCATTAGTTCTATTTTGGGGTTTCGATAGTGTAGCCTTGCGTGTCTTAGGTAATAAGCGCGCGGCGTGTAACGGTCTCTCAACCAGGGTGGTTTTGGGGTCGTTACATTTAGTGGTATCAGAGCTAGGTTTGGTTTTCGTTGGGATTTGTGGGTGTCTGCATGTCTACGCTTCCGTGTCCTTGTCTGCTATGTGCTATGTGTTACCTATTGCGTGATTTGACCGCTATCTGCTGCTTGGTTTGATTGCTATCTGGAGTCTGTGAGTGTGTCTGCTCTGTGGTTGTCCACTATCAGAGTAGCGCAGCGGAAGCGTAGTGTCTATTTGCATGTGCTTGTGTGTTCTGAAAATGAGTCTGAGGGAGTCGGGTCCTTTGGGAAAGGATGACCGAATGTGAGTTCTTGTTTGACAGAGTTGTGTGCTTCAGTTGTGAGCTTGTGTTACGTGCTTGTGTTGTATGTTCTGTGTTGTGTTCTGGTGGGAGTTCGCGAGTATGTTGGTCCTTTAGGTAAGGACACCTCTGAGAGTTTTTGCGCCTTTTGGCTGAGTGTTAGTAATCTTTTGTTTCACCTCTTCAATCAGTGAGTCATTTAACAAGTTCTGAGTGTTAGCTCTGTGAGGTGTGGACTTCTGAGATGTGTAAGCATTTCCTTCTGTGCTTTTAGGCTGAATCCCCAAAAATATTCTGCTATATGCTAGATTTGTGAGGTGCAAGCTTATAAGATATGTGAGTGTTGTTCCTATTCCTTCAAGCTTAGCGTTTGTAATATTTTGCTTTGCTCATTCTTTTAGTGAATCCGCTAGTGAGGTTCGTGTGTTAGCTCGTATAAGTAGAGCTTCTGAGATATGTTAGTGTTCTTTATATGTCTTTGTGCTAAGCCTTTAGTGATCATCTGTTGTATCTTTCTGTCAGCGCGTCAGTCAGTGTATTATGGTGTGAGCTTGTGAGTGTGCTTGGTCCTTGGGTTAGGACGACTTCAGAGAGTTCCTGTGCCTTTGCTGAGAGTTACTGATCTTCTGTTCCGCCTCCTCTGTCAGGATGTCAACCAGTAAACTTGAGTGTTAGCTCTTCGAGGTTAGAGCTTCGGAAATGAGTGAGTGTTCTTTCTGTGCCTTTGTGCTGAGCCTTCAGTGATCATCTACTTTGTTTCCTCTGTCAGCAAGTTACCAGTGAATTCTGAGTGTTAGCTTTGTGAGTGTTCCCTTCTGTGTCTCAAAGCTATGTGTTATTAATCTTCTGTTTCTCCTTCTGTCAGTCAATCAGCAGTGAGTCCTGAGCGTTGGCCTTGTGAGTGTTCATTGTTTTCTGGCACTAGAAGTGCATTTGTTCACATTCTGGTTTCGTCGAATTTCGAGGACGAAATTCTTTTTAAGGGGGGTATATTGTTACACCCCAGATTTTTTTTTTATTTCCTTTCTGATTCGCAAAGGGAGTTGTGCTATTTTGTAATCTTATATTAGATTGTCTATGACATTCTCCTTATGTCATTATAGTAGCTTGTGGAAGGAGGGCTAAAGACGTCCTTTTGCGTTCTAGTAATTAAAGAGTTAAGGACTTACTTCTTATTTTATTATTTCTTAACTCTCCTTTCTCTAAATTCTAATCACAATCAATTCCTCCTTCCACTATCCTGACGTTCTCTCGCACGACGGTTCTTCCTCACTCTCCATAACCTCCCTTTGCTCTTCTCTCTTCTTCAATTTCCTCTCGATTGTCAACTATTGGAGATCTGCTGGTGGAATTCGGTTCTTCTATCAGTCGTCAGTCAGGTTGGGTTGTAGATTTAGTTCTCTTCTCTATTGAGTCTCCTTTCCCTTTTCTGATTTTGATTTTGTATTTGGAGCGGTTCAATTTGAGGGACTGTCGTTCGTGTGGAGATTCGAAGAGGGCGTTCTGTAGAGTCCGCAGAGATAGCATTGCTTCGGATGTCAGGTAGGTGGTAGATGGATTCGGTTGTGTGCGTTCACCCACGGGGGTTTTGGTTTCGTTGTTTTCCGTATATGTTTGTGTGGTTTCTGATCCGTGGTAATTTGGTGTGAGTTCTGGATTTGTGTTTTGATGCGTTGCAACCCCGTGGGATTGGTTTTGTTTTGCGTATTTTGTTATGAAAGTATTGCTTTGACAATGGTGAATCTACCTCTATGGTTCCCTTCTGTTTTGTGAACTTTGAGTGCTTCTGATTTGAGAGTTCGGATTGTTTAATCGCCCTATGTTTGGTGATCGATCTCTGTCTGATTTGTCTTGGTTTTGACCTTCTAAAACTGCCATGGTTATGGTTTAAAGGCTTTGGTTTCGTACTGCATTTTTGACATTGTTTTGATGCCTCTGTCTGTGTGTAAATCGCTTCTGTTTTCTGAGTTTTTCGGTATGTCCGAACGTCTGTCCGAGCTTTGACGTTCGGACATACCCTGTTGCGCTTTTATTTTCTAAAGTCTTCGCTGTGTCCGAACTTCCGTCCGAGCTTTGAAGTTCGGACACAGCCTTCTGTTTTCTCTGATTTTGGCTTCGACTTGTGTCCGAACATCTGATGTCCGGACACAAGTTCGGACTCTACACGTCCTGATTTCCGAAGAACGTCCGAACATCCGTCCGAACTTGGATGTTCGGACACCTCTGTCTCTGCTTCTGTTTGAAGGTTCGACTTGTGTCCGAACATTGATGTCCGGACACAAGTTCGGACATGCCTCTGTTTTGACAGTAACTTGCTCGTTTGAGCTCCGTTTTGAGTGCCGTTTGCGGCGTTGGTTTCCTCCTTCTGAGTACTATCTGTTTTCATGTGTTTTAGCATGTGTTTAAGTGTTTTCTGGTTTTAAGGTCTCCGATAATCTTTTGAACTCTGGTTTGCTCTGAAAATGTGCTTCAACCTCTGACTTCAGTTGCTTTCGTATTTACTAGTCGGGTTACGACTTCTGTCTTGCTAAGGCTTTCGTTGGTAAGCTTCGCTCTGATTTCGTTAAGCTTCTGCTTTCTGTTATGATTTGACAGGACTTCTGTCCTGTTCTGTATACAGCTTTGGTCTGTTCTGAAAGCTTCTGTTTTGGGACCTAGTCTTCTCTGTATCTGAACCTTTGGATGGCTGGTCTCGCTGTCTCGTAGCGCGCTATGTAGGATCCTTCTGTTTCACGGGTGATGTTCCCCGTTCTGTTCACGGGTGTTTACACCTGTTCTGTTTACGAGTGAGGTTTCCTCGTTCTGTTCACGAGCTGGTTGCTCGTTCTGTCTGTATGCTCTGATTGCTAGTGTCCCACTTCCGTTTGTGTTCTGTTCAGCTTCTATCTGTTTTCGCTGCTCTGGTATTTGACAGACTGCTGTGTGCTTTCTGTCCTTTGAACGCCTCTGTTTGTTTTGTACTGCTTCCGCCTGCTCTGTCTGTTTACAAACTCAGATAGGCTGCAGTGTGCTTCCTGTCTGTTGAGGATTTCTGATTTGTAAAGTGCTCTACTTCGTCTGCTCTATCAGTATTTGATGTGAGACGGTCTGCTGTGTGCTTACTGTCTTCTGCTAAGTTCTGGATTTTGCTAAGCTTCTGATTTCGTCGAGCTTTCAGCTTCAGCTTACCTTCTACTTTTGAGTATGTTTTGACCACCGCTTAGCTCCTTCTGCTTTAGACTTCTGTCTATTTGAAAGGCTTCTGCTTTGTCTCTGATTTAGCTCTGGATAAGCGCTTTTGTATACGTATATGTATGTATGTTCAGTATCTGTTTTGAGCGTGCTCAGCTGATGAAGTTTATCACCTGCTGAGCAATAGTTTTGCTCACCCCTATCTCCGTCTGATTTGCAGGTTTTAGTTCGTGCTTGGAGATTCAGCTCTTACTTTCCGTTTTGGCATTTGAGTTTTGTATTTATTTGTTTGGCCTTAGGGCCCAGTTGTATTTAGATTATGCTTTGTAATTCAGTTTGGCTTCCGCCTGTGTATTGTAAAGACGTTTTGTAATCGTTTATCTGGTAATATATGAGCATTAGTTCTATTTTGGGGTTTCGATAGTGTAGCCTTGCGTGTCTTAGGTAATAAGCGCGGCGTGTAACGGTCTCTCAACCAGGGTGGTTTTGGGGTCGTTACACAATGAAACCAACGACAATTTTTCTGAGCATTCACAAGCCGAAGATGAAAATCTCCAGAGTTCAGATGATGATTCTGAGATGGAGCCAGAAGATGTACCTGATGACGATGACATAGTTGATGAAGTTGGGCCCTCCACACCGTACACTCTTGCAATGCCATTCTCATCGCAGGTGGATCTTGAGGCCATAAGCCAGATACCATCCGACATTGATCGACGTGGTGTGACGTATTGGAGGCCAGGTCATGAGTTCGTCAAAGGGCTAGAATTTGCTGACAAAAATGTTCTTGTGACTGCTGTGAAACAGTACCACTTGGAGAAAAACGTATATTTTGTTGCCCCCGAGAATAACAGAAAAATTACTGCTTAAGGTGCCGACAAGAGTGCAGTTTCAGATTTCAAGCTGCGCTGTTAAAGGATTCATTTGAATGGCAACTACGGAAATTCAGTCCTCACACATGTGCACCAGTCCTAGACGAGACTAATGATCGTTTTTTGACTTACAATTTCATTGCTGAAGTCATGATACCAAGGGTCAAAGAAAACCTTGCACTACAAGTGAAGACTGTGATTCAACTTATCCATTCAGAATATAAAAGGAAGATCAGCTACAAGAAAGCTTGGTTAGGCCGTGCGGAAGCGATAAGAAGGATCTACGGTGATTGGGACCAGTCATTTACTGAATTAACCAGGTATATCATAAGTATCAAACACTTTATACCTAATTTGTATGTCGACCTAGATTCAACTGTTGTGTTTCAAGATGAAACGCAGACCACTTATGTTAGGCGGTTTAAGCGTTGTTTTTGGGCATTTGGGTCTTGCCTTACTGCTTTCAAGTATATGAAACCTCTACTGCAAATAGATGCTACTCACCTGTATGGTAAGTACAAAGGTAAATTACTGGTTGTTGTCGCTCAAGATGGTAACAACAAGATAATACCAATGGCCTTTGGTATCGTTGCTACCGAGTCAAGGGATGACTGGAAATATTTTCTTGACCGTGTTCGTAACATAGTCATTGGAGCTAGGAATGATGTGGCAGTGATTACGGATCGGGCCGGAGCTATAATGTCAATCATGAGGGAAGAACCATACTGGCTTCATCCTTATGCCCAACATTTATTGTGTATCCGTCATATTGCTTCAAACTTTCAGACAAGATTTTGAAACAAGGAGTGGAAAAAGTACCTCATCAACACAGGTAACAACTAGAGATTAGTATGTAGTCGTCTTGTCTGATATTGGGTAGGTATCTAATATGATGATATTACTTGTGCAGGTTACTATTTCAGAAGGGATATAGTTCAGGACAAATTAAATCACTTACTTGCTCTTCACCCCTCTATGAGGTGGGGTCATATGACAACTAACCTGGTAGAGTGCATGAATGGGGTGCTGAAGTGGGTCTATCTCCTACCGGTAACGACTATTGTTGAAAGCACTTTGTACAAGTTAATTGACTACTTTCGAGATAACTTAGAAACCTATACCTGAAATATCGCAAATATTAATTACCCTAATTAATAATAAATTAATTAAATAAAGGTGATTAATAAAAGATAAAATATCGTTAAATATGTAAAAAGAAACAATGGAATATAAATGATCTTAATGAGGTTAAAAAGAGTTATTTAACCATAATTGTACATTTGTATAAACGCATGTACGGGTTAAAAAGGGAATTGTTAAACACCTTAAAGAGAGGAATTAAATAGCAACCATAATATTATATAATGTATAATGTATAGGAGATACATAAAATAATAACAAGGACATTATTAAAATGGTATGTAAATAGTAATCATTAATTTAAGAAAACTGATTAAGTCAGTCTTGTTATGGATTATGTAATAAATATTTGATCATTTTATAAAGTTTACAAAACCCAGTTATGTAGGAATAAATATCCTTATAATTCAAACTGGCCTGTTAGAATTCATTATATATATAAACAAATTTCCTTATGATTAAAGGATTAAATAATCCTAATGTAAAATAGAAAATAATATAAGGATGAATTGATTTGAGTATACTATACAGAATATAGAATAGTATTAAAGAATATACTAAAGTAAAACAAAAGTCAATTGATTTCATTATACTATAAATATACCCTTAGATTTAAGAGTGTATCTAAAGAATAAATTAAATAATAAAGTGGGTATAACATGTCAGAATTATTACATGAAATAATATCATAAATTAATATGGGGAAGAAAGAATATTTAATTTATATGCTAACATAAATTGTCAACGTTTCAATAACATAGAAAGTTTGGGAAAAGCACAATGACTCGGATAATTTATTAAACTTCAGTCCAACAACTGAGAGAGCCCATCTTGGCACCCATGAGAGGAAGCCCACCTTCCTTACTTGTCCACTTCAATTCCTAATGTACAATTTTCTTATTTTGTACTACCCACTAGAACATAGTACATGTTTGGCACCTCTCATTCATTCTCCTCCCATTTTGCAAACCCTAACTCAAAGGAATAACATCTCTACCGCCACTCTTCATTTCTCTTCTTCTACTTTTCTCATTTTAGTAACCCGTGAACAAGCAACACAAATCTCGGTGTATTACTACTTTTCCCTGTCGTTAATTTTGTAACACAAATCAACGAACAAAGAAGGAACTTAGTTCTGGGCCTGTTCATTCACTTCACTTCCACCCTGTGTCTGCTGGAAACAAAAAAAGAGAATACACCTCTCTTCATTCTTTTCTTTAGTCCACGACTCTACAGTGCAAATCACCGAAACTGCACACATCCAGGTTAAAGTCGTTTACTGCTGCAATTTGTACACCAGATTGGAGATGGACTACTATCTCTTCAACCCTTTCCTGTTTCGGTACGCCTCTGCTGAGCTAGGACATCTCAGACACCAGATTGATGAGGGGATGAGAATATTACACTTCTGAAACCGGTAATCAAACCTATCTTCTACTCCTCTGGTGATTGTGGAACTTCTGTCACACCCTTGAAATGAAACTCCTCGCACACCATATTGTTTATGGAACTGGTGATATACTGAGACTTATATCCTTTGTTCTGTTCTGGCCATTGTATAACAATAGCAGCTTTGTGCTTCTTCCACTACTCTTCATTTCCTCACCCTTCTTTCATTTCTTCTGGTGTCTACGCCTCTGTAGAATCACTGGAACCGCTGCAGTCTAATGACACAGTGAAGAGGTGGCTGGAAACAGCTCACGAGATCAGGTAATATGCTCGGGTTATCATCTTCTCTGTATCGAGAATAGCAATAGAAGTCTTGGGTTCTTTTGTTGCATCTGGTGAATTAACCGATAAACATTTTAAGTAGTAGTCTCTGCTGCTGTCTTTGAATCCAAAATAAAGAGGGATGATAGGAGTTGGATATTCTCTCCTGCATTTAGTAGTAAACGATAGTTGTGCATGGTGATTTAACAATAGGAGGTTTATGATTATTTGTCACATTTGGGAAGCAAGTGATGAGCATTAAACTGGTTCCAAAATGAGTTTCTTATGTTAATTTGGAATTAGTACTAACCTGGAATTGGGATCAAGTTGTAAGTTTTGATTAAATTATTGTTTGTGTTAACAGAGATGACTAGCGACAATCCAAACATTAACATGTTGATTTGTTTTCGCTTGTATTATGCTGGGTTAGTGTCTTAGTCGTTGAGAGCCGGATATTGGAGGATAACTAAATGATTAAATGGTTATTAAGTGAATTTTAATGATGTTGCGTGTATTAAGCGATTAAGGGACTGGCTTATTGTTTAATTACCAAATTGTGGATATTATTATACTAGGAGGTAAACTAGTGCTGAATTTGTAAATTAGAAACTAACCTGACATGAGTAGTATATGTGAGAGAAAATAATAATAATAATAATAAGAATAATATATATATATATATAAATTATATATAAGCGTGAGGTTTAATTAGATTTAGAAATGAGTGGTAAATTAATGTGGTAAATACATATTGGGTTTGTAATTGTGACATGTCGGTAAATATTAAACAGATAAGAGTGGTGGATAAAGGGTAAATAAGTGGATAAGTTGTGGTTAACATTACGGGACTAAGTTGATAAGTTGATTTCCTGGATTTTAGCAATTTGTTCGGTGAATCAATATTGGTCTGATAAGAGTGGAGATCAATTGATAAATTGGAAAGTTAGATAAGTAAGTGATATAATTGTATATTAGATTACATGGTTGTATATGCATTATATGATATTGGTATCATATATCTGAATATTTGGGTATAGAACGCTAATAAAGTGGACTCTTGAGTAGTTAAATAAACAAATGAATAGTTGACAAATTTAGTTATGATACAGTCACAAAGCATTAAAGTATTAAGTGAACACAAAGGAGTTAATAGGTTAATAATCATGGTTGACTGTATTTTGTTGGACTCTTGAGTAGTTAAATAAACAAATGAATAGGTGACAAATTTAGTTATGATACTGTCACAAAACATTAAAGTATTAAGTGAACACAAAGGAATTAATAGGTTAATAATCATGGTTGACTGTATTTTGTTGGTGAAGAAATAATTAGTTAAGATTTTTTTAGTTCTTAATTGCCGTTTTAACAAAAACAAAAAAAAATTGATTACTGAGAGAAATTGTAAAAGGGAATAATGAAATAGTAAAGTAATAATTAGTTAAGATTTTTAAGTTCGTATTTGCCCGTTTAAAAAAATTTGATTAATGAAAGAAATTGTAAAAAGGAATAATGAAATAGTATTTGTCTAAAGTTACTCAATTTCCTTTCCCTCAATGTAGTATTGAAACTGATAAGAACATACATTTTCTTTCCATTTTCTTCACGGTAAATATCCAAGTATATATATATACAACATTCTCTTAACGGTAGTTTTGAAACCTAATCTGAAATAAACTCTGTCAGTCTTCCTATTCCTCACGGTAATGCCACAAATCGAACAAAAATATATATATATACAAGTTTCCTCGTTTAAAAATGACAAATGGAGCAAATATCGGTTAATGTTTAATTATACATATACACATGTGATTGCACTAAATTGAATACATATATAAACACATATATATATATGTAGCCATGTTACGTTAAGTATATATATATACTTATATCCATATATGTATGTAGTTGGTAAGCAAAAATTAAGAGGAGTGCTATAAAAAGGACAAATGTTATAGTATAAAGAGTACACAAATAATGGAATTATATAATTCAAGGAATCATATTATGGGTTATATGATAGTGTTGACTTGTATATTTTGACCAAGTCAACCAAAGTGACCAAAGAGGGTCAAGTTGACCAACTCACAAATTAAGTGGGAATTTAAATGCTAAAGGCTAATAATACTGAAAGGTCAATTATATTAAATGACATATATTAACAATAACTATATGAATATGTGTGTGTATATATATATATATATATATATATATATCTCATGGATAAAAGATATTACATGTGAGAATTAAATACTAAGTTGTAGTATAATACAACATGTTAGTTACTAACATAATTGAAAGATTAAATAACTAATCCCAAACTTGTTTAAAAAAAAGAAAAGAAAACCTTCGAGTAATGATGATAGATAATCATGGGGTTAATACCGAGGGAATTAATGGTTATTTGGAATACCAAATCAACTTGGATCACATAAATTAACACTTAGGGGTTTATTCTAGAGATACGAGCTACATTAGGGGATAGTGGGCGAGCGTGATACTTCACTCTAGCATTGTTCATCGGTGTAAGGTACGTTATTATATGGTGTGAATGTTCCTGAGGACTTCCTCAGGTTCGGATGTTTGTGTGAATGCATGATAAGATGGATAAGTGTGATATATTATATGCTTGCAAATTTAATTGTCTGTCATTCCACGATATTAGTTGTGCGCGACGACTTTCGAACTAAGGCGATTTCAATATATAAACTCGGATCGAGTTATGGATAATGGAAAGGAAAATGTCAGGTATAAATGATTAGTGATATCCATCATATTATATACACTTGAGAATGGAAGTAACCTAGGCGACGTCTAGGTGAACATTAAAAGACTTTAAAGGTACTTACATGGAAAACATTACTCTATATAACCTAAGAATAGATCTTAGGTAAAGGTTACAAACCTAATCATATGATGGAAATAATTAAAGATAAGGAAAATCCAGGGTAGTCACGGACTACATGGTTGTGCATTGGTGATCACCGGAGAGAGGACGACTGAATCGGGTCCACTCCATATGGAAATTCCAACGAGCCAGATATGTTCGTTGGTCAAAGGGCACTGCTGTTGGTGCAAGGCTACGGCCGCCAGGTCTCTGCGGACCCCTGGCAAAAGGGTACTGCTATTGGTGCACAAGAGCTACTGCTCCAGAAGATGAAGTATATATATGGGTTGTCCTAACATGAAACCCACTTAATTATATGAAAGTTAACTAAAGAATAAGAAAAGACTTAAGAGATACTCTTAGTCATGGATAACGAATAAAAGGGGCCTCAAAGGCCGTATGACAGAAACCATTCAGAGAGAACAACTTTTGCATCGTTATCACTTTCTCTTACGCGTTGTGTGAATACATGCTTACTGCTTGTTGTGAACTTGTGTGGTTATCGGATGGATTCATGGTTGCTTTATTGTTGTTTTACTGTCAGTATAAATGAAAATGGAATAGCATGAAATTGGTACAACATGTTAACAATTGGGCTAATTAACCTGAGTAGTCTTAAGGTTCATGAGGATTATATAGTAGCGTGCTCAGTGGTTGTGCTGAGCCTTTACGGCCACCAAATTACAGGACTGTAGCTGCTGAAGATTGATGCGCAAGTGCGGGACTTTTGGGAGTTTAGCGGTATGCCTTCTGTTATACCATAGGATTCTGCTGGACTATATATGGTTAGTTAGGTAGACAGCTCACTGTCCTTTTTGGGATTTAGTATTGTAAAGTGTGTTGTATTCATGTCTCTGTCATCACGGCGGGTTTTTGGATTATGTTTTTGGTAAGTGCTTCATTACTCACATGGGAGAGTAATGACAGGTAACACCCAGGTTTAAGTTATGATCGGTTTTACTTTCCGCTGTGACTTGATTAATTATTTTTGTTAGGCGCGTTAGATTATTCGGATTTTGGAGTAGGGATGTTACAAAAGTGGTATCAGAGCGGAGTATCGCTCTGATGACAAGAGACAGTAGGATAGAAACATTGAGCATAGGATTTTGAGAATACGAGAGACGTCTGTGAGTTTCGGGACCTAAGGAGGTCGTAGCAATGCTAAATGCTTACGAATATTAGCAGGGAGGGCACTTCAATACAAATGACCGTAGTTACGGTATGTTAACGAGTAAGAGTCTAATCCACCCTTCTGACAGACGCCAGAAAGTGGTGAGGGAAGATATACTGGCAAAGGACGAGGCATGTCGGGGAGTGATGGAGATCCTGCAACCCCAAATAACGTTGAAGCGGTGATAACCGTCCTTACTTGTTAGGAGCATATGTCGGGAAATAGCAGTGGTACCCCACCCGCCGCTGCCCGTACCTCGAACACCTCCCATAAAGGCAATTAAAAGAAAAGCGTCAGGGAGGCGGAAAATTCCTCCATACGGGAGAACCGATGTGGTTGCTAGAGACGTGGGACATCAAGAATAATAAAGAAACTAGTGATATGATAAATTGTCTAGACCAGAAGTCCTGATAGTTGCATACTATCTGAAAGACGCTACTTATACGTAGTAACAACTAAACATTAAACCCTTGCTTTGAAGAGGGATAAATCCTAAGGACAAATGGGGTTGACCTGTTAAGCAGGCAATGTAACCCGGTCCAGTTCACCAAAGGAAATCACTGATAAATGCGCCTAAAGATAAAAGGATGGAAAAACGAGTCTAAGACGACTATTAAAAATGTATAACATGCGGAACCAATGACCGCTTGGAAGCCTCTCCCAAAAAGGGATAACATCAAGTCTATACAACTTCGAAGGTTCAAGAAGACCTGACCTGGAAAAAAACACGACAAATATAAGAGCTTACAAAGCAAAACTCGCCTAGGTTACTACGAAGCAGCACCTCGATAGAGAGTTAATACTCTACTACCATAATAAAACGTGTGGGAATGAGTGTGGAAATTAGAAGGTTTTAAAGTGAAAAAGAACATCCTCGATAGGGGCAACCAGAGTGCTCCATCTCCTAAGCTCGGGACACCACGAGGTGACTACACGGGGCAGGCCCCAGCTGGTATGAGCAACCAGAAGGGGAAGGGAGTCGCTCAGGGTCAAAATACTCAAACTCTGCGGGAACCTGAGGCGCTGGTACTAGTACTCAGCGCGATCCAGATAACCATAAACCTTAACCCAATTGAATGACTACATGAATGTTTGTATTAAAGGTTTTCTTCTACCATGTTGTACGTATGATATTAAACTTAGAAAAGAGCCTAACTTAGATAGCCTGGATAGATTTATCCTAGGAAAACCTTTCATACCATAATGAACTTAAATACTTAAAATCCTACCCGTTTCAAGACCGGAATCACGTAAGCCATAAGCAAATGACGGGAGAGTCAATGAGACTAACAATTTCCTAGGATGGGGAAGAGAACTACAACTGACACGCACCGTACTAATGGCCCAGTCTACAGAGTACACTTGCCACGACGAATACTACAACATTTACAGTACTGATAATTCAACCTGCATGGTGCACTTGCTACATCAAGCGCTATGATAATCAATATACTAACAAATCCGCCTACTTTGCGCACTTGCTACAGTAAGTGCTGCAACCACAACCAATTCTAAAAGACCGTGTAGATCAGAGGGTACAATACCATGGCTACCGGTAAATGCCAAATTTATGTACAAACCCGTAACATGAAGAGGTAAGAACTACACCTTGTCATAGAATAGGGTCGCAAAACCCTTAAGGCTGGAGGCCTATAAAACCTCAGAAAGACCCGATGGGTCCGACCATTTCAAACTAAAGGGAATACACAACCTATAGCAAACTAGACCAATTTAAGTACTAATGAATCATTAACATCAGCTTATGAGCCAAACACCATAAACATGTACCGGCATTGAATGCCAATCACTACCGGTGATAAGTGTTGAGTCCTTAGGACAAAAGCGACCTTATATGAAATTCCATAACCCTTCATAGATGCACCACCATCAATAACGAAGGGTGGAAAGCAAGGAACTGAGATACACAATGTAAAACAGCTATAATACATCCAATTAAACGGATGAGGGACCAAACATGAGTACTCAATGTAACAACTCCTTCCTAATTCAAAGAAAATTGTAGATGAGATATGATCACGTAACAATGGGGGGCCGATGCTATACCCATAACGGCACACACCAATGATACAATGAATACTTGGAAAGAGGAAGAACACGTTACTAATGCCACTAAACTCCAGTAAGATGAGCCAAGAGTAAGAAGTTTGAACTATGACCCACCATGATGTCAGAAAATGTAACACCCCTAATCCTAAACCTGTAATAACGTCACAAGTCGTAGCATAATAAATAACGTTCGTAGCGGAAAATAAAACTATTGATCCTTGGTGTTACTTGCCGTTACTCACCCTTGTGAGTAACAAGGCATCCTTACTCCTTCCAACAACTTCAACTCTTCACGCTGTGATGAACAAGATACTGAGCATACTTAAACTTACAAACCAAAGCCAAACTGAGCAACTAAATGAAATACAACAAACTCCTTAATACAATACATAATAAAACTCAAAGTGTTTATTGAAACACATCAGCTACCCTGTTTCCCCGCACTCCGGCTTGTGTCTTCTTCAGTAACCTAAAATGTTTTGCCCATTGAAGGGCTCAGGAATCGAAATGCTGGTATGCTAAATGTAGTCCTAAGTCATCTAGATTCCTTAAGTCGTTTAGCCATCTTGATATTAGATTCATTACATGCTATACCAGTTTACAATAATAATAATAGTAATAACTGTAAATATTAAACAATCACATAATAGTTCACCTGCAAACATCAGTGCATAATAGTAAACAACAACCAGATAATCAAACACAATAATCCATAACAATAACCAAACAAGGTACGTGTATTAATTAACTATACTTGTTAGTTGGCCACCTGGCCCTTATCCTTTAAACCAACCACTTAAACTTTTCCAATTAAATTCCACCTCAGGCGTCATGTTAAGACAACCCTTAATAACTTAATAATGGACAGTAGTCCCCTGGGTTCCAAAGGAACCGTTACCAGCTGACCTTATGGCCCTGGATAATTATTTTGACCGATCCGGTCGAACCTGTGCACCAACGGTAGTGCCCTCCGCCATCGTCGAATGTGGACAATGGATTCCCTTGAGTGACTCCCCATAGAAGTCCCTCGTAGTGATCACGATGCGCAACCAGAAAGTCGAAACAGTCTAGATTCCTCTCTTTATAAGTTAGCCCTTTAGTCAGTGATACAATATCCAATCCTTGAGTTAAGACTATACCAGTTGACCATCAGTTAGGTTCAATAATACCTAAAGGTCAGTTAGTCTTGTTCCAGTTTAGATGTATAAACTTCCAGTCATAAGACGTTTGCGTAAAATTAAAAGCAACAATGTTGAACAATACAATATACAATATCATATACATAAATCACAGATATCGCTCTTAACAATTAAACACACACGTCTGGACCTTAGGAAAATCCTTAGGACATTCAGACCACACAATTAATATACCGTTCACCGTGTAACTTGCTAGCTTGACAAATTCACGTTCAGTAATTCCTTCCCGTACGCTGTTATATATACATGCAATACCGGGTATCATTAATACAACTGTTCACTAATTATTACAGTACTGTCACTACAGGACTAATACTCGCAGTATACTAACCCTGTATGTTCTTTATTTTCCCCTGTTGTTTTACAGTGGTTCTAGGTAGTTCATCAGCTCATTATTTTATGCAATAACCACATGTGATAATAAATTTCTACCTTGTAGTATATTTCTATTTCTTTAATTATATACTAATAATTGTTTCCACTTATTCTTTATATTATACAATTTGGTTATTTTTATTATAACCACCTTTATTTTATAAAATTTACATTATACTCCATAATATACCATAATACATTATATTACCTGGTTTTAATTCCTTTCTTTATTAAGTTACAAAACCAACCTTATAAATTCGGTAATTACATAATGAACACATTAACTTTTTATAAATTACCAAATGACCACATATAATTCGGTCTTTACAAATTTAATATACTAACTTTTTTTAATTACAAATTAACGTTATAATTCTCGGCTTTATCCTATAGTTTCCTATATTCACATTTTAACCCCAAAACTTTATACAAGTTACATATTAACTCATATAATATAGTTGTAATATTTAATTTCCTTAAATAACCAAGTGGACACCTATATTCTTTATAATTTGTATTCGCCCCTATTTATAATCGGTTTTACAAATAAACTTTCTTAAATTACATATTCACCCCAAAACTTTTATAAACTTAATATTTTATGGCATAGATCATTTTAACCCAAAGTTTTTGGTCAACATTTTGACCAAAGCCTAATTTCATAAATAATACTTTAATATACCCATACATTCATATGTACTCTCGGTTATATTCCTAAACTTTCCAATAATTACAAAATAGCCCCAAAACATTATAAAATGTTATTTTAACACTTAAACACTTATTTAAATTCACCAAAATTCATAATATTAATTCCTACCGTATATTATATCATAACTATACCAAATAAACCCCTTTAGTTCTCGGCAATCATATATAACACATTATACTTTTCAAAATTTACATTTTAGCCACATAACTTTATAAACTAGCCATTTAAATACTTGTAGCTATTTTTAATGTCCCCAAAATTTATAACATAAGCGAACATACTTATATATTTAGAAAATTACCAAACAACACATTTTATTCTCGGCCTTAATTATGTTTTACCATATGGTTTCAAAACTTGCTTTAAACCTTACAATATGTATATATAAATGTATAAAAGCCATATAACACTTCTAAAAATTATGCTAATGACTTAGAATGATTATAAACTCAAAATAGAACATTTTATCCCTAGACCATTTGGTTTAATTATATATGTACCATATTTAAATTTTGTGACACAAATTTATACCTTAAGGTAATAATCTTACCTTACATGTTATAAATTATTTTCTTGACATTATAACCCATAGTATTTCGGCCTTAATATTACTAAGGCTCATATATAATTTTTATACCAAAGTTTGAAGCTTAAACCAAACTTAAACTTAATAAACCTTAATTATAGAAACTTACTCCTTAAATCAAGATAATTCTTGCACTTGATTTCTCCTTGAATTCCAAGCTCCTCCAATGCTATATTGTTGAAGAACTTTCGGCCTCCTTGTATATATTTAGGAGATCCAATTGTTAGACTTCTAACCCGGATTTATAAGTAAGATTTGGAGTAGTTTTTCAAGAGTTTACCTTAGGTATTTTTCAAGGAATTTTTGGTACACCTTGGGATGATTGTAGATCTAAGTTTCCTTCATGAAATAATGAAGAGAATATAGGTTTAGAAGTTATAAACTTTTCGGTAATAACCTTAGGTATTTTGCTAGGATTTTCAACATGAAAATATACCTTAACTTGATCTTGTTGTTCCTTGTGTTGTTGTTGAATCAAGGTGACTCCTTGGAACACTTAAGCTTGGAGAAATCTTGGATAGTTGCTAGGATGATTCTTGCTTCAAGACTTAATAGATTTAACTAGGAAATTTACATAGAAATGGTGTTAGAGCTTGAAACACCATTAATGAACCTTTGAAGCTCTAAAGAATAAACTAGCAAATGAAGAAGAAAAGAGAGGGAATGAGAGACTTACACATTCGGCTGAATGAAGGGCAAAGGGAATGGTAAGTCACGTAGGGTATTAAGGAAAGCAAAGACAAGGAATCAAATGGGAAATAATTGGCATGTCACATGGCATTATTTTATGACTTGTTTTTGATTATTTTGACTTCAATATTTGGCTCCAAAAGTCTCTCAATTAGACAAGCTTTCGGCTGATTGATAAGGAAGAAAAGAATGGCTTGTTTGATAATTGAAACAAGAAGACAAAGACTAAGGTAGGTGGTTGTCTCCTTTGAATATAGGTATTTGATTCTTGATGATTGAAGACATTAGAACATGCCTAGGTAGGTAGGTATTCTACTTCGAATTTTATAAGGCAATCAAACCTCATTTTTCTTGCTTGAATTCGGTAACTAGGCTAGAGAAGACACTTGATTTTTGTTTGTATTAAAACATGAATTCATGCCTATTTAGGTTTATGTTTTGTTGACTAATTAATAAGGCAATCAACCTTGCTTTTCCTCACAAAAATAGGCAGCCATAAGCTAGCACATGGGCTGTTTCCTTGTTTATTTCTTTTGTCAAAAGTTAGATCTAGTTAGCATATTTAATTCCCTTACTTTTCCAAGACTAATCTTCCTTGTTGTTTCTTGCAGGTCTTACGGTAATGGGGGTCTCTTTTGGCTGAATTATTTGACATTATATCACATGGCACATGATAAGATGAGTCACCATTCCATAAGACAATTTACAAACTAAAAACTAGTCAAAAATCACCCAAATTGGCGCCTAATATAGAGACCATGTGGGACTGATTTTTAATTTGATTCCTGTCACACTATATTGTATTAATATCATATTATAACATGTTATAAGTCCCAAAATTTAATTGGTACATTTATACTATGGTAGAAGATGAAAGTTCTAAGGTAAAATGCTGATTTTATAGTACTTTTTGATGATAAAATCGGCCCTGTTTGTGCTATGTGTTTAGCACTGGAGTTAATTGATTTAGATATCATGGTCAATTCCTCCCCATTTAAGATTATCAACTCGTGGCTCCTCAAAAACTTCAAGGTAATAGCGTAGAACGCGTTTTTATGACACCCGAAGGTGCGTTTTTGTGCTTTAAGGATATTCTGGGAAATAAGTAGTCGCTATGAGTTCCAAGTGTTTATAAACATTGTTTATAGTCAATAATAATATGTTAAGGTGTTACATTGAGTTATATGGGGTTATATCAACTCAAGACACAATTTCCGGGCTATCGGGACACTCCCGGGGCAAAATAGGAGTGTTAAGAAATTCTCCAAGGATCCTGTTGAATTTTGAGAAAGTAGCTCGAGGTATCTCTTTAGAATGATGAATAATGATGTTAGGAACTCTAAGAATGAATTATATAAGACTTCGTGCCACCTCGGCACTTCTCTGGGGCATTCCCGGGGGTTTATGGGGCCCTCATCGGGGACCTCCGAGCGCTTTGCGTTTAATTGAAAATATACCATGAGGACTTCATCTTAAATGTTTAATAAAGTGTTATGGTGCATTTTGAATGAAGTGCAATGCTTTACTTCACCCGATAAAGTATTTCCGGAACTTTCGGGACTTTTGGGCCTTGAAGGGAACTCCCGAGCATTTTGTATTTT
Source organism: Limonium bicolor (assembly GCA_023374045.1). NCBI lineage: Eukaryota > Viridiplantae > Streptophyta > Magnoliopsida > Caryophyllales > Plumbaginaceae > Limonium > Limonium bicolor. The sequence goes on along the minus strand of CM041780.1, from coordinate 223,067,650 downwards.
TACTCAGTTTTAGATAAGGTCCTGTGTTCTAAGAGTCATATAATGATCCTTGATTAACTTCATATAAGGTTTATAGCTTATATAACTTGTTTAGCTTAAGGTCCGGCTTTAACGCTCGTTTTTGAGTACTACCTTTAAAAAGGAGTACCATAGCCAACAAAGAACGACCAAGATGTCACAATGGAAGTACATATTATAATAATAGACACCAAGTCTAAGCACCGTAGGGCATGAGCCTAAGTGGAGGTATCCAATGTACCACTAGAAGGACACGAGTCCAGGAGAGCGAAAGTATCGCCTCCGACCACCTTTTCAATATATGCCACTAGGGAAACAACACCTACAACAAAAGACGACAAATGAGCACTGAATGACATCAGACTGCAAAAAGACTTTCAAAAAGGGAAACATAAAGTAGCACATTTGCCAAGAAATCTGGAACTACACCAAAGGAGGTGACCCAAAAGATCGGATAGGGTTCGAAGAACTATAAACACACACTGTAATCAGCAGGAATAACGTATAGACGAACAAGACACTAAGTCTCACTCATGAAAACTAGATAACGAACATGTGAATCCAATGCACGAGCAATTTCAAGAAAGAACTTATTAAGCCATAGACCAATGATAACTTGTGAATACAAGTGGTGGAAAATCCTTTAAAACATTTATGTGGGAAATGTCAACAATAACACCAATGGTAGAAGGGAAAAACTACCCTCGTACCATGGCATGTAAACCCCACCATTAGGGCGCTATGTCGTAACCACCTACCAAAAGGGATATATATGATCATGCCGATTGGGCAAAGGACCCAGAGAACCTAGGAAATTCTTTTGGAGCATCCCAATGTTGTTTAAAAAGGGATTGACATATAATACTTCACAAAAATACCAGGAACTATGCGTGTGACAGACACTACGAGTATACAAAAACGAGATATGGGACAACCACACTCCAAAAGAGCTTGTAGGCTTGATGAAACTTATTCCTAAGTTAGTCAGGTAAGTAGTAATGTATCAGTAAGATACCCCATACATGTAGATGAGTAGTGTAAAGAACACGGGAAGTAGTCAACTCCGTACCGAAGTCAGCGACGTGAATTCAGACAAGCGCAAAATACTTACCTTGAAGAAATTACGAGAAAGACCTCAGTTAAACCAATAGGGCCAACGGAACCAATAATCTTGACTATAACACGACCAAGGTCATAACTCCATAGAGGAGTGGTTAGCACACAAAAATGTTAAGGAAACTTCCCAAAGACGAGAAAGCTGACGGTCAACTTAGTGACAAAGGCAATGAAACCCCATTAAATGGGCAAGTAGATAGGTGAAACCCTTATAAGGATCAAGAATTTGCTTATATTAGCACAATTCTTGCAATCCCAGAAAGAACCTACTGAATGTTATTAATGCTACCTAAAAAGGGGCATAAAGAGAACTATCGTCCACGCTAGAAACGTAACGACAATGTCGTATGATGTAACAATAACCACGCACTCAAGCCGTAAAGCATTAATATGATTCCACCCGAATGAGGCTAAACACATGACAAATATCAAGTTAATCCCCAAAATTGCGACACCAGTATACAAGTGACAAAGGCAGAGCTAGCATGCTAGCGGATGCCTTAAGCTCGAGAGCAATTACTTTATACACGCCATAAGAACAGATAACCGTGTAATCGACTAGAATATGGTACGCACATAAGCGACCATCATAGGCAGCCATCATAAATAAATACGCCGACAGAAAATAGACGAGTGAAACCCGGATAGAACTCAATGATGTGGAACCCAAAATTGAAGACAGATTATACAATAGTATAGCCCATTTAAGGAAACACTCCAAAATATATACATCGTTCATCGCTATACACCCATATCAGATGCTGGAAGATGCAGAACATAATCATGAGCATTACGAATGGATTCCCCTGGTAAAGAGCAGGGTGAACCATACAAACATTATTATTAGACCGACATACAGAAAATGGAATATACATCAACAAGAAGTACCTAGCAAATACTGCAACTAACAATTACTCCGGAACAAAACAATCTGGAGTCGAGGGATGACAAGGATTATCTCCATGGATATATAGGCTACGTACGTCTCAAGATTGCAGAGACAAATTCAAAGAGCACTAAGTACTAACTATAGCTCAATGCCACATTTCACCTTAAAATGAAAGTCAGCAAGTGAAGACTTTAAGATATATTACGCGCATGTGCGCTAGAAATTTCGAAACATTAGGATAGACATTTTAGATTTAATCGAGTGCACGTACAATAAAGATACCGTGCTGATTAAGATACCTCTACTTCCAAAAATATGAAAAGACCATGTATAACATTGTCCCATTGGAACGGGGTTAGCAAGAACTTGCTGCTAACACATGATTAGATATAAAATAATGTGCAAGGCATTAAGAAGAACAATAAGGGCAAACTGAACCCTAAAAATTGTTGGGTTGTACTGCTCTACGGAGCGAGTGGGCCCATGCATGATAGGTCGATATACCTAGCAAATTGGGGAAAGAACGATGTTTTTCACATCTCCCAATCGAATATATACATACACTACCTATTAGAGGTATCATGACTCGAGGGGTCAACTGAATCCAAATAGGAGACATGTGTAGACTCTGATAAGAGCTCTCGACAGGACAAGGATCCTCTAGTCGGAACACATGGTGGTAAAGACCACATGAGAGCTAGAATACTCAATATGAGATAAACACCTTGAGGTCGTTGCTTCAAGGATGCTGTAGATTACGTGGGCGTAATTCCTTTTTAAGGGGGGTAGAGCGTTTTCACGCGCACCTAGCGTATTTAGTACGTATCAATTACGTGTAGTATTGTACGTATAGTACAAGTTATTATAGTACGCATTGTACGCATTTCACATAAATATATGTATGTGTTAGTTTGCACCACTGTGAGTACTTCCGCACAAAAAAATGTGAGTACTAGACATAGGAAATGTCAATCTTGCTATTTCTCAATACCCCATGGGTGGGCAATGTAGTTTTCCCTAAAAAAATGTATCATATATTAGTATTTATATAAATTATATACCATATATATTAATATTTATTTATGTTAAAGATGATGATAGAGGTGAGAGGGAGGAAATGGTATACTTTTCGCTAGGATTTTGAGGGAATCACTAAAGGGGGATATAGGGGTTTCCGAAACTTGAAGTGGGGGAAACGGAATCACTAAAAATACAAAATAAACAACCACAAAGGGAATGATTCCGTTTCCCTTTGTTGATTACCCGGAAGTGAACGCATCCTCACAGTGTATTATGATCTTGGGTGACAGTGTCTGTTTCAAACTTAAATGGTGATCGTCCACATTTTTTATTTTAAATTATTTTCATTCCAATAAAATTTAAATAAATTTAGTCCACACATTATATATAAAAATTCGTAATATGTTTGTGATGTATCGTTCTTTACACTACATATGAGTTCAGTTAGGGTAATAAAAATCACACCAATAGATCAAAACGTTGCTCTAATAGGGTAATTGGAGCAAGATTAGTCATGCCCTATAGTTGCACCAGTTGCTTTGCTACAATAACCAATTTGGTGCAACTTTATATTTCACTCTATTCTACATGCACGGTTGGTGCAACCAAGGTATGCACCATTTGATCGTGAACAAATAGTGCCACTAGTACAAAAAACGTCTATTTCGGCGCCCCTATTTCGGCGGTTGTAGATAAAACCGCCGAAATAGAGGCCCGAGATGTTAACAGTATGTAAAGAGGGGGTCTATTTCGGCGGTTCCTAGATATGAACCGCCGAAATAGGCCCTTTTTAATAATAAAAAAAATTAAATAGACCTATTTCGGCGGTTCCTTACACGAAACCGCCGAAATAGGTGTTTCTATTTTTTTTTTTAATTTAATCATCTATTTCGGCGGTTCTTTGTTAGGAACCGCCGAAATAGGTCTCTTTAATTTTTTTTATTATTAAAAAGGGCCTATTTCGGCGGTTCATATTAGCAACCGCCGAAATAGGTCCTTAATTAACCCCCCGAGCCCGATTCGAAACAATTACGTTTCAATTACGCTAAACCTAACCCTCTTCTCGCTCTGTTCCGCGGCGATTCCGAAGCCACCACCGCCACCACAGCCGTATTCCGGCCGCCCTCCTCCTCTCGCCGTCGCCGGTGTCGCGCGTCGGTGGTGGTCCACGTGTGGCGTCGCCGGCCTCAATCCGCCACTCAACAGAGGCGAACAGAGGTGAGTGATAAGCTCTCGTTTTTTTTAATTTTGTTTTATTAATGTTAATTTGTTGTAAATATTGTTAAATTGTTGTTAAATTGTGATTGTGGATGATTAGCTTTATTGTGTGTGTGTAATCTTGCTAGATTTGGTTGTTAAACTATAAATTTATGTATGCACACAAGGTGTTCGATGAAATGTCCGAAGAGTGAATTTTGTGCTGTTTTGCCTTCTTTTAAGTATAGTTAGATTGTTTAAATTCCCGGACTATTGTGAATCGATCTGTCTATTCCCTGTATGGAGTCTTTGTCTCAACATTTCCACTTTGTACAATAGAAGTTTATGGGAGAAACTCCCATTGTTTAGAGTTATATTAGGCGTCCATGAGAGAAACACTTAATGTAAATTAAGAGGTAATGTATATGATAAAGAGGTAATGCATAAAATAGTGCGTTAAATTGTAAAATTATAAAATTGAAACGTATATATTACTAATATAAAAATAGTATAATAATAAATACAAATTTATATTATAAAAAGGCTATCAATATGTATAATCAATTATTTAGTACGAGTTGTAAGGAAATTTGTTTATCTAATTTTTAATATAAATTGTAATAACTATAATAAACCATGACATAATTAATAAGTTGTTTATTATCAATTTCATATATCTTCATCATATATTATTTAGAATAGTATACGTTAAAATAAGTTTAAACTCCCATTGTAGTTAGTGAATTTAGTTAGTTAAACTCACTCAGTTAATTTAATTCGTATTTTATAAATTAGTAGCAAAATGTACGTAAATAAATTAATTTGTTGTAAATATTATTTATATGTTGTCAAAAAAAATATTGTTAAGGAATTTAGTTAGTTTTTCGGGCTTAGTTAATTCAATTACTGTGAGTTAAACTTATTTTAAATTCACTACCAACAATGGGAGTTTAAACTCACTTAGTTAATTTAATTCGTATTTTATAAATTAGTATCAAAATGTACGTAAATAAATTAATTTGTTGTAAATATTAGAGAAAGTGTTATGAAATGTATATGTACAGTGCTTGTGTGAGCAAGTGAATATGAAAGTTGTAAACGCAAAGTATAAATAATCAAATTTTGTAGTGAGTTTAGAAGAAAGAAATAGTAAAGAAGAAAGAGTGTATAAAGTAATGAGTGAGCAGAATGATGATTATAGTAGATAGAAGTAGTAAAAAAGTGTAGAAATGATAAGTAGAAAAAGAGTAGAACCTTTCGTAGTGTATAATTGAATAAGAGCGTGAACAAGCAGTCATAGTAGAAAAATATTGTAGTAGGTGCGGTATTAGCCGTTTTAGTAGCGGTTTGAAGTAGAGGTGTGAGAATGTATTTATATATATATGAGTATTGTATATTCGTTAAGTTTAATATAAAATTATTATAATTGATCTGAATGTTGTTCAATCTTTATGCGTTGCCTCTGTAGAGATTGGTGTTGCTACACGCGTCTCGCACGCCCGATTGAGAAGAGGGGCTGAAAACAATTCATTTATGAACCGGTATTTTTTTTTAATTTAACTCTTCATTCTCTTCATTCACTGTAATATAATCTAACTTATCATTTTTCTCTTTTGTGTCTCTACAGATAAATACTTAAGGAGCTTCTTTACCATTTGATGGTAGATTGAAAGCGGAGCGGAGAGCAATTCATTTTCGAACCGGTAATATAATCTAACATATCATTTTTCTTTTGTACTTTGTATTTGATTTCCACAAATTATTGGAATTTCGTTTGATGAATGAATTTGGTATATATTAGTTTGGTGAATGATTGAAATTTGTGTTGCTGAATAATTGGTGAATGCTTAATAATAGGCATAGTTGTGTCTTTATTTTACTTTGTATTTTATTTCCACAAATTATTAAAATTTTGTTTGATGGATAAAGTTGGTATTAGTTTGATTTGTGATGGAAATTTGTGTTGATGAATGGTTGGTGAATGCTTAATAATAAGCATGGGATAGGTAAAATTATGCAAAAGTCATGCCGTTTTTTTAAAAAATCTCTTCGTAATTAATTGTTTGATGTATGTGTATATGTCTAACAATATCTAATTTTTTTTATCAGGTCCGTTATTCACCTCTCTTGTTTCCCGCCTTCTTCCATTACTTTTCCTCTTTCCTCCTCTGTGCACAAGTAAGTAACTAAACCTTATTTTTGTTTAATAAATGCAATTATGTATTTAAATATAAGTGGTAGTACATAATTTAGCTTCATTCCCTATTTGTTGATGCATTCTTTTTTAATTTATTTTTTGTTGCTCCCTTGCAGAGACATATCAGAAGTGGTATTGCTGCATCTCTCGAACAGAAGCCTACCTCTCAGGCACCAGTCTCCCCTGTCCATAAATCCTTAAAAAACAAGTACGTATTCTAACTCTCGATTCTTTGTTAGTCTGTAAACCGGTTTGAACTTATACAGTGGAGAATTGAAAGCGTTGATTTGATGATCTGAATTTGCAATTGGTTTTCAGCTAGCTAGTAAAGAATTGATTTATTTTAATTGTTGGTTGCTGCCATTGTTGGAATGTTTGTGGTTGTGATGACTTTGGTGAGTGCTGAATAATAAGCACGGGATGTGTACAATTACGCAAAGGTCATGCCAAATTTTTTGTAGAAAAAGTATTCGTAATATTGTTTTAAACACCGGTTTCTGTTTTAGAAGTGCAACAATTTCTTAAATTGAAAATGGTAGTTTATTTTGTGTTTGCAACCTTAGAGTTAGGCTAGACTAATTGACAATCATCCCAGTCATGCTCCATTAGGAAATAAACATGTGCAACTTAATACAGGCCATATTCTACAAAGGATCTAACTCACACCTGTGATCTGTTGCACATGTAGTATGGAGCGTGACTGGATGTATGGTGATAGAGGCGAACATTTTGACAAAATGCTGAAAGAGTTTTGCAAAGCTGCAGTGCAACACAAGGACAGGACAAAGGCGGAGAAAATTCCATGTCCTTGTGTTGATTGTGGTGTGGTTAAACATTATTCAAGCATCAACCTCGTACAACTCCATGTGAAGACCCGTGGTTTCATGCCACATTATACAAAATGGATTTTTCATGGAGAACGTGTTGAAGATAATGCTTCATCTTCCTACAGTCACGATCGGTGTAACTCAAGAACCGAGCAGACATTCGATACTACTAACGAGTCAGAACTCCCAAGCGCTTCCGGAGTCAATGTTGACAGTGAGTCGACTTATCATGATGAACAAATTGACGAGATGCTTGGTAACGTTGAGGATAACTTTGTCGACCGGCCGGATGAGTATCAAAGGTTGTTGGACGCATCCAAAACGGCGTTGTATCCTACTTGCACTAAGTACACGAAATTGACAGCTATATTGAATTTGTTCAACCTGAAGGGAAGATATGGATTGAGTGACAAAGGTTTCACGGCATTCCTCGAGCTGATTCATGATATGCTACCGGATGAGAACGGTCTCCCTACGACCACGTATGAGGCAAAGAAATGGGTGTGTCCAATGGGAGTAGAGTACAAAAAAATTCACGCGTGTCCAAACAACTGTGTGTTGTACAGGGGTGAATACGAAAATCTGGACAATTGCCCGAAATGTTCGTTGTCCCGGTATAAGCATAAAGATGGTGAGTACTCCTCCGTTCAGAAAAAAAGCCCTCCAGCAAAACTTGTTTGGTATTTGCCGATTATACCCAGATTCAAACGGTTGTTTGCGAATCCGAAAGATGCAAAGAACTTACGATGGCATGCCGAGGGTAGAAAGAGTGATGAGAAACTAAGACATCCAGCAGATGGGCCTCAGTGGAGAAACATCAATAGACGGTTCAAAGAACATTTCGGACATGAAGATAGGAATCTGAGGCTTGGGTTATGTACTGATGGAATGAACCCGTACGGCACATTGAGTAGTCAACACAGTACATGGCCTGTTCTGCTAGTGATCTACAATTTGCCCTCATGGTTGTGTATGAAACGAAAGTACATCATGTTATCGCTCCTGATATCTGGTCCCAAGCAGCCAGGTAATAGCATTGATGTGTACCTTGCCCCTCTGATCGACGATCTGAAGCTATTGTGGAATGAGGGGACCGTGGTATATGATGCTTATGCAAGAGAGAATTTCACGCTCAAGGCTTTGTTGTTCTGTACCGTCAATGACTTCCCTGCGTATGGGAACTTGTCCGGTTACACGGTTAAAGGAACATTTGCATGTCCCATATGCGAGGAAGACACTTGTTCGGACCGTTTAAAACATTGTGGGAAGAATGTTTATATGTGTCATCGACGTCTTCTCCCCGAAGATCACCCTTATCGAGTAACGAAGAGAAAGTTGTTCAATGGTCAAGCCGAAACTCGTGTGGCCCGTCTACCTCTGACCTCTGAGGAAGTGTATGAAAAGGTTAAGGACATTGTAAATGTATTTGGAAACACATCAAAACCGACGAAAAACATTTGGAAAAAGTGTTCTATCTTTTGGGAACTACCTTATTGGCGTCATCTTTCTGTGAGGCACTGCTTAGACATCATGCACATTGTGAAGAACGTTGGTGAGGCAGTGAGTGGGACTTTACTCAATATACCCGGCAAAACAAAAGACGGATTGAAAATCAGAAAGGACATGCAAACCATGGGTATACGAAAGGAGTTACACCCACAAGAGAATGGGAAACGAATCTACCTACCTCCTGCATGCTACACGCTCTCAAAGGCTGAAAAGATTAGTTTCTGCAAATGTCTGTACTCGGTAAAAGTACCGTCTGGATACTCTTCAAACTGGAAGAACATTGTATCGATGAAGGATTTAAAACTTTTAGGCATGAAATCTCACGATTATCATGTACTGATGTTACATCTTCTTCCGGTCGCAATTCGAGGGATATTGCCATCTGATGTCAGAAATGCTTTAACTCGGTTATGTTTCTTTTTCAACGCTGTGTGCTCCAAGGCAATTGACGTAACCTCTCTAGATGATCTACAACGTGAAATTGTTATCACTTTATGTCAACTTGAGATGTATTTCCCACCATCTTTCTTTGATATAATGGTACATCTAATTGTGCACATCGTTCGAGAGATACAGTTCTGCGGTCCGGTATACTTACGGTACATGTACCCTTTTGAACGGTACATGGGTATTCTGAAAAGTAGAATGAAGAATAGGTATCGACCAGAGGGGAGCATTGTTGAAGCAACAGTGACTGAGGAAGTCACGGAGTTTGTGACCGATTATTTGAGTGAGGCAGAGTCTATTGGTATCCCAAAACCACGACACTATGGCAGGTTTAAGGGTAAAGGTGTTATTGGTAGAAAGATCGTGCAAGTTTCGCGTCTACTTATTCATCAAGCACATTTGTTTGTCTTACAACATCTTGAGGTTGTTGAACCTTATTTGGAAACCCATATGGTTGAGTTAAGGCATCAAAATCCTTTGAAAAACCACATTTGGCTGACAAAAGAACAAAACCGAGTTTTTATCCAATGGTTCAAAGATCATGTGTTGACATTAGCATCATCAGATCCAGAAGCTGTAAGCGAAGAGATCAGATGTTTGGCAATCGGACCTGAAACTAATATTACATCTTTTGAGGGGTATGATATTAGTGGGTATACATACTACACTGCACGCCAAGATGCCAAATCGATAAACCAGAATAGTGGGGTAAAAATTGAAGCTGCTGCCACTGAGTACCACAGCGGTAACCGATCTCAACCAGTTAGTAATTGGTATTATGGTGTCATCGAGGACATCTGGGAACTAGACTATGACATTGATTCCTTTCTGTTGTTCCGGTGCAAGTGGGTGGACAACCGACGCGGGTACCAAAATGATGGAGGGCTTACCATGGTTGATCTTTCACGGTTACACGGTTATAATGATGATCAATTTGTTCTGGGAAAGGATTGCGAGCAAGTGTGGTATGTTGAGGATCCGAAAGACTGCAGATGGTCTGTTGTTCTTCCAGGAAGAAGGCCGGTTGTAATGGAAAATGAAAATGAGGATAACGATGAAAATGGGACTGTAGAGGAAACATCCTTGTTTCCTACTGGATACGGATTCGATTGATGATACTGAAAACGATTTGCTCTACGCACGATCAGACCATGATGAGGGTGTTTGGGTAGAAAATATGAAATGATTTATGTTTTTGTACGTGTCAGGTAATGTTGTTAGTAGAATGTAGACTGTAATATCATCTTAACTGTTATTGTTATGCATCATAGTATTTATGTTATGAGTTTAACTGATGAAAATGCTTTATGATTTTTTTTTGCAGTGGATGATCACCCTATAGATGACCCCATTGGACGGCTTATCTCCACTGGAGAACCTGAGCCACAGCCGAATAGACCAAGTAAGCGGGTCACGAGAGGAGGAAAGAAGAAGAAGACCAGGTAGCAGTACACGAGACTGAGGCTGGCCCTTCACAGCAGACCGAAGAGGAGTCGGTTGTGCCACCAGAGGCGAAGAAGCAGAAGAAGAGGTGCAACACGTGGGCTGAAGGCTAACAAGGGCCCTCCTACAAAACCGGTCGACTTCAATCAATTCAACCAGCCCCATGGAAATTGGAAGAATGACTTCACCGCTTACGGTAGCCATTTGGTGAAGTCATATTGCGACATAAACCACACCTGGAAGCAAGTGCCTCAATCATTGAAGGATACTATGTTTCAGCGTCTTCAGGTAAATCTCTACATTATTACTATGATCTTTTGTGAAATAATAGAACATTTATGTTTACTTTACTAACTGAATGATCATGTACGTAGTCTCGTTTCGCCGTGGATCCCGCACTTAAAAACGATGTGCTATCAGCGATGTCGAAACAGTTCCGGGACCACAAGAATAAGTTGGCTGACAAGTACATCTACAAGATGCCTACTCCAGAAGATCCAGATGAGCCAGATCATGGTGGAGACGGTGTGAGACCACCATGGGAGGTTTACGAGGGCATAACAGAAGAGCAATGGCTACAATTTGTTGAGAGGCGTCACACACCTGAGTTCCAGGTGCACTTTATTGTCATACATACATAAATTAATCTTAATTTCTTATGTTTTTTTGTGTTCAATTTCACTTAACATGATCCCATTAATTTATGCAGGCTCTCCGTGCGAAACAACAAGCAAATGCTAAGAAGAATCTGTACCCTCACCACTTAGGTGGAAAAAGTATTGCTCAAAGGGTACCAGAATGGGAGCAAAAGGGATATCTGCCCACGGATGGCTCATTGGATGCCAGTGGCAGAAGAATGAAAGTGTGGGAGTTAAGCCACATTCCGAAGAACTCTACTCCCGAAAATCCTCAATATGATGAAGCCACGAGAGCAGTTATTGCTCAAATGGTAAGTGATATCATTTCATTTTCAGTCAAACTGTTCATTTCCTTTGTATATGAACTTATGTTAAACTAATAACTGTATTTGTGTGTTATATTAGGGTGAATTAAGCTCTCAGCTCACCCAGGGCACCTGGACCTCACAGAGGAATGATGATCCTCTTACACGCGCTCTTGGTAAGAAGGATCATCCAGGTCGTGCCATTGGGTTTGGTGGGCACGTTGGTATCCGCCAGGCATTTGGCGCACCCGGGTCCAGAATCAGCCGGGGACAGTCGATTAGCTACGAGGAGCACCTGAGAGCGATGTCTGAGATGGAGCAGAGGATTACTCAGAACGTCGACGAGAGGATCGCTCAGGCTATATCAAGGATTCAGCCACAGCAGCATGAAAGCCAAGAGGTTTCTCGACCAGGTAGTGAGAAGTAGTGTCCACTCGGCTGATCCGTTTCCCTATGCATCTCTACAGGTTAGACTTACATTTCAATTGAGTACATGACGATTATGATTTTTAACTTGATCACTAATATCATCATAGAAGAATTCTCAATTTTTATCTAAACAAGTTCCACATAACACTCAGGCACCCACTGAGTGCCATCTGTTTTTACAAATTGGAGTAGAAGAGGTCATGGTTGCATGGGGAAAACTTTTCCCCTCTCGTCCAAGTGATATTGTGCACGGTGAACCACTCCGACATTACCATGCACGAGTGCTTGTAGACGAATTTGTTGCAGAGCATGCTGACGTCGGTTTACCGGTGCCGGTCCCACAAAGACCTACCGTGCGTTCTGCACAGACTGCGACAGTGCAGTGGCCTGCACGATTGGTCAGACTCCCTGGGCAGGTATTACTCTTAACCGTTGCTATAAAACTATTGGTGTACCACCTTGCATCCATATACTTAATTAGACTAATATCATAGGATATGACCCCACCGAAGACTGATAAGGGCAAAGGAAAAAGAATTGCCACACCTGTGCAATCAAAGGCTTCCACAAATTTTGTGCTTAGACCTGCTTTGGTGGAGAAGAGAATATTGGCCGGCTTGTCGACCAATATGCAGATTCTGCATTCCTCGTTGTTGGTGCTACCACCGGATAGTGATTCCCTCATTGTGGAAGATCCCGAGCGGATATTTCACTATATAGTTCAAGGAGAAGATATACATCGATTTGGGATGTATATGTCCGACTTCGAGGAGTGCTTCAGGAGGGATTGGTTGAATGTGTCGATTATCAAGTCGGCCGCCATGTGAGTGACTTCTACCTTTTATATTTTGAATTCATTAATTGGTGATGAATTAGATGTTTGAATATAAAGTTAATTACTAATGATATTGCCTCATAGGTGGGTGCATGATAAGGCGATCAATCTCTATCAAGATCAAAGATTTGGATTCCTGTGTCCTGCTATGTGCAATGAAGTCCAGATGACAAGTGATCCGCAAGGCCTTATGCAATATATGACGAATGCCCTCTATGAATGTTCGAAAAAGTCATTTATTATGCTGCCATATCATTCAGGGTATGATATTTGACTATTTCTATTGGTATTATCTAAAACATATAGTTTGTGTTAGTTGCTTAATGATTTCAACACATTGTGTAATTTGTGGACAGTCGACATTGGTCATTGCTTGTGCTGGTGATGGGGAAGCACCCACGAATCTTGCAATTTGACTCACTTGGTGCGGGTGCCAAGAGACCGAAGATCTCCACCGCAATACTGGGGTAATTATTTTGTTATCGTAAACAACAATTATTTTACATAACATTAACTGTTTCATAATTTGCTACTGATGCTTAAAACTATATATTGCTGATGTATATAGTTCCATGAAAGCTGCATTAAGATGCCTGGGTATAACAATGAAGAATAGCATCCCTTGGAACACTGTCAAGGTACTCTATTAATTGATAAATTTGTGTGATAATGTTTAAACTTGTTTATAACTGTCAATATGTGTGTTTGTATAGTGTCCGGTGCAGCCTGGGGGGTCAGAATGTGGATACTATGTCATGAGATTCATGAGTGACATAGTAGGAGCGGCGAACCTTTTACCAGAGCACTCGTTAGACATGGTAACATTCTTTGAAAGTTTCAGTTATGCTCTTTACATGTTGTTAGACTTGTACGTTTTAGATTAATGTTCATTTTTTTCCAGGCTTACGAACAAGTGTTCAAAGATGGTCAGTATGATGATGCTCAAATTGTTGAGATGCTTGAGGAATGGTCGGAGTTCGTCTGCACAAGTTTAATGAATTGATGATCATGAAGATGTTTTGCTAACTTTTTCGAATATGTAAATATAACTCTGTACACTTGTGGATGGTGTAATGGTAGATTTGAATTGTAATGGTGTTTTTTATTTGTATTGAAAGTGTGAAAGTAAGTGTAATTGCATTGGTTTTGTTAACTCTCAAATTGTGGTGCGTCGTTGGTATTAATTGGGAGCTTTTATAACTTTTTAAATGTGTGCTGGAGCTCCCTGTATGGATGAAGCATTATTACAGGTCTGATTGAATGAAATGTGGTGAATATATATATATATAAGCTGGGATGGAAAAAAACAAAAAAAAATATACCTATCTCGGCGGTTCTTAGAGAACAACCGCCGAGATAGGCCCCTGGGATTGACCGTGTGTGAGATTGACCATGGGTCTATCTCGGCGGTTGTTCTCTAAGAACCGCCGAGATAGACTCATGGTCAATCTCACACACGGTCAATCCCAGGGGCCTATCTCGGCGGTTGTTCTCTAAGAACCGCCGAGATAGGTACATCTAGTTCGGCGGTTTACAACCGCCGAAATAGGTGCTCACACCTATTTCGGCGGTGCTCATTTCGGCGGTTCACAACCGCCGAAATAGGCCATTGGAACCGCCGAAATAGGCCTTTTTTCTACTAGTGGTGCAAGTAAAGTTGCACTAAAATACTTGGTGCAAGTTTTACTAGTCGCACTATTTGATAAACAACAAATAGTGCATGTTGTGCTTGTCGCACCATTTGATGTATAACAAATGGAGCATGCTTATCTGGTGCCCTATTTGGTCTGGTGGTAGTACCATTTGTTGACCAACTAATAGTGCAATTTTTTGTTTTACTCCTTTGGATATCTGAACTAAGAGGGCATAATATATAAGTCATTTCATTTAATAGGGCATAAATTAATTTAAATTTTTACTATTAATTAATATTAATTTTGCAAAAATTAACCATCGTATATCCTAATGTAAATTATTAATACGTGTACTCTATTTTATAAATTATTAAAATTTATGATATTTTGAGACTTAAAAATATTATAAGTATCAAAAATATATTATGTTAGGTATATCTTATATAATAAAAGACATTCTTATAGTGGTACGTAATATATTAGACAATTTTTGCTTACTTATGGTTCTTTTTTAAGATTTCAATAGCTAAAACTTGTTAGTAAAACATATTAAATGTACTATATTGAAAAAAACTATAAAAATTAAAATATTTATATAAGATAATATATCCACTATGAAACAATAGCAATATTATATAATAATGACACGTTTTAAGTTATAGGACAAAAATAATGTTGCTACTGTATTCATTTCTTATATTCTAACATAATATCAACTTTAATTTTATTATCATTATTAATTCGTAGCAATTTCAAAATAAAAGATATTCGTTTGGGGATAGCTGCGCGGGGTTACTGTTGGGTCATGCTACTGGAAATTGAGAAGTTGTCTGCTGATGGTTTACAGAAGCTCTCAGTCGCTAGTTTTGGTGTTTTAAAAAGCAGAGGCTGTTGTTAGGTTCTGCTGCTGGAAAATGAGAAGTTGTCTACTGATGATTTTACAGAAGCTGTCAGCTGCTGGTTTTGGGTGTTTGGTGGGAGCGTGCTGATTTTGAAAATTGAGAAATTGTCTGCATCAACCAATAACAACAATTATTTAATTTAGTCATCGATAATGTAGCACGATGACCTGTAGCCAATAATTTTTTTGCTACTGTTACTCAAATAATATCACAATAGCTATCATGATTGAATTAACATCAACCAACAATAACGATTCTTCAATTTAGCCATCCCTAATGATAGCACAATGATCTTGTAACACGATGACCTGTAACCAATAATATTTTTTGCTACAATTACTCAAATAATAGCATAATAGCTACCATCATTGAATTAACATCAACCAACAACGATGACAATTCTTTAATTTAGCCATCCACGATGATAGCATAATGGCTCTGTAGCACGATGGCTGACTTTGTTTTATTGTAGTGATCTCCCATAATCCAACTAGATGGAGTTGAAGAAAACAATATAAAAAGGAGAAATCACCGTGGAAACATGCAACTGCGATACATGATTTCCGGAGGCAGTTTCCTCAACTTGGTCTGTAATTGCAGATTAGGGAAACTTTTGAACAAAAGGGTAACATCCAGACTTTATTCTTGGAAGAGAGAGTGAAGGTTAGATCTGCCCCCGGAGTTTGGGGCAAGAAGACTCGCCCTCGGGAATCGGACACCGGATGCTAGGTACCAGGACAGAAGGTTTATTTTTTAACATCAGAAGCAGCCTTCTTTAAGTCCTTGGCTATTTTCCTTTTTCTTGTTTATCGGGGAATTGGAGGAGTTTTTATCCTTCTTTTCCGGAAACATCGTACCAGCTCAGCAGCCTTCGATTCAGCGTAGCATCAAAATCAGCTTGAATGTTGTCATCAACTTCGTAAGTTATTAAGTTCCACTGGTAAGGAGCTTTCTCCCCGTAGATAAGAGGAAAATCTGAAAACAAAAATGCACGAAAAGTAACAGTTATGAAAGAAGCAAAGGAAGACCCGACTTAAAACAAAACAGGTGTTCACCTCAAAAAAAAAAATCCAGACTTGAGAAATGATCTTCGGAAAGATATGTCTCCAGAGGTTCAGGCTTCGTGTGAAGACTTTGCAAACATTGACCAATCACTGTTTCCGAATCATCATCGGAAGGAAGTAACAACTGGACACCCATACGTGGGAAATGAAAACAGAAGCCAGAGTAGTGGCCCGAAGGAGGACAACGACAAACTATTTAGAGGCCAAGTGCTTGTTGCAACGGTTGTAGGTGAAAAAGCCAAAACCTTTTGTGGCAGACAGAGAAAGGCTGCCATCTGGATTGTTTCGAGTAACATAGCGAATAAAGTCAGTAGCATATTGATCGATTTTGAGGCTTTGACAGACAATAAGAATTACATAGAGGCAGGCGATTGCGTTAGGATATGGAGGTGTGCCAAAGTAACACATCTTCAATTAAGGAATCCAGTGACAAAAAGGTAAGTGGGGGCAAGGATAGTCCTTGGAGGAAAAACTTTATAGACTAACAAACCTGACCCGAAATCATCTAAAGCATGGGAATCGTCTGTTGGAAGATAAATCTTGGTGCCTGAAGGAACGGTGACATCCTTTAAGACATTCAAGATTTTCAAAGTAATAACAGAGGGAGAATCACATCACCGTTTCCTAAACGGAGCTGCAGGGGCTAGAAGGTCGCTGTGAACAGTATCTATGGCGGAAACCCTAGATACAGACGACGGATTAGAGGAAAAAGATTTGCGAGAAGAAGACTTAGAAACTGCGCCCTTGGGGGCCATAACTTCGAGTATGACAAGGTATAAGAATTCGAAGCAAGCAACAAGAGAGCACAAGAAATTTGCGGAGATTTCAAGAAGTTAGGAGAAGTGAAGATGTGGAAAGTTTTAAAACAGAGAAAGCAAGGAGACGGCGAAGAAAAGGGAAAAAGAGGGAAATGAGAAATGAACCTTCAAATATGTAAAGTTACCGTTACTGTAAAGGTAATGATGAAATATTTATTGCATGTAATCTCAGAACAAGAAGGAAAAAAAGTAGTTATCTAAACAGACCAAACAATACCAAAGAAGTTTTCTACTCCCTTTTATTTTATAAAGAAAGTAGAAAGCTTGCGGGTGTGGGAATAGAGGAGCACAATGTAATACGGATGCTAATTTCCAATGTATTTCATTTAATAATGATTCTGATTATTTCACTTGGCATTATAGGTCATTTCTTAAATTCATAATATCTCAATTTTTTATTGAGAGCATTAAATGAAATTTTAAAAAAAATATTAATACAATAAAAATATAAATAATTAATATCTAAACAAATATTATATGTAAGTTGTAAAAAACCACATCGGTAAATCCAAACCTGGACATCTGAGTTAGTGGAGATGAAGAGTAGGGGACGGAAAATCCCGAGTTTGAATCCTCCTTACTTAACTTTCTCATTAAGTCTGTCACATCGGGCTTGCCTTGTGTGATTTACCCGGTTCGCCTGGATTGTAAGTGGTCATGTTAGCCGGTGGGTCCACATCGGAAAAGGAATAACCTAATTTAGAGATAGAGGTGAGCATTTGGATAATTCAGTTTTTAACCGAAATAACCAAAATTCAATTTTTTTAGTGAAAAACCGAAAACTGAACTCAAATCCAAATTTTAGCTAGTTTGGACTTCAACTAACCCAAATTTAGGGTGTGTATCTGACTATTTGTCACTAAAGACTAGAATTAGAAGAAAAAAATATATTTTTTTAAAAAAATTTGGATAATTCATTTAACCGAATTAAACGAAGTCGAAACCAAAATCCAAACCAAATTATAATTTGGATAGTTCGATTAACCGAAATTATAAATTCAGTTAAAAAATTTGGTTAAAAATCCTAAAAATAATTCGATTAATTCGGTTTTTAGATAAATCCAAAATATCCAAGTAGAATGCTCACCCCTATTTATAGTGTTACTTACCAACCTAATACCAATTGGTTTAATGATGGAACCCCATAAGATTAATGAGATCGATCTTCTAACAATAACTGAAATAAAATTAATAAATTTAATATTAACATACACAAAACTAAATTTTTCCTCTTTTTTTACCTTATTTGACTAATTATGATATTTCTTAATTTTAAAATATTTATAACAATGGTTAGAAAACGCTATATATATCACCATAAGAGAGACAGTTGCATACGATTTTAATTAGAAAATTCTACCCATTTAACGTTTCTTTAATATCAATTAACACTTTTGTTTTTATTACTTCTTTAATATGTTAAATTAAAAAATTATTATCAAGTTGTTGCTTCCAAAAGATTATAATCTCTTTAATTTGTTATAGGTGTAATATCTAATTAATTTGTTAAGTGATTTTATTTATAGTTATAATTAATGTTAAAAAGAAATTAATGTGTTGCATAGTGGGTTGAATTTCCTAACTAAAATTATATACAATTATCTTATCTTATATTTTAATTATTTTGTTTGTATATTGACATATATATGTTTATTATATAATATTTAAACATTAATATTTAATGAAGAAGAATGATAATATAGTCACTAAAGGTAAAAAAACAAAAACAACAAATAATTCATATGAAGTTTGTGTATGTTTTATATTTAAAGTTATTACTTTTATTTCTATTTATATATTTTTAGTTACTTTTTATAATTTAATTACTCTTTTAAATCGTTTTCATAATTTTTTGTATTTTTGAGCATTTTAGACTTTTTTAATTTTTGAAAAAATCATAAAACACTCCTAAAAATCTAGTTATATTGTGAAGTTGAAACATGATATATAATGACAGAAGTAAAATAATTATCATTTATAGTCATATGAGAGTGTAGCGGTATATCACGAATTATATTCAACCCATAAAATTTTGTTAATAAATTTGTAGGTATGATATTAAGTTACTAAAAATTAACGAGCGCAGTCCACTATTAGAATTAGTACGCGTAGTTGGGAAATGATAGTTTTTACTTTATATAATATCGTGAACAATAAATTATAATATAGACGTAAGACCCTTACCTAAATCCCTTATATCTGCCTTACGTTAATGGAGGGGCAAAAAAGCGAGGTAGATCAAAACGTGGTTAATGCGGAGATGAAATTGTTGGTACTTGTTAATACAGATATTTTGACCAAAGGGGTGAATTGCAAAACGTGGCTTCAGAGTATTTAGGAATTGGGAGTGAAGCCAAGGGACTATGGCATGTGAACTGCAATAGCACACGCCTATCAATGAGGGAAACAGAACTAAAGTAAGGCAAAGAACAAAACACAACAGAAAGATGAAGAAACCCGCGATAAGGAACATAACAATATTCTTACTTATTCAGTCAATTAATTACAATTCCTACACCAAAAGTCATTAAAAAAGCTAGCAACACAACCAAGGTAAGGGAAAGTGAAACAAACAAGAAAAGAATAGTGTGTTTGATTCCACAAATAGCACGAAGAATAAGAAATGGTCACTTACTTGGACAATGCTTTTCTTCTTTAGTATAACTTAGCTTTAGTTCTGCTTTATGACACCAAAAAATACTTGGCTCCTACATTCACGTTGGCAAGCATGTACCTAATACATACCACAGTATAATATTGTTATACTCAAGACGGCCATAACTGAGCACACTTATTGTAACTCCCTTATTTCGTAATCTCGTCTTAATCCAATCATTAACATAAATAACTCATACTATGCAACGGAAATAAATACAAATTACTTAACCACGGATGCTACTGTCGTTACTCACCCATGTGAGCAACAAGGCTTCCGAATACATTTACGAATAAACGTTATGATTGAAAACGTATAATTTGTCCCTCGAATCTCACAAACGAATAGAACATCGGGAGTTATAGTGGTTCGGCCAATAATCCAGTCTACATCCACTTATTAACAATATCTTTATTACTTTCTTTGGTATTACAACTTTAGAGAGCTTTCTAATGTTTTCTCTCTCTTCTAATATTGTGTCCCCTTACAAATGAACCCCTCATCTCTATTTATAGACTTTCGAGAGTGAAGTCTATCTCTTAATCCTTGTACATGTGGTATTACTTTATTGGAGCAACCCTCCTAATTTTGGCACTTCTCTCCTTGTAAAGCCTTCCGGTCCAAAACTGTGGGATGTGGGATCCAGTCATGGAGCGTGAGGACAAGATATGGGACCCGGTCATAGAGTGCGGGGCCGGAATATGTGATCCGGTCATAGAGTGCGGGACGAGATGCGGGACCCGGTCATGGGGCCTAGGACCCGGATTGATGCGTGGTGCCCAAATTGGAGCTTGAACAGGGCCCTGAAGGAGGCCCGGGGCAGGGCGGGGTACGGGATCTGGGCCGTCCTGGCTCTTCTGTCTTCGTCATATTTTTGCCCTCTTCATCAGTTCCACAAGTTCTTCTTTTTGGCACTTAAAAAAGTGGAACTTACAAAAAGAAAGATAGAAATTTACATTCTTTTTTCCTTTCTCCCATCTCCTAGTCCTACAAGTTCTTTTTCTTTTACTTTTACAAAGAAAAATGAACTTACAAAAAGTTGGTACAATTAGTATAATAAAAGTCCCACAAATTCTTCTGGTAAATTTGAAGATTCTAGAATATATATATATATATCTTCTAGATAATACGTCCTGATGAATAGATCCCCTGCTCTCTAATATGCAATAATTAAGAAGGCCAGAAATCCAGAAATCCAGTAGTCCAGAAATCCAATAATCCATAATAAGATCCACATAAAGAAGACCAATGATTCTTTTTAATAAGAATCATTCCCTTTTTGAAGGGTAAGATAATATAATGATCCAATCCTTGCTCATACTAGCCAGAGGATGATAATTCCTTTAAAGGGAGAATAAAGATAATATATTTTCCCATCTTTGCTTATGCTAGCCAAAGGATGGTACTTCCTTTTAATTTAAGTTTCCCATTTTTGCTTATGGTAGCCAAAGAATGGTACTTATGATCATACCCTTCTAAAGTGTTTCCTTTTAGAAGGTATTGGATCGAGGTACGGTGTGGCGTCCCACACCTAATGATTCACCCATTACAGTCGACCAGAGCTCCTAATGGATCCAGATATGGGTTTTTGGTTGACACGTTGGCCGGGCATGATAGCCCAAGGTGGCACGTTGGCCGGGCATGATAGCCCAAGGTGTTACTTTTCAAGGCATGTTAGTCTGCGGCTCGTTGGCCAAATATTACTTTCAAGGCATGATAGCCTGCGGCTCGTTGGCCGGGTGTTACTTTCAAGGCATGATAGCCTGCGGCTCGTTGGCCGGGTGTTACTTTCAAGGCATGATAGCCTGCGGTTTGTTGGGCGGGTGTTACTTTCAAGGCATGTTAGCCTGCGGGGGTTACTTTTTACCAGAGGGCCTATGAAAGCGCCATGGACCAGAGGGCCTATGAGAGCGTCTTGGATTTTCGTCTTCGATGAGACGACCAGAGGGCCTATGAAAGCGCCATGGATTTTGATAATACTTTTATCCCTACCTTTAGAGGTTTTTGAAATAATGGAAACATCTTCCAGCGGCTGTCTTAGGTATAACGTTGGTGTAGTTTTGCCAGAAAAGTGAAATGATCCTGAAAATCCCATTCGTTATGTCACCCGGATCATTGACATCTTAGTCTATCCGGACTGGTTTAGTGCTTTCGGTCAATGCTTTTTCTGTTTGTAGGATGGGGTTTATTTTTGTACGCCCGGACCTCCTTTTCACTTTCTTAATAGCAAAATCTTTAATCACCTCTTAGCAGAGTGTTTGGTTGATGATACCAATATTCTGGACTGGTGACTAAGCACAGCAATAATGTTAATCCTCGGTCGGGAAACAATGCTCTGCAGAGGAGAATTCTATCTTTTATCTGGCTGTAATGATATAGACATAATACTTTGATCGTGATAGCACCTGGGCTGTTAACCGAGCTGTTAGCACCGCTCCCCGAGATCCTCTTCTTTTATCCTTCGGGCCGGTCGTAAATTAGAGAGGACTTCCTCTGTTTAAGACTGATTTTGCCCATTCAATCTTGTTCTTACTGATGAAGAATCTCTTATCTTCGCACTTCTTTGAAGTTCTTCTTGACAATCCACCGTCTTGTATCTATTATTTTTTGCTTTCGTCTGATGCTATCTACTGGATGAAATTGTCCGGTCTGCAAGCAACATGGGAACCTCCGGAGCCCCATCTGTTATTACAGTTTTTATCCAAAAATAACTGTTTCCCCCAGGTTGCTTTATTTTAGGAACGACAAAATCCAAATTGGTTCACCCCGACTCGCCCACAGTTGCGTTGAGTTCATAACTTCTAATTCTTTCCTTCTTTGATCAGCCCCCGGCTTATCCAAAGCTAGGATGGTACTTAGGTTTTTGTGGCATACGACGGGCCATTCTTGTACCAATCCCTCCTCCCTATTGGCCCTGTATTGATATTCCAAGAAGTGTATCCACTGTGTAACTTTGGAGTCTTATGCAGATGATCCTTGCGCTTTGCTGTCATTACAGCGTAAAATCCTTGTTGTATCTGGATTTGGTTAAGGCCCCCGAGTTTTATACTGACAGCTGAAAGAAAGGTTGTATCCAGGCCTGTATTGAAGAACACCGCCCGGATTTGAATCATGCAATCTTCTATAAGTTCCCACAGCAGCAACGGTGATTCTCATGGTAAAATGTAAACAAGAAAGCAAGTTAGATGGGATAAGAACAAAAATCAGATTACTAATAAATTTGTTCGTTTATGGTTCCATATAAAACCTTGATTAAAGTTCTATCGCATAGTTTTTCCAGATAAAACCTTGATTAAAGTTCAGTCAAAACTGACTTGATACTTTACTGGCAGAATGTAAAAATTGATACATAGTTTGAGTATTTCTTTGAGTATATGGAACCATAAACGAACAAATTTATTAGTAATCTGATTTTTGTTCTTATCCCATCTAACTTGCTTTCTTGTTTACATTTTACCATGAGAATCACCGTTGCTGTTGTGGGAACTTATAGAAGATTGCATGATTCAGATCCGGGTGGTGTTCTTCAATACAGGCCTGGATACAACCTTTCTTTCAGCTGTCAGTATAAAACTCGTGGGCCTTAACCAGATCCAGATACAACAAGGGATTTTACGCTGTAATGACAGCAAAGCGCAAGGATCATCTGCATAAGACTCCAAAGTTACACAGCGGATACACTTCTTGGAATATCAATACAGGGCCAACAGGGAGGAGAGATTGGTACAAAAATGACCCATCGTATGCCACAGAAACCTAAGTACCATCCTAGCTTTGGATAAGTCGGGGGCTGATCAAAGAAGGAAAGAATTAGAAGTTATGAACTCAACGCAACTGTAGGTGAGTCGGGGTGAACCAATTTGGATTTTGTCGTCCCTAAAATAAAGCAACCAGGGGGAAACAGTTATTTTTGGATAAAAACTGTAATAACAGAAGGGGCTCCGGAGGTTCCCATGTTGCTTGCAGACCGGACAATTTCATCCGGTAGATAGCATCAGACGAAAGCAGAAAATAATAGATACAAGACGGTGGACAATCAAGAAGAACTTCAAAGAAGTGCGAAGATAAGAGATTCTTCATCAGTAAGAACAAGATTGACTGGGCAAAATCAGGCTTAAACAGAGAAAGTCCTCTCTAATTTACGACCGACCCGAAGGATAAAAGAAGAGGATCCCGGGGAGCGGTGCTAACAACTCGGTTAACAGCCCAGGTGCTATCACAATCAAAGTATTATGTCTATATCATTACAGCCAGATAAAAGATAGAATTCTCCTCTACAGAGCATTGTTTCCCGATCGAGGATTAACATTATTGCTGTGCTTAGTCACCGGTCCAGAATATTGGTATCATCAACCAAACACTCTGCTAAGAGGTGATTAAAGATTTTGCTATGAAGAAAGTGAAAAGGAGGTCCGGGCGTACAAAAATAAACCCCATCCTACAAACAGAAAAAGCATTGACCGGGAGCACTAAACTAGTCCGGATAGACTAAGATGTCAATGATCCGGGCGACATAACGAATGGGATTTTCAGGATCATTCCACTTTTCTGGCAAAACTACACCAACGCTATACCTAAGACAGCAGCTGGAAGATGTTTCCATTATTTCAAAAACCTCTAAAGGTATGGATAAAAGTATTATCAAAATCCATGGCGCTTTCATAGGCCCTCTGGTCGTCTCATCGAAAACAAAAATCCAAGGCACTCTCATAGGCCCTCTGGTCCATGGCGCTTTCATAGGCCCTCTGGTAAAAAGTAACACCCGCAGGCTAACATGCCTTGAAAAATAACACCTACAGGCTATCATGCCTTGAAAGTAACACCTGGCCAACGAGCTGCAGGCTATCATGCCTTGAAAGTAACACCCGGCCAACGAGCCGCAGGCTATCATGCCTTGAAAGTAACACCCGACCAACGAGCCGCAGGCTATCATGCCTTGAAAGTAACATCCGGCCAACGAGCCGCAGGCTAACATGCCTTGAAAAGTAACACCTTGGGCTATCATGCCCGGCCAACGTGCCACCTTGGGCTATCATGCCCGGCCAACGTGCCAACCAAAAACCCATATCTGGATCCATTAAGAGCTCTGGTCGCCTGTAATGGGTGAATCATTAGGTGTGGGACGCCACACCATACCTCGATCCAATACCTTCTAAAAGGAAACACTTTAGAAGGGTATGATCATAAGTACCATTCTTTGGCTACCATAAGCAAAAATGGGAAACATAAATTAAAAGGAAGTACCATCCTTTGGCTAGCATAAGCAAAGATGGGAAAATATATTATCTTTATTCTCCCTTTAAAGGAATTATCATCCTTTGGCTAGTATGAGCAAGGATTGGATCATTATATTATCTTACCCTTCAAAAAGGGAATGATTCTTATTAAAAAGAATCATTGGTTTTCTTTATGTGGATCTTATTATGGGTTATTGGATTTCTGGACTTCTGGATTTCTGGCCTTCTTAATTATTGCATATCAGAGAGCATGGGATCTATTCATCAGGACGTATTATCTCGAAGATATATATATATATATATATATATATATATATATATATATTCCAGAATCTCCAAATTTACCAGAAGAACTTGTGGGACTTTTATAATACTAATTGTACCAACTTTTTGTAAGTTCATTTTTCTTTGTAAAAGTAAACGAAAAAGAACTTGTGGGACTAGGAGATAGAAGAAAGGAAAAAAGAATGTAAATTTCTATCTTTCTTTTTGTAAGTTCCAATTTTTTAAGTGCCAAAAAGAAGAACTTGTGGGACTGATGAAGAGGGCAAAAATATGACAAAGACAGAAGAGCCAGGACGGCCCAGATCCCGTACCCCGGCCCAGCCCCTGGCCTCCTTTAGGGCCCTGTTCAAGCTCCAATTTGGGCATCAAGCATCAATCCGGGTCCTAGGCCCCATGACCGGGTCCCGCATCCTGTCCCGCACTCTATGACCGGATCCCACATTCCGGCCCCGCACTCTATGACCGGGTCCCGTATCCTGGCCCCGCGCTCCATGACTGGATCCCGCATCCCACACTTTTGGACCGGAAGGCTTTACAAGGAGAGAAGTGCCAAAATTAGGAGGGTTGCTCCAATAAAGTAATACCACATGTACAAGGATTAAGAGATAGACTTCACTCTCGAAAGTCTATGAATAGAGATAGGGGTTCATTTGTAAGGGGACACAATATTAGAAGAGAGAGAAAACATTAGAAAGCTCTCTAAAGTTGTAATACCAAAGAAAGTAATAAAGATATTGTTAATAAGTGGATGTAGGCTGGATTATTGGCCGAACCACTATAACTCCCGGTGTTCTATTCGTTTGTGAGATTTGAGGGACAAATTATACGTTTTCAATGATGACCGAGAGATAGTCTAATCCAAATTATACAACTCTTACTCAAATTACATGTGAGCAATCTAATTATACCAAAATCATTTAACTAAAATTATAATCCCAAATGTCAACCCAAGGGCAGTATATAGCTAACTATTCAATCCCGCACTCCAATGACGTCTTCTTCTGCTGTGTACCTGAAAAATGGTAAGACCACAACGGGCTCAAGCATTACTAGGTAAGGGATTTATGTAAGGGTCTTATGGCTATGAAAGTAGATTTGGTTAAAGCATATGATCGATTGTCTTGGAAGTTTATCGAGGATACATTAGTGGTTTGGGTTTGCCGAGTAATTTAAGGGAGTTCATCCTAGACTACATTACTACAGTTTCTTTTCAGATTAGCTATAATGGAAAACTATCTAATTCTTTTTTTGCGGGGAGAGGGGTTAGACAAGGAGACTTTCTATCTCCTTTTATATTTGTGCTTTGCATGGAGCGGTTATCTCAACTGATTAATGCTAGGGTGCTAGTAAAGAATGGAAACCTTTGTCTCTGGGTAGAAAGGACACCTCTATATCTCACTGCTTTTTTGCTGATGATCTAGTGTTGTTTGGGGTTGCCTCTCCTAGTCAGGTTCGGGTTATGTGTGACTGTTTAAATGAGTTTTGTCTAGCATCTGGTCAGGCCGTGAGCTTTGAAAAATCCATCATCTCATTGTCTATAAATGTTGATCATGATAAAGCTAGTATTATTAGGTATGAAGCTAGGATGCCTATTACCAAGTGTTTTGGTAAGTATATGGGGGTGTTTCTCAAGCATGGTAGATCGGAAAGTTAGGCTCATAAACTAATTGTAGCCAAAATTAGAGATAAGTTAGCAGGTTGGAAAATTAAAACTTTATCGATAACAGGGCACATCTATTTGGTAAAAGTTGTATTTCTTCCATTCCTATACATTTTGTGCTGATCTTCCCCATTAAAATTGGTAACAAGATTGATAAGATGTGTAGAGATTTCATTTGGGGCCACGACCCAGATAGTAGGAAGTTCATGATATTAATTGGGACACCTTATCAATTGCTAACTAAAGCTGATTGTGTAGCTAGGGTTGGATCGGGAATGAATTTATTTAAAGTTATCTGGAAACTGCAAGTTCAGGAGCACGCCAAAATTCTTCTATGGAGAATTGTTCATAGAAAGATCATGACAAATTCGAGACGCACCTTTCTTGGCTTCACAGTTGATAATTCATGTCATTTTTGTGGGATAAAGGAATCAATTATGCATGTTCTTAGAGACTGTTTCATAGCCAAGAGGTTTGGAAGAAACTTGTCCCCATGAATTTGTGGCCTCGAATTTTCCAGTTGAATCTGCAGGAATGGCTAGTGGAGAATCTGGTGAAGTCGGGGCGGTATCTGATTCGAGTCAAGTGGAGAATGGTATTCCCTATTACTTGTTGGCTACTTTGGTCTTGGATAAATAACAAAGTGCTTGGTGGGGAACAGGAATTCTTCTCCCATTCAGAAGGGTAATCCTGGTGTGTTTCCAGAATAAGAAGGCTTGGGACGTTCAAAGCAGTTTGGAGGTGCTAGGAAACCAAGGGAGCATGGATGATTCTCTGACTCGATGCTAGTTTTCTTGTAAACCTTCTAACTCTGACTGTTTTATTATGTGTATTGACGGTGTGGTCAATGGTCTTGTAGACTATGCGGCAGCGGGAGGCGTATGCAGAAACGATAAAGAAGACTGGATCGTTGGCTTTACAACTGCTTTTGGAGATCATGATGGTTTGCATTCAGAAGTGTTAGCGTTACTTTATGCAATTATGCTTATTAGAGGAAGAAATCTGAATAATGTTAGGATCTTTACATATTCGATACAACTTGTTAAGTTGTTAGCTTCATGTTCAGTTACTCATCCTTTGAAACCGCTGATAGTGAGCTGTAACTCTAGTATAGAATCGTTTGGGGATGTGAATGTGGTATACTTCCCACGCAAGTGTAACAGGGTGGATGATAGGTTAGCCAAGATGGGGTTAGGCGGGGCTCATGGCTTCTCTATTTTGTATGATCCTCCTGAGTGTATTGCTTCTCTTCTTGAGGAAGAGAAAAACTCTTGGTTCTCTATAAGAGATGAAGGCTACGACCCCCGAATTTTTTCAACCAAAAAAAAAAGATCAAAACTTCTTGGCTCTGATCGGTATGCCTGTTTTGCAGTTGTTGTGGTCTAGCTGTTTTATATGTGGTAGTATGTTATTGAAGGAGAGCGCAGGACCCACACGAGGACCACCCCCTTCTGTTGCACTTATGCTATCAAATATGTCACGTTTATGCCAAGACCGGAGAAAGCCCTTATATTTTGAAAAAAGTGACAACATCTAAAAATCATCTATTGAGAAAGGAGTACTATTTTATCTCCCTTTATATATTCCATGATCTCAATCTCTTTTTTTTTGAAACATCGCATCACATAATCTAAATCAACAGCTATATAGGTGCGGCTTAAAATCTGTATGCCTTCTCTGAATCCGTACCCGTAGTCAGCATGTGGTTATTACATGTAGCGGTGTTTGTGTTTACGCGAGAAACAAAATAAGGGAGTAGAGAGGATAGTGGAAATGAGTTTCTTTGATTTTCGTAGGTTGTTGTTTGTGCATGAAAATGGAAATGAATAATCAGTCTATAGTCATCTCTCAACGGTCAATGGCCGCTAACTGACGGAGAATAACTATTAATTACCGGCCAACATTCAACGGTCACTGGTCAAGTGTTGTTGATGATCGGTCAATGATTTTAAATAAATTAGGAGTTCAATAAACTACCCTAGGAGAAACGAATTAAATGTTTCGTGGGCCCATTCTTTTGTCAGATGTCGGTTGTCTGTTGAAATTAGAAAAAATATGAAGAAAAAATAATTGGTATGACAAAAAGATTACGGCCTAAATGTGATATATAGAGAAAAAACTAATTGATCAAATAAACACATGACAAAAGAATGGGACTAAATGCGATGAGCACCTAGACGCTCATACTATGGCCTGACCGTGGATATAAACTACTGCCCTGAAGGAACCCTATTATTATTTGCCAGGAGTTCAGAACGAGCGGTGGGCATGGCAGACCAAGCAGCAAAAGGGTTGGCGGTTCCATGGCGAAGATTGGATGGTAAGGTTGTGATGGTCACCGGTGCATCCTCCGGTATAGGTCTTAAGTTGTGCATTAATCTAGCCAATGCCGGGTGCAGGGTTGTTGCGGCAGCTAGACGAATTGAACGGTTGAAGTCCTTATGCGATGAAATCAATCGGATAGATTCAATATATTCTCTGTATAATTTTAAGAAAAATAATTTAGATGAAAAAAATAAAACGATAAATCATGCTCCGAGCATTAAAAAGATTTCTCTAATTAGGCTATAAGAATCTATACCACAGGAACTGTTCTGTTGAGTAATTTATTTTTTCGGCTAAACTATTTTGTAAAATTGTATCAAGATTTTACAATTTTGTATTAAAATGGGTAAAAAAAAAACAATAGTTGTAACAACTAGTACCAAAGTTTAGTAAATAGTTAATTGTTGAACCGAATAGATGGTTTAATGTACCTTCTTCATCTTAGGTTATGAAAAATAAGTTGATCCAGTTTGATTGTTTTCACTATACGTCACCATTAATTATCCTATTTTTAATTTATTGTATACTATTTTGCATATACTTTATTCTTCTAGTTTTCTTAAATTAAGCTAACATTTAACATCTGTCATGGCGATTGGGGGGGGGGGGGGGGGGGGGGGGGGGGGGGGGGGGGGAATGGTGCTTATGTTCTTTCCCTTATTATGCATGTCAATCAATGAGTTGATAGCATCTTATTAAAGTTTTGGACATCAGTTTTCTTTTCTTGCTTCTTCCAGATTGCCTGCAGAGAAGAGTTACTAATCAAAACTGGATCTAAAAAGATTACGTTAAACAGGAAATGTGAGAAGTCCGTTGGTTGGATATATCCGAAGAAGAATTTGTGAGCACCATCAGAACAAACTTAATAAGGACATGGTTGGTGTCAAAGTATGTTGGATTAAAGATGCGAGATGCTATGACAGGAGGTTCAATTATTAAAATATCATCAATATCTGGAATCAACAGATGTCTAGCACCTGGTGCCATCGCCTATGCTTCTTCAAAATCAGCTATTATCTGCATCACAAAGGTATAAATAGTTACTTTTTTTTTGCTGCGTTCGGACATGGTATAAATGTAGCATTTTGAGTTTGACAGTTTTGACAAAAAATACCAAACCGCCATCACCGAACACCAATTTTCAAAACAGCCACAAATATACCAACACAAAACAACCACAAAAACAACTACAAAACAACCAACAATTTATGCTGCAAATATAATGAATACCGTAAACAGAAGCGGAGCCAGAAAACTGTAATTAAGGGGTGAAAATATTTTAATAATATTAATTAATTTATTAAAAATTAATTTTAATAAATTAATTTAAATTTTCAATATTTATAATTACATTTAAAAATGATATTATATATAAATTTGACACAAAATTAAATTAAAATTGAAACATATATATTAAATATTATAAATTAGTTTATTTTCCCTTTTTTATTTTTAGCTTTTTTATAAAGATTGGTATACTAAATTATAAATTAATGAAAATAATACAGAATAATAGTTTTAAACTAGTTGAAATACCCCAAACCTAAGTATGCTAAGTAAACATCAAGTTATGATGTAATAAGGCTAAAACATGCCTTAGAAACATTGGTAGACAATTTAAACCAAGGAAAACAGAAGAAAACGCCATAAGGGCAATTTAAGCAAAATGTGCTCTAAGCTTAGAGTGACTTTGATTAGCACCCAAATATCATTATAAGACCTTATTAACATGATAATGGACATGTTAAATCAATTACCAAAGAAAACCAAGCTCAAAAACAAGCTTAAACACAAAATGTGCTTTAAGACTCCTTAAAGCACATTTTTGAGAAATTGTCTTAGAAATGAGTTTTGAGTGGCTAAATGCCCATGATTACACCTTAATCAACATGTGTACTAATTAGTATCGCATTAGGAAGCCTAAATTAATGAGAAACAAAAAATTTCACAAATTTGTGCACTAATTTATGAATAGTGCCAAATAATGCCTAGTTTAAGCTTTAGTCAACATAAGTCAATAAGTTGGTCAACCAAGACCATAAATATCTTGTCTATAAGGGGGGGGGGGGACAGTTTTAAGGCTGGTGACTCACCCCTTGTGCCAGCAACTAAAGGAAAAGAAGTGGAAATGAGAGAATAGTACTATTTGCTATTAAAAGACAAAATATCCTTACTTTAGCCTACCTCTCCTCTCTTCTTCATTTCTCTTCTTCACCAACATTTTCTTCTTCCCCTCTCTGTTCTAAAACCGTTCCAAGCAGCACCCATGGCACCACCACCTTCAATTGCTCACCAAATACTCATTTTAGCTCCAAATCAAAAAGTGAGCATAGATAACTCTTAGTTAGACCAAGGCCTTGCTTCCTATCTTTTCAAAATTGGAAAAGCTTCATTTTGGAGCCATGGGAAATAACCATTAGAGGAGGAAAAATTAGCTTGAAGGGTTCATTAGCTTCTCCATTCATTCAAGGTAAGGAAAATGTAAGAAAAATCATGTTTCCATCGCTTCTTCACCATTGCCGAAAATTTACCTCTTAAGGTGCCTTGTTTATTCCTTGTTCTAGCCTTGATTCATTGTTCAAAAGACTTGGGGAGGTCTTGCCTTGCTCCATTATCAAAGCCATTCCAAAATTCAAAGGTAATCATCTACTTTTAAGCTTTAAAACACATATTTTAACCTAAGAATGAGTTCCATGAGTTTAGGCATATTGCTTAGTGCTCATTAGATTATTTGAATGTGAATTAGAACATTGGCAAGGGAATTAAAGTCATTGCCGAAAATCAAGCAAGAAAATCCAAGGAGAAAAGTGTGAAAAGCTTGGAAAAATAAGGTAAATGTTTTACCTAATGGTGGTTTAAGGTTTTAAGGGATGAGGTTTAGATAAGTACTAATGTAGCTTTAAGCTTACATTATGTAATAGGTTATATAACCTAGGAAAAGGAATTTAAACAAGCTTGTGAACTTGTGACTAAGGAGCCAATGGGAATGATTTAGTAAGATACGTATAAGGTGAATTATGAGAACACTTATATTGCTATGGGAGCATTGTTGTGTGTATTTGCAGGTTGAAAGCTATTATTGTGGAAATTCAGTGTTTAAGTTTAAGTCATTTAAGGGCCTAAGAGCCATGTCATTTAAGAGCCTTAGTGCTATGCAATTTAAGATTATTGCACTGTATTGAGTTTGTTGTGAATGAGTAGATTTGGGTGAGAAAATATGATGAGAAAGGATTTGATGTGTGTGAGATGATTGAATGAGAAAAACAATGCATTTGGGCATGATAATATACTAGAGGAGCTATGGTGAAATTTGAGTATAAAACAAAGTGTTTAAGTAGTGGTTGTGAATTGATATGACCTAGGATTTACTAGTAGTCATTAAAAAGGAATTTGAGTGGAAGTGAGTTAACAAAGGTGTTCTTGAGGATTAGAATGACCTAGAGTTGTCTAGGAGGAATTAGAGGTTAGGTGGGTGTATTAAACTCACCAAAACCATGGTATGAGGAATGTTAAGACTTGAGCAAAAATCTAGAGGAAATGGCGTATAATGTTTTAAGATGATTTAGGTATGAACTTGAGAATAAAACAATAAGAATTTTGGGTAGCTTGTGTAAGTGGTGAAGATGCTAGTGGTGGATTAATAAGGTTCTAGTTTTAATGGTAATGAGTGGACTTGGGGTGATGGAAGAGAAAAACTATAAGAGAATGTAGTAAGTTGTCAAGGGGATGACTAGAAATGTATAAGAGTGTATGATCATGAGAATGGTGAGTACATTGAGTAAAGGAGATAGGAATGTCTAAGGAGGGTAGGATGGTCAAGGTAAAGAAGAACAAGGTCAAGATGCTAAGAGGAGGAAAGAAATGTTTAGGATGTTCAAGAGTTTAGGAGTGATGAGTAACAAATGGAAAGGAGAGAACTTGTGCATGGAGATGCAAGATAAACCTTGGAAGGTTTAGCAAGGAGGATGAATAATATGTTGAGGAGTAGTTAATTGGTTGAAAGAAACACTTTGGTTAGTTGAAGTCTTAGACAAAATTTACATGTTGGAAGTGTAAGGAATTAAGGTATAAGTGTTAAGAATTTGGTAAGAACTTGAATAATGATCAAGGAATTTGGAGGTGAGTTGATCCATGAGTTAAGAGGATTTTAAGGTGCCAAAATGATGTTACCACATGCTAGAATACTTGTGGAGAGGTTAGGAAAAGATTGGATAAGAATTGAGGTTGAACAGAGGTCAAAAACTACAATTCTGGACACATTTAGTGTTAATCCGGGTTTGTAACCAAGTACATAAACCCGGACCACACTGAAAACACGGCAGAAACTAGGAATTGTGTCTGGTCCGGGTTTATATCCAAGTACACAAACCCGGACCAGTGTGTTTTTAAGGCAGAAACTTTATCCGAGAGATGGTCCGGGTTTACAACCTCGGACACAAACCCGGACCACTCTAAAAAGACTCCAGAAAGTTGAAAAATGGGGTTTTAAGGTTGGGACTTGTTTGGTAATGATATTATATGATGGTTAGGACATAATTAATGACATATAATGGTCATTAGGGGCATAAACAAGCTTAAGAGATAATGAGAAGTAAATGACTTATGAGATTAAGATTATACTACAATGACTTAGTGGTTATAATCGGGAATCATTAGTGATTAGCTAAGCTAGATTAATTAAAAGTAATTAACCACCCGATTCGATGAATGTTTTAGGGTTTGAGTAAGTGGGACTCTGGAGGAGAATAGACAACCGATGTCAACGGTGAATGGTATGGTTTTCTTGTGACCTGCTTGCTAACGAGGTGTCCCTCGGCTTGTGTGCTATCTTTTTATTTGCTATGACTAAAACAAGATAAAGCATGCAACCGGACTATTTATCTTCTTGTGTGTTTGCATTGTACTAACACACTTGGCTTGAGATTGGTTACTAACAATACTTAGTAACATTGGTTTGAGATAAGGAATTCACTCCCAAAATTGTTGGTTGGTTAATACCCGAGAAAGGTTTAACCAGCACCTCGTCTATAAGACTTTCTACTAACTGGAACTTAAGGGGGGAGTGAGGAATCCGGGACTGACTCCGGTCATGCATGTTAAGGAAAGGGGGTCGGTATCTAAATCAGATCCGACTTCCGCTTAAGGACTTGTCTTCAGACTTGTTGCCTTGAAATACCCCGAACTTAAATATGGTGATTAGAATATTTTAATATAGTATTTAAGGGCCTAATAGTGCCTAATTAGTTTTTGGTAAAGAAAATAAATCCAAAAGAAATGAGAAAAACGCTTAGAAAGCGGAAAACGCTAAAATGAGCGTTAAATAACCATAGGAGGTACGAGACCTCGGTTATAGTATCGTAAGGATTCCTAAGGCTCACTCAGGCCTAATTAAAATACGGGAATGATCCCCGAAGAAAACGGATCCAAATAATGTATTAAAACGCTAATAGAGCTTTAGCGCACGTTTTTCGAGAAAACCTGAAAACGTGATTTTAAGTGGTCAAACGAACCCGTAAAAAATTATGAATCATTAAGTACCTATTATTAAACATTAATGGAAGCTTAATGTCCATTAAAATTAAAGAAACGAGAAATTCCGGGAAACGGGCCCGGTTAGTGAATAGTATCAAAACCGGGTAAAATAACGAGCGTTTTCTGTAAAAGACGAAAAACGCTCCAACTAGTATAACTGTGGGGGCCGTTTTTACTGGTGTAAACAGCCCTCTCTCACACTAACACTTGACTAGTTAATTAATTCATGAGTTGAAAAGTCAATAAAGCAATAAAAGTAAAAAGTAACAAATACTTACCTTTTCCCTTCTCTCCTCCCATTCCTTCTTTTCCTGCGTGAGAACCCCCCCTCCTGATTCCTCTCTTCTCCTTCCTCTGGTTGGGGACGATTTTGAAGACCTCAAAATGGCTCCCATGGCTTCTCCTCTTATACTCCATGCTCTAGCTTCATTAAAGCCCCAAATCGAAAATAAATTGCATATTCTTCTTCCCCATCAAGCTCTACATTTCTATCTTTTCAAAATTCCAAATGGAGGAGTTTGACCTCCATGGGTTTTGGGCATTTGAAGAGTAAACCACATATTCTTGAAGCTTGGAGTCTCCTCTTCCACTTAAGGTAAAAAGATTCAAGAGAAAAACTCATTTTCTCCATTTCCATACGTTGGCCGATTTTGGCTTCTTTTAATGCCTTGTTCTTCTCTTGTTTTGGAGCATTGTCTCAACCCTCCAATGGTGGAGTAATCCCCTTCTTTATTCAAGGGTGAGAATCCCTCTCAAAGATCTCCAAAGGTAAACCCTAGAATTTGTATTTTGAATACTTCAATGAACTAGCATAAACCCAAGGGTTAGTGTATTAATTTATACTTGTCTTTGTGTGCTTGGGTGATGGGAATGGAGTTTGGCAACTCCATTCCCCACAAAACCGATTTGGACAAGAAAGAGAGGAAGATGAGGAATGGAAAAGAAATGAAGGAATCAAAAGCTCAAGGTAAGAGCTCCTTCTTAATGCTTAAATTTAATGCATTAGTGTAATGGGAATGGGTAAACAAGTAAAAGAACCTAAACTATTGTACTAGTATTGTAGTTGTGAAGGTTTGAGTATTTGTGAGCAAATGTGTGGATTTGTAGGCCTTAGAGCCAATGAATGGTGTATGTGTACTAGTATTGTTATTGGAGGAAGCATGATGTATTAGTATTGTGATTGAAGAAGTATTGTGTATTAAGATTTTGTATGAACCTTGTGTGCTGGTAGGACCCTTGTTGGGTGTGGCTAGCTTTAGGTTGAATTTGATGAGAAAATGTGTATTTGAGGATGTGAGGGAAAGTAGGTGAACTATGGCCAAATTTTGGTAGGAATTGAGCATTAAAGAATAACTTGGTGAATGGGAGAACCAAGGTATGTATTGGGGTTAGTAGAGATGTTTAATGACCATGGAGTGGTAATTGGAGAATGAGGATGAAACATGTAAAAATCTGAAGCAAGAGGTATTAGATTTCATTGGAGGAATTAGGAAGAATGAGAGTACAAGACTTAGTAAAATGAATGTTGGACTTGTGTCATGCCCCATTTTGTAATGTAGCTTGAGTTGGGGGTCATTGTACTGGATGTAATGAACCGAATGTAATCAAGTTACTTAATGAATAAAAGAAGTAGCCACATTCTATTCAGCTGTCCCAATGTTGCAATGACTTCAGTCACCCATGTATTACGCCTTGGGTTTCTCTTGCAGGTATGCTGAGGACGAGGGGCTCTTGTCGGACGAAGCATTTCAGCAAAGACCTAGACCCAGGCCGTAAGGCTTGGGGCTAGAAGCACTTGTCAATAGCCTGTGGCGTTAACGACGGATATTGCGATCATGAGGTGCAGCTGACAACTTGCATGGCATCTTGTTGGCGCCGTCCCTTATACTATGGCGCGATGGGCGACGCGCCTAAGAGACCGATATGGGGTTAAGACAGGGACGGTTTGGATTAGGGAGGAGACGAGTGTGCAACGTTGCCCACGTTGGAACGCTCCACTGACGGTCCGGGGTTCCCCCTTTGTGGCTCTTTGGGCAGCTCACTTCTTGGGAGTTTGAGTTACCATGGATCTAGCTTGGGTTGGATTATTGTTGGACGGCTGCTTGGGAGTTGATGCCTTTGGACCTGGGCCTGGGTCCTAGGGACGGTGTTGATTAAACAATCGGGACCCAGCCCCACTAGTCCCGAAGCCTAGTGTCGGGATAAGTGAGTCGGTGTTGAGAGCTCGTCGTTGGTGGTTAAAGTCCACTCCTAGTCCCTGTCTGGCTATGGTGGTGGCTGTCTTGAGGCACGGGCCTTGCCCTGCCCGGGATAGGCATTGTTAAGGCTGGTCGGGCCTTGTGCCCGACACCGGTGATGTTAACCTTGTCAACTTGGATGCTTGCTTGCTTGTGTTCTTGTGAATGCTTGTCTGTGTGCTTGCGTGCTTGTGTGATCAGTGGAATGGTTGTCTTGTGATGTCTAGTCGCGAGAAAATTTTCCATATTAGAGGTTGCGCATTACAATTTTGGTATCAGAGCTAAGGGTCATTTTCATTACTTGTGCAGGTTTGACTTTTGACTGTTCACCCAACGTGTGAGTGCCGAAGTGACTCCGTGAAGAGTTAGTAGCCACATTGACTCAAACTGCACAAGAAGATGGCCACTGGAAGTAAGACTAATTCTCGGACCGCTGCTCTTGCTAACGACATGGACCTCGTGAAGCGAGTCCTCGGATTCATGGTCGTGATCCTCAGTCTCTAGAGGCGAACACCAATGTTTTGGGCTCTCTTGAGAGCTTGACAGCGGGGCTTCTAGGATGGAGGGTTTGATCATGGCCCTAGGTGACTCGATACGTCGAATGGAATCGAGTCAAGATGTGTCTCGGAGGGTTACTTCTACTCAAGAAGGCCCTAGCGGAGTAAATCCTGAACTAGATCCAGTCCGATAGGAAGAGGCGTCTCGTCAAGAGCGGCTGGAAAGGGAGAACCTTGAGCTTAAAGCTTTGCTCCATAAGCACTTGGGAGCTCCTGGGAAGGGTGAGATTCGCAATCCAACACCGTATCTGGGTGACCGAGATTCTGAGCTGTTGGAGAACTTCCTCTATGACATGGAGGAATGGTTTGAGGCAAAGACAACTCCTGAGGATCGGAAGTTCACCGTCGCAAAGACTTATATTGACGGTCACGCGAAGAAATGGTTGAGGACAAAACTTGATCATGATCGCGCGAATGGCTTGCTTGTCATGAGTACTTGGGGTGAACTCAAGGAGGCCCTCAAGGCTCAATTCTTTCCGCAAGATACTGATTGGCGAGCTTGAAACCGTCTTATGGCTCTAACGCAGACGGGGTCCATTCGTGACTATATGGCGGAGTTCAACTCAATCATGAGCGACTTACCTGATATGCACGAGAAATGTAGGGTCTATCATTTCCAACGGGGACTGAAGTTGTGGGTCCAGAATGAACTCCGAAGAAAGTCGGTGACCACAGTCCAGCAAGCTATCCTGGCTGCGGAGGGATTGAACGACTTTAGGGTGGAGTCACCTGCTAGCAAGGTGAACGTGCCTAGCCAGAAAGATGGCCCCGCCAAGCCAGGAAGGAAGCGGAAGCGAAAGAACTTTGGGAAGAAGTCCTCTGAAGAAGTGGGTAACTTCTACACTCGTGGTCTATATTCCCTTTGTTTCTTGTCTTCCTATTCCTCTTGTATCTAATGTTGCTCCTTCCCCTCTGCGTGAAACCAGGTTGCCTCGAACCCTAGTCCCTCTGGGGTGAAGGCCTCCAAGCCGAAAGGGAAAAAGGGAAGAATAGCTTGTTTCTTCTGTGGTGGAACCACTATGCGACCGTGTGCCCGAAAAAGGCGAGTGTGGCTGCGGCTACACTCTCTGGCCCATTGGTTGAGGGAGTTCAGACGGAGCTACAACCGAAGTCAACTGATTTGATGCCCATGAAATTCGCGGGGTCGATTTTGGCTCCGTCGAAGGTATGTGGCTTAGAGCTTCCTGCTTCTAGCCTACATCCTCGTTTGCTCTACATTTCTGTGAGGGTTAACCGAAAGCATCTTATTACTGCTATGGTTGACACAGGAGCCACCGAAGAACTATCTAGATCTCGGCGCCTGCAAGGCTGGGACTTTTGCTGACCCCAAACCAGTCTGCAGCAACATCGGCAAATCGTGGAGTAATGGTTGTTCACGGTAGCTGCAGAGTGTACATAGAAGTGGGAAAATGGTTCGGGGATCAG
The DNA here is from genome assembly GCA_023374045.1 of Limonium bicolor. NCBI lineage: Eukaryota > Viridiplantae > Streptophyta > Magnoliopsida > Caryophyllales > Plumbaginaceae > Limonium > Limonium bicolor. The sequence goes on along the minus strand of CM041780.1, from coordinate 223,028,448 downwards.
TTTTGATGTGATGGATATGCCCGACTTCCCAATGATTTTGGGAAGCCCGTTCATAGATGCGGCCAAGGCCGAGCCGAGGGTGCACCCCCGAGGCATTTTGGTGGCTGATGAGCGTTGCCCTTGTTTTGTTGATGCGGTCCCAGCTGTGAGTACTCCCTCACGAAGCTGCCCAAAAGGTTTTGGGGACTTGCCCAGTTCTGGAGCTAAAGATAGAAGGTGTTTGGCGATTCTCGCCGTGGTGCGGCAGGAGAAACCTTCAGTTGCGGAAGCTATTCCAAGAAATGCAGGACTTGCTCTCTGAGAATGTGGACCTGATGCCCCCAGAGTTGCCTCCGGGACTACCCCCACGTCGTCCCATCGACCATCGCATCGAGCTGGTTCCTGGTGCAGTGCCCCCTGCCCAGGCTCCTTATCGTATGTCCTTCTCGAGCACCTTTATGGAGCGCCAGTCCTATTCCAGAAGAAAGCAGATGGGTCTCTGCGGCTGTGTATTGACTATCGAGCACTGAATAAGGTGACGGTGAAGAACAAGTACCCGATTCCTCGTCAGGATGACCTGTTCGACCGTCTCTCTAAGGCCACATTCTTCACCAAGCTAGATTTACGCTCGGGCTACTGGCAGGTCCGGATAGCGGAAGGAGATGAGGGAAAGACAACTTGTGTAACTCGTTATGGTTCCTTTGAATTTTTAGTGATGCCTTTCGGGTTATGTAACGCTCCAGCGACTTTTTGTAATCTAATGAATGATGTTTTATTCGGGTATATCGATGATTTTGTTGTTGTCTATCTTGATGATATTGTTATATATAGCAATACGCTCCATGACCATTTGCGCCAGGTGAAATTGGTGTTTGATAGACTTCGTGAGCATCAACTTTATATCAAAAGAAAAGTGCTCCTTTGCCCAACAGAGTATCACTTTTCTCGGTCATGTTGTCTCCAAAGGGGCCATCTGCATGGATGCCTCTAAGGTTTCGACTATCCTTGATTGGCCCGCACCCAACGATGTCTCTGAGTTACGTTCTTTCCTTGGACTAGCGAACTATTATCGTCGGTTCATCGAGGGATACGCTGACAAGGTGGCGCCCTTGAGTGATTTGTTGAAGAAGGAAAAATCATGGGTATGGTCGAAGGAGCAACAAGATGCGTTTGAACGGTTAAAGAGGACTATCTCTTCTGAGCCGGTGTTGAAGCTCCCGGAGTTTGACAAACCATTTGAGGTGCACACTGACGCTTCTGGCAGAGCGATTGGTGGGGTCTTGGTTCAAGATGGGCATCCGTGCGCGTTTGAGAGTCGTAAGCTAAAAGATCCTGAAACGCGCTACTCAGCTCATGAACAAGAGATGTTGGCAGTAGTTCATTGCCTCGCGATCTGGAGGCATTATCTGCTGGGAACTAAGTTCGTCGTAGTAACGGACAATGTAGCCAACACATATTTTACGACCCAAAGAAGCTATCACCCAAGCAGGCTCGTTGGCAAGAATTCCTTGGTGAATTCGACTTTGAATGGATTCATAGACCGGGTCGCACAATGTTGTCCTGATGCCTTGAGTCGGCGGTGCCTTGCGGTGATCCAGTCAGTGTCTCGAGCTGAAACTGACTTGGCGGGTCGAATCCGTGAAGCGGCTAAGACTGATCCTTCATACCAGCAAATCTGTGATAAGGTGCGGTTGGGAAGTCCAAGCGTTTCCACCTGCTTGACGATATGTTGGTCGATGAGCAGAGATGCGTGGTGGTCCCTGCTGGTAGAATCCGCATAGAGTTATTGCGGGAATTCCATGATGCAAAATGGGCTGGCCATGCAGGAACAAACGAACCTTGGCATTGATCAAACGAAGTTCTATTGGCCAAGGATGAAGGTTGATGTGGAGGACTATGTAAGGTCTTGTTTGGTATGTCAACAGGACAAGGTTGAAAGGAAGAAGACGGCGGGACTCCTCAACCCGCTGCCCGTTCCAAACAACCCATGGGAGTCGATTTCTATGGATTTCGTCTCAGGTTTCCCTTCGGTGGAGGGGAAACTTCTGTCCTTGTTGTTGTGGACCGGTTCTCCAAGTATGCTGTGTTTATACCAGCACCCTCGAACTGCCCTGCTGACTTGACAGCAAGGTTGTTCCATGCCCATGTCGTTAAGTACTTTGGACTCCCCCGTGATGTGATAAGTGATCGCGATACGAGATTCACGGGACGGTTTTGGGTGACGTGTTCGGCCTCATGGGCTCTGAGCTAAAGTTCTCTACTGCGAATCATCCACAGACGGATGGCCAAACTGAGAGGGTGAATGCACTCTTGGAGGAATACCTTAGGCATTACGTCACAGGTTCCCAAAAGAACTGGATTCATTTGCTTGATACCGCGCAAATGTGCTATAACCTGCACAAAAGTTTGGCTACTGAGCGAAGCCCCTTTGAGTTGGTCATGGGTTGGCAGCCCTTGACCCCGGCCGAAGTTGCGAAGCAGGCGGCCACGGGTGAATGTCCGGCGGCCTACCGGTTCGTACACGATCGTCAAGCGATGTTGAAGGCAGCAAGAGAAAGCTTGGAGCTAGCTAGGAACCGAATGAAGAGGTTTGCGGACCAAAACGGCGTCCCCTTGAGTTCAAAGTTGGTGACAAAGTGATGCTGAAATTGACGCCTCAGATTCTGAAGCAGATCAAGCGTCCTAGACACAGGGGTTTGGTCCAGCGCTTTGATGGACCATTCGAGGTGATCCGCCGAGTGGGTAACTCCGCCTACCGGTTAGAACTCCCCGAAAGACTGAAAGCTCACCCGACTTTCCATGTGAGTTACCTGAAGCCATTCGTTGCGGATGTCGAAAAGGTCCATGTGGAAAGAGCTAGAGCCCCACCTGCCGTGGTGATGGAATACACGAAGGACGTAGATGAAATCCTTGATCATCGGATGCGGGGATGGAGATCGAATCGTTCAACGGAATTCCTGGTCCATTGGAAGGGCGAAGCTAGGGAAGATGCAACTTGGGAAAAGCAGAAAGATTTGTGGCAATTTCAGGATAAGACAAAAATGTACCTAGACGCTTTGCCGGGGACGGCAAAGGAATAGGTGGGGGTTTGTCATGCCCCATTTTGTAATGTAGCTTGAGTTGGGGGTCATTTGTACTGGATGTAATGATACCGAATGTAATCAAGTTACTTAATGAATAAAAGAGTAGCCACATTCTATTCAGCTGTCCCAATGTTGCAATGACTTCAGTCACCCATGTATTACGCCTTTGGGTTCTCTTGCAGGTATGCTGAGGACGAGGGGCTCTTGTCGGACGAAGCATTTCAGCAAAGACCTAGACCCAGGCCGTAAGGCTTGGGGCTAGAAGCACTTGTCAATAGCCTGTGGCGTTAACGACGGATATTGCGATCATGAGGTGCAGCTGACAAGTTGCATGGCATCTTGTTGGCGTCCTGTCCCTTATACTTATGGCGCGATGGGCGACGCGCCTAAGAGACCCGATATGGGTTAAGACAGGGACGGTTTGGATTAGGGAGGAGACGAGTGTTCAACGTTGCCCACGTTGGAACGCTCCACTGACGGTCCGGGGTTCCCCCTTTGTGGCTGGCTTTGGGTCAGCTCACTCCTTGGAGTTTGAGTTACCATGGATCTAGCTTGGTGTTGGATTCTATTGTTGGACGGCTGCTTGGGAGTTGATGCCTTTGGACCTGGGCCTGGGTCCTAGGGACGGTGTTGATTAAACAATCGGGACCCAGCCCCACTAGTCCCGAAGCCTAGTGTCGGGATAAGTGAGTCGGTGTTGAGAGCTCGTCGTTGGGTGGTTAAAGTCCACTCCTAGTCCCTGTCTGGCTATGGTGGTGGCTGTCTTGAGGCACGGGCCTTGCCCTGCCCGGGATAGGCATTGTTAAGGCTGGTCGGGTCTTGTGCCCGACGCCGGTGATGTTAACCTTGTCAACTTGCGTGCTTGCTTGCTTGTGTTCTTGTGAATGCTTGTCTGTGTGCTTGCGTGCTTGTGTGATCAGTGGAATGGTTGTCTTGTGATGTCTAGTCGTGAGAAAATTTTCCATATTAAAGGTTGCGCATTACAACTTGAGTATAGATGTTGTAATTGCTGGAAATGTATTTGGGATGCTAGTAATGGTATTGGTAGTAGAAGCATTGGATGTGAGAATTGAGTTTTAAAATCTGTAGCATAAGTGTAACAAAAACTGTTACAAGTGTTGGAAAAGAAATGAAGGAATTGTGTAAGTTATTTGATGGTTTAGTAATGGATTTGGTGGATGAATTAAGGTGATTTAGAGGGCTTAATTAGTGTTAAAACATGTGAGATTGCATGTAGGAAGATTGGGGAAGAAATGGGTAAGAAAAGAAGTGAAAAACAAAATCTGTAGGCAGGTTCTGGACCGGTCCGACCCAAAGGTTGGGGAGGACGGTGGGTCGGACGGGCACAGGCCACGGAACCAAAAACTACTGGAATGGTCCGACCCAGAGGTGTATGGGTCGGACGGAACAGTTCTGGGTCGGACGGGACACTTTCAGAAGACAGAAAACTTACTGGAATGGGCTGACCCATAGGTTGGGTCGGACGGTGGGTCGGACGGCCCTAACTTATAGAAAAAAATAAAAATAAAATAAATAATAATAGTAGTAACATAGTAATCATATGTATGTATGTATGTAGGTAAGTACATAAATAAAGGACCTTAGTAATATACCATTAATGTGACACCAATGGTAAGGAAGTAAGTATGTGAATAGGAAAGCAAGTATGAAAAGTAATTAAGTAGGTTGAGAGTATGAGAACATTAAGTATACCGGGATAACGGGGTAAGTACGGAAGTAGTAATTATTTGTGTATCGTAAGAGTATAGTATTAATAATAATGTTGGAACATTATCAGTGGAACAAGTGCGAACCAAGGAACGAGGGAACACATGGTAGAGCTAACGCCGGTGAAAGGTATGAGTTTCTCATGCCCCGTATGCTAACCGAGTTACGTTGATTTGTGTGCTGTATGCCGGCTAATCAAGACTAAAGCATGAAAACGGTTTATCGCCTTTCATTATATGTCTTGCTGTATGTTGTGTGAGCTAACCCTTCTTGATTGATTGTGTGGCTTCATTTAGTGCGTAGATCGACTCATAGATGAGTCTTGTTGTGTAGTGACTCGTAGCAAGAGTCATGTTGTGAATTAATGGAACCGTAGCAACGCACTAAACTAACGAATCAATAAACGATAACGCAAACCAATGAACTCACTAGAATGTGAGAGAGTGTACGGGAGTAAAAGCTTCCGATAACGGTAGGAGAACCGAAATGAATAACCCACAAATAACAAGTAGTGGAAGTATATAAGTAACCTCTATTAGAGGAATTAATCTTGGTGCAAGACATGAACCATGGGAGTAGTAAAGAATGATGAGGGATCTCCAAACCCCTTAGCAACTAGTCGACCCATAATGAGAGGATCCGACTGATGTAAGTATGTCCCGAACATGAGAGTATTTGATACGTTGGGGAAACCCTTAAATCTGAGGATACTAGTCAGTGGTAATTCCTTAAGCTAGTGGAGGTTATCGAGAGAGACACTCCTAGGCTAATCCATGAGATTGTAATGTACTCTAAGAGAAGAGTTGTGGAATTTGAGTAGTCCGGTAAAAGCGGGCATTTGAGTATTTGAGGAGCTAAGCGTATAGCCCTCATATTGTAGGTCCGGTGGCGAGTCTTGTGTATGACTCCGCCCAGAGGTCAAAGTAATGAGTATTGAGTATTGCGTATGTGTGAGTAAAGTAATAAGTACTGAGTAAGAAGTGAGTATGAGAATGTAATGAGTACCGAGTATCGAGTATGTATGAGTAAGCATTGAGTACGTATGAGTAAGTATGGAGAATTGAGTAGTGAGTATGCACAAGTATAGTAACGAGTACAGAGTAAGGATCGTGTACTAGTAAGGTATTGAACATGGAGTGATGAGTATGCAAGAGTAAGGAGTAAGTATGAGTAGAGTAGCGAATATCGAATACAGTACGAAGAGTAATGAATGAATAACAAATACGAATGGATGACTATCGAATTGTCTTCCTTAGTAAGTATCGAACTTATATATTTATGTAGGTATTTTTGTTTGTATTGTTGTAGCATGAGTTTGTATGTATGCATGTAAAATGAACTCCATGTATATCCGACCCAAAGTAGTCGGCGTACCGCGGTTAGCACGCGGTATATGCGAAATTCATATTCAGCGTAAGCTGACCCCCTAGGGGGAATGTTTTTAGTGTGCAGGTACTCGAAGCTGACTACCATTCGAGAGAGTAGGACGGGGACTGCTATGTAAGCATGGGTAGTCGTATAATAGGGATTGTATTTGCAATGTATTGGGAAATTGGAAGTTCCAAACTGTATCGGTAATTCAAGGATTGTAATAGACTCGGTATAGTATCGTATTGGAGTTGTATTTGAATTATGGTGTAGTATGCAAGGGGATGTATTGTATTGTGTAGAGCACTCGGTATGTTCATATTCATCAGACCGATAGTATGTAGGATTGTAACTCGCCTTGTTAGTCACGTGGGTGACTAACGGCATTGTACACCCGCCGTTGAGTAAGTAATATCCGCTGCGAAGGTAAGTATTGTACGGTAATGACGGTATTAGCGGTAGGGGTGTTACATGCCTAGAGTCGGATGCCGACTCAGCCACCTTGGATCTACAGTTCAAGGTGGGTGGAAGATTAAGATGGTGCTGTAGAATCACCTAAATCCTAAGATTAAGATAAGTTGTTTATTCAACCAATGGAGTCATTGGCTCATTGGCTAGGGTTACTTTTGACCCGACAAAAAAATAAACATTGAGGCAAAATACAACCATTTCTAATTAAAGAACGGTTTGTATACTGAGATTGAGATAAGGATTAAGATTGAGATAAATACAACCATTTCTAATTAAAGAACGGTTTGTATACTGAGATTGAGATAAGGATTAAGATTGAGATAAATACAACCATTTCCAATTAAGGAACGGTTTGTATTCTAAGACTAAGATAAGGATTAAGATTGAGGTAAGATAAGGTTGGACTGAGATTAAGAGGAAACATAACTTAAGGAGTTAAACGATTAACTCACTAATTAAGGGAACGCTTTTAAGTGTTCATTGTGTTTAACTTTGATTGTTCATATGTGGTTTGTTGTTTATTGCACTTGCTATTATGTTGTGCATCTAATCAACCTCCATGCTATCTACAATTAGTCGTCGTAGCCACGTTAGCTTGGGGTCCATGAGAAGATCGTACCAGCAAAGGTGCTGACCCCCTCGGGGGATGCTTTTTATTTTGCAGGTGCATGTCAGAAGACGACTGTCCTGAGAGTAGGATCGGGTAGAATTACTACGGGTTTAAGTGTGACCTACGAGTTGTGCATGTACTCTCGTATGGTAATTTGTGTTAGTAAGCTGTATAGGATGTAAGTTTTGTAAGAGTGTTATGTAATTGGTTAAGGCTTGTAAGTACTAATGTTCGGTATATTCGGGTCCATCAGACCGTAGCTAGATCTTGGAGATTTAGTATGCCTAGTTGGTCACGTGGGTGACTAACGGCGGTAACACCAAATGTTGTAAGAAATCCACTGCAAAGTTAATATAGAGAATGGAGGTTTATGAATAGTATGGCTTAATGAGTTGGGGTGTTACAAAAGTGGTATCAGAGCGTAGTTACGCTCTCCAGGAATTACCGACCTTAGAATAATACTGAGGTTGAGTTTGAGTTATGGTTAAGGTTGAAGATAGAGTGAGAGGTGCGTTAGTTAGGACTTCCCGGTGTTTACCGGATATTCATAGTACTAAACCCCCCTCCACATCCCTTGCTTGATACGTGGAACAAACGTCAGAGAGAAGAACACCTTCTCTCACTTGGGAAAAACCCGATCTGGCAGTTAGTTAACAGTAAGCAATACGAGAAATATTTTGTCGTACACCAGTTTACGGGAACTTCGAGGTTTTAATTGGAGCGCAACGTGGAAATAGGCGCTACCAATGGAATTCTGCCAGTAAGAGAACGGAAATTACCGGCAACATGGGTCGACATGCTACGCAGTCGAAATAACCCGCCATACAAATAATAAGAAAAGCACCACGAGTGTAATGGAGAGGAATGGATAAGCAACAAGAATACCGGACAGTCGTCCGAAGGAGCATAACAGTGGGATAATACAAAGCATGAGAGTTAAGACTACCGGAAAGTCCGGTTAGAAACGGGAACTCTAAACCCCATACAATGAGAAAGGTTACAAAACCTGGCCGACCTAGCGTAGGCGACAATAAAGACGCATACAACTGTATACCGGAATAGGACTACGATGTAGTGCCTAAAGGAGAACCATTACTTAGTAACCACGGTAAAATGTGTAGAAACGGGAGCAAGGATTAAGACATAAGTTGGTAACGAGGGGTTCCCTCAGAAAGAGGAACACCCTGACAATGACAGTACTGTCTAACCAACCAGGAAACTGTCGGATGGCTAGTTATCCAAAACAAGAGAACATCGAAGGAGTCCCGAGGACTACCAAAGATACAGAAACTAGGTGGAAGTATCACTACCGACGCGCACAGTACTGGTAGCCCATCTTGCATGGCGCACTTGCCATAGCAAGTGCTACCACGGTTAAGCTACACGGGAAGCAATCATGGCGAGATAGTAGAACGCTACAGTCGTAAACATATTAATGCCGGATTGTAAATCCATAAGAACGGGAGAATGGACCTTGGAAGGGCCTGACGGCCTGACCATGATGAGATGAGTCGACACACCAGTCAGCAGGGAGCTGAACTTGGACAGAATACTAAACGGTATAAATATCAGCAACGGTACAACCTACTACAGTAACAACCGACAGTACGGTAAGAACGACAATCCCGAACCTCAAAGAGAGGAACTTAAGAGATCGCTCAGCCATCCGAGTAAACACTACATAAGTAATAACATACAAGGAATGTATTACGAGGTACAATGGAGACTGTTGACACAACGTCTTCCAACAAGAACGGGATAAGACTCCCAGAATGACCACTAAGAATACCAGTAATAAACATTCTTCATTGAAGATGGCAAACCCCGGAAACAGGATAAAGGAAATGGAATTAAGCTATAACATACTAAAAATCAAGGACATACACCCCGGAAGAGGAAAGCTCAGAGGACTACCCCCACAGAGCGGGCATAGTCAGGCCGAACAAACTGATTAACGACAGTTAGTATTGTTTCCCTAACTCATTAACACCTAAGCATGATTAATCATCAACGGGAGGCGTAGTCAACAAGAGTTGAACAAAGTGTTGAGATGGAAATACATGATAGCCTAGATAAATATCCGACTTAGACACCGTAAGGCAGATGCCTAATACAAACTGATCCGTAATTGTTTAAAATGCACAAGTCTATGAAAACGACAGAATTGTCACAGACACTAAGTAACCTCAGATCACCTGAAAGAACTTCCATAGCGGGAAGCAGGATGCAATAAATTACCATGAAACCCGGTACTACATTTAAAAGGTAACCTAACAGTGGACTGAGTTCAGAAAGCCAAAAGCTTATGAGGAAAACCTATAGATAAGTAAGAATACAAGCGGTGAACCGAGCACCGACTTACACTTAATAAAAATAAACGCTAAGAGCCTACGAGCCAAGGATGTTAACCACATCAGAGCTCGAGGCACAGGAAGGTATAAGAGGGCTTGTTTAAGCCATGAACGAACTAAAATTCGTAGATATGAACGGTTACAAAGCCTATAACTTAGATTGTGAAGGAATTTCCAGGAAAGGGCACCAATGAGAATATTGAGATAATACTATTGTCAGGGGCAGAGAACAAACCATTCCTTTTAGGGTGGGGATACCTCTCCTTGTTGTGAGGCCATGAGTGGGAATAACCCCTCAAAAAGGGCTTTCACTTATTAGAGATAGAATACTCTTTCATTAGAGAATGGAAACCATAAACCTTGAGATTACCTTAGAACATACCAGATACACTTGAGTAATAAGGAAGGCTACATAGACAGACCTCATATCCAACCCAGGACTTAAGAATCAGTAATCGTCAGAGATAAATATTGTGAGTGCACAGTATGGGACGTCAAGTGACCAATGCTCAGAAGAGCTTGTGATTCAATGGATGACTTCTTCAGTAACTGGTTAAATTACATGGTAAATACACATCATAAGGATGAAAGAACGTAAGAGAAACTGACCTACATACGAAACTGAAATTGAAGCGAAACACCTTCATATTAAGAGATAACCATTTGACAACACGGTACAACAACCGCCAAACACCGAAATTAGAGAACCCTCAGTGTGTTTACACTAGGCAGGAATTGAGTATAAGATAGGATGTTAGAATAAATGAGTAAGTAGTTGCACCATCAATGGGCAACAGAGTAAAGGCCAACTACCACGGTAGTAATGGACGTGAGTACAATATTTATATAAGGGGATTAAGTCATGGTGCGCAGTAAAGCAACCATCATACATAAACCGTCAAATATTGACACAAAGGCAATTAGATCTATGAGCTGAAACCAATATGAGTAAGGAGATAAGATGGTAGACGAACTGTGCATTGACGCCAGTTGTCTAGATCATGTGAGGTAAGATTTCACAGGAAGCACACTTTCCATTCCTTAAGGAACTGGAAGTGCGTTCCTAGTAGATCAAAATATGAGAAACAAGATAAAAGGCTCTATGGAAAGAGACCTCAGTTACTAAGAGACCGAGTCAGTATGGAATACAGAAAGGAGCTAGAGCATACCATACCCAAGAGCACAGTAAATGGATTTCCCTTTATTAAGTTCAAGAAGAACAATAAGTGTTATCATGGACGATGAAGAGGAGATCGACAACAGAATACTTCATAATTAGCAATAGCTAAACGTGTGACGGACACTACGAGTTTACTAAAATGAGATGCGGGACGACTGCACCCCACAGGGGCTTGCAGGCCTGACAGATTCATTTATGAGTTAGTCGGGTAAGTAGTAATGTACCAGTAAGGTACCCCATGCATGTAAATGAGTGGTGTAAGGAACACGGGAAGTAGTCGACTTCGTACCACAGTCAACGACGCAAGATCAGACAAGAGCAGCTACCACCACAACAGTTGAAGAGAAGGAATTCAGTTGAACCAACAACACAAAGGAATCAGAGAACAAATAATTAAGAACTATGAAGTGCGAGAGCACGAATTATTAAGTACAGACATTGGACATGTCTTAAGACGTTAGAGATAACACTGTAAGGCGCAATAAGCACTAAACAGTAGTTTCAGATTAAGAATCATCCTCGGACCAAAGGTCAGATCGAAAGAACGATTTAGACACTTGAGAGAACACTAAAAGTATGAACGTTAGATCTTCAGGGAGAATGGATAGATGAGTCACGACTCATTAAGGCCGTGTATATGTAAAGATAACACGTGTCCACTGAGAGACCAATATTCCTAAACTGTAAGGAGGCAGGAGGATAGATAATACTATAAAAGGATAAGAAAGGCAAACTAAGCCTAAGGTTATCAGAGTTGCGCAGCGGAGCAGATCAGTACCTTTGAGATTAGACCAAACTAAGATAAGAAAATGGTATAAGTACCGTTAAGAATCCTCGATACAGAGACTAAGCCTTTAACACAGTTATGACCCTCTGATCGAATTATAAGTGAAATAGATGACATGGAAGCTAGAATCCTTAGTGAGAATTAGACATCTTAAACCTATGTTCAAGGATGATATCATGTTGATTACGTGGGTCTAATCCATTTTAAGGGGGTAGAGTGAAAACCGCTTAGCGTATGTTTATGTACTGAGTACGTAAACTACGGTGTGCATAGCACAAAATAATTTGAGAATTTGTTTTACATAAACATTTTGAGATAAATTATGGTTATTGCGCACAGAAGATGCGAATACCATACATATTAAGTACCTATCTTGTTAACTCCGGTGTGAGTACAAGTTAAGAGAATTAGTGAAGAGGATTAAAGAGACTTAAGGAATATATGAGATATGAGTCAGTATGAAACTATATGTGAGATAAGAATAAGATAACATTATGAGACATTATTTGATATGAGTATGAGGTAGAAAATAGTAATGCTATGAGGTATAAGATGGTGAGAATTGATATGAAACTGATATAGAACTTAGTAGGAATTAAAGTCCAGTGGTAATCACTAAGAGATGAATAGGGAATGTAGATGGACTGAGTCCACACCTTGGAGATAATGATTATAAGAACTAAAAAGATAGAAAATTGGAAATGAGTGAATTATTTGATGTTTGAAAATGACGTGGGAGGTGGAACTTGATTTTCTAGGGATCAAGGGAAACCGAACACAAATTGGGGTGGAGGGATAGTTCAACACTGATGCTGATCACATCAGGGTTGGATGATTCCTGAAACTCCCTACCAGTGGTCTCAATTTAATCACGCTAAGGATAGTGTCATTAGGATAAAACGAAATTGGAGTTGATTGTATTTTCAAATATAGGGAATTATCCCTCACTTGACCTCGTAAAAAGGATTTCCTTTTTACTGAGTCCCGCCCATGAAGTCGAAGACGCATGAGCCTTTGTCTTCAGACCGGTGACATGGGGAGAACAGAGTTGTTTTGTATACTAGCCCATGAAGGCGAGGACGAATGTGCCTTGTCTACGGACCGGTGACATGGGGGAATACGATGAAAAATATGTGATTGTTTTAATCATCAAAAGGAACAAAGGGAATTTTGAGTGCTATACATGCCTAAGCATGTTGTGTGATATTTGAGTATAAGTATATGACAGACCTAATGAGTCAATAAGTTTAAGTAAATATAAGCATGATCTATATGATCTATGGAATGAGGTAAGCCATGTATTCTAATAAAATAAGATGCATGGGAACTTTGGGGACAAAGTTCATTTAAGGGGGGTAGATTGAAATACCTCAAACCTAAGTATGCTAAGTAAACATCAAGTTATGATGTAATAAGGCTAAAACATGCCTTAGAAACATTGGTAGACAATTTAAACCAAGGAAAACACAAGAAAACGTTATAAGGGCAATTTAAGCAAAATGTGCTCTAAGCTTGGAGTGACTTTGATTAGCACCCAATATCATTATAAGACCTTATTAACATGCTAATGGACATATTAAATCAATTACCAAAGAAAACCAGGCTCAAAAACAAGCTTAACACAAAATGTGCTTTAAGACTCCTTAAAGCACCTTTTTAAGAAATTGTCTTAGAAATGAGTTTTGAGTGACTAAATGCCCATGATTACACCTTAATCAACATGTGTACTAATTAGTATCGCATTAGGAAGCCTAAATCAATGAGAGACCAAAAATTTCACAAATTTGTGCACTAATTTGTGAATAGTGCCTAGTTTAAGCTTTAGTCAACATAAGTCAATAAGTTAGTCAACCAAGACCATAAATATCTTTTCTATAAGGGGGGCGGTTTTTAAGGCTGGTGACTCACCCCATGTGCCAGCAACTAAAGGAAAAGAAGAGGAAATGAGAGAATAGTACATTTGCTATTAAAAGACAAAATATCCTTACTTTAGCCTACCTCTCTCCTCTCTTCTTCATTTCTCTTCTTCACCAACGTTTTCTTCTTCCTTCTCTGTTCCAAAACCGTTCCAAGCAGCACCCATGGCACCACCACCTTTAATTGCTCACCAAATACTCAGTTTAGCTCCAAATCAAAAAGTGAGCATAGATAACTCTTAGTTAGACCAAGGCCTTGCTTCCTATCTTTTCAAAATTAGAAAAGCTTCATTTTGGAGCCATGTGAAATCGCCATTAGAGGAGGAAAAATTAGCTTGAAGGGTTCATTAGCTTCTCCATTCATTCAAGGTAAGGAAAATGTAAGAAAAATCATGTTTCCATCACTTCTTCACCATTGCCAAAATTTACCTCTTAAGGTGCCTTGTTTACTCCTTGTTCTAGCCTTGATTCATTGTTCAAAAGACTTGGGGAGGTCTTGTCTTGCTTCATTATCAAAGCCATTCCAAAATTCAAAGGTAATCATCCACTTTTAAGCATTAAAACACATATTTAACCTAAGAATGAGTTCCATGAGTTTAGGCATATTGCTTAGTGCTCATTAGATTATTTGAATGTGAATTAGAACATTGGAAAGGGAATTAAAGTCATTGCCGAAAATCAAGCAAGAAAATCCAAGGAGAAAAGTGTGAAAAGCTTGGAAAAACAAGGTAAATGTTTTACCTAATGGTGGTTTAAGGTTTTAAGGGATGAGGTTTAGATAAGTACTAATGTAGCTTTAAGCTTACATTATGTAATGGGTTATATAACCTAGGAAAAAGAATTTAAACAAGCTTGTGAACTTGTGACTAAGGAGCCAATGGGAATGATTTAGTAAGATAAGTATAAGGTGAATTATGAGAACACTTATATGTTATGGGAGCATTGTTGTGTATATTTGCAGGTTGAAAGCTATTATTGTGGAAATTCAGTGTTTAAGTTTAAGTCATTTAAGGGCCTAAGAGCCATGTCATTTAAGAGCCTTAGTGCTATGCAATTTAAGATTATTGCACTGTATTGAGTTTGTTGTGAATGAGTAGATTTGGGTGAGAAAACATGATGAGAAAGGATTTGATGTGTGTGAGATGATTGAATGAGAAAAACAATGCATTTGGGCATGATAATATACTAGAGGAGCTATGGCGAAATTTGAGTAGAAAACAAAGTGTTTAAGTGGTGGTTGTGAATTGATATAACCTAGGATTTACTAGTAGTCATTAAAAGGAATTTGAGTGAAAGTGAGTTAACAAAGGTGTTCTTGAGGATTTGAATGACCTAGAGTTGTCTAGGAGGAATTAGAGGTTAGGTGGGTGTATTAAACACACCAAAACCATGGTATGAGGAATGTTAAGACGAGCAAAAATCTGGAGGAAATGACGTATAATTTTTGAGATGATTTAGGTATGAACTTGAGAATAAAACAATGAGAATTTTAGGTAGCTTGTGTAAGTGGTGAAGATGCTAGTGGTGGATTAATAAGGTTCTAGTTTTAATGGTAATGAGTGGACTTGGGTGATGGAAGAGAAAAACTATAAGAGAATGTAGTAAGTTGTCAAGGGGATGACTAGAAATGTATAGAGTGTGTGATCATGAGAATGGTGAGTAGATTGAGTAAAGGAGATAGGAATGTCTAAGGAGGGTGTAGGATGGTCAAGGTAAGAAGAACAAGGTCAAGGTGCTAAGAGGATGGAAAGAAATGTTTAGGTATGTTCAAGAGTTTAGGAGTGATGAGTAACAAATGGAAAGGAGAGAAAATTGTGCATGGAGATGCAAGATAACCTTAGAAGATTTAGCAAAGGAGATGGATGAATAATGATGTTTGAGGAGTAGTTATATTGGTTGAAAGGATACACTTTGGTTAGTTGAAGTATTAGACAAAATTTACATGTTGGAAGTGTAAGGAATTAAGTTATAAGTGTTAAGAATTTGGTAAGAACTTGAATAATGATCAAGGAATTTGGAGGTGAGTTGATCCATGAGTTAGGAGGAGTTTAAGGTGCCAAATGATGTTACCACATGCTAGAATACTTGTGGAGAGGTTAGGAAAAGATTGGATAAGAATTGAGGTTGAACAGAGGTCAAAAACTATAATTTTGGACACATTTAGTGTTAATCCGGGTTTGTAACCAAGTACATAACCCGAACCACACTGAAAACACGGCAGAAACTAGGAATTGTGTCTGGTCCGGGTTTATATCCAAGTACACAAACCTGGACCAGTGCGTTTTTAAGGCAGAAACTTTAGCCGAGAAATGGTCCGGGTTTACAACCTCGGACACAACCCGGACCACTCTAAAAAGACTCAAGAAAGTTGAAAATGGGGTTTTAAGGTTGGGACTTGTTTGGTAATGATATTATAAGATGGTTAGGACATAATTAATGACATATAATGGTCATTAGGGGCATAAACAAGCTTAAGAGATAATGAGAAGTAAATGACTTATGAGATTAAGATTAAACTACAATGACTTAGTGGTTATAATCGGGAATCATTAGTGATTAGCTAAGCTAGGTTAATTAAAAGTAATTAACCACCTGATTCGATGAATGTTTTAGGGTTTGAGTAAGTGGGACTCCGGAGCAGAATAGACAACCGACGTCAACGGTGAACGGTATGGTTTTCTTATGACCTGCTTGCTAACGAGGTGTCCCTCGCCTTGTGTGCTATCTGTTTATTTGCTATGACTAAAACAAGATAAAGCATGCAACCGGACTATTTATCTTCTTGTGTGTTTGCATTGTACTAACACACTTGGCTTGAGATTGGTTACTAACAATACTTAGTAACATTGGTTTGAGATAAGGAATTCACTCCCAAAATTGTTGGTTGGTTAATACCCGAGAAAGGTTTAACCAGCACCTCGTCTATAAGACTTTTTTCTAACTGGAACTTAATGGGGGGAGTGAGGAATCCGAGACTGGCTCCGGTCATGCATGTTAAGAAAAGGGGGTCGGTATCTGAATCAGATCCGACTTCCGCTTAAGGACTTGTCTTCAGACTTGTTGCCTAGAGTCGGATGCCGACTCAGCCACCTTGGATCTACAGTTCAAGGTGGGTGGTAGATTAAGATGGTGCGGTAGGATCACCAAAATCCTAAGATTAAGATAAGTTGTTTATTCAACCAATGGAGTCATTAGCTCATTGGCTAGGGTTACTTTTGACCCGACAAAAAATAAACATTGAGGCAAAATACAACCATTTCTAATTAAAGAATGGTTTGTATACTGAGATTGAGATAAAGATTAAGATTGAGATAAATACAACCATTTCTAATTAAAGAACGGTTTGTATACTGAGATTGAGATAAATACAACCATTTCCAATTAAGGAACGGTTTGTATTCTAAGACTAAGATAAGGATTAAGATTGGGGTAAGATAAGGTTGCACTGAGATTAAGAGGAAACATAACTTAAGGAGTTAAACGATTAACTCACTAATTAAGGGAACGCTTTTAAGTTGTTCATTGTGTTGAACTTTGATTGTTCATATGTGGCTTGTTGTTTATTGCACTTTCTATTATGTTGTGCATCTAATCAACCTCTATGCTATCGACAATTAGTCGTCGTAGACACGTTAGCTTGGGGACCATGAGAGGATCGTACCAGCAAAGGTGCTGACCCCCTCGGGGGCTGCTTTTTATTTTGCAGGTGCATGTCAGAAGACGACCGTCCTGAGAGTAAGATCGGGTAGAATTACTACGGGTTTAAGTGTGACCTACGAGTTGTGCATGTACTCTCGTATGGTAATTTGTGTTAGTAAGTTATATAGGATGTAAGGAGTTTCTAAGAGTGTTATGTAATTGGTTAAGGCTTGTAAGTACTAATGTTCGGTATATTCAGGTCCATCAGACCATAGCTAGATCTTGGAGATTTTAGTATGCCTAGTTGGTCACGTGGGTGACTAACGGCGGTAACACCAAATGTTGTAAGAAATCCGCTGCAAAGTTAATATAAGAGAATGGAGGTTTAGGAGATAAGTATGGCTTAATGAGTTGGGGTGTTACACTAGTAGTGTTTTTCTAACTTGTTTATTTAGATACGGATAAATAGTCTCTTAAAACTATTACTATCTATCAATTCTAATAAAATATTCTACAAGGAAAATAGCAAACTTATAAAAATTACGATGTAAACTTTCAATTATATCAAAATTATTAGAGTACATACTATTTGTAGTATGATACAAAAATATCAATTATAAGTATTCAACTTGCTAAGTAATAATTAATTACAAAACTATTTGTACAAACTATTATGGTTTGTAAGTATATAAAAGTTATTATATGTTTTATACCGTGCTTAATAATTAAAGAATAACTTTATATGCGAATATACGTTATTTTTCATTTCTTGACATATTGAGTATTAAATTTAAATTTATGTTTTTGAATTTCATTAAATAATATTTAATTAAATAGAATATCTTATTTTAACTACAAATATATGTTTAAAATAAATATTTTATCAACAATTAAATAATATATAATAAAAAATAATAAGTGATAGCTATATATATATTCGCTTATAGTCAATTATTTTATTATTATAAAAATTGCTTTTTCATTTCAATGATATTATTTTTTTGATTAAAATTAAAATAATCTTAAGTATTAATACATTTGAAATGTTATATTAAATACTAATATATAATCCGTAAAATTTTATTTTTATATATAACATCTAATATATTTACTCTAAATACACATGGTTTATTTCTTTATTTTTTTCAAATATATGTAAAAATTTATTTATGAATTAATATGTATACATATTATAAATTAATTGTAAAATATTAATAAAGAATAATAATTATAAAGGTTATAATTGAATATCTACATATATTTTAATTTTATTAACAAAAAATTATTTTAAAATGAAATATAAAATTTTTAATTGTAATAACGAAAATGGTAACGCACCGCACAAAACTAACTTATTCAAAACAGACAAACGAAACCGCCGTCTGCCGAACACTAGTTTTCAAAACAGCCACAAAACAACCAACACAAAACAACCAGCAAAACTACCATAAACACCAACCAAAACTACCACAAAACTACTAACAAAAATCATGCTGAACGCAGCCTTTCTTTCTTTTTGGTATTTATATTGATAATTTTGTTTCCTTGACTAGCAAAGCTGCATGGGATATTGTATTTCCTGTGGAACTCGCAATTTTTAAACGAACGTTGATATATATGAGGTATAGATAGGGTGACAATTACGAGTGACTTGACTTTAAACTTAGAACAAGATAAACACATTTAAAATTTAAACAAGCTTCTGTTCGAGTCATAGACATAAAAGGATTTTTTTTTCGAATTCGAGCCTGGTATTTTGTCCTTTTATGCTTTATACTTTTATAAAATGTAAAAATGTTATAGTTTATTAAATATAAGTCCAAATAACATAAATTTTATATCATTGTTCATCATAATTCAAGCTCTTTAAAATAAGACCAAACATTAGCATGTTTTAATAAATTTTTTTTTTTATTTTTTGTATGTACATGTTTTTAAAATTCATTGTGAATCTTAAGTTTACGAAAAGTGAATCAAAGATTGTTAAAAAGTGAATCGAAGGTTGTTAAAAAGCGAACCAGAGAGTTGCGTAAAAGTGAATAAAAGGTTTTAAAAAAAGTGAATCTCATAAACAAATTGTTTAACTAAAGTGATTCTGATTGTTTGACTAGTGTGAATCAAAGGTTTTAGAAAGTGAATCAAAGGTTGTTAAAAAGTGAATCACGAGTTGTTACAAAGTGAATCAGAGTAATAAGAAAAGTGAATCTCGTAAGCATAGATTGTTAATTAAAGTGATTAAGAGGTTAAAAAATGTGAATCAGAGGTTTTTATAAAGTGAATCACACGTTTGAGAAAAGTGAATAAGAGGTTTAAGAAAAGTGATTCACGTAAATAGAGATTGTTTAACTAAAGTGAATAAGAGGTTTAAGAAAAGTGAATTAGAGGTTTAAGAAAAGTCAATCAATGGTTTTTTGAAGGTGAATCAAAGGTTTAAGAAAAGTGAATATTTTATTTAATACTAGTAAAAGTTAATCCTACCACAAACTTATGCGAGTGTGGATTTTAAGGTGTTTGGGGTAGGGGTAATCTTTTTTGTATTAGTCTACACATATATTGTCATTACTGATTTGACAGGTTTTAGGGGTTGTGGTTAGGGTTAGCCCCTAAACCCTACACTACAAACCATAAAAATATCTTTGACGTTTTTTACTTTCCTAGAGTGGTTTTTTAGAGTGTTTGGGGTTATGATTCATTTTGTTAATGAATAAGGTTCATTTTTTATTAAAGATGATTCATTTTGCTAATGAATAAGATTCACTTTAAAATAACTAATATCTATTCATTCTAAAAATATAAAATTTTAAGTTTACCAAAACATATCCATGATGCATCTTGTTTTGAAGAGCACGAAAAATGATGAACAATGATATAAATTTTTTCATTTTTGTACTTTTATTTTGTAAGTTAAAACATTTTGAAAAAAAAATATTTCTCTCTCCTACTAATAAAACCACATTCATACCCCATCCAAGACTACGTACACGCGTGAGTATATTTGCTTGGAGGGTCACTACGCTCAGTCGGGTTTTCACTTCGCTCAGTCGGAAAAAGACTTTTTTGCCCCTACTATAATAATTTTCAAATATTTCTATATTTACCCACAATTTATGATATATTACAAGGTGACCCCAAATTTCATTATATAAAGGAAGTGAATATGATATGAAATCATATTCAATTCATAAATCCTAAAGTTAGAGAGATAAAGTTAGAGAGATAAAGAGAGGAAATGGTTTCTTTCGGAAGTTTGAAGAAAAAACTTTTCGGTAAGAAGAGTAAAAGATGGAGGAAATGCTGAAGATGGTGTTCCAGAAATGCAAGACGAGTATGCAGATGATGTTAGGAGCGAAGAGTACTCACGAGGAGCTCATTCTGAGGTATTTTCTGTTGTTATTTTAGCAATTTAGAGGCAATTTATGTATAAAAGTAGCTAGAATATATACAAAACTGAACGAAAAAAGCAAGGAAAAAACGCCGTGCCCACCCCGTAAATGGCGCGCCTGCGCCGTCTCTTTCTCGCGCGCGCCTGCGCGCACCCAGCTTAGCCGCGCCCGCGCCCACCCCTGCTCACCCCGCGCCCGCGCCCACGCTGGCCACCTCGCGCCCGCGCCCACCCTGATCAACGCGCGCCTGCGCGCATCCCTTGATGCGGACGCCGGCGCCGGCGTCTTTAGGTCGGCGCCTGCGCCGGTGCCCGTTTTTCAAATCGCTGTATCTTCTTCGTTATTGCTCCGTTTTTCGATCCGTTTGCGCCGTTGCGTTTGTCTTTTCATGTACTTTACGATGATATACTTTGCTGATTATTTTGATGGCTTATGTGTGATTTATTCTAAAGTACGTAGTATTAGGGTTTACGAGTAGCACTTGATGAATAACGACGTTTTTTTTCTGCTTAGGGTGATAACGATGATGAATTCGAGGATGCGAACGTAGACGCAAGTCATGTATTTAATAGTAGCCTAGTCTTTGGCGATGCAGAGGAGGCGGTTGGTTATGCCTTTCGCACCGGAGAGGCTAATAATATTTATCTAATTAGACAGACTAAGCGAGACGACGGTGAAGTAATACTAACGTGTGAGAGGTACGGCAAGCATAGGCCACGGGTTAGCACAGGAGAATCGTCATCGTCGAGTCAAAGGCCACGGCGTGCCATGAAGAAATGCAACTGCCCTTTCCGCCTAAGCATCAGGGGTGGGGTTAAGACGGGCTGGTCTGTCTTGGTAATGGTCCCGACGCACAACGCTCGATAGCATCACCTGTCCTTTTCATCCCCGGGCTCCCTCCCTCACAGTTAGGACCGCACCCGAACAAACCACGCGTTAGCGAGGAACACCACAATCTCACTTCGTCCGGCCTCGCTTTAGCGTCGAGAAAAGGGCAAGCATGAAAAGTTTGTACAGGAGTGGTGTTGCGCCTAGGCAGATGTGGGCCCATTTACATGACAAGAACCCTAAAGTACTGCAGACAAGACATCGATTCATAACCTAGGTTTCGAAATTCAGAAAAGAAGATCGTGGCGGACGTACAGATGTAGCGTCCTTCATGCACTCGCTAGATGAACGTAATTATAGTGTGTGGTCCGAGAAAGATGCAAGTAAGTGTCGGCACATCTGTTCAGTGTTGGTTTATTTTGTCTGTTAATCACTTTAAATGTTAGTCTATTAAATATCCATTTTGCAGGGAATCCATCTAGGCTGGGTCTTGTCTTGTTTGCGCACCCTTTTTCGCTGACGCTCGTTAAGATGTTCCTTATGTAGTGCTCATTGATAGCACTTACAAGACGAACATGTACAAGGTGCCTCTAGTGGAGTTCGTCGGAGTCACGTCGTGCGGCAAGAACTCTGCATAGCGTTCTGTTTTGCGGTCAGAGAGGATGAGTCTGCATACACGTGATGCTTAATCAGCTGACGAAGGGTTACTATCCTCCAAATGTGTTTGTCACTGACAATGAAAAGGGCTAGTGAAAGCACTTTCAGTGGTATACCTTCTGTACCACATCTTCTATGTCGTTGGCATATAGCAAGAATGTGGCTGCCAATGCGCTTAAGATAATGCATATTGACCGTGACAGAGTCAATTTAGTAGTGCATCGGTGGAAGCGACTAGTTTACGCCTCAACTATTGCGAAGTACGATGAACAGTACGGGAAATTAGTACACTCCTACGGCGCAACAATCCTTTCGTTGTGTACTTGAACAACACATGGCTATGTCAGCGTGAGAAATTTTGTGAGGTATGGGTTAAGAGATTCAGGCATTTCGGCAACACATCTACCAACAGGTTAGCTTAACTTTAATTGTCAACATGTTCTGTGGTTGTATTGGTATGTTTCCCATTTATCTGATACTAATTGACTTCAATGTGTAGGGCGGAGAGCGCCCACTCAGCTCTAAAGGTTGGCTTCATACATCCACCGGATCTTAGACACATGCTTCGACAGCATACATAGATTCGTTGAAGGGCAACATTTTCACATTAAACAAGACTTCGAGTTCTCCATTGACAGAAGGGTTTCGGAAGACCAGCAAGTCCCATTTTATTTCTGGTCAATCAAGTGAGCCTCAAAGTTTGGAAATACTCCAGGATCAGCTGAGAAGCGGAGGTGCGATATTGACCACACAACATCGTACGAGATGTTTGTGCGTTTACTTCGACCATGGGATTACCGTGCGCGTTTCGTATGTTTCAGTACATTCAAGCCGGTCTGAATATACCAGTTGAAGAAGTGCATATCTTCTGGCGAACACTCAGATACGACGCACAACAAGAATTTGAAGACAACGCCAAACATACGATGAGTCGTATAGCACAGAGGAACAACTCTCATGTGTAGGTTTTGGTATGATGATCTGTCTCAGCGGTATGATCCTACGACGATTGAACAAGCGTTCAACGCGTGGAAGCCAATATGGGAGCCCGAGGATGATCACACTGGTTTACAGCCACCAGAGGTGAAGGCGCCTAAGGGAAGACCCACTACCAAAAAAAAGAAGAGGCCAAACACTGGACAAGTCCGAGCACGAGCATTTAGGTCTTGGAAACCGTGGTCCGCCCCTACGACGTTCGCCAGTCTCAGCGACGCTCGACAGCACCCCAAAGTACAAGTGATCATGGGCCGTCAATGCAACACAGTCAATCACAGCGTTGGTCATCTGAGCGAATGAGTCAAACTGGAGAAGGACCGACAATGCAACACAATCCACCTCAACAACATGCACCATATCCGACATACTGGAGCCCCTGGAAATACTCGTCGTATTGGACTGACCTCGATCCGCAATTAGGTAATTATATTATAGGTTACAGGGAGATAGTGGGTGATGGAAACTGTGGGTTTCGAGCCATTGCTGATGCCGTGTACAACGATGAAAGGCTATGGAAACAGGTTAGACGTGCATGCTTGGATGAGCTGGAGGATAGAAGAGATTGGTGGTTAAATAAAGTTGAACGAGATTGGTACGATAGACAGTACCATCGACTGAATTGGTTTGCAGACACATTTGCACCATCACAATACTGGATTGAAATTCTAGATATTGTGTCATCTTGTGCACTGTATACCACATTGCGCTTATCAGTTTTTCAAAAGGATACGATGGTAAGGCTACTGGGTTGGTCGCACTGCCGCTACGTGATGATCGGGGGTTAGGTCGTCCAACAGCAGAGGTCACTCTTGCATGTGTCGCTGAGCAGTCTCATTTCATTAGAACCAAACAGTCGAAATTGTCCAGTCCCAATCTTGAATCCGATGTGGCGACGTTGGCATGAGCCCTCAGTACAGCTTATATTGATCCGTACTTACCGCGCAATGCAGAGTGGTACAGATTGTTTCCCCCAATTGGTGAAACCAGGACGCTTGATTATAGAAGATTAGAATTTGTAAAATTTGTTGAATTCTTTGTATGCCTAGTAATTCAAGAAGCATTGTGATGTTTTACAAGATTAATGTATTGAAGAAGGACATTGAAATTTTGAGTGTTTTAGTGTGTCTCATGTTGATACAGTGGTTATACTTATCTAATAAAAGCAAATTCATCGTAGATACAATGCGTTCTAACACTACTGCTGTTAGCGACTCAACGTCCTACAAAGAATTTAGACCACCCAGATTGGCATTGATCTTAAGAAGCACATATGAACCTAATTTACCAAAAAAAAAGTTGTACAATATTTCATCTGTTGCTATGATCGAATTTTGGCCCATCTGTGTTTCTAACCGCTGGACAAGATGCTGATCCTTACTTGGTCAACAAGGGTAACTTTTCAAGTATACCTTCGATCACAACATCAGCAAGGTTACTGGTAATGAATGCTTTTTGGCCATCAGTAATCGTAGGTTGAATACCATACTAATAGTGAATACGTATAGTGACTTCATGTTGAGTGGATGCTTTTATCCCGTTAGTGAACAACTTTGTGATGTTTTGCAAGATTAATGTATTGAAGAAGGACATTGAAAATTTTGAGTGTTTTAGTGTCTCATGTTGATACAGTGGATTATACTTTATCTAATAAAAGCAAATTCATCGTAGATACAATGCGTTCTAACACTACTGCTGTTAGCGACTCAACGTCCTACAAAGAATTTAGACCACCCAGATTGGCATTGATCTTAAGAAGCACATATGACACCTAATTTACCAAAAAAAAAAGTTGTACAATATTTCATCTGTTGCTAATGATCGAATTTTGGCCCATCTGTGTTTCTAACCGCTGGACAAGATGCTGATCCTTACTTGGTCAACCAAGGGTAACTTTTCAAGTATACCTTCGATCACAACATCAGCAAGGTTACTGGTAATGAATGCTTTTTGGCCATCAGTAATCGTAGGTTGAATACCATACTAATAGGAATACGTATAGTGACTTCATGTTGAGTGGATGCTTTTATCCCGTTAGTGAACAACTTGTGATGTTTTGCAAGATTAATGTATGAAGAAGGACATTGAAAATTTTGAGTGTTTAGTGTCTCATGTTGATACAGTGGATTATACTTATCTAATAAAAGCAAATTCATCGTAATACAATGCGTTCTAAACACTATTGCTGTTAGCGACTCAACGTCCTACAAGATTTAGACCACCCAGATTGGCATTGATCTTAAGAAGCACATATGACACCTAATTTACCAAAAAAAAAGTTGTACAATATTTCATCTGTTGCTAATGATCGAATTTTGGCCCATCTGTGTTTCTAACCGCTGGACAAGATGCTGATCCTTACTTGGTCACCAAGGGTAACTTTTCAAGTATACCTTCGATCACAACATCAGCCAAGGTTACTGGTAATGAATGCTTTTTGGCCATCAGTAATCGTAGGTTGAATACCATACTAATAGTGAATACGTATAGTGACTTCATGTTGAGTGGATGCTTTTATCCCGTTAGTGAACAACTTTGTGATGTTTGCAAGATTAATGTATTGAAGAAGGACATTGAAAATTTTGAGTGTTTTAGTGTCTCATGTTGATACAGTGGATTATACTTATCTAATAAAAGCAATTCATCGTAGATACAATGCGTTCTAACACTACTGCTGTTAGCGACTCAACGTCCTACAAAGAATTTAGACCACCCAGATGGCATTGATCTTAAGAAGAACATATGACACCTAATTTACCAAAAAAAAAAAGTTGTACAATATTTCATCTGTTGCTAATGATCGAATTTTGGCCCATCTGTTTCTAACCGCTGGACAAGATGCTGATCCTTACTTGGTCAACCAAGGGTAACTTTTCAAGTATACCTTCGATCACAAACATCATCAAGGTTACTGTAATGAATGCTTTTGGCCATCAGTAATCGTAGGTTGAATACCATACTAATAGTGATACGTATAGTGTGACTTCATGTTGAGTGGATGCTTTTATCCCGTTAGTGAACAACTTTGTGATGTTTTGCAAGATTAATGTATTGAAGAAGGACATTGAAAATTTTGAGTGTTTTAGTGTCTCATGTTGATACAGTGGATTATACTTTATCTAATAAAAGCAAATTCATCGTAGATACAATGCGTTCTAACACTACTGCTGTTAGCGACTCAACGTCCTACAAAGAATTTAGACCACCCAGATGGCATTGATCTTAAGAAGCACATATGACACCTAATTTACCCAAAAAAAAAGTTGTACAATATTTCATCTGTTGCTAATGATCGATTTTGGCCCATCTGTGTTTCTAACCGCTGGACAAGATGCTGATCCTTACTTGGTCAACAAGGGTAATTTTTAAGTATACCTTCGATCACAACATCAGCAAGGTTACGGTAATGAATGCTTTTTGGCCATCAGTAATTAGGTTGAATACCATACTAATAGTGAATACGTATAGTGACTTCATGTTGAGTGGATGCTTTTATCCCGTTAGTGAACAACTTTGTGATGCTTTTATCCCATCTGTGTTTCTAACCGCTGGACAAGATTGCTGAAAAAAATGTTTTTTTTACTAATTAATTGTACACATATTTGAAACAACATATTTTTAAGACTTCAAAAGCGATTATATTTTAGAGTTTCATTTTCAATCAACATTGTTCACACAATCATTTTCTCATAATGTTACAACTTATTCCCACACACCATCATTTTAAACCTTTTAAACAAAAACGGTTGTGATGACTACTAGTACATGAAAGCCCAAATATGGATGCACTGATTAAGCGGGAGGAGGCGTCTCCTCGTACTAGCCCTGTACCGTGAATTGTTTTTCCCTACGGTCCGCCTCAGCCCTGCTTCGTATTACATCTAGGTCTTCGAAGTCTGAATCATCTTCATACTTCAGAATCCTACTCTTTCCATTATTTCTCCAAGGTCTAAGAAGTTCTGCAACATCATGCATACGTCCGCATCGGTTAGTAAATCGACGATAGAGTCGTTGTAACAGATCTTGGTCCATCCTAAGGTAGACAATGGAAAAGACGTTGAGTTTGCTGATTATCAAAATGTGATCTGACAATTTGATTTAATGAAGCTGTTAGGTGGTTAACACTTCTCGGAGTTCTAATTTCTGTATTGATCACTGCCCATCTCGGAGCACGTTGGAACCGTGCCCCGTATTCATTGAGTGCGGTGTAATGGTTCACGTGAATTGCAAAGGAATTGACATCCTAATGACATAAACAAGAATGAATTATTTAAAATGAAATAAACATAAATTAAAATTACAATAACCACATCAGTTTAAGCATCAATACAGAATGTTCAAAAACAACATAAACTAATAACTCTACTAATATCCAAACCCACCACCACTATACCCACCCCTACCATACTCACCACCACCATACCCACCCGCCCCAGAACCACTACCAGCATGTCGTCCCTGCCATCACCACGCACACGCTCCACCCCTCCATCACCATGTCCTCCCCTCCCATCACCCGGTCCCCCGCATCATCACCGCGCCCACCATCACCCCCACCACGACGCGCCTGCTCCATGTGCCTACGGTACATACCCTCCCCTCTAGGCCTAAGGCCTCTGGTGCGATGCCCCGCGATGTACCACTCCATGCCAGCACGAGGCTGGTTAGGGTTCCTGTGACGTGTGGCCATCAGGGGTGGTCGGGACATTAAGCCGGCAGTACTCAAAGGCCATCTCCAGCGTATCAGCCGCCCAGGGGGGGAAACCCGTGGGCCAACCCGGGTTGTTCTCCGGTGCGAGACTCATGATAAGCGGCGCTGTCTCATCCCATACTGCAGTAAGGTATAAATGTGAAGTTAGTATTTAAAAACAATTACAAACAAAAAAATTAACAAGACTAAGTATTTACCTGGAGCTGATCCTCTCGTCGTGTACTGGGGCCACCCGTCCGCTCCCAGGGGACGCACCTGAACATGAGAAACGCGCTGGAACCACCGGATGTAATCCGGGGCCACGGCCCATGGCATATCCGCACGTGCCAGAGGAAACCTCCACCTGCTGGGCCCTGTCGTGTTGTCCCACACGGCTGTCCCGTAGTCTACGAAGCAAGGTACGTCTTCCCATGTCTGGGACGATAATGGCTGTCGGGTCTGATAGGCTGAGGGGGGATAGTCTGCATGTATCCAAACTGGCGCAGACACCGCTCGGGCATATACGGCTCAGCAATATCCAAGAACTGTATGGTGCCATAATACCGGGAGCGCGCCTGTGATACGAGGGCACCCTCTGCCTCAAATGGCAGCCAACAACCTACGTTTCATTTAATGGAAAACAATTAACAACTTAAATGAGAAACAATGTTTGACGATACGTTAACCGTCAACTTTTAATTACTACAATCGCTAAGCAACTCGTACCTCAGTAGAGGACATCATGTCCAGCCGCCCCCTCACGAAACGTAGCCTCTCATCGTCCATCAAATTCCTCGTGTAACGAGGCCACCTCGCCGCCGCCGGGGAGCAACCATCCCAGTCTGAAAGGGGCTCCGGTCTGAACATGGGGAAGTACTCATAGATCCAGCACTGCGGTGATCATCCGAAAACATTAGCCAACATAGTCAATCAATAAGTTTACAATACTTAACTCGTGAGCTCACAATCAAGTTCTCACCTGAAACAACGTCAGGCAACCAGCCAGCTGACGTGTATCCGCCCGGGAAGCGATGCCGAGCTGTCGGTACAGGTATGCCAGTGTCCCGGTCCCCCACGCATACAAGTGGACCCTACTAGGGTCACGGATCGGCCAGTAGGACGAGGGCATAACACGATCCCCGCCCTTGTCGATGATCAATGAGTGGGACACCAGCCACCAGAGGAACGCCGTCATCTCCTGAAGTGGGGTACAGTATGGACCGCCACAAGTATCATGAAGAGCTCGGTAACGTACCTGGCTCTTCTCCAGGAACCTACAGTCTATCAGCTCCTGCTGGTCCGCCGCGGCAAACAGCCGTAGGAAGTGGGGGATGAGAACATGTAATGGTGGGGCCGCTATGCCGACCCGGGCGCCATCCTCGGGCTGGTACGAAATCGCCATGCCAGTGGTGGGGATACCCAAAATGTGGTAGACGTCGTGGAGAGTAATAGTCTCTCCGAATGGCATGTGAAAGGAGTTCGTGTCAGGCTGCCATCTCTCCACGAACGCTGAGAGGAGCGCGAGGTCAAAACAACCATGCGCTATGTCGACAAGATGCGCAAGTCCGCTATCCTCGACCGCTGCTAGAGACTCTGGGTGCCTCAATGTACTCGGAGTCCACGCCTCCAAATACTTCGTCTTAGGCTTGAAGCTAAGACATCCCTTCTCCTGTTGAATATTTATGATTGAGTTCACACTATATAATCTTAAATTTTATGGAATCTATTACCAGACGGGAAACATACCACTCCTCGCCACACGTCAAGCGCGACGTGACCACCGAAACTCGGATCAAACTCGTATCCTGAGGGCCTCCGGGCACTGGAGTCTGCCCAAGCAACCAAGCATCAGCAGCCGGCATCTGCGCCACCCCCTCTGCCGGACCATGTACTGGGGACCGGCGACGACGGCGCACCCGTGTGGCCACCTCAGCAACCGGCTCATCTATGTCCTCGTCATCAGCGTCAGCCTCGTGATGACGTGCGTCTCCGGCCCCACTCTGTCCAGGAGTAGGCCAATCAGGACTATCAGACCTCACGACCAGCGTCCCATCGCCGATCAATGAGTCCAGATCCACACTATGCATCTGGTCCACCTCCTGCTCCTCCTCCTGCTCCTGCTGCTCCTCCTCCTCCTCCTCCTCCCCCTGCTCCAGCTCAAACTCCGCCCGCATCCTCTCCTCACGGGCTCGTAGAAACTCAATCTCCCTACGCTTCCTGGACGAAGCTGTAGCGTACTGTGTATGCCTCCTCTCTGCAGCAGCAGCATCAGGCCCGCTCACACGAGGGTGTGATGAACTCGCCTCCCTCGGTCAGAAATCGACTTACCCTTACCCAGACCGAACCTACCAAGCAAACCCTTGCCCTTTCCTCCCGCCATCTGTTGTTTACCGTAGAATTTAGTCATACTATTTTTACAGTTAGTCAAGACCGGTCGAGGTTAGTCAATACCGGTCATACATGCATCTCAGTAGTTCAACGTCATAAACAAATTCATACAAATCCTGGAACTGATTAAAACACGCATAATAGAGGTATACAATGTATGACCGCCCTAAGCAGAAAAACGTCGTTACTCACGAAGTGCTACTCTTAAACCCTAATATTACGTACTTTAAAATAAATCTCACATAACGCATGAAAATAATCAACAAAGTATATCATCGTAAAGTACACGAAGAGACAAACGCAACGGCGCAAACGGTTCGAAAAACGGAGCAATAACGAAGAAAATACAGCGGTTTGAAAAACAAGCCCCGCGCCGGACCCCCAGCCAAACCGGCGCCCGCGCCCACCCAGCCAACCCGACGCCCGCGCCCACTCCTCGACCTCCGCGCCCCCGCGCCCACCCCTCGACCGAGCCCGCGCACCCCCTCACGCATCAGCCACGCGCCAGCGCCTGCTTCTCCACCGCGCGCCAGCGCCCTCCTCTCCAACCGCGCGCCCGCGCGCACTCATTGTGGCCGGCGCCTGCGCCGGCTGTTCTTCCTCCCCGTTTCCGATTCGTCTACTGTTTTCTACTAATTTGCTACTTTTACTGCTATTCTACGCTAAAAAACTAAATTATGACAGAAAAGAACCTGATTTTGCAGATCGTACTAACAGAATGATGACTTGAGCACCGGCTTTTCTCCCGCTCCCGTCCGCTCCCGCTCCGTTCCCGCTCCGCTCCGGTTACCGCTTCTAGAGAGAAGTCAGAGAGAATTCTAGAGAGATAAGAGTTTTGAGATTTTGAAATTTTGTGGAGAGATAATAGAGGGTAAAGGTGTATATATAGGAGAATTTAAGGGTAAGGGCAAAATGGTAAGTTTTTTAAATTTCCGACTGAGCGAAGTGAAAACTCGACTGAGCGAACGAGTTCAGTAAAATTAACATTGTCGATTACTAAATGGTTCCTCGCCCACCCACTTTCTTTTGCTTTGGATCACGAGCTTCATTTGGTCTATGCAACTGCTGATCCAATTATCTCGAGTTTCTCATAACATTTATACCATACTTCACAAATCATGTTAAGTTAT
Source organism: Limonium bicolor (assembly GCA_023374045.1). NCBI lineage: Eukaryota > Viridiplantae > Streptophyta > Magnoliopsida > Caryophyllales > Plumbaginaceae > Limonium > Limonium bicolor. The sequence continues at coordinate 222,997,267 of CM041780.1, read as the reverse complement.
TTATGTGTCATAAAAATGCACAAAACAATCTATAGGTTTATCAAAACATTGGTGTTGATCATTTATGCTTGCAGCAACGATGGTGTACCAATTAAGAAGTATATTTTAGAAGCTAAATTGAACTTTTTTTTCAACTTCTTGATAAAGTCATGTACGCTGATTTTTTTATAATTATTGGCACATGAACATGAGAATTCACACAAGTGGACCATAAAAGTATCAAAACTTTCACAAAGGGTCATACTTACCAGTACCTACCCTTGTACCTACCTTATGGGCATGGGAACCCCTTACTTGTTTTTCACTCTAGTAGTCCTTGTTTGTACTAACTATATTGTTTATTTGCTACTAATACTTACTGAACGTCCAAGATCTTCTTTCCTTAGAATTTTGAGCACAGGTTTTGATGTCTCAAGACATCGCTCTCTTTATTCTTCTTCTCGGCATTTTGTCCCTAAGAATATTACTTCCTTGTATTCATAATAATTCCTTTAAGGTTTTCTATTGCCTATCTTTCATCCAAGATTTTACAACCACACACTTTAACGAGCAAAATAGGATGTCTCGTCTCTTCCTCTACAATCGCTTCCAAACAATCTTACTGAGTATGCATGGGCTCTGTCGACCCTCTTGGTTCATCAAACAGCCTAATCAGAGCTTTGATAAGTGAGAAATACATAGACATTTAAGGGTTTAATTTACCCTATACATACTCACTTTCAGGATAATATTTCTCACTTATCGTATGTTTTTCCTAAGATTTATGTCTTGGTATGGACTGATATATTTTATGTATCAAATACAGGAAAAGTGTTGGAATCAAATAGTTTATTTCACAAGCTTTCCAACGCAACAAACGGCGAGTAAAACGGACTTATAACGAAGAATTTGGAGCCGGTTGAAGATCGCGTGAAAATAGAAAACATATTAGTTGTGTCCGCGTGAGCCTGGGCGGACAGAGGCGAGGACATCAGCTGACCGCGTGAGCTTGGCGGACAGAGGCGAGGACGACAGAGACGTCCGTGTGGGTCTGGGCGGACAGACAAGGCGGACGTGTGTGATGTCCGCGTAAGCTTAGGCGGACACAGAGGCGGAAGTGACTGAATTCGACGCTTTCTTCTTCCTTCTTCGTTGCGGCGCCTACAGACAACAGATAAGGCGCCGCCGACAGTCCTGAAAATCCTCACGCGTTCTGCAACTTATCCTTCTACTCCATCAACTGGCACCTCCCTTATCTTGTTCACCCACTAGCACGCGTGATCCAGCCTGTCTCTTCCTTCTCCTTCCTTCCTTTCTTCTCCTTCTCCTATAAAAACCCACGAGCCTTCTGCTCAATATATCATCTCATCCAGTAAAATAATCCATCGCTCACACCTACGATCCATTCCATCCATCCCCCGCTTCTCCATTTTATTTTCTTTCTTCATCAGCCTTATGCTGTTAGTTCCAGAGAACCAACGAAGGAATCGATTGTCTGTCGTTCTTCTTCGTTGGTTCCAACATTTTATTCTTATGTTTTACTGTATAATTATGTGTGATTAATAAACCCAGCTTCCGGGTTAGAAGCAAGCTTATTTTATATAATTGTTTCATATAAGCTTTCCAGTATAATTTATCTAAGCAGTATTTTGATTCCTCTCCTTAATGCACTTTAATTATCTTGTACAATTATTAAAGTGATATTTGTAGTTCTTTGTTAAAATGCAATGCTGAGACAAGGTTTAGACACAGGAAGTCAAATGGGTTAATGACTAGAAGCGAAGTTTCTCGCCGTATAGTTAATCTATCTCCAATAGGGATTGTTAATAATGCGATTAATTTATTTATGACTTGAGCAAGATTTGCACTTGTTGTTTAAATAATTAGGGTTTATTAGACAGGAAACAGACAATAAACTAATTAAGATTCTTGAGTTTATTGTTAAAGTGTGAAAATTATATTAATATGATAGATAAAATAGGTGAGCAGAACAACCCGGATGCTTCTTTAAAACCAAAAAGATTTATAATTTCTATTTCTTATTCAGTTTTGATTAATTGTTTTTATTATTGTTTATGAGTTAGCTATTAATCTTTCCCTAAAAATGATAAAATCTGTTTATAGAAATCTCAGTCAATTTATTATACTATCAGTTATCCACAGCGAGGTCCCCAAGAGTACGACAACCCACATTTCCACTATTCCGCAAAACGATAGGTACACTGCCTAGGTTGAAGAAGTAGTCACATATTTCTCTAACAAGCTTCCACGTCCTCCCAACATTAGTATCATCAATTTCATGAGGACCACTTTCTAACAAGTTCTTTGGGTCTTTCGAATCGTTACTCCTCTTAATATTACCTTTTTTTTCCTTGTCGTCTCTAACCTAAGTCCACGATGTACTTGATCTAGCTTACTTTTAGTGGAAAACCTACCTTTTTGTTGTCCGATCAAACTATAGATAAATTTAACCATTTAGTTGAAAAGTAATTACCTCCTAGGGTGAGCTATTAGTAGAAAAGAAATTTTTTCATTGAGCTGAAAATTACTTCAATGATATGCACCATTTTAAACAATATTGGACAGACACATCATCCAGAAAGCAAAGTAAATGATGTCCTAACTCATTTTTGTTTAAAAGATCTAAAAAACTTTACAACAACAGAGGCAATTGCAAATGAACTAGATCCAATTTTAACTATACGTCACATAGAGATTGTTTTGTTTTTGTATCCAAACACGATCAATGATCAAAGGACTATAAACATTTCAACACGTCACGAAATGGCTTTCACCTACATTTTGGTTGAAATTTACTAAAACAATATATTTGTTTCATTGGATTCCAAACCTCTTTGTAACTCTAAATATCTAAAACTTGAGTTCACTAACAAATGTCCTCTAGCTTTAACATCCTCATGCAGAAGTTGCAACTAATTAGACTTTTCCATTTGAGCTAATGTGTGTAATACCTCATCCCACATCGGGATATGAGTAGTAATGTAAATGGTTTATAAGGATACATATGGGTTGACTACAACGACAAGGCCTTCCAGTTTTAAGCCCATGTGAGGATTGAGGGTCTAAAGTGGCTAGTGTAGGATCGGGTGGCTAACTCAAACCAACCAAAGGTGTGAGTCTAAGAGTTGGTTTGACTCAATCGGCCTTCGTAAGTAAGAAACACTCTGTGATGTAGAGGCACTCAATCTAAATGATTAAACTAATGGCGCGGAAGACTTTTGTGGTAATTGAAGCGAAGCGATGAAAGGGGAGAAACACTCTGTGAAGCTCAGCAAGATACACAAATAAGTTATTTCATTTCCTGGTCAAATAAAACAACTTACTGTGATACCCAGTGTAGGGGTCACCTCCCACATCGATCGGGAGAGCGCACGAACCACACCTTATAGGTGTGGGGATACTCTTGCCTGTGTGAGGCCTTTTGGGGATGGTACCCCGGAAGCAAAACCGTGCGGGCTGCGGCCCAAAGCGGACAATATCACACAAGTGGGTTGATTACTGGGCTGTTACAGATGGTATCAGAGCCAGACCCAGGTCGGGTGCCAGCGGGGACACTGGGCTCCCAAGGGGGGTAGAGTGTGATACCCGTGTAGGGGTCACCTCCCACATCGATCGGGAGAGCGCACGAACCACACCTTATAGGGTGGGGATACTCTTGCCTTGTGTGAGGCCTTTTGGGGATGGTACCCCGGAAGCAAAACCGTGCGGGCTGCGGCCCAAAGCAGACAATATCACACAAGTGGGTTGATTACTGGGCTGTTACACTTACAAATGTCCACTAAGTAGAAGGGATCTACTTAGCGGTTTTTCACTCACTCACCCAACACACTTTCTAATCAGATCAATGGTAAGCGTAGTGAAACTAGGATCTTCCTAGGCAGAGTCTATCTAAGAGCGCTAACTAATTTGGTGCGTATTCTCTCTCTCTTTCTGGCTTACAAAGCGATTCTCTTTCTCTCTCTAAACTCTGAAATAATCCTCAATAAAAGCACGCTTGAAACTGACTATTACACAGCTTATTTATACTCTAGGTACAACGGTAGGTCGAAGGAGTTAGTTCCGAAAATACCGGAACTAACTTAGTGGGCAACTTCCAACGGCTTTGAGTGGTCTTCTTACTTGGGCCGCGATCTTCGGATGTTGAGGGAGAACTTCATGACCGTTGTGGTGTTTAAGGTATTCCGAGTTGACTCCTTATTTTCCGCAACAGTACGAGAGAGTCTATGAAGTCTTCTTTGTTGCGCGGACTCTATTGAAGAGGCTCACTCTTTGTGTCTGTCAAGTGATGATTGACTCTGTCACGGTGAAAGACTATCTCTGCAACACTCCGATGTCCCAACAGTTTCCCCCTTGTTGCTGATGATAGCAAACCTTCGTGAATCCCGATGGAGTCAATCCTGAAATAAAAAACATAGGACTAGGGGAACCGACCCTGTCAAAGTTCCCCCTTAATAGCAGCAGTAGCAACTGAGTTCAAAGACTCCATTTAGGTTCCCCCTTGATCGGAGAGGGACTCCAGGCAAGCAAACGATAAATAAGCAGTGTAATAGGCAGGATAGTATATAAAGCAGTAAATCACTAGACCACGTGGTCCAGCAGCGCAAATCCAAAAGCAGTTTAAAACAGCAGCAGAATAACCGTACACCAGACGGGATTCACCGCTTCCCCCTTTTGCTTTCATCAGAGGGAAGCCCACAGTATCACAAAGTCAGTCAAAGTTTTCACACAAAACCAGCAAAAAGTGTTAGAACTTAAAAACAACCTAAGTCCTAACACTACACACACACGTCATTCTAAGGGTTGGGGTTAAGGTGGATTGGATGTCAAGGAGTTGTTCTTGCAAGGTCGCCACTGTCGTCTCTATCCCAGCAAGTCGGTCCATCATCCGCGTTTGGCCCTGAATCAGCTCGGCTGCGTGCGTAAGGAGTCTCTCCACTTTCTCCAAGAGGGGTAGGAGTGAAGCTTGAGGGACTGCCTCGTAAGAAGTGGATGTGCCCGCCGTCGTAAGAGTAGATGGTGGGGGCAGCAGCTTTGATTTGTCGATAGAAGTCAGCCGATTCAGATACCGCAGGTTGATGGTGTCTGCCTCGTCGATGGACTCTGGCGTCGAAGTCGCCAGGGGTACCTGAAAGAATTTGAATATGCGAGGCAACCAGAACACGTACCTAGGGAGTGTTTCGAGGTGTCGACCGACTGGGCTAAGTGATGGAGAATGATGTGGCCAGATTGATAGAGTGACGATTGATGATACAGTACATTATGGTGAGGTCCAAGAAGTTGACCATGAGATTTCCTTCCTTCCTTGGGACAATGTTTTTGATGACCAGAATGTGGAGGAGTTGGTGTAAAATGGAGAGATCGCCACGGGGTATGGGGGAGCCAATCTTTTTCTTGGAGGAGAAAAAGCGATAGATTTTATTTTGTGGTACCCCGGGGATCTCAGGTAGGATTCCTTTCTCATAGAATGACAGGCCAGTAGCAGGGACGCCAAGGATTTGGGACAATTTTGCAAGATCGAAGAAGATTGGGGTGGAATTAACAACGGACTGTGCAACACCGTTTCTGATAACAAGATTTTGAAAGAAGTCAACAGACTCTGTGGGATACCACTCCATAATCTCACAGAAGAGGTGTTTCCACCCCTGAAATTCTAGCATAGTAACTAACTCCCCTAGGTTGGAAGATAGAGCCCAAGAAAAATCGAAAAACTTATCCCTAACGATATTCGTTCTGAGGCAGGGTCCCGAGCATGTAGCGTTGAGTGAATGGGTCGACCTTCACACTCCGTCGGTGCGGCTTCGGAGGTTTTGATCTTTGGAGAAGTAGCACCAGTAGAGGCATCGTGACTGGCCGTGGGCAGTTCTTGGACTGGAGACGATTCACCGGAACCAGAGGAGACAGGTTGTGCCTTGACAGAAGAACGGAGGATTCTTTTTGCTGTGGGTCGAGTAGAGGTTTGGGCTTTTCTCTTGCGGGTTTTGGGTGGAGGTTGTTGTGGTGGGGTTGCGGATTTTACGGGAGATGCGGGTGGGGTTGGTGTAGGGGATTTGTTGTCGGGGCTTGCGGCTGATCGGTAGGATGGTTTTCAGCAGGAGGGATGGTAGCTTGTGGGGTTGGAAATGGTGGCATGGTTTGAATTGGGGTGACATCCTCAATGTCCGTGTCAAGAATATCTGTTTTTGCAGCGGATGGTGGTGCTTGATGAGTGGACGGGTCGCGAGTTTGAGGTGGTGGTGTGGAGGAGTGTGTGGGAGACGAAGTAGCGGTGGTTTTAGTGGGAGAGTGAGTGGTGGTGGTGGTGAGTGGAGATGGATTAGGGTTTGCCATCGATTGGAGGTACGCCTGAAGGCGAATGGGATCGGCGAAAATGTCGGCTGGGATGTTGATTCCGTTGAAGTTGATGCCGGCCATTTGGAAATTGAAGGATGCTGGGTGTAAAGGGAGTGGAAGTGAGAGAGATGGAGTGGGACGGGTGATAGATATAAAGGCTGGAAGTTGCAGAGATGGCGTGTGTCAGGTGAGATAAATGCGGCGACGTCAGGGTAGGGCGAGATTAAGGGCGATGATTTAGGCGGGGTTGGGTTCGGATAGATGACGTGGATGGTAGCGCTAGAGTAATAGGCGTGCTAAGTAATAAAACACATCTCACTGATTCAAGTGCAAACAAAGACAGACTCCATGAGACATGAGGGAGTACCTGCTGAAGATTGCGGTAGGGGCAAGGAGATGCGACGTCTAGGTAGACGAGTCAATCCGATTGCTGATCGCAGTGCTTCGAATCTTGCTGTAGACAAGGGTTTAGAAAAATATCTGCAAGTTGATCTTCTGTGGGCACAAAGTCAAGTTGGATAAGCTTTTCTCGACACAGTCTTTCAAGAAGTGAAAGCGAATTTCGATGTGTTTGGTTCTTGAGTGTTGGACTGGGTTTTCTGATATTTGATTGTGCTTTTGTTGTCACAAAAGATTGGGATCTGTTCTTGGGTGACATGATAGTCTTGAAGTTGTTGTTTCATCCAAAGGAGTTGGGAGCAACAGGCTGCAGCAGAAACATACTCTGCCTCTGCTGTAGAGAGTGCTACAGAATTCTGTTTTTTGAGGACCATGAAACAAGGCAAAGACCCAAGAACTGTGCATTACCTGAAGTACTCTTTCGATCTTGGAGAGAACCAGCCCAATCAGAGTCACTATATCCAGATAAAGTAAAAGTAGGAGATCGTGGATACCATAGATAGAGTGTACTTGTACCTTTAAGATAGCGAAGATACGCTTGACTGCTTTGAGGTGAGACTGTTTTGGTGCTGCTTGGAAGCGAGCACAAAGACAGACTGCGTGAAGAATGTCTGGGCGACTGGCAGTCAGGTAAAAGAGGGACCCTATCATTCCTCTATATTCGGTGGCATTGACGCCGACTCCGTCATCATCGGGATGCAGTTTGGCAGATGTACAGCTTGGTGTGGACATACTCTTGGCATTTTTGAGGTTGTACTTATCAAGGAGTTCCTTGATGTACTTTTGTTGATGGATCTTGATCCCTTCCCTTTCCTGTTGAATTTGTAATCCTAAGAAGAACTTGAGCTCACCTAACTCATTCATGGAAAACTCTTGCTTCATAAGGTTAGCAAAATGGTCACAGAGGGTGTTACTTGTTGAGCCATAAATGATATCATCAACATAGATCTGTACTAGAAGTAAGTCATGTGATGAGTGTAGAATGAAAAGCGTTTTACTACGTACCTCGAGAGAAACCATTTTGCAAAGATATGTAGACAGTCTTTCATACCAGGCACGAGGAGCTGTTTCAGTCCGTAAAGGGCCTTACACAGTTTGTAGACGTAGTCGGGATGGACGGAGTCTGTGAACCCTGGTGGTTGCTCGACGTAGACTTCTCTATCAATGTAGCCGTGGAGGAAGGCTGTCTTAACATCCATTGATATAATTGGAAACCTTTGAAAGCAGCAAACGCAATTAGCATGCGAATTGCTTCAAGACGAGCTACGGGGGCGAAGGTTTCATCATAATCAATCCCTTCTTATTGATTGTAACCCTGAACGACCAATTGAGCTTTATTCCTAAAACTTGTCCTGCATCATCAAGTTTATTACGAAAGACCCAACGTGTACCAATGTTTGTTGATGTGTGGGGCAAGGAACTAACTCCCAGACAGCATGTCGCTGGAGAGAATTGAGTTCCTCCTGCATAGCAGTAACCCAATCACTATCAAGGAGTGCTTCTTTGACATTTCTTGGTTCAATGCTAGACAGAAAAGCACCAAAGGCACAGAGGGTTTTGCATAGCTTGTAGGTGTGTTTGAACACCGGAGTTTGGGTCTGTAATGATGTTTTCAGGAGGGTGAGCTGATTTTTGCTGGAAATTTCGACGTGAAGCAGGAGGGGGGTGTCTCTGTCAGAGGAGTCAAAAGTCAAGTTTGTGGTAAGGGTGTTGTCTCTGGGTTTGGTCAGAGTCAGTAGATTCTGATGTATTGTGTATTGTTTTTGTTTGCTGGAGAATCATGAGGAGTGATGGATTGGGAATCAGGGAGTCTTCCTATTGGTACAGTGATGAAGTGTGGATCGGTGAGAAAATCATCAGGGGCAAAGTCAAGTTGATCAGAAGATGAGCCAACGTTGTGGGACTCATCGAACTTGACATGTGGACTCTCTTCTAAACATTGAGTTCTCAGATTGATAACACGATAAGCTTTGCTTTTAGAAGAATAGCCAAGAAAGATACCTTCATCACTTTTAGGAGAGAACTTACCCAAGTTGTCCTTACCATTATTGTGGATAAAGCACTTACATCCGAAACGCCTGAGATGTATAAGACTTGGTTTACGTTGACGAGAGTAGTTCATAGGGTGTCTTGTGGGAATGGATGAATCAACGCACGGTTTAACACATAGCATGCTGTGTTAACAGCTTCTGCCCAGTAAGATGAAGTGAGTTGACTGTCAATGAGCATGGTGCGAGCCATTTCTACCAAAGTTCTATTCTTGCGTTCAACTACTCCGTTTTGTTCTGGAGTACGTGCGGATGATATTTGGTGATCAACTCCGTTGTCCCTGCAAAACTCATCAAACGACTTGTTGCAAAATTCAGTACCCTGGTCCGTTCTCAGGGTTTTTAGAGTAAATGAAAATTTGTTGACAAGCATTTTATGGAGTTTGACGAACTCCGTAAAAGTTTCATCTTTAGTAGATAAGAAAATGACCCAGGTCCACCTGGAATAGTCATCGACTATGACCAGGATGTACCTCTTACCACTTCTGCTTTGTGAACGCATGGGACCAACAAGATCCATGTGTAGCAGTTCTAGCGGAGAGCTAGTAGAGAGAGTAGGCTTACTTTTGAAGGAGGACCGGTGTGTGTTTACCTTTTACACATGCTTCACAGACAGAGTCTGTGTCAAAGGTTGTGTCGGGTAAACCAATCACCAAGTCCTTGCTTTTGAGTTTGTTCAACAGCCTATGATTTGCGTGACCAAGTCTGGAGTGCCACAGCAGTGAGTTTTTGGAATGCACGTTGAGACAGACTTGATCGTCTGGGTTAATGGAGTTTAAGCACATTTTGTAGAGATTTCCTTCTCTACGTCCCACAGCTTTTAATGAACCTGTACGCTCATCATAAACCTTACAATCCGAAGAGGAGAGAAAAGTACCAAATTGAATCTATCACAAATTTGAGAAATACTTAGTAAACTGTGTTGGAGTCCAGTGACCAGATGGACTCCATCAATTTTAAATTTTGAGGGGTTACCTACGGATCCAACTCCCACGATTTCACCCTGGTTGTTGTTTCCAAAAGTAACCTTACCTCCTTGGTAGGATGAAAGCGAATTGAATTGATTTGGATCTCCAGTCATGTGACGAGAGCATCCACTGTCCAAGTACCAGCTGTCTCCATTCGCCTTCACCTACAAAAGAACAGATCATTTGTTAGATTTGGGAACCCAGATGTACTTGGGTTCCCTTTTCGAGCCAGACTTTTTAATTTTTCTCGTGCTTCAAGTATCAATTTAACACGTTTGACATTAAAAGAGAGATCTCTATTCAATTTATCACATGCACTGCCTCGATGTCCAAGACTCCCGCAGTAGCCACAAATTTTGGTTTGGGAAGATTGACGTATTTCTGTTGTCCTTTCCACCAGGAGTCGAATTTTTCTTTTTCTTGATATCGTTTGGCTCTGTTGTCGGATTTGGACATATTCTTTGGAATGTCGAACTTACCTTTGTGCCACTTGGGCGTGGATTGAGTGGATCGAACTCCGGATTGTAGATTCACAATCTG